>OZ005650.1:59513217-60213217 GCA_963930645.1 Salticus scenicus | reverse complement strand
TTTTTAGCCCCGCCTTTACTTCATACCACTTTTTTAAGAGTGATTTTTTCAATTATTTTATCTCTGTTATATATTGAAGAAAATTATTTTATAAATAATGTGGTGCGAAATAAAGATGGGATGAAAAAATGCTCTTGAATAAATTAAATGGCATTTAATTGCCCAGACCAAAGTAAATTTTACTACAACAGAAGTTTACAGACATTGCCGCGTATAGAGTAAACCACGCTTGAACCCAAATTAAAAAATCATGGAAAAGTTTTTCGAAGTAATATCAGGGAAAATTTTTCCCAATTCACAATTACACAACGTATCTTCATGTTTCACAAATTATTTTGGAATATGTACTTGTAGGTATAAATATATTTTTGAAGTACCGTAAACTTCATTGCTATTAGCTAACCCGTATACTACCAAATTTGAATATACATAGAATGTAAATATCACACTACATTGAAAAATTTAGTGTAAAAAAATTTTCTGCCTTAATGCATAAAACTAATTCACTGTATTAATATGTTGCCAAATTTTCAAATTGAAACATTTATGGATAATTTTCTCTTTTACTTTCCTTCTTTTCCTTTTTTTTTTTTTTTTTTTTTTTTTACGAAAAATGATGCATTTAATAACATTATAGAAAAAAAAATATGTTTCAGTTCACAAAAATTTTACAAAAAAAAAAAAAAAAAAAAAAAAAAATCTTATTAAATTATTATATAAACATTGATAGAATTCAGATGATTTTCTAAATCATATTGAAATTATATATATAGATAAAATAAAAATATTTTCACAAACATGAAAAAACGTCTGAAAGTGTTTCCACCCCCCCTCTCCCCCCCAAAAAAAAACACTTGCATGTATAATGATAATTTAAAAACAAATATGGAAAAAATAAGTTATAGACTTAAAAATGTTTTTTTTAGCATGATAATTTATCCATTAACGTTTAAAAATATATCTTTAAAAAAATAATAATAAATAAATAAATAAATAAATAAAAGTAAGCAACATCAGCCATTAACATTATTTCTTTAAGAAAAGTTCTTAAAAACAAATACATAAGTGTTTCAATAAAAATCATCGGAGATTAAAATTTCAATGAAAAATCTTTCTTAGAAAAATGGATGTTCCCACAGGAAAACTCAAGATACAGTTTTTTAACATTAATGAACTAAACAATATATATTTAAATTCAGATGACTCCTGTAATTACCATTTCATTAAAATATAAATAAGGATTTTAATTAAATATTCGTCAACAATTCTTTTTATTGGATGAACTTCCATTAGTCCTAATTGAAAAGTTTTTAAACATTACTTAGATTAAACATTTTTATAAATAAATTCCGGACACTATACTAATGAGAAAAATGAGTAGATAATCGATTTATGAATCATTTCAATATCCTTATGAATATAAAGTAACTAATTTAAATTTTGAGTATGGAAAAAAATGGAGCTAAGCAATTCTTATGGCGATAGATTAAATAAAAGAAGAAAAAGATAATACAAAACAAAAGACTTTATATTTTTAATGAATTTACTATATATGTATATATATGTTTCATTTTTTTATGGTTTTAAGTTTTTCTAATTGATAAATGAAGTGCGAAATGTAAAAATATTATCATAAATATGAAGCAAAGGGTTAAGTTTTGAATTCTGCTCTAAGGTCACTGTTTATACATTAACTTTATAGTTATTGCTTTATGCGACAGCCAAAAATTATTTGAAACATATTTTGTAGTTACTTCAGAGATTTTTTTTTCTTTGAAACTATACGCAAGAAAAATCATGTACAGGGTGATTATAAAAAGACTTTCCCGTCATATGAGACCATGCTACCATACCGTTCACAGAAACTGAATAAAAATTTGAAAGAAGGTCATTTGAAGTATGCGCTCAAGAATCATATACAAAACAAAAGTTAAACTCTAACAGTTACGGTTACAGTGATAAAAATTTAAAAAATTTACATGAAAACACTTACTTTTTTTTTACTGGAATGGGATCTCCATAGCAAAATACCATATATAGCTTTAAAATGGTACCTGTAGCTGGAAAATCACCAGCGCTAGGCGGACTAAGGAGAAAACAGAAAACAAACGTGATGTACCTAACAGAGCACCACTTTCATTTTTTTTAATGAGGTCACTTTTCGCACTGAGTCTTCGGCTCTGATTAAAGTCTACTGATTGTGCTTCGAAACGAGAAGAAGATACCATGGTATTCTTAATTTCATGTAAAGTTATTGCATAAGGGCTCTAATTTCAGGGTTAGTCATAAGACACCGTCATGACTGATATCGCACAAGTTGAAAATCACGGGATGCAGTGTTGCCCATGGTGTCTGCGATACATATCCAAAGACGCAATGTCTCTGCAGATTTCTTTACTACCTAGTAATAAATCTTTACAATTTCCTCACGTTTCTTTTTTTCTTTTTTTTTTCTCCTGTAAATGACATATTGTTCACTGAGCGAGAAAGCAAGATACACATCACGCATTTCACAATGCCTTATTTTTCAACTAGGTCTACGACGTCAGTCATGTCGGTGTCTAACCACGAAATTAGAACACTTATTGAGTAGCTGTACATGAAATTAGGAATACCATGGTCTTTTCATCTCGTTTCTTATAAATCTGTACTGATAAGTATAAAGGATTTAAGTCCAAAAATGTCGATTTTGAGTTAAGTACATAGTCAAACTCAGAAAAAAATTCTCAATCGATTGGTATAAAGGATTTAAGTCTATGTCATTTAGTCTTTGAGAAAATCCATTGGTAAAAAAAGGTTCAAGTCAGAAATTTACCATTGATGTATGGTATAGAACATTTAATTCAATTTTTTCCCGTTATTAAATGAAGGTTGACAACCACTGAATGGCATAAAGGGTATAAGTCAACGAAATCCCTTTTTCCTAATCGATTCTTCTGATTTGTTTTTAATTAGTTTAACTTTATTTTTCGTCTCCTGAAAAATTAAGAATATGGACTTAAATCCTTTATACTTATCACTACAGAAATACCTTTGACATTTTTTCTAAAAATTCCATCTGGATGAAGACCTCCTGAGTCAGGATTAGAGGAAGATTTCTGAAAACATTAAGTCTTAAGAAAATGCTTCATATATTTTTCTTTTTATTCAAAAAACAAATAAATAAAATAATAATGATAAATAAACAAAACGACTTTTTAAAAGAATTACGGGTGGATTTTGAAATTTATTAATTCGTTTTTGAGAAAAAAAAATAAAAATAAATAAATAACATGCATGTCTATATAAAAAATTATTAAAGTGAGGTCTCTACGTTCTATTCCTATAAACCTATAAATACATTTGTCTTTTTTCCAAAAATTCCAATTTTCAAGACTTTTAAAGACACTTTTGACGGTACTACTGAAGTAGGTTTCATATAAAAGCTTATGTATCCATTTATATCTAAAATGTGAACTATATTAGTCTTATTCAGTTTAATATACATTTATGAAACGGTTTTTATGGATTTTGATACACTTTTTATTTACAGATTTAAACTCTTTAAATTACGTTTTCTCAGTTTGCACTTTCCTATGGATTCATGATCTTAAAAAATCTTAAACTTCTACAGTCATTTAAGAACAGTCTTATTATTATTATCATTATTATTATCATTATTATTATTATTATTTATATGCCTCATAGAACCTACCTAAAAGAATTATGGATGTATTTTGCAATATGTTTAAAAGAAAAAATATTAATAATAAAAATAACAAAAATGATTTTTTTTTTTTTTTTTTTTTCAAATTTTTAAATGGGAATGCACTTTTGAATTTTTTTTCTCAAAAATGATTTAATAAATTTCCAAAATCCACCCCCTAATTCTTTTAAATAGGTTTTTATTTTATTTTAATTTTAATATGCAGAAAAAATATTAAGTCTTTTTTTAAGTCATATTAGCCAAATACATACGACATAAACTGGATTTCAAGCCTCTAACATAGAAAATGTTTTTATTATTTATATGTCTAATAGAACTTACCTAAAAAAATTAGGGATGTATTTTGCCATATCATTAAAAGAAAAAAATATTAATAATGAAAATAACCTTTTTTTTTTCAAATTTTTAAATGTCCATGAACATTTATTTATTGTTTTCTCAAAAACGAATTAATAAATTTTAAAATCCGCCCCTAATTCTCTTAAATACCTTTTTATTTTTATTTTTATTTTTAATAACCAGAAAAAATATTAAGTCTTTTCTTAAGACATATTAGCTAATACATACACATAAATTCGATTTCAAGCCACTAACATAGAAAATGTTTCAAGTGCTGTATAGCACAAAAAATAAATAAATAAATAAATAAATAAAATAAAATAAATAAATAAATAAATAAAAAATAAATAAATGCATGTGGACATAAGATTATATAACGTATGGTATTTTCTAGAAGTATTAGATTATGTGTCTGAGTAGAAAAGCTAATAAAAAACATTACTAAAATTGAGTTCATGTCTAGAATATCTCCAAAAACAGTACTTTAATAGGGATTCTATGGCCTGTATTATTATCTAACTTTGTTAAGAAATATACTAAGAATAAATTTATTTTCAATGTTACTTTCAATAATCAAATATGCTAATAAAACTCCATTATATAAATATCCTTTACCAGCTAATGTAAATGCAGATGTCGAATGAATTTATTATAATGTAAGCGTAATATAATGTAAAGAGCAAACCTTAATTCAATTTTGCATTATTACAAAATAATGAAATATTGGAGTTTCAATAATGATGTACATGATATATTAAAGTAAATATGACGCAATAAAACGGCATTACGTCACATTTAAAGAATTTATTGTTGCTGGTTATATTTAAGTTCCTTGGTTCTAAAGTCAGAGAATTAATGTCATGCGGCTAAGACCATTTGGAATATGGTGTTCAAAACGTGAAATTTAACATTTTTTTTTGTGCTTTACTATTGCTACTCAGTAGTGACAAATTTACCATTGAATTAAATACAGTATAAATTAATTTCTACAATTTTTTGAAGCCATTGAGAGATTAGAACTTCAACGAATTTCCCTCTAAAGTACAGATATAAAGTACAGATCGCTTATAAAAATTATTCGTACTATTTAAACTTAATAATGTACAATATTATTCAGCAGAAACATTGCATTGTTGCTTTAATGCAGCACCAGCGTCTACTTTTCTTCGATTGACAAAAAGTCGTGTTTCATTATTTAGACCCAAGACAAATTAAATTATTTTATTATGTGACATTTATAATTTGTATATTTACAGACATTTTCTGTATTTTTTTAAATTTTTTACAATAAAATACTATTATTTATTACACTATATATGTATGACAATGGATAAATATTTTCCCTATTTTTTATATAACATTAACTAACTTCTAATTAGAAAGGAAAGCTTAACAAAATAGCAATTTATAACTAATTTTAGATTAAAAATTCTTCTTTTTCTTTTTTCATATTTTTCTTTTTCTTTTATTTTTTAAATCTCTATTTAAAAAAAAAAAAAAAAAAAAAACATTTTTAGAATTAAATAATAATAATAATAATAATATTTATAAAGTTTTTTGATCTAAATAAAATAAGTAAATATTAAAAGACAAATTAATTCCCAAACAAACAAAACTTTTTATCCAAACAAGCATAAGGTTTTTAATTCTTGTAAATAAAGTATATTTATTAAAGCATTCGCTTAATTTCTAAAGAATAACTAGATAATTGATAAAAATAGTAGCATTATGTAATTTAATTTATATTACTTAAATAAGACATTAATATCTATTTCTGAGTTACTTTTTGTTTTATGTCTAATATATGTTTTTTTATATATGCGAAGTAAATCATTCGAAAACATAATTTTCTGAATAGTTCCTAATTATATTATTTTTTCTAGCTTTTTACTTAATAATTATTACCAATGATTTTCTGCTACTTTAAATAATCCCTTTTTTGGCACAAGAATGATTTCTCTTAAATATTATAAAACCTTTTCTCTTAATCTACTCTTTTGGCAAAATGTTTGTATAAAATTTTTATAATATTTATTTTATGCTATATATGCATATATCTATATCTATCTATTTCTCCCTCTCTCTCTCTCTCTGTATATATATATGGAGCAATAAGTCTTCTTATGATAAAATATTGAACACATTGTAACAATTAAAAGTTTAAATAGATGTTACTAATTCTAAAGATACAAATGCAAGGTATGTCACAATTAAAAATTAATATGCATAAATTAACGAATAAAGTTTCCATTCGAGTGGAATATGAATTTCTATTATCAGAAACGATGAAAAAATACTATTATAGAAAATTCGATGCAAAGCATATACGTAACTTGACAAGGAAATACATCGCAAGTACATAGAGGCAAAATACGTTGTAAGCTTTTTCACTTTTTTCTTTTGCAACCTTATTTCCGTAATTATTCTAAGGATGATTTGAAAATGATATAGGTTTATCTGGTATTTTATGACGCGTTCCCTTGTGAGAATCGTAGATAAAGAACAAAAACCCAAAACATTTTCATGTCATTACAGTCTAGCTGTCTAAGAAATGCATTTATTAAAAAAAAAAAAAAAAAAAAAAATCGAATATTTTTAAGTTACACAAAACATATCGAAATTAATATACGTTATTTTCGCAAAAACTTTGTTATATACTTTTTGCTGCATTTGGCAGGTTTTTATGGCTGCAGGCAAGATTTAGAGGGATAGTAAAAATGTACAATTATTTCCAGAAATACAATTGGAAATAGTTTAAATTCTTTTTTCGTTTGGTCAATGGGTTTTGAAATTTCAAAGAAAATTAAAAGATGGATATAACTTCATTTCGACTATTATTCCGTTATTTGGTACCTATCTGCCAGTTTACACTTTCATTTACTCTAACAGCACATCTTCTCCGCATGACATCATTAGGATACCTTATGGATGAAAGAACATACAATGGACATTTTCAGGATGTAATATGTATAAGTGTGGTGTTATTGTACGTAATTACTTTTAGAAATGATTAACAATGATATATATTTTCCCTGCTTATTCTGGCGTTTTTTCTGTTGAGAAAGGTATAAATATTATTATTATTATTATTATTTTATTCGTTTCTGTCCAGAGACTCTAAAACGTATTTCAGTTCTTATCGATCTATTTGAGGTATATTTTTAAAGCCTTTATGTACCTTAACCTTTTCAAAGCACTTATAAAGCACTATACTGACGCAGGACAGCTGTTGTCACAGCCCCTGTATAAAAGTTAAAGTACAGCACAGAAATTAATTAAAATCAGCATAAATTAGTGAGATGGAAATGTCTACGTTTCCTGCGAAATATGATATTATTAACAATTAATTTTCGCTTATAAAGCTGTACATAACGGTTGAGATACATAATAGCACATAAATACAAAATTTCTCCATGTCAATGTTTAGTTATCGGAATAGCTTGGGTTTGTATCGCATATGTTCAATTTTTATACGATATACAGAGCTACCCATAAGCCATGTAATTTATGAATTCTTTTTATAAATAGAGCTAGAAAGACAGTTTTTGGTTAAGTTCAGTTAAGGTTCCATTTTTTTCAGAAAAAAAAGAAATAATATATATATATATATATATATATAAGGTTGAAACGAAAGCACAAGTTCTTTTTTTTTTTTTTTAACCGCATGGTCACTTTACGAAATACGATAAAGAAGAAATTTTAATTGAAAGAATAATTCAGATGATACTGCTTAAAAACTATATTCTTAGAAAAAAATTCATTTTATTAGATGATGCAGGAAAACAAACTATATATAACTCAGAAATAAACGTAGACATATCTCTTGAGCAATTATGAGTAGTAATACATTATCCCAAGAGCAGTTAGGACAGAGAGGACAATTCCGAAGAATACAAAGTTTGTTCAGTATAAAACAAAAAGATTGAATAACAGAACCATGAAAAATAGACAAAGACGATTTGGCGAAAAGTAGAATGCGAACTGTCAATGAAAGAACGATCAGCAGACGATAAATTTAATTCAGTCTGGCGCAGGCCAGACTGAATTAAATAATTAGCATAATTATAATTATTAAATAGCATAATATAATTAATATCATGATTATTATTATTATTATTTAATTAGCATAATTGTAATTTTTATAATATTAGCAGTATTAAAATTATTAACATAATAGAAAATGAGCTTAAAAATTATTCCTTCGAAACTTATAGCTTAATTTCTGCGTGCTAATTTATAAATGATCTTACGAATGTCCTGTAAAAGCATTTTAATAAGAATCATTAAGTATTCTTACAGTAATTTTGAAAAACTAATTTGTAATATCCACATTTACAAATGACTCAAACATATATATTATGCACTTAACATATATATTATGCACTTAACATATATATTATGCATATATATTATGCACTTAAATACTCTTTGTATATAATACATTTGTGATTGAAACATGCGTTATATATTAAGTTGACATATTCCCATAAAAAAGTTGTTTTCTAATTAACTTGACATTTTTAGCCAAAATATTTCTTAAATTTCAGTTATTCTGCTGAAATAAATTAAATTTCAGTTAATTCAAAATTCCTGCTGGATTGTCTGTAAAATCGATACATTTTGGATTTGCATAAAAATGAAAGGATTACAGAGTAGATATGTAAAGGTGTTTTGAAATTTTGTATAATGACATGGTTTAAGATGAATATTTGCAGATATGTCTGATTTGAGATAATTTATATATACTTTGTGAAGAATAGTAAAGTTGGTAAAATACTAAGTTGATTTTGATTGTAGTCTTCAATATTTTAAGAATAATTCCCACAGAAAGACAACAATTACGTAGGATAAGTAGATTAAAGCTTTGTAAGCATTTAGGTCTTTTTCAAGAAAATATGCAATCTGATTGGTCGGTGTCACCGTAGAAAGTTTTTTGGTTGGATCTATTTGACTTGTTCCTACCCGTTAATATCATTAACCAGGGACTAGCAATTCCCTCTTTTTTGAAATAAATAAACATTTGAATTTTCTCTAACATCACATATCATCCACAAGACATGCTCAGGATATCATATGGATGAAAATATATCCATGGGATATCCTCAGGATGTACTATGTATAAGTGTGCTGTTAGGGTATTACCTAAGAAATAATATGAATGCAACTGAAAACGACAGAACAATCGGTATCTTACAACTTATGTATTTAAATAAACTTTGAAATTTTGACTAAATAATGAATATAAATTTAAATGAACAATTTTCAGAGCTGAAGAATTATAATACATATAATTCTGCTTGCATTCTACTATACATTTAATTTTTATTGTTACTCCGCTTAATGCGTTTGTGGATATTTATTTCTTTTCTGTTTTATATGCCTGTACAATGGTTGTATGAAATATTTTCTTAAATAATTTTTAAAGAAAATTCTAAAGCAGAATTTTTATTTCTATAACTTCGTAAGAAAATATCGTTTTTAATGACATATTTTTTTATTACACATCTGATTTAAATATATATATATATATATATTCATATCATAAGGAATGAAAATATATAAGATTCGATCCAAAAAACTTGTGTAATCGTAGAAGACATACAGATTATTCATTATTATTATTATTTTTACAATAATATTCATTTTTTAGACTTACATGCATTTTCATTGAAGACTACAATGAATTGTATTACGGAAAAGCGAAGTTTTGCTTTTTTGCTTTGAATGAATAGTTAAATTTATTTCATTTCGTACGTAAGACATACTTCTACCTTATTCTTCAGACAAAAGAAATAGCAAAAAACATTTTAAAATACCTCAGTCCTAAAACAAAGAATATAATTAATCTTTGGAATTCCAAAATTTTAAAGTAATTATATTGTGACATTCGTCTTTAGTTGTTTAAAATTAATTATCGTTTCGATGTAAGTCTCTATTTTAGTACATCATAATTTTGTCAGGATATAGGATCAATGGTTTTAATTGATCATTGATGAAAATGGTATAAAAATCAAAACTAATTTTATGTAATTCGATTTTTCTTTCAAAAAATTTCCGTGCGTAATGTTAGTTTGTAAGTGGTAAAAAAATATTATTTATTTTACAATGAAGTTTATATCACTAAGTCTATTTATATTTTTCTTCTTTACCTTGAAATAAAAAACAAAAGTACCAATACAAATATTGAAACTGAAAATGTAATAAATAAAACAAACAAGCAACATTAATTCAGATTTTATTCAGTGAATTATATTATACAAAATTGTATTTGATTATTTTGTGCAATCCCTGTAGAAGGTTTTAAATGTCATAAAAATGTCCTTATTCCTGAAGCTAAAAGTTTATATATATTTATTTGTACATAAATGCAACATCTAAGTAATTCAAAATATTACATATATTACAATATCCGTTTAAATCAAAATAATATGAAAATATTAACTAATACGTAGATAGTTCCTTTTTTGGATATTGAGCAGGCATTTACTGTGGAAACAAGAAGTCAGATAAATTGTCTAAAATAAACATATATCACGCGATAAAATATTTACTTCGTCGAGTTTCAATAACACCAGATGAACACATTTCTTTTCCTTTCCGAAATATAAAATGTAGGTAGTGAAAAATTATTTGTTGACATAAATAGGAAAGAGAAACTTTTAAACTTTCTTGAATATACATAGATAAATCTTCAGAATATATATATATATATATATGTGTGTTTTTCTTTCTATAGATTACTTTTTAATCCTGCTTTATTTCCTGAAAAAGAAAATTATTATTTTTCTTCCTTTTTGTTTCAGAAAGATTTTAGGTTTCTGAAATAAATCCTTTTGATAATAATGTTAAAAGAAAATTCCCAAATCAATATTTAATAGTTATTTTATAATTTCAGGTAATAAAGCTATATTTTAAAATATATAGCTTTAAAAATACTATGAATAATAAGTTAAAAAATAATAATTAATCCACTAAATACCTCCCCACCTATCTTATTATTATTATTATATTTTTGACCTTTAAAAAAATAAATGAATAAAATTAAATACGTATAAAACAGAATTTCCTAAAATGATAGAGGAATCTAGGTTGGTTGCCTGGTTGGCTAGGTTTTACGTCGCACTAGTGCTGCGCAATGGGCAATTAGCAACGGTCTGGAACTAACCCCTACAGATGATCCGGAGACATGACATCACAATTTTCGTTCTACACTAAGGTGACCAGGCGTCCTAATTTTTAGACATCTTGCTCAGTTTTCAAAATATCTAATGAGGACCACATTTGTCCCCATTTTTAACTTTTGTGTCCTCATTTTCTTAAAATTACTAAAATATTTCGTATTTTCGTATGTTAGATTTTCCTTAGACCAATTCTTAAATATTAATACTTTTTGTTTTATATTTATGGTTGTATCCAAGTAGTTAAAAATGTTCATTGGATTAGAATTGGGAATAAAATGAAATCCTGTGTGGAAAATAAGATTATTATACAGATAAAATCCACTATTGAATTTCAAAACATGATATATAAACATTCATATATAAACATAAATTACTGAAATAGTATACATTCTGCAAATTGAAAAAATAAAATAAAAATGAAAATAAGTTAACAGAATGTCCAGATTTTCTGGATATCCTATTTATTTTTAATAAAATAATTACGAATAACTGGTTTTGCGAGTGTTAAGTGCAGAGTAGCCAACACGCCAAAATTTGAATTTTTTTCCGAGAACTGGTAGAACTCGTCCTTTTTTCGCACCCTTTTTTTGTATTGGAATTTTCTGCCAAATGTATTTACGATTAAATAAGCAACATACGCTTCAAGAAAAGTGGTGCGAAAAAAGAGCGGGTACTAACAATGCTGTGGAATTAATTTAAATATAGGCATGTCGTTATGGTAATATTTAAGATATTAAATGACTTCTAGTAAATTCACCTTATGAGCGGCAAATTTACTGATATAGTTATTATTTATCTTGCATGCTTACGATTTAGAAATTTTTATAGTGCCAATTTATTCTCGAAAACTCAACTTCAGCTAGAATTTTTTTTTTTTTTTTTTTTTTTTTTTTTTGTAGTGAAATCAGAGCTAAAACTTACTTTTTTTTCTTTTTTTTTGAGGCTATGGTTTAAACTATTAAATTTTTGAATTTTATTTTCTCTCAGTATGAAACATTATTACAATGGTTAAAACATCATTTTCTATTTTTCTTCACCCACTATCATTTATGATAATCATATAATAGCTTAAATCCTAGAGAAAACGGAGTTTTAACTATAATTACCATAATGTGAATGCTGAAATATATTATTTTTTTTTATTTGCAATTTCAACTGAGGTAATTTAAATAAGCAATATTCATTATGATACAGACATGTATACTTGCTCTAATATAAAAACTTAAATGCGCTTGAATTTTTGTTCTCAGAAATTTCCTCATTTTTAACCTAGACATGTTCTCATTTTTTTAACCATAACTGAGTACATTGCGTCATTTGTACTCATTTTCGCTTGTAAAAATCTGGTCAGCTTATCCTACAAAAAGAGGATGAATTCCCCGCTTCGGCAACCCTCAGAGGTATAATTTTGATGGGGGCATGGAGGACATTGCGGCCACGACAGATTTTACGTACACCAGCCACCATTTGTATACACTACGGTCGAGTACCGGACCTGCAATCTTTCCAATTACGAGCCCGGTGCTCTACCGACTGGGCTACCGCAGCTCAGAGTCCTTTAGGAAAATAGAATTATTTTTAGAATTATTTTTAAAAGGCTGCAAATATATTAAAACTTTATACACTCATTGCCATAAAAATTTGCGCACCAAGAAAGAGATGTCAGAATGAAATTAAATTTTACACACATAAATGTAGCATTGATATAGGTAAATGATGAAAAAATCAAAGAGATAAAAATACGAAAGAATGGAGGTTTTAGTACCCTGTTGTACTACCTCTAGCGTGAATGCACGAATATATGCGGGCGTGAATTGAAACATACAAGTCCTGTAGGATGTCCTGTGGCATGTTGTTCCACATTTAATGTAAAATCGCTTCTAATTAGTCCAAATTTGTAGGCTTCCCAATTTATCGCTCCAAGTGATCCCAGATATGTTTAATCGGTGAGAAATCTAGGGATCGAGCAGATCAGGAGAGTGTGGTATTGTGGCGGTGGCAGTCCTGTGACACCATTGATCTGTGTGGTTCAGCACTGTTCCCATGAAAAAGATCCTGGGATCCCTGCCATCAGTGACAACCCCTATGGATAAAAGATGTCATGAACATACCGCTGAGCTGTCATGGTGCCGTGTACCAATATTAGGGATGACAGTGTGTGGTTTGCAATATTATCCCATGCCATCACACCACCTGTGGGTACGGTGTGCAGCTGCAAAAGAAAGGCAGATTTGAGGGAGCACCTCCTTGCCTCTACACATGTACATGTTAGTCATCACTGCTCAAATTGAATCTGAATTCATCGCTGAAGACGACCTGGTTCCATTCGGTTACAATCCAACAGCGTCGAGTGCGACACCACTCGAAATGGAGGAGAGGGTAGTAGTTATTATTGACAAGTACACGAAATGGGCGTCTGGATAGCAAATGTCCTTCAGCCAGGTGCCTTGCGATGGTACGTACAGACACAGTGAAAGGTCATGTAGGTGCTACATATGTCTGGATGGCGGACAACGAGTCAGTTGGCGTTACGCGTATGTTTCGTATGAAGCGACAGTTTTTTCGATTATTGCTCTGTCGAGCAAGTTCTGAGGCTAGTCGCCATGTATGCGACCTCTCCCTTGTCCACGGGTCCCAACACCATCTCACAGTAGAATCACAACGGCCTAGGTGGCTTTCTACTAGCCGATCGGATTACCCGGATTCCATCATATCCATGATTCTTCCACTCTCGAACTCAGACAGTAGCTCGCGCTGTATTCCATGGTTGCATAACGGCATCGCCATTTAAAAAGCGTCCGTTTGAAACGGATAATGTACACCAAACAAGCTCTGCTTGCTTATTTTATACTCCAAGAAGAACGAAGTTTAACGCCCTCTGGTGGCCTTACGCAGTATGCAATCACGTTGGAATTCTAATCATTTGTATATCTGCCTGGCACTTATTTTCATGCCAAGTTTCGTTGCGGTTCAACAATTACTTCTTGGTGCGCACATTTTTATGGCAATGAGTGTATATTAAGTATTAAACATTACGGATTTGTCAAAAACATTTTTAAAAAATATTTTTGACATTACTCTGACATTAAATTATTTTTCATATGAATACAATGGCTGGTCTGGGGGTTCCGTCGGTAGGGTGCTGCCTTCTGAAATCCCATGTTCCGGGTTCGAATCCCGGTGCGGGCATAGATGTTTATGACATCCTGTGTCTACAAAATATTGTGTGCGCTTGTTTCTGTGAATTTCTGTAAAAATATGGATCAATTGAGAGAAAAGTCATTGTAACTATAGGTCTCAAAGCTGTCAAATAAATAAAATAAATGAAGACAATTACCAACTAAATAGTGACTGAAAAGCTGAAAAAAGTAACAAAATTTTAAATACTGATTGAAAAAATGTCAATTCAAAAGCAGAATACCAAAGTAATGCTTTAAATAGAAAAAAAAAAATGTCCTCCTCTTTACATCCTAATAAAATTTATTTTTCTTTTGATAAGAAATCTTTTCAAAGGAGGTCACTTGAAGAGTAAACATTTCAAAAGAATTCTATTACCTATTTGAAATTAAGAAGAAACTTTTTAAGTTTGACGTCAGTTTTCTTATGCTTTAAATAAGAAGATTAAAGAAAGAAGCTTGAATACTTTAAAACTAAAACTAAAAAAAAAAAAAAAAAAACTTTGATATTTTATATTACTAAAAAAAAAAAAAAAAAGTAATAGTGTCATGTGGTCTTTACAAAAGTTTATTGTATAATTATTTTATTGTTAGGAAACGTGTTTAATAAAGTTATTATAGAATAAATAATATAAAATTTATTATTTATAAATATAAACATTTTGGAAACTTTACAATGCAATTTATATTACTAAAAACGCATAGGATATAATTCTTGCCCGGTTTTTTTTTTTTTTTTCAAATAAATTATTTCTCAAGTTTAAACAACAAATATTACCATATTCTTCTGATATGAATATGAAATTAAGAGCTAAAATAAAAAGCAATATCCCAATAATTGTAATAATAACTTAGAGCACAATAGTTGGTGTTTATTTCAACAAAAACAGAATATCGCTGTGCATATGTGAAGTAAATGCGTATTCTCATGTACATAGAAGTATGCTAGTGATGATTATATGTTCGGTGTACACTTAAGAGTGTGCGTGTGTGCAATCATTATTGTGTGTGTGTAAATAATTAAAATGAAAGTGTGTTTCAGATGGATTTTAGTAATTTTGCCCAATGCTGATATTGGCTTTACTGTAAATATGGGGAAAATATTTCATAGTTTTTGAAAAATGAATAATTTGCGTTCTTGTGTTCTAATATATTTTGAAATCCATTTTTCGGAAAAGAATGATACGCGTTTATTTTAGTATGTTCACCTACTACCCGTGCAAAGTTAAATTTATTAAATGAAACAACTTAATTATCCTTTTACACTCGCTACAAATACAACGGAGTTTCGAAATATACCTATATGTTTTGCCCTATATATTATACTAAATTTAAAAAGAAAAAATGCTTAGAGAAAATGTCGCAGATTGATTTTTTTTTCCTTTTTTGTAGACTAAGAGATTTGTTTTTCTTCAAGAGATTTAGTTTTTCAAATTTTTTTAACTATATATGCATTTCCATTTCCATTTTTCTTTCTTTTTTCTTTTTCTTTTTCTTTTTTTTTTTTTTTTTTTTTTTTTGAATGTCTTCTACCCATCAACATTCAGTGAATCTTATTTATACAAATTTATTTTTATCGTTTTCGTGAGACAAATATTTGATTGTTCGTTTTTAAAATATGCGTTAGAATAGTGTTGTTTATTTCAGATACATTATTTTAAATTGATTTTAAGGTTATGTTTCTGAGTCTATTTTATCTTTTCTTAGAACTTCACAAGAGAATTGCATTTTCTTTTACATTATGTTATTATTTTTGTTCCTGTTATCCTTAAATAACTTATACATATGACACTTTATATAAGTTTAAATAGTTTATCATGAATCAATTACTAATACAATTTTAACACTTTCCAAGAAGAAGAAAAGTGTGAATGACTTCGTGTTATCAATCCGCCTGTCCGCGTTCTAACTCCCATAAATATTCAGGGAATTTCTTGGAACCGATATATGTTTTTCAAGTTCACTATCCAATGATTGCTTTTGAAAACGGAGTGAATACTTTTACTGGTTTGTGTACAGGGACTTTTGAAAGTACTTAAAAACATTGTGTTTTATGAAAGCTATTTCTATAAACAAAATTTTAATAACTTTACTTTGCTCAAACCTTAATGAAATTGAAATAGATTATTCATATGCACAAAAGAATCAGTTCTATAAAATATATTATGATTATCATTTGATTTATAGGGTCCCACAAAAGTATTCAGTTACATTAAGGGTTATTGTTGGAAATTTACTGGAGTTGTATTTTTGTTTACATTTATTGTTCTTTTTTTTTTTTCTTAACACTTTCTAACAATTTTTGAGTGCGAATATGATTTCAGTTTGTGTATCTATCAGTCCAACTGTTTATCTGTCTGCCCTTCCCCAGCGTTAGTCAAAATTTTCAGAAATTTAAAAATATGATACATGTTATTCAAATTCACTATGGAGTGTTCCCTATTTAAATCTTTCCTATTTAAATAAAAATTAATTTCCTATTTAATAGGTCTTGTTCAACTGGTTTGTGCACGTGGTATTTATATAAATGGCATTTAAATAACTCTTAACCGTGTATTCTTTCAGTCCTTCAGTTCGTCCGTTGTGTGATGACGTAGGCAAAGGACATTGAAATTTATACAATCAACAAGTGCATACAGATGGAAAGAGTTACTAAACAATGCGTACCGTATGATGTTTCGTTCTTATTTAAACATGTACCATGAACTTTTAAAAGTGTATTATTTAACAAATAAAACATGCATTTTTTTTTTTTTTTTTTTTTTTTTTTTTTTTTTGTAAAACATTTTTTTAATGTTGATTTTATTTTTATACTTCCTCTCAACAAACACTATATATCTTGTAATAATTGAAATCCAAGCAGTTTGGAACATAAAAGCATATTAAATGTTTTTATGACACGTTTAATTGAAATCACGAAATTTCCAAAAATGTGCATTTAACTTATCGCGACTAATGTAACTTTTTTTTAATAGACTAATTTGAAAAAAAAAAAAAAAAAAAAAAAAAAAAAAAACAGTTGTAATACTGTTTATGTGTATTTTTAGTGGCATCGCTAAAATCTTTTTCTATATTTCAAAACCTTTCTTTCTTTTTTTTTTAAATCTTATTATTAATATTATTATTATTATTTGCAAAAGAAATAATTATATGGATGCGTATGTTTGAGAGATTTATTTTTCCTTTTAATTTCTTTGGAATATGTTCATGCAATTACCAGAGTAATGGCTTGTCTTATTTATCTAATTAAGAGGAATTTCAGATTGTATATTTTTAGAGATATTCAATTAAGGAGGAAGGGGGAAAAATATTTTATTTTCAAGAACTGTAAAAGTAATTAATTTAATGCGTTTAAATAAACAACAAAAGTCCAAATAAAAATTTCTTAAAATACGAATAATTGCATACATTAAACAAAATTTTCATCATTTCAAGATTATTATTATGATTATTATTATTTGAGCACTGGTACGTCTGTCCGTTCGCGTTCTAATTCCCGTAAACATAGATGAAATTTCTTGAAATTGATATATATTATTCAAGTTTATAATCGTATGTTTCTATTGAATATAGAGTAGACACCACTATTGGGTTGTGTACAAGGACACCGGAAAGTATTCCAAAGCATTCCGTTCTCTAAGAGGAATTTCTTTAAGCCATATTTTGCTACCTTTACTTTACCCAAATCTTTATTTAATTGAAATATGTTGTTCAAGTTTGCTATCGGACATTTTCTGTTGAAAATGAAGTAAATATTTATACAGTAAATATTATTAAGGTTTATGCAAAGGTAAAAAATATAGTATTCCAATGCACTGCGTTCTATGTAAGGTATTTCAATAAGCCATATTTTAATAACTTTACCTTGTACAAATATGAATGATATTGAAATATATTATTCACAATCATAAAAGAATGCTTTCTAAATAATATAGTGTGATAAGCATTAAGATTTACAGGGCCACACAAAAATATTTACTTACACTAAGGTATTTATCGAAAAATTGCTAAAATCGCGTTTTCATTTATATTAAGCGTTTCTAACAGTATTTGAGACGTTTTAAGAGTGAATAGGATTTAATTTGGTTAGTGTATCTGTATGTCTGACTGTTGGTCTGTCTATCTGTCTGTTTCCGCGCCTCCAGCATCTGTTAGTATTTTCCGAATTTCTTAAAAGTCATACATGATATTCAATTTCACTATGGAATGTTCCCGATTAAATGTAACATTAGCAGATTCTTAGAACTGGTTTGTCTACAGGGACGCCTAATATAATGCCAATGCATTGCGTTTTTGCAGAAATATTTATAAATCACATTTAAATAACTTTCTACGGTAAAAATCCTAAAGTAATTGAAATTTATTTTTAATAAGCTAAAATAATGTTTTGTGTATTCTATTATGTTATGTTTAATCTTCAGATTTACAGTGGCACACTAAAGTATTAAGGCAAATTAAGTGTTACAATTAGGAATTAAGGGCTGCATTTTCGTTTGTGTTAAGCATTTTTAATACTTTGTAACAAAGTGATTATGAATTCACTATGTCTGTCTTTCTGTCCTTCTGTTTCTCCGTTTTGTGATGAAGTAGGCAAAGAACTTTAAAAGTTATACGACACAACGAGTACGTACAGTTTAGAAAATTTATTAATTTTCGCTCTTGTTATTAGTCAAACCTTGTGATTAGTGTGTTATTAGTCAGTCTTGTGAGTGCCACAGAGATTATTTTAAATATTAAGAGTCATTTTTTTTATAGTTGGACACTTTTGATAGTTGACATCTTCAATTTTTCCGAAACTTTCAGGATGTGTTAGTAGTACTGTGATAAGAAAAAGTGAAATTTATTTTTTTCTGAATTTGAATTGTTCGACCTACAGAGGGGGTCAAAGTCTGAGGCCGTAAATAAAGGGTGCCATTTTAATATCATTTTACTCCTAAAGCCATGCGTGACCCATGTCAATTTTTTTAAATACGGATACTACTTGATACTAAGTACATTTTAGTATAAACAGTTTGGTGGGTCATTCATGGCTTTAAAGGCCAGGGTCATTCAAAAGTGCAGGTTTCGTTGATTTTTTCCATGTTTTCAGTCTGAATAGCTGCTAAAGCCATGAGTGCCCCGTAAAAATAATTATGGGGTTAATTACACACCTTAGTACAGAACTTAAAAATATTTAAAATTGCATGGGTCACTCTTGGCTTTAGTAGATAAACGGTCTCAAAGTTGAAAATTTTCAAAAAAAGGTCAAATTTGATGGTAAATTACTCTATAAGCCATGAGTCAATAACTATGAGAGAGAGTTTTAATTATACCCTAGATGGTCTAGTTTTAGACCCAGGTTACAAACCTATGGGGCTTGTAAGATTTATTTAGATATAGTCTATTTTATATCGCCAATGTGTACCTGTTCTATGTAGTACAAAACGCTTGAGACCCAATTTTGTAATACATTAATGCTTGTTTAAAACTTCCCATTTTACATTACAGAGGTCAGCATAAAAAAAAAAAATATAAAATAAATATAAAATTAAAAAATCTGGAGTAACTCCACTCGACTTTCCGAACATTGAGTAATTAACAGTTTTATAGATAAAGCCTATAAATGCTAGATTCGCCAAAATGCTTATAGTTAGTGCAACAGTGATTTATAATATTCATATAAATTTTCAGCTCAATTGAATAAGGCGTTTAGATGCTATCCCACTTTTAAAAATTTGGTCCCATAATAGGCCCTAATGATAAAGAATTTTTCTTTGTGTCCCTGTAAGAAAACTGTAAGTGCTAAATTCACCAAAATCTATACAGTTGGTGCAACTGTGACCTATAACATGTGTACAAATTTTTTGCTCCGATTAATAAGGCGTTTAGACACTATCACACTTTTAAAAATTTGGCCTCATAGGATATAATGATAAATAATTTTTCTTTGTATCCCTGTAAAAAAAAACCATAACTTCTAGATTCTCTAAAATCTATACAGATTGAGTATGTGTGACCTATAATATGTGTATGATTTTTTTACTCAATTGAATGAGGCGCACTTTTCAAATTTTGGTCCCATATGCCATAATGATAAAGAATTTTTCTGTGCGTCCCTGTAAAAAAAACTATAAGGGCTAGATTCATGAAAATTAATAGAGTTCGTGCTACGGTGACTTCCAGCATGCGTACCAACTTGCAGCTCATTCGAGCAAAGCGTTTAGACGATAGCGTGTTCACTCACACACATACACACATACATACATATATCATCACAAAAATAGTGAAAACGGACTCAGGGGACCTCGAAACGTATAGAAATATAAAAATCTCAAATTCGTATTTTTGACACGACTGCAATACTTTTCTCACTATAGTGTTCGGAAAGTAAAAATTACATAAGGGAGACAGGGACAAGTTGAAGTACGGAGTAAGTCGAAACATGGAAACAAAAAATACAATTTTTAAGTTCTTATTCATTGCCAATAAAGGGAAGTACAGACACAGAAAACCTACTTTAGAATGTAAAAAATGATGTGTATGTAAACATCTGTCGATTTTATGAGGATAAAACTGTTTTTGAGTACTGTTTTTTACTGTGAGTAAAAATTCAAATTTTTAAGTGACGTTGCATTTTATGTAACAAAAATTGGTGAATGTTTCTGATTGATTCAGCGTTTATAGTGTATAGGTGCAGCTTGCTAATCATATGATTTGAAACGCCCACGAGCATAAGTACTGGTAGCTTAACATCTCGTGAAGTGAAAATTGTGGGCAGGGGCCAACTGAAACAAATATAGGGGAAGTTACTTGAAACACCTGTTTCAATTAGGCTCATGCGCAATTTTTATTATTATTATTATTATTATTATTATTATTATTATTATTTTGTATACAGTCTTGTTTTCATCACCCTATATATGTTTTACATAATATAACAATATGCACATTTCAGATGAATCTTAGGTTATTACTTTCCGAACACTACAGTGAGGAAAGTATTGTAATCATGTCAAAAATCCGAATTTGAGATTTTGATGTTTCTATACGTTTCGAGGTGCCCTGAGTCCGTCTTCACTCTTTTTACGATGATATATGTATGTGTGTATGTGTGTGAGTGAACATGCTAGCGTCTAAACGCTTTGCTCGAATGAGCTGTAAGTTGGTAGTCACCGTAGCAAGAACCCTATCGATTTTGATGAGTCTAGCACTTATTTTTTTTTACAGGGACACAAAGAAAACTTGTTTATCATTATGGCCTATGGGACCAAAATCTTAAAAGTGCGATAGCATCTAAACGCTTTATTCAATTAAGCAAAACATTTATACACATATTATAGGTCACAGATACTCAGTCAGTATAGAATTTGGAGAATCTAGCACTTATAGTGTTTTTACAGGGACACAAAGAAAAATTCTTTAACTTTAGGGCCTATGGGATCAAATTTTAAAAAGTGCGATAGCATCTAAACGCCTGATTCAATTGAGCTGAAAATTTATATGAATATTATAAATCACTGTTGCACTAACTATAAGCATTTTGGCGAATCTAGCATTTATAGGCTTTATCTACAAAACTGTTAATTACTCAGTGTTCGGAAAGTCGAGTGGAGTCACTCCAGATTTTTTAATTTTATATTTATTTTATATTTATTTTGATGCTGACCTCTGTAATGTAAAATGGGAAGTTTTAAACAAGCATTAATGTATTACACAATTAGGTCTCAAGCGTTTTGTACTACATAGAACAGGTACACATTGGCGATATAAAATAGACTATATCTAAATAAATCTTACAAGCCCCATAGGTTTGTAACCTGGGTCTAAAACTAGACCATCTACGGTATAATTAAAACTCTCTCTCATAGTTATTGACTCATGGCTTATAGTGTAATTTACCATCAAATTTGACCTTTTTTTGAAATTTTCAACTTTGAGACCGTTTATCTACTAAAGCCAAGAGTGACCCATGCAATTTTAAATATTTTTAAGTTCTGTACTAAGGTGTGTAATTAACCCCATAACTATTTTTATGGGGCACTCATGGCTTTAGCAGATATTCAGACTGAAAACATGGAAAAAATCAACGAAAACTGCACTTTTGAATGACCCTGGCATTTAAATCCATGAATGACCCACCAAACTGTTTATGCTAAAATGTACTTAGTATCAAGTAGTATCCGTATTTAAAAAAATTGACATGGGTCACGCATGGCTTGAGGAGTAAAATGATATTAAAATGGCACCCTTTATTTACGGCCTCAGACTTTGACCCCCTCTGTAGGTCAAACAAATCAAATTCAGAAAAAATTAAATTTCACTTTTTCTTATCACAGTACTACTATCACTTCCTGAAAGTTTCGGAAAAATTGAAGATGTCAACTATCACACCTCCATAGACTTTGTCCAGCTTTAAAAAAATGGCTCTTAAGCATAAGATCTTAAGAAGCCTCACAAAAACACAGTCATAACGCAGTCATAACGCAGTCAAACTACGTTAACGTGAACACTGTTAACGTGAATTACTTTTAACATAAACTTCTTCCACGATCCCCGTCAAATTGAAGATTAGTTTAGATATATGAAGATTTGTTACTGAAAAAATGAACTACTGATAACATGAAATTTTTTTTTATCCTCCTTGAGATTCACGTTAACGTGATTCGACTGCATATAATAAATCTATATTTTATTTTTTGACACTTTACCATTTTTAATTAAATTTAAAACTTGAAATTATAATCATGAAATGTATAACAAGATATCGTTAAAATATATTTACGAACTAAAGAAAAAAAAAAAACTATTTAGTTAATTTCAGATTCCGAATGAGAGACAGGTATATATATATATATATATATATATATATATATATATATAAGATTAAATCCTGTTTAAAACATCTCAAAACGGGTAAATTCAGGGAAAACCTTAGAAGAAATTACCTAATGAGAATGTGCTATCTAAGATGAATTTTCAGTTTTGTTTATGTTCGCATTAATTTTAGATACGATTATTTTTTCCTCTTTTGTTCTCTTTCTTTCCCTATGCTTCTACTGCATAGGGAATGTACTCCCTATGATTTATTAATGTACTCCACTAAAGTAAAATGATTCATAAAGAAGAAATGATTAATAAAAAAATCTTAAAGCTCAAATTTAAGAAATCTAAAGAGAGAAAAATTTTCAAGTATGATGTTCTGTGCAAGGTTCATCTAAATCCGCAACTTTGGACAAAGCATATACTGATTTGAATAATCAATTTTCCAAATTATTTAAGAGCAAGGTGGGCATACTGAGAATGTCAAAGCTAAAACGTTTCCCTTTTTTTTAAGATCAATGAAAAATATCTCCGAAAAAAATTTACAAGATGAAGTGCGTCGTTATATTCTTTAAGACTAGGATCACAATATGTTAAATTTGGAAACCCCTTGACATATTATATCTATTTAAAACCTGCAAAAATTAGTATATTATGAGTATAAATATAGAAGCTAAATACTATATATATAAATTTGTAAATACGCCCCATGCATTGCAGTAAAAAATGTAATGAAAAAATATATATAAATTAACTTTTCATTTTTTATACATCTCTAAATATTTATATATGACTTTGTAAATTATTTCTAATGTAAAGGATGCTTTTTTATACAGGTAACGTGATTTTCAGCCGCTGAATAAAATATGTAATTTTGTTAAGCAATAAAAAGATATTAAAATACGTGAAAAAAGATATCCTTTCATCGAAGAGAACTTATCTGGATTAATTCTATGTTTCAAAAAACAAACTAAAAATGTCATCCGTATATTTTCAGTTGAAAACGTATCATAGTGAATTTGAATAGCAGATATCAGTTTCTCGAAATTCCAAATATTTTGTACGGAATATTCAAAGAGATAAATGAGTCAAATTTATAAAGAATTTTTTAATTAGTTTAAAAGGTTTATAAGGTCCAATTTGCGTACAGAAATGCAAAGATACGATATAAAATTGATGCATAACTCAATATTGTTTTGTCTTTTTCCTTTAATTTAACGGTGGATATTAAAATAAATAACTAATAATATTTAATAATTTTATAAAATTTATAAGTAATAAAGGAGTAATATATAATTTTTTAAACAATATAAAATGTACTTAGATTTATATCAGTATATATTTTCAATTTCAACTAAAGTGAAAAATGAAAGTTCCCAAATAGTACTTTAGCCGTATAATTGCTTATTTAATACGATTGTTTGAATGAATAAGAAATAGATTTTAAAAGAATATTATGTATTTTTTTCAAAACATAAAATTTAATAGAGTGTTCCTTTTCGACTCAAATCCACTTTTGAGTAAACTATACTTTCAAAGGTCTCTATTTAAACTTCAAGTGCAACGTTTTATATATACTTAAATATATAATGGAAAAAACATTCTGTTAAAACAAAGATTTAACAGAAAAACGTATCATGCATCATTTAAACAGTATCATAGAATTCACTGCATATTTTAAATAAAAATTCATATTTGAACATACATCTAAGCTATCGTAATCCCGAAAGAGAAATAAATCTCCATTCAAAAAAAAAAAAAAAAGTTTTCAAAAGTATATTTAAACGTATATTAAATATACCATTTATTAAAAAGTACTGTGTATACTCTTTATTATGTAAGGTTTTTCATAAACTATTTTGGTTTTGTGTTTCAAATATAATTAACTTTTGATAAATTTAAATGTATTGAACATTTATGTGATTTTTCAATGAATATTAAAAAAAGAATCTGTTACGACCTATTGTATTTTACTTAATATAATCCATTTATTGCAGAAGTTTTTAATGAAGGATTTAACGTAGAACGAGAAATTTTTGACACATTGTTTGCGGATCACTTAAAAGTACATTTGTTAAGAAATATCAGACCTCCCTTTAGGCGTTACACTAAAAATGTACCCCACTTTTACAAAAGTATTTTGCATATTCGTGTTTAGCACTATATATGCTGTCGATGTTCATATATGACAGAGTCTTTTACCGCATCGATTGCTGAGAATAAAATTTATCTAATTTAATCATTAATAAGTGAAGTCATTTTGTTAAATAGAAAAACATTTCAGGGGAACGCCAAAAGGCGGGGCTTATTGTTGAAAATACGAAAATACCCCGATGAAAGCATGTTAAGTGAGAAATCACACCTTAGAACTTTAACATTTTACGCCCTAATTTGTTATCGTTAGTAATCATTTTCTGAACGAGATGTATCATTGAAAGATTTTATTTCCAGTCAATGTTTAAAAGCCTTTTTAAATTAAATCAAATGTTCTCTCTTAGATATGTGTCTTGTACACATATATACATTATTTAATTAAAATTTAAAAGAATTGAGTATCGTAAAAAATAAATAAAAATGAAAAAGTTGCCACTTTCCTTTTCTCGGACTAATTTCGTTGTAACTTATTGTAAAAATATACCGTAAGCATAATAATATAATATGTATTATTTAAAGAATATTTAATATAAAATTTTTGTGTGAAGATTCAATTTTTTTAACAGAATGTAATGAAAACGGAAATCAAACAGGACATTCTGTTTAGTATGACAATTATTTCATTATTTAAGCTATCCCAAATGTTTACCATCTAAAATAAGTCAATACAGAAAAAAAAATACTGCTGTTGTACTTTCAGCAAATCGTTATAGATTATTTTCTTAATTTGTCTTTTAAGTTTTTTTTTTCTCTGGATTAGAATAATTAACATTTTAATTCAAAATTATACAAAAATATCTTATTCTTAAAAAATAATTTAATCGTGCAAAATAAAGTGCAATTTTTGGTTCTTTTATTTCCATGAAAAATATACATAAAAAAAAAGTAAGAGATCATTTTTTCATAATCTTTTTTAACTCTTCAAACGTCATCGTCATCCATATACATGTTAAGGATATTTATCTCATCGATTTCTAAGGATGAAATTTAAATTATTTAAAATCAGATACTTAAATGTCTTTTGTAAACCACTGTTTTTTGTTGCTAATTTAGTAACTTCTCAATATTATTTTTATAGTAAATATTTTAGAGGAATGCTCAAAGCTATATAGTGTGGCTTACCTTGAAGAAAATAAAAGTTATTTGAAATTTGTGAAAACATATACAAGTGGAATTGCATTTTAAATTCAATGTATTAATCTTGATTTACCAACTCCATTATATTTTTATGGGTAAGGAAATGATGGATTTACTTTCCTAGATAAATACTTATTTATTTATTTCGACATCTTTCATTTTACTATAATTGAATAAAATAGTGCAAATAAAGTATTTCATTTCAGTGCATTATGATTTTCTCAATAAATTAGTTTACAAATATATATATATATATATAATATTTATGAATATATATATATATATATATATATGCACACATTAAAGTGTATATTTTACATTTTCAATAAAAATCCCAATTGAAAAATCGAAAATATTAAAGTATATTTGCGAATCTTAGACACAAAATAACTAACGCAATAAATAAATAAATATAATAATAATAATAATAATATTAATAATAATAATAATAATAATGATAATAATAACAATGATATTACAGGTGTCTATATATTTTAGTTTAACATCTTTGTTAAATAACTGTTTATTTATATATTTATTTTTAATCTGTCTGTTATCGCTCTAAGTTTTGTGGGTGTTTTTTAATAACATATTTAAAGGTTTATATGCTATGCCGATCTCTATACCTGGTAATTGTAAACTTCATACATCAGTGTAACGGTGCAGACAAATGTATTTATATACACAATATTTCTGAGGATTAATTTCTTTATTTAAATGATTTTATACTGCATAAAACCTCAAGAATTAAAATAATAATAATAATATAGGCGAAATCATGTTTTCTATGTACATGATTTACTTTAAGATTTTAATACAAGGTCTAAAATATATTCAGATATATTACAGGGAATGTAGTACATTTAAACATATTATAGTTAACCAATTGATTTACAAGTTGCTTCCAACTAAACAAGCAATGTTCAAGCAACTTCTACTCAAAAGGCAAAAATCACAGCTAAATTCCGTAAATTTGTAAAATGTGCTTATAAAATCTGGAAAGATGTAGTTAAAGTTTCGGCCAGTAGAGGACAAAATGGCATGACAATACTAATAAATTCCATAAAATTGAATGTATTTTTAGCCTAGCTTATATAAAGAGTATGTACAGATATATACTATAGGATAAAGAAAATTATTGCTTTACTGGACCGAGCGTTAATCATTAAATTCTTTTACTAGAGAAACAATTGAGTTCTCCTAATTGCAAGGAATTTCGACAGGTGATAGTTTTACTTAAATGTCTTTTTACTATTCGGATTCTTCGGCGATTAACCGCGTGTTAAAGAAATAGAGAATTTTTGGTGAAGATTTAATGAGACTGTAAACTGATTATGATGCTAAGTTTTGAAGATGCTGCTACTTCATTTTCTGAAAAAAATAAAAAAATAAATAAAAGAAACGCTTACAGCATCTGTGTTAAATGTCTCGAAATTTATAAGTTGCTCACACGTATGAAACATTTCAATGGCAGGAAATTCCAAATATTTTAGATTTATGCAATTATCTGTCATTGTTGTACTCTTTTCGTAGTTGAGAGTTTCTGTTCTCGACTTTTCTAGGTAGAAATTCTCAGGTTCGATCCCAAGGCACATTTGTGACCTAGAAGCTCTGAGGTTTTCGTGAATTGTTTCGAATCTAGCGTAATTACGGACTAGGACAGGGCAGTTTTGAATGACCCTCCCCCCCCCCCCGTGAAGGACATTCCATGAAGGCAGGGTGAGAACACACGTTCATTTAACCGATCTTAATCAATACACCCCCATCAAGTGCATAAAACAAGAAATTTTCCCACCATCAGAAATTAAAATCCATATTAATGGGCTTTGTGTATTTTTCAGTCAGCGGTTTTTGTACAGGAGTGGTATAAACATGCCTTAATTAATTTCAATCACCCAGTAGGTTGGTATAAGACAATTGTAGTAGAGCTAAATGAGATTCACTATTAGTGGTACGTAAATATTATTTGAAAGTATAAATGTATATATATATATATATATATATATATATGCAAACTGTATGAAATTTCATCCGGCGTGAAGTTTAAATCCATTTAAGGAAATTTTAGTTTTATGTAAATATTGCATAACGAGAATATACGAAACACATTTTTTTTTCCTCTTGTAGGAGATTTAAACTTATAAAATGAACTCTAGAATTATTTTAAATTCAAAGTGATATTTTAGGGACGGGCGGAATTAATGTTTCCTCATTTTATTGAACATGCAGTTATATTTTCACGTAAGTTACTTTCAAACAATTTCAATAATGAAATGTTTGTCATGATAAGAAAACTAAGTTTGAGAATTTTTAAGACGAAGTGACTCGGCAGGATTCTAGAAGTGAACATTTTCCTAATTCGTTATAAAGGAAGAGTTATTGATAATTGTCTGGGTAGATAAGTGGAAAGCCGTATTGAATGTACATATGTCACACACATCTATGAGTGTCGAATAATATTTAACCTTGCATAAAAAACGCAGTATTTTTAACTATTTTATTCCAAGATTAATAAATTAATAAAGATACATGCAACTGTATATGTCACATTACAACTGTCAATTTTAGCCGGGAAATTCTTTAATAGTTTTCCCCTGCAGAACTCCATTGATCCTTTCTTATTGGGCCGGCCAGGTGGTTCGGTCGGTAGGACGCTGCCTTCCGAATCTACTGGTCCCAGGTTCGAATCCTGGTGCGGGCATGGATGTTTGTGTTGTCTTATGTCTTCAAAATATTGTATACTTGTATAATAAAAACTTGTAAACCCTTGTGGTGTGGATTTTTCGAGATATAAGCGGCCTTAGAGGCAAGCAATAAATCTCAGTACTCATCAAACCTTTCTTATTGGTATTTGTAACTCTAAATTCTAAACCGTTCGTGGAACTTCAGAAGGGTTAAACAACATTACAATTCCATTGCATTATTACAATTCCTTTCATTTATTTCCATTGTTTTATAATAATATGTAGAATCAAGTTTGAATATTGATATATGCAAGTATCATACACTAGAATAGTGAAAATTTTAAACTATTTAAAAATCTTTGAATCTTTCACTGTTACATGGACACGAATATTAGAACTTCGAAATACACGAATCTTATTCTGATTTTTTTTTTTTTTTTTTTTTGTATGTCATTCAGCAAAATTAAATAAGACATATGTTTAAAAAATTCAAACTACACATATCAGAATTTATCAGATAGTACTGGAACTAATTTAACACGTTTTACTTTAATTCATTTATTTTGTTCAAATTTGTAGGGGGAAAAATATTTTTTAAGGTTAATTAAACCTAAACAAATTAAATATAATAAAATTTGATATACAGTAAGACCCCGCTTAACGCGGGGGATACGTTCCATCAAAGTAGAGCGTAATGCGAAACAGCGGGTGCACAATTTCAGGGAATCCCCGTACTGCTGCGAGCAATTTCGGGGAATCCACAGGGGAAATAACAGAGCGCTAAACCGAAACAGCGCTAAATGAAACAGCGTTAAGCGGGGTCTTACTGTATATATTTTAAATAATTGGTACAAGAAACGTGGTCCGTCCGTTATATAGGACAGTGGGATAAAAGGGTAACATTTTCATTTCCATGGTTTGGTGTTCTCTTCAAAAGTGAAATGTAATTTATGATATTTTACAATGATTTACTTTACCGAAAAGTATTTTCTTATTTACATGAGAATTCTGCGGAAATAAATCTGCAACCACAAAATGAAGTTAAAAACCACCCCCACTAATGCCAGGAATAAACAAAGTTTTCAGACGAAGAGCAGGGAGTAAGACATATAACTCACTATAGCAGAAGGTTATTAATACTCCACCTTACAAAATCTGTACTGATAAGTATAAAGGATTTAAGCCCATATACTTGATTTTTCAGGAAACGAAAATTAACTAGCTAAAAACAAATCAGAAGAATCGATTAGTAAAAAGGTATTTCGTTGATTTATACCCTTTATACCATTCAGTGCTTGTCAACCTTCATTTAATAACGGGAAAATTTGAATTAAATATTTTGTACCATACATGAATGGTAAATTTCTGAATTGGTCCTTTTTTTACCAATGGATTTTTTCAAAGACTAAATGACATAGAATTAAATCCTTTATACCAATCGATAGAGAATTTTTTTCTGAGTCTGACTATGTACTTAACTCAAAATCGACATTTTTGGACTTAAATTTTTTATACTTATCAATACAGAAATATTATCACAAAAGGAATACAGATTTCCATATGCACTTTTTTAGCTGTTCTTTAAGTAGAACAGTGGAGTAAAATGGGTTAAAGAAAACTCTGAATGTTAACAACACAAAGTGCAAAATTACGCACTATTTCCACACACACAAAAACGAATAATAATAATGACCATCTTCTCTCAGGAACAATTCCGGTTAGACCGCTTCAAAACAGAGACTTTTGGTAGCTTTTTTTTTTTCTTAGAAATGCTATGTATTTTAATTTTTAATTTTTAATTTTATTAATTAATATGCATAAATGTTGCATCATTAGAAATATCTTTCAAAACTGAACATTTTTTGTGCTTACACTCAGTATGTAAACCTCAGTATGTAAAAAGATTTCAACGAAAGTTTATAAGTACCATTGCAATTCTAAAATACCCATGGAGGATAAAATTAAAATGTAATATAAAATTCAATAATAAAAATTATGGGCTAATAGTTATTACATCATTTTCTTGCAATCATGATAATGTACTTATCTGATATAAACAAACAGTTGATTGTGACGTCATATTTATCAAATTAGTTAAAATAAATAAGGTTACAAATAAGGTACCTAAGGTTACTTCGTTACAAATAGGGTACCTTTCATTTGGCACCTGATTTGTAACGAAGTTTTGATTAGATATTTTAGAATTAATTAAAATATGAAAATAATTTCAAAATTGGACATTTAAATTTATGATTGTTGCCAAAAAAATTTACCAGTTATTGTCAGAACTCTATACGATATATAATATGATACCTTATATTACACCTATCGTCCAGGGTTAGTAGGTATTTTCGTTAAAAGAAATAGTTTGTTCGTTCGGTGTAACTTGCACATTAGTCCCGTCAGGTACAACTTGCATATTAGTCCCGTCAGGTGCAACTTGCACATTAGTCCCCTTTAAATATAGTGTCCAGCAAAGCTGGCAAAGCATTCGTTGATTCACTATCTTAACAGATTTCACATTCCGTTATTTTTGTCGGGGTTATATACTAGTATATAAATTATTTATTTGCGCCAAATTTGCTCAATTCAATCAAATGCAATTATTAATATTATGTTATTAGAATACTTATTTACTTTTTAACTTATCAATAAAATATATCTACATATGTACTAAATATTAAAAATGAAATATTTTGTGTAGATTGTTTTATAATACGTAACCAGTTTTTGTTATAAGTGCATTATACAATTTAAATTAATATTTAGAGAAAAATATTTCCTACTTTATACATCTGGATGTCATCTTAGTCGAAATAGAAAATGTCTATAAACAAATCCTCTTTGAAGTATTTTTCGACACTGTGAATAGAAAACAGAATCAACTTTAGATTCAGCTGAAGCTTTATTGAACAACTCTTCTGGTACTTTCTCATTATATTTACACTGGGAAGGTTTTTTCCAGGTTAAACCCAAGTTAAATAAAAAGTCTTGTATACATCTTGACATGTACTAGGGAGCTAAATAAACTAAAAGTTAAACAAAGTTGAATGCACTCTATTAAATTGAAATAAACAATGAAAAAAAAAACACACAAAAAAAAAAACAAGATTTTAATATTTTGCTTTCATCACGTAAGGGAATTTATTATTTTATTTTTATGACATGAGAACTGATTTCACGATTAAATACATGTAAAATGTACACGTTTAAAGTTAAACATAAATTTTTGAAATTACAGATGAAAAAATGCTACAGCATTATTTTTTCAGAGACATAAATTTTATACAAATTTAAAATAAGCGCAAAATTAAACAATTAGCCAAAAATTATAAGCGAAGTTTTACATGTGCAAATTTTAATTAACATTTTTCTTAAACAAAAAATTAAGCGTTTTGATACGATTAGTTTAGAAAGTAAACCAGAAACTACCTACTGTTTTGTATAAATTTTGCGCATTTTTGTGATCACAGAAGATTAATAATCTAATATTTCATGTGTTTCATTTTTTGGAAATTAAATTGAAATAATAAATGAGGCCTAACAGTAAATGGAATAGAGTTTAATTATATAATTTTCAAACTGCATTATATTTCCATAATACACATACAGTTATTTATTACTTTTTGTTGTTGTTATTTACTTTATTTCTGTACCAAAAAATTGAATAATGTTGGGTAATGCTTACTATGAATAACACTGGCCTTCGATAATTTTTTTTTTCTTCAAGATGGTGTGTTTTTAGATGTATTTTGGAATGCTGATTGATAAAAATTTAATAAAAAAATTCCATCACATGCAGTTTTGACAAAAATGGGATTTTTTTAGCTTAAAGCTTCATGTGTTCAACTCCCATCTATTTCCCTAAGCATTCGGGTAATGTGAGTGAAAAACAAAGATTGTTATTTCATCAAGACATCAAAGAAATGAAGAGGAGGTATCGGGGATGATTGAGAGTTCACATGATGTTAGCAGATTATTTTTAGATACTGCATAGAGAATAACCCCCTAAACTCTATCAAGCCGTGCATAAAAGAAAGAGCTCTAATGGGATCTACTACGAAAAGTAACACAATGATAAAAATAATGATAACCTATTTTAATGTATCTTATATATAAATAATTTCGAATTTATTACAGCCTCCGTATGACATATTCTAGTTTCCATCCTTACTTTTTGAAAAATCTTTACGTGATACGAGGAAGACGCAAGAATTTTTGAATTTAGCACATCAAAACTCTCTAAACATACCTTACGCAGTGGCCAAAAAAAAAAAAAAAAAGTACGATGATTTCGCAGGCTTGTGTAATTAAATGAAGCATTATTATTTATTTATTTTTTTATATATATTATTTTTTTTTTTTCAGAGGAGCTATTTTTTTTTTTTCCTAAAATTTTTATTTTAAATATATTTTTGTCCTAAGACATAAACTGTAACAGAATATCACTAAATAAAAAAAATATATATATATATTTCGTCAAAAATTAATTATAATATTTTTTTTTACAATATTATTTATTACTTTAACTTATGAACTATACTTATTACATGCATCTTATACTTATGCATTTATATTTTCACTGAAGTCAAAAAGTAATATTTCTTTGTCAGGGAACGCAGCGTTTGTAAAATTTTACGTTTGTTTAATTGTACTGACACAACTATTTTACATCAATCACTTTTTAAATAATATTATATCATTAAAACTAAATGGACAAAAAACATTTACTTTATTAAATTCAGTTAATCTCTTAAAAAAAAAAAAAAAAAAAAGAAAGAAACTGATACTATGACAGTAATCTGAAAAGAAAATAGACGGGAACTATGATTTTAAAATATTTGAAGCATGAAACAATAGATTTAATTAATTTTCCAAATGTAATTTTCTGTCAATAACATTAAAATGTTACAAATTACTTGAGTTGTTAAAAGTGTTTTAATTATTCAATTTAAAAATTCAATTTCCATGCATTAACATTTCTATACATTTTGCTAGAACTGAGATCCGTGTTTCCTGTTACTCGAAAAAGGAGTTATATATATATATATATATATATATATATATCTGGTGTGATGCCAATCGATTTTCCGAACACTTAGTAATTAACGGTTGTATAAATAAATTAAAGTAAAACAAGTAATTAAACAAACAAAAGTAAAACTTATAATGAGGTTTTAAAGTATTTTGTCCATTGCTTAATTTTATGGTATTGCACTTTGAAATAATTTCAGTCCATAGGCCATAATTATATAGAGCTTTTCGTTGTGTCCTTGTAAAAATCGATAAGTGTCAGATTCTATAAATCTATACAGTTTGTGTGACTCCGATCTATAACTTGTGCATAAATTTTCAGCTCAAATGAATAAGGCGTTTAGATGCTATCACACTTTCAAATATTTCTGTCCGTAGACCATAACGATAAAGAATTTTTCGTGTGTCCCCGAAAAAAGAAAAACTTTTAAATGCTTGATTCACCAAAATATATACAGTTCATTCGACAGTGATTTATACCTTGTGTATAAATTTTCAGCTCAGGCAAATCAGGCATTTAGACGCCATGTCACTTAAAAAAAATTGGGCCTATTGGATCCTAGGATCTATTAAATCCTAGATCCACCAAAATCAATAGGGTGACCTATAACATAAGTACCAACTTCCAGCTCATTCGAACAAAGTGTTTAGGCGCTATCGTGTTCACGCACATGTACACACACATCATCGCAAAATCCAGGGAACCTCAAAACGAATAAGAAACATAAAAATCTCAAAGTCGGAATTTTGGAATGATATCATTTCTTTCCTTACACATGCTTTTTCTTTTTAAAGTAAAAATATAATGTGATACAACGACAATATTCTGAAAAGAAAATAGACGGGAACTGTAATAAAAAATATTTGAAACATGAAAAAAAAAATTAATTAATCTTCCAAATGTGTAATTTTCTGCCAATAAAATTAAAATGTTACAAATTACTTGAGTTGTTAAAAGCGTTTTAATTATTCAATTTAAATATTCCCTTTTTATACTTCATCATTTTGCCAGAAACCGAGATCCGTGTTTCCTGTTAATCGAATGATGAGTTTTATACACAAATAAAATGTAAGTAGTTAATGTACTTACAACTTTTTAAATTATTACTGAATCTTTAATTTGATGTTGATAGGAATATTTAATATATTTTACTATGTAGTTGCTATAAATATGTTTATACATATTTGTTTTAAGTATAATTTTTTATGTAAAATAAAATCTAATTATATTATGAAAAGTTAGGCCTTCTTAAATAATTATAATTGTAATACAAGTTTACTTAAAAAATAAAAATAAATAAATAAATATTCACAATAATTCTTGTTAAGGATTTGTCTTACAAAAATATTTATCTATAATATTTTATTCTTAAAAGTGTTTAAGAAAGAGATTTATGTTTTTAACTTGATTTTTTTTTTTTTTTTTTTTATGTCAAATTTGTAATAGCACCAGATTCCTGAGACACGCTTTATATTGAACTTATTTTAATATCATAAGATTCAAGACATTCGTAGAAACAGTCGGGCTTAATTTATGTATATTGACAGTAAAAATATTAGAAGTAGTTTATAAATAATTTATATTTCATGAAATATATATTATAATAAATAATTTATATTTCTTGCCTATACACGCACATGCAAATCAATCATGATAGGAGAAATTAATGAACATTTTCTACACATGAAGCCTTTAACTTTTAAACTTTGAGAACGGTTGAGATAGTGTACATACAAATATAAATTTTACTACAGGTTATTTTATGAAAAAGATCCTAAATACGAATGGAGATTAAACTTTAATTCATCATGATTTTACATTGTTCAAACAAAAAGGACATTATTTTTTATTATATATAAATTGAACACAAAATCGAAATAAGGAAGAATATTTTAAGGATAACTTTTAATATTGGAATACATTCAAATTTTCGCCAAAAAAAAAAAAAAAAAAAAAAAATATATATATATATATATATATATATATATATATATATATAATAGATAATGTAATAAAATTTAATCTTAAAATTTAGCAATTAATAGAACTAAAACAATAACAGCACACAAAAATATAGAACTGAATTTAACATAGAGGAAAGAATGACGCAAAAAGTAGCGATATAGATTAAGAACCAATGAGTTACAATAGTAATTTAAAATACTTATGCCGACCTGAATGATAATAAAAAAGTACCATTAAACTTATGAAAGAGAAAACAAATAATTAACCACAGAATTAATTGGATATAAATGCTTAAAATTAGAAGTATACTTATCAAGGGGCGAGTACTTCATAAAGCTGTGAAGGCTGCATCGATTTCGTAAAACGGTATTGCTAATCATAGCAATTTATATCATTTCACGCCGCGATCGAAGCAGCAAGAACCATAAAGAATGAGAAATAAGTGAAATATTAATCTAAAACAAAGATTAAATAAAATCTTAATGGAAACCAAAGTGATAACATGAAAGAAGCATAGTAACCACATGTATAACAGTTAATACGAACTGGAGAAAAGGATGATGCCAAAACATAAATTGAAATTAAAATAAAAGCTCGACAGAAATCGATTAATCGAATATACTTCAGAGCATTTTTCATTAAAGATAAAATACACAGAGTAAATATTAAATGATAATGTTAAAATATATTTTAAAGTTAATTAAAATTAAAACTAGTAGAGTTAAATTAAATCGTACCAAAAACATTAATAATTAAATCGTTTAAGTAAAGGACTGAAGAATGAATGCATAAGACATCAGAGTGCAAGCGCCATCTTTCGGTTAGCTATAAAAACAATAAGTCAGTTAAATTATTTCAGGAGAAAAAGCCAATGCAATAAGGAGTGTAATTAAGAAGTATTGACTGCAAGATTAAGATAATTTTTAGCACCGATCAAGTAATAAGAATTATGAATATTGGAACATGTTAACGTTGAACCTAAATTAATTAAGCAAAGAATTGAACTTATATGATTAACCCAAAATTAAGTAATCTTGAAGTCAAAGTATTAAGAAGTATTAAATGTTAAGTTGTAAGAAGACTCAATTACAAGCAATAATGCCAAAGAGCACACATATTAGGATAAGCATTATAAGGCAGTCATCAATAATTAAAATTATAATTGTTATGCAAATAGATTGATTGTTCAAACTTAACAAGGGAAGCCTCAAGTAGCCAGATGCACATAATTAAATTTAATGCTAAAAGAGTTCAAAATTCATAGTATCAACCAGAAAAAATAAGAATGTAACTTACAGTAATCCCCCACCTTTTTTTTTAATTATTAATTTTATTCAACATCAAACCCTCCCAACCAACCAGCCAAACAACACCACCCTTCCTCCTTAATCAAACATCTGCCCACCCATCCACCATTTTTTTTAATTAAACCTTAGTAGTTTTTTTTTTTTTCGTTAAACAGATACCCTTAATGATAAACAAGTGAATAAATATTTTTTTTGGGGATAACCCATTTTTGTAGCAACATTAATTATGTGAGAGATATTTTTGTTTTTAAACCTATATGAACAAAGATTATGTATACGAAAGAGGTGATTGAGAATGATATTTCTGTAAGCAGAGATATGAAGAGAACAAGTAAAATGTGTAAATAAATTTACTTTGAAACTAAAATCTTGTCTTTTGTCATACAGATCAGTATAAATTTTACTACCATCAAGTTTAAGTTTTAAATCTAAGAAACTTATACAGTTATTGTTGAGAAGATTATAAGTTAAGGTAAGGTGAGAAGGATATTCAAATTTAAATAAATTAGGGGGAAAATTATTGACATAAAAAATTATAATGTCATCAATGTATCGGTAAAAATAGACATTTTCAATACATAATCCCTGTTCATAATGGTAAAGGTATAAGTCAGCTAACATACTCGAGCTACATCCTCCTTGTAGAATACCGACCTTTTGAATATAGATCTTATTACAGTGTAGAATGTAATTGTTATGAATAATAAAATTTAAAAGTGTCTTAAATGATGTTGCCGAAAAGCATTTTGGTAAAGAGATTTAACTTTTGAATTTTTCAAAAAGGTTAAAGATGATATGATGAAGATCTGTTAAATTAATATTATTAAACAGGCCAGCAAAAAGTCATGATATCAGTCACATTATTCATAGATAAGACATTAGCTTTAAGTTGATAACTATTTTTAAGGCAAAAGAAATTTTTTGATTTACTAATTAAGTCATAGATTTGTTTGAGAATATCAAGGAGAATTTTGTTAGCGTTATTGTTGTAAGTATTACACCCTACAGTGACAGTTCTAAATTTAATAGGATTTTTGTGAAATTTAGGGATAAGTACAATATAAGGATATTTAAAATTGTTAAATGGAAGCTTTAGCAATTTATAAAAGCAGTGAATTTTGTGGTTATTGATTTTAAGATCATTATTGGTAGGATGAAAGTTAGTACTATTAGAAATGGATGAACTGAGTAAAGAAAGATAATAATGTTTACAGATTATAGCATAATTATTAGGAGATTTATCTACATAAGTAATAACAAGGTTTTGTTGCAATTCTTTGATAGATTTAAAGAGATTTGATTTATTGTAATGTATGAGATTTGATCTATGTTGAATTAATTCAGCTTTAAGTTTTGAAATTACTAAAAATTTCCATTGATTGAAATATTCAATAGGTTTATTATAAGAGATGAAGAGTTTATAAATAAACAAATCAATATCATATGAAAGCTGTTGTAGAATCTGTGAAATATTAGTTTTTGAAGGGAGTCGATATTTAGTACCATATTCCATAAATTTCTTTAAATTAGAGTCATTAATAATATTAAGATCACCAGTGATAATATGTGCATGGTCCCTGTCAACATATTTTACATAAGAGGGATGAGCACAACTACAAGTCACATGAGAGGATAAATTAGATTTAGAGACTGAATTATAGTTAAAAAGCAGGCGACAAGGTGTAATAGGATATTTAAAGGTACGAGAAATATGAATGCCTTTAATTGAAAACATGCAAGATTTATCATTAAGAATGGATGAAATATTAATGCTATTAAATATTTGATTAGAATAATTTAGAATAAGCTGTGAATTAGATTGGATTTTGTGAGGTTTTTTAGAGATATTTAAATTGAAGAGTCTTAGTCTGTATAATATTAAATCATAGAAACTATCAGTAAAAATATATATATATGTTGATAATCTATTAGTTACCGACCCGCGGTCGGCTGAATACTAACGTCCATTTTAGTTTTAGGGGACGTAGGGGGACGAAAAGTATCAGTGAAAATAAAGTAACCTAATCAAGTTGTTCAAAAGAAATTTTTGTAAGGCATATGAGTGAGAAAAACTGCAAGTCTTGCCTGATGATTTCAAACTTCATCTTCTTTTTTTTTTTTTTTTTTTTTAATAAATCTTTCTTTGTATGAAAAGAAAAATATTTTTAAAAAAGATAAATTGGAAAAAAAAAAAAAAAAGCTTTAAACATTTTTTATAACTCATCTTATTTTTAGCGACAAACACCCCGAAATCCTGTCAGATAATTATTTTTTTTATGCTACGTTCTGCCCTACCGCATATTCATATGTTAAACTGTATTATTTATTACTTTTTTTTTTTTTTTTTTTTTTACTAGTACATACAGGGAGGTTCTAAATAATACTTAAAAAATGTAAAAGCAGGTGGAGGGGAACTAAATAAGCAGATTTCGTATAGAATTGTGCGTCCGGTAATGCTGCCTTGAACAGGTAGAGAGCGCTGAAGACTGCGGCGTTTAAAAGCGCTTCGCTAGCTGGATTCATTCATTTCCTTGTGCTAATCCATTTACTTGTGCAGCCCCATACATGAAATGCATATCGGCCTGCTCCACATTGGTAAAACGATACATGCTGCTCGAGATCCATGTGGGAAATGATGAATCCAGCTAGAAAGGCACTTTTATACGTTGTTCATATCAGAGCTCTGTACCGGCTCAAGAAGGCATTACCGCACACACATTCCTATACGAAATCTGCTTATTTAGGTCCCCCCTCTATCCGCCATTTTTTTTTTTTTTACATATAGTTTAAAATCACCCTGTATATATATTTTACACTTGCTACTCTGCGTTTCTTTTCTTAGTTTTTTGAATGGTTCAAAAGGAAAATATGGTTTAGCGATTATCTCATAGTTACAATTTACTTTTTATAGCGAATTTGGAACATTATTTGAAACAGTGATAAACAAATATTTTATTTTAATTAATTGCATTTATCACCCGAAGAAATTTTCAAAATTTAAAAAGTTGAGCTCAAAAATATACATTTGATTGGTGAGCAGAATTCATAGGAATTTATTTACATTTTCAAACTATTTTAAAGAAATTATAATAAAAAATATTATTATTATTATTTTTAACAATTTTATAATATTTTTTTCTTTTCTGTTAAAAAAAAAATAGAATCAAGACTATATTATGAGTGACTACTAATTTTTTTTTTTTTTTAATTTATTAATTTATTTATTTTATTTTTTTCTACAAGCACATCACCATAAAATGGATAAAATTATTAATTTAATGAATGTATTTATTATCACTATTCAGTCACAAATGTTCTAAATAGTTTTTGATCATTAAAAGTGTTTTATCGGTGAAAGTATTCAATAAATGTACTAGTGTTGGGTAAAACCGTATCAGCGGTTATATTTTGAATGTGTACTATACGTATATATGTACTCGCCGAAAGAATTCAATTTATATAAAACAAATATTAGAAACAGTTAGTCTGAATCATTTTTTCGAAGTAGAGAATATTAATATTTTCACAGTTTTTACTCAATTTATATGTTAAACTCTACATTAACACATTCGATAAATAAACTATTATCTTCTTTGGAGATATTTTTTATTTGTAAAATAAAATTTTTATGCATTAAACTGATTTTTCCATTAATTGTAATTTTAGTCGTAGCAGTGATAGTAATAACAGATTTAAAATATGAAGAATTGAATGTCATTGTAGTATATATATATAGAGAGAGAGAGAGAGAGAGAGAGAGAGAGAGAGATTATATCAAGTCTCAAATATTGTAATGTAAGATACATTTAAAACAGTGTAAGTATTTTATATAATTCAGTGCAGATTTAGTTAAGATTAGTAAATAAAAAATAAATAAATAAATAAACTAAGTCATTTCCCCCGCCCCCACCGGATCCTATTTACTTTACTTTTTGACACATATTTATAATTTTTAATACAAAACGTCCTTTCGGACATTTATGTAAATATTATATGATTAAGTGCTGTTCCATATTAAACTAAAGCATAAGTAAAAAAGAACTTTATTTACACATTTAAATAAGTATAGTACTTTTTTTTTTAAATTTTCTGATTATAATTTCATTAAATTTACAAATATTTAAACAATATTTGGTATTACTTATGGAAATAGCTTCAAATCGAAATAGCTTGTGAATTCATTGCTGATGACATATATTACGAAAAACACATACCTGACAACATTCTTATTAATATTCCGTAAAGTTATTAGTATCTGCCCATCTTACCACGCCACTTTATTTTTAGATTCATTTTTTCAAATGTAATTGCGATTAAATTAGAGAAAAAAATACTCTAGAAAGTGACTGGTATGAAAATAAAAGTGAGTATAAACAGTTGTTGAATAAATTAGAATTAGATTCATGGATAATGAATTTTAATTTGCATAAATGCCATTTTTATTAAAAACGAAACTAATTTTAGCATGTATAATATTAAGGAAAAGCTAACTCACCTCTCTCCTGCATTTCCTGTGGTCGCTTGAAATACATTTTAGGCCACACAAATAAATAAAGATGAAATCCGATTGCTTGCTATATTTGTTTTTAATCATAGATTTTTCTTTGAGAATTTTTATGAACAAACCAGAATTTCTCAAGTATTTGAGCACAGATTTAAAATATTTCAAATATGTATAAAGGCATTTTTTATGCCTTGAATGAATTATAAATATAATACAGAATAGTACTTATTGTTTGAATAATATAACAAGTAATGAATATTTTATTGCGACTTCAGTATGAATGTTCGACGGGATATCACTCAAGAATCAAAGTACTTCTGTATTTACGAATATGTTCAGAGAGAGAAAAACATAATAATAATAAAAAAGAAGAAAAGAATGAAAGTTTGGTTTCTCTCTATGGTCACGTGATTGTCTATCACTGCTCGACTGTCGCCGTCCCTGTTCCCATTGAATCAACAACAATTTTACGAAATGTTTAATACAACGTTGGCAGGTAGGAAAATACAAAAAAAAAAAAAAACTGCCTTTTTTATATTATTAACAAGGGGTCGTACCGTCCATTTTCAGGACACTGTCATGGATAAGAATTTTTTGTCTCTTTTGCCACGACTAATTTAATGCACAAATATTTATAGTATTTTTATAGTAATAATAGTATAGAGATCATTGTATAAAAATACTGGTAGCAAGAAAGACAAAATTGTGTAATCCCTGAGAATGTCCTGAACTTACGATCCTTGTATTAATTTAAAGTAACAATTTCGAGTATTTATCCATGTTCCGAAAAACAGATTACTTTCTGAAACAAATGACGATCACATTGGTTGATTCTAAATTTAAAGATAGCACTTAAAGTATTGTTTTAAATTCAAGTCATTATTCAAAGCACCTGTTTAATTGCTAATGTAGTAAAAACTTCTTTAGACAGAAAGTTTATCTCTAGAATCATTAACACAATCTACTAAATTCATGATGTTAGCATCCTTTAAATGCACAAAATAACAATTAAACAGTTAAAATTTAAAATCAGGTTTTTATCAGAATCTTAAATTGACTCATTAAATCATCATCTCAATTTCATTTAAATACTTTTAATCATGAATATTTTAGGATAATTTAAAAAAAAAAGTTAAAGTATGTTTTAAATTTTAAAATAATTCTTTTTTTATAAAATATTTCATATAATAATAATAATAGTAATAATAATAATAATAATAATAATAATTTAATATTATTTATAAAATTTATTATCTACATTGTAAGGATATTTTAGGACTAAGAAATATATATATATAAGAAAAATAATTAAAGCCAGATGAAAAAATAATCCCAAAACACACGGGGCCTTCATCAGGGGCGCTCCCCCATGTAGGTAAAGGAAAATGAGAAGTTTCTGACGAAACGCTGGTAATTTAACCAAAAAACACGTTTTTAGCCCCCAACTTCTCAGAGATGGAAGCAAGTCCATACCGCAAACGAATTCTTATTAATACAAAGCATAAAAAGCATTAAAAAGCATTTAAATTCAGAAATCAAGTACAAAATATAATACACCAATAGAAATAAAATAATATAAATAATACAATAATATATAAATACATACCGGGACAGACTCGAATACTCATTAGAATATGGAAAATTGAACACCCCCCCCCCCCTCAATATAAACATAGATCCCGCTTCAGCTAGTACGGCCACTTACCAGAACTTAAACGTCGCCCAAAATGGAACAACAAACCTTAAGTGGGATTGTGATCCAGAATACTGAAATGTTTGTAGATTACAAAAACAGGATAGCGGTAAAAAGTTAGTATGTTTTTGAGATTTTTCAAAGCCAGATTCAGGTCTACATTGTTATTGCAAATCATTTTATTCTGTTTATTTGGGTAAACATAATATTTTTTTTAAACTTTAAGACTAATACAGGAGAACCAATTTGTTAAATTACAAACTTTAAAGTTAAAATCTTGCATTTTATCATAAATCCCAATAAACCAGTTATTATCTTTTTTTTTTTTTTTTTTTTTTTTTTTTTTTCTAATTCGGGAAAGAAGTTTGGGCCTCAGAGTCAGTACGGTTTAAGACAAGTTCGGAGGTATAGATTTCAGCAGCATATTTTGCAAAATCAACACAGTCTATTGCTATTACGTCATCAATATACCTATAAAACTTAATATCTTTGAATTTTCTTTCAAACATAAACAAAAATAAAATAAAATAAATTAATAATAATAATAATAATAATAAACACGAAATTTATTTTATATATATTTTTTTTTTCAAAACAATATGCAAAAATAGTATAGTAACTATAATCTAATTCTTTTGTTTAGCCCTGTAAACGAACAGTGATGTATCGCATCACTTGTACAACATACAAGCGAAATTTTGTTTCGTTTGGAGCCAATAGAACCAGCTTTAGAGCCTTCTGAATGAGGGAACTTTAAATACAACAACCCTGTACATTTTATATTTCCTGAAAATTTCTTTTATGAAAATTAGAGTATAATTTTCATTCACACACACATATATATATATATATTTCCATTTGTTATCTTTGAATAAAATACTTTTATGGCAGTTCACGTATGTTTGTAAAGTTTATTATAAATTAATCGTTATTAAAATTTATAATTATGTGCTATAAAGGTTTTAAGATGTATAGTTTTAATAAATGTAAAATATTATTTTTTCTTTTGTAAAACGTTTTCATAAAAAAAAAAAAAAAAAAAAAAAAAAAAAAAAAGGGAAAAGAAAGAATGGAGAATAAAAGAAAACGAGCAAGAATTTTCCAGTTAAAAACTTTAACTGTAGTGCCATTCTTACACTCTTCATAATTAAATATCTCATGAAAAGTCAAATTTGAGTATTTTGAATAAAGGCTTCTTAAGGGTTCTATGATACATTTAATTGAAATTATGATATTTAAAACCTCAGCACTTAACTTATCTAGATTAATCTAATGTATCTTTTTTTTTTTTTTTTTTTTTTAAGTAAACTAAATAAGAAAACTTTCATGTTATTGCTTATTTATAATACCGTCGATAAACGTTTTTTTCTATATTTTTCATTACATATTTAATATTTTAATTCTGTCGAAAAAAAATTGAACTAATTGTATGCAATCTACTATGTGTATGTTTAAAAAGCATATATTTATCTTTAAAAAATTTCAAAAATTAATAATGCAATTACCAGCGTAATGGTCTGTTTTATGTATTTAATTAAGATTAATTTTAAGCAGTATAATTTTAGATATTTCCAATTTAAGAAGGGCAAGCAATAAAAGCTTTTAATTTTACTGTGGAAAAATATAGCCGTAATTAATTTTATGCCTTTAACTGAACAGGGAATTTTCAAGTAAGGACGCGTTAAAAGAAAAACGATTGCTTGAAATAAACGGAAAAATTCCATCATTTCAATAATGGTTTTTTTTTTCTTTTACGACAGCATTGTTTAATAATTACCTTTTTAAATCTTAAAATATTTTAAGCACTTTAAATGTTTGGTTTTCAAGTTGGATCATTTGCTTATATTGTATTACACACGCACACACATATATTTTATTATTATTATTATTATTATTATTATATGTTTGAAATGTTTGATTCTTCAAAAAGATTTTTGTGATTTTTAATTTATTTCTGAATATTCTTCTGTCCCACATTATTACATTTAAATAACAATATAAGCAAAGTATTAAAAAAATTCAAATTTCATGTTTTACACATTTTTTTCAAAATCTGATCGTTATATATCTATATTTCCTAAAAATAATTACTGTTTGAATTATTATAACATAAATGTTTATATATTTATTAATGATGTTTATCGTTTGCATTGTGACATTTGCAAAATTACATGGCTTGCATCCAATGGATATTTTTTGGTAAAAAATATCGTGCGCATTTGTAAAGTATGGTTTAAAAAGCAAACCTTTCAAAGTCAAATTATATTTTCATCTTTTACATATTTCAGTATGCAGGTTACATTTCTTAAAATCCGGTGCATATATTATAGTTAGAAATCACATTTAACATTAAATAAACATTAATAAAATTGTGTAATTTTTTTTTTTTCTTTTTTTATGAAAGAATGAAATATTATTTAATAATTCTTGAAAAGTAGCTTGTTGTATTGAGTCCAAATAACAGATATGTTTAGTTGAATTTAAATGAAATATAGCACTTATGTTACAAGTTATCGTTTCACACCACGATGTTTCAATAAAGAGTTTTGTATCTAACCTAGGAATACTTTATAATTCAGTTGCAACTGAATGTTGAATAATAAAACCTTAGTGAAAAAGGTTCCTTTATCAACTAATGCAATAGATTCAAGTTAAAATATCAATTTATTTTCCTTCAATTGAAATAAAGTTAAAAACTACCTTAGTTTGAAAAAGTGAATGAATTTCGAATCCTTAAGTGAAGGAATGATGTAATCATTGATGTAATCACATCGTATGGTAAAGTTTGCCACCATTTTTAAATTTTAAATCAGTTTTTACATCAGTTTTTACAGAAACGTTTCACATCAATTTTCCCAAGATAAAATAAAATGCAATTTATGATAGAAAATGTCTGGTGTGAAGGCTGCCATCTAAATCGGAGAACTGGCAACTATGAACACAATAATAATCATACGGCTGGGAATTCTACTCATGGCTGTCAACGTTCCAAACATATTTTCTTGTATCGGCAATTATATTAGTAAATTCATATCAGTAATGAATCATATATGTATTGTTGCAGCAGGCTGTTCCTCATTTTATCGCTCAGACGTTACATTTCAATTTAATCTTTTTTTTTTTTTTTTCAAAACAATAGTAATTTGATTATAAAAAACGAGGGGTTCGACAGATTAATTCAAGAAATCGATTTCGAAATTCCAAATTTAACACAAAGTATTGCCCACTTTCTCTTTTCTTTTCCAATTGCCTGATTATTGAAATAGATAAATGAATAGAAAAACTAATAAAGTTTTTTCAATTATCCGACTTATTTCCATCTTTTAACAAAGATGACGTATCAGAGTTTTCCTAAAAAGGAAATTTCGAATAATGTATGTAAATTCCATTATGAACTATGCACTATTAGAATAAAACTAAAAGATATTTTCTTCGTTGATCATCATCTGTCCGAATTGAATATATGTTCCAGAACACAAACGAAGATTTTTTTTTCCATAAATTTTTAAAAGAACATGTTATACTAGTTAATTTAAATATCATTTATTCCTACCATGTAATTAAAAAAAAATATTTACATAATTTACTGGAAGAGAAAACAGATGAATTTATGAAGATTTTCCAAATGTTTGAAGGTTTTAAAAAATAAAATTTTTATACACAAATGCATAGACATCCATATACAACTCATGAGTAAAGAATGCATTATGATTTTATCCTTTTCGTTATTTAATCGATGGATATTTAAAATATACAACACTTTTAACTTTTATCCTAACTAAAACAATATTAAGCGTCAAATATACTTCATTTAATACCCTAAGTATTATGAAATATATTTAAATTTATACCGATCCAAAATAACAGTTTAAACTAAAGATTTGTTTTTTAATTTAATTCAAATCTGATAGTATCAATTCATAAATTTTCGTATTAAATCACATTCATTTGAATTAATGCGAAATAGATTTTAAAATAATAGAAATAGATAAATATATTACATTTGAAACTCTAAGTATTTTTAAATATGTTTAAATTTACACCAGTTCAAAATTTCAGCTTAAACTAAAGTTTTAAAATTTATTTTAAATTTTCGAATAGTATCTAAGCCGTATATTTCTAAAATAAATCACATACGTTTCAATGAACATGAAATATAATTTGGAATACAATATTAAATTATTTTCAAAAATCTAGAAATGCATAACATTTTATAAACAGTTCCTTTCGGACTAAAATCCACTTTTGAGTGAACTATGTTTTAAAAGGTTTTTATTTAAATACCAGATTCCAAATTCAACGGTTATATATGTATATACATTTAAATAACTAATGGGAACAGCATTCTGTCAAAGTAAAGTGTTATGAGAAAAATGTATTATGGATTATTTAAACTGTGTCGTACACTTACTTCACAGAATTTGAAATAAAATTTGTCTTTTTAACATATTCGTATAATCTCGAAAGATAAATAGATAGGATAAATATTATTTTTCCCTCAGAAATAGTTTATTAATACTTATATAGTGTAAAATAGTTTAAAACGTAAATGCATTTTAGAATTAGGTGATTTTATAATGAATATTCATTTCAACCAATGAATCTCTAAACAATATATTATTTTTATTAACTCATAAATAAATTACAGAGCTTCATAGCAAGAAATTAAAACTTCTTCACACACCATAAATTTTGAATCAGCACAACCGGTTTCGAAAGGACGTAGCCTTTCTTCATCAGGTGCAAACTCGTGCAACTGCCTTGGAGGCAAAAACAAGACTGAAGTTACCAAAACTTGTACCTAGGGGCACATAGCTGCCTTGTACCTAGGGACAGTGTGTTTGGACCTTTTAACACTTTCGCAACCACATATTTTTGTCTTTTTCACAGTAAAGTCCGCCTGTGGGCGTTTTTCTCATCAGTTACAATTTTTCAAAACAAAATTTTCCGTATTCACATTTATATTATAAATGGATATGCATTATAATCATACTCTCTCTAATCAAAGTATATGCATCCATAGTATACTGATTGTACAAATGTGAATATTGTGTATAATTTTTAGAAACAAATAACATACAAATTGCAAAAGAAGCGTCCACTGGTGGAGTTTTATATTTTCTAATGACGCGAATCTACGTCAGGGGCCTCGAAAGTGTTAAGAAACACAGTACAGTCTGTAGTAATTTGATGCTGGTAAACCCTGGTGAACCAATCACTATATATGACGTTGCCGAAAATGTTGGCAAGTCCTATCTCTCGGCCTTTACTCCTACTTTCGTGTATCCGGCATATGGCGAATGAATCAAAACACATTCACTGAGGAGGAATATTTAAGTTCAAATGTGACTGAAAGCCAAGATCCCTCCATAAAAAAAAAAAAAAAAAAAAAAAAAAAAGATTTTCTAGGAAGAAAGTGAACCAACAATGATAGAACTGGATGTCTCTGTTTCGTGTCCTGTTGAAATTTCGAAACCTTCAACATCTAACATCTTTTTGTGTGTCATGCTTTAACAGGTATGAACCTAAGCAAAACCTCTACCTAAAGCAAAACCTCCCACATCAAAGCAAAGATGTGACCGAAAACCAGAGAAACCTAGAAATCCAAGAGACACTCTAGAAAAAAAAATGAAGAAAAAAAAAAAAAAAAAAAACATTCTGTTAAAATATCCCAAAGAAAAAAAAAAAAAAAAAGAAAAATTTCGTGTTTCAAATTAAGACAACAACATGATAATTATTATATAATAAATAAATATATTACTTGATATTGTTTCTTTTATAAAATACATGTTTATATGCTTATTTTCTATTCATTACAAAGTGAAATCTAAATTTGAGAGAATGGCCCTAGGTACAATGAAGTCTGGCCCCAGGTACAAAGAGGGTGTTGTACCTAGGGCCACGAGTGAAGTTTTTCTAAAACCATCTATTTGTCGGAATTTATTATTTTAACTTATTTATATTAATCCCAATTGGAAGTAATTAGTCCTAAAGATATGTACATATGAGTTTGATAATTTTAAACAGGTCAATGGCTCTGTTTTTGGGCATTGAAATAAAGCGGCCCTAGGTACACGGTTCTCCCCTATATATATATATATATATATATATATATATATATATATATATATACATATATATTGTTATTTATGCACAATAAAAAAATAATATCTAAACTTTAAATGTCATTCAGAATTACCGATATCATATGAAGAACGTAAATTCATTATGTTTAGACACATTATGAACCCTTCCAAGTATTGTACATATAGTCGCTGCATAATTTAACCTCCAATGTATTTTTAGCAAATGATCGCACAACGGACAAACAGGAGAAAAGAAATATAGGAAGGTAGACTAATTGTACTTATAATCACTTTTAAATATTTTTGGAATCTGTTAAAATTTCTAAACACAAACAGAAAGACACTTTCAGCAATTTTCTCTTATAGCCCTTAATATACCTGAATATTTATTTCTAGCCCTATCAATATTACGCTAATCATTCTCCATTCTTCTGAAAAATAATTATTGTATATTTGCAAAATAAATATCCATTTCATTATGATTTATGCAGTAAAAAGTTATTTAAGTATGGTATTTTAAATATTTCTCTCATAAAACGCCGTGAAATGGCATTATTTTGTGTAAACAAAGCATTATTATTATTATTATTATTATTTATTTTAAATGGGGGACATGCAATCACAAACTTGAATAAAATATATTTCCGAAATTTTTACGGATGCTAGAGGCGCACAGGTAGTGAGAGAAAAAAAAAAAAAAAAAGACAGACAAACACATAAACAAAGAGAAAGAAAAGAGATAGATAGATTAATTGAACTCAAAAATAAATTCAAATATGTTTGAAAAAGTGTTCCATAGAAAGAAATCCATAACACAAATGGAAATGTTATAGCACCAATTTCCAAACATAGCCCTTAATGTACCTGTTTTTTTTTTTTTTTTTTTTTTTTTTTTGTATGGTTCTCTCAATGCTGACTTTATTTTACGCTACACAAAATATTTTAATTCACTATGAATGACAAACGTCAGTTTCATTATGATTTTTTCAAAATAAAAGTATTAAAATTTGGTTTATGGAAACCTGGTATGTAAATTATTAAAATCTGGTTTATGAACGCAATACGTTACAATTATTTCGAGTGCCTCTGTACACGGACGGGTGGTAGTATTTATTTAATTTTCAATAGGAAACATCCGATAGTTGTCAACTATGTATTACACGTTACAACACTGGTGCTTATAGTTGTTGTATTATTAGCTGTGGTATAGATTTTTCCCATATAAATCTGTTGGTCCTTTCTTAATCATATTTACGCCTCTAATCTGTCCATGAACTTTCAAACCAAATAATGAATACTTAACGTTACATAGTATTATTTAAATTTCTTTCATTTATTTTACTTACTGGTTTTATAAGAATACTTTGAACAAAATAAAAATAATTATGCAATCAAATATTATTTGCTGTAGTGGGGAAAATATTGGGCTACATAAAAACCTTTAAAACTTTTATTCTTACTTAAACATAAACATGATCAAAATAAATGAATTTAATTTTGATTAACAATATCACTTTCATTTTAGAATCCCAGCGAGTAAAGTTAAATAAATGCGTATGGTTATAAATTTATATATATTTTTTAAATCATAATTCCCTAAGTAGTATTTGATCTATGTATATTAAAACACTGTAAACTAATACAATAGACTGCAAAAATATTAAATTTTGCATCAAAAAGAAAAAAAATATATAGATATGATTGATTTAGTGTTTTAAATAAAATGTTATGCATCTAAACTTTCTACTAAAATATTTATTATGTATATTTTTTTTTTCTAAAAATTGTTCTATTAGTGTACTAAATTATAATAATAAAATATCTGGAGTTCATTAGTTTATAAAATAACCATTGCCTTTATAACATAATCAATATGTTTTTCAAATAATTTCTAACCATTTCTGACATCATTGCATTAAAGAATTAAAATAAGTTTTAACAAAAAAATTTTTTTTTGAGAAAATAACTATGCATCTACATTTCATCTCATTCCGAAAAGAAAACGTCTTTAAACAAATCCTTCTCCCGACTATTTTTCGACGCTGTGAGTATAAAAGAGAAATAACTTTAGATTTAGTTGAAGTTTTGTTGAACAATCTCATTATATTTACGCTGGCAAGATTTTTTTTTCTTTCTTTTTTTTTTTTTTTTTTTTTTCAGGTTAAACCTAAGTTAAATAAAATGCAATGTTTGAATACATCTTGACATGTAGTAGGAAGTTAAATAAACTAAAAGCTTATCGAAGTTAAATGCACTCTAGTAAATTGAAAGAATCCAGACTTTTAAGTTTTCCTTTCATCACTTAAGGGAATGTAGCATTTCATTTTGAAGGACATAAGATAATTTTTTCTTGTTTATGATCATTTAAACCATTCACATATGATTCTGAATATCAGTTTAACAAGTTACAGATAACAAACATGTTTAAAAAAATGTTTTTAATTAAACTATAACTAATTCGAGAAATCAGCAGAATGCATTTTTATTATAAACAAATCTGTATGTTTTATAATTTCTGCAATTGTGCGAAATTAAAAAAAAGAATATTTTTTCTCTCATTACCTAGGCTATCGTTATCGTTAACAAAGAGTTTAAAGAAGAAAGTAATTTCTAGAGAAATTATATATATATATATATATATATATATATATATATATCACCTAATTTGCATGCAACATTCATTTTATGCCCTTGAAAAGTAATGTTGTTGCATGTTTGAATATCAGAATGCTCAATTTTTCAGTAACCTTTATTCATGTTTTTTTTTTTTTTTTTTTTTTTTTTTTTTTCTAGTTCTTCATATGATTTTTTTTTTCGAGTTCTTCATCTACTGCAAAGCTTGAAAAGGTTTTCAACACACACACACACACACATATACATATATATATATATATGTGTGTGTGTGTGTGTGTGTGTGTTAGAAAAAATATAAAAATGCAATAACTCGCAACGATTGTTTCGGATCGAAAAAAAACATGTCCATTCGCGTACAAAGTAGGCACGAGTACTGCAATGCAAAATGCGGCGTTGCTGCTTTATATTGGACTGCAGTACTCATACTTATTTTTTTTCGCCTGACGAAGGGTCGCGTTTGCTTTCAACCTGAAGCAATTGTTGCAAGATATTGTTTTTTATGGTGTTGAATCAAGGTGAAAAATAATTTGCGGTTCTGTGGTATTGATATTTTAAGAATATAAAGAATCAAAATTAATATGCCGGATTGCTTTGAAAACAAGTGAATGAATAAAACAGAACGATGCATACTTTTTCTGATGGTTTAATGATTATAATAAATCAAAAATTCTATTTACAAATTAAATACATTATTTACAAAAAGGAATACTTAATGGAACATAATTCCCAAATCTAATTAACACTCATAGTGAGAGATCGAAAATTCTGTCTTCGAACACAGCCGAAGCATCCAAAAATCTAAAACTAAAACTTATTGGCTGTTGCCAAAATCTTTTAACAAAATATAGGTTCTTTTTTCTTTCACTGGCGACGTAGTGCCGTCTAAAGGGAATTGATTTTACTACACAAAGGTTTTATACTTATATGCACTACCTAACAATAAGTACTTTTGCACTTTCGAATATAGACGTTTTGCAAATATCTACATTACATATTAATAAGTGTTTGGATACTTTCGAACTTAGACATTTGTAGAATATCTAAAAAAATGTTTAGGAAATGTTTAGGGTGTAGCATGTGATTAAGATGATTTTTCGCATTATCTGTAGTAAATTTTATGAGTCTACCACATATATTCATGGAGATATAATGGCTTATTTAAAAAACTACAAAAAATATTTTCCAATTCTTTAATTATAACACATAGGGTATCAGACCCAGTGCAAAGCTCTTTTTAGAAAGTATGACATACTAAATTAGACACAGCATGCAGTAATCAGAATGCAAAAATGTTAAATATCCTACGAAATACGAGCATTTTTATTAAATATAATTTTTAACTACGCATGGGGCGCAAGCATTATAAAAATTTAATTCACATAGTTTAATAGCCAAAGGTATTGAGCAATTTATATGAAAACCTCAAACAAATATCGTGTAATTTTAAAACTTTACGAGAGATAGAATGAACAGAATTTATGTTCTTCTCGAAAAAAGGAAAAAAGTTAGAGGGGTTTATCAATAGTTATTTGCAATAAGTGAAAGCACTGTATTTACCATTCTTTTATTTTTTCTATAATCATACACACACACAATATATATATATATATATATATATGTATGTATATATCCTACAAATTCAACATATTCAGAAGTAAATTCGATAAATTCGAAAATATTCCATAAAATTTCGGCTTTCGGTTTTTGATGGTTTTATATTTTTTCAATCGATTTTATATCTGAAATACTGAATAATTTTATTTTAGAAAATATCATAAGCATACGTGGTTAAAATCAAACAAAAATAATTGTTTATAAATCAAAAATTCACCTATTAAACGAACTACGTAAAATTTTGATTTCTATTTAATGTCGCTCTTGTTTTTAACCAACGTAATCCACGTAACAATGTATATAACAAATGTTTGCTGTACCAGAAAATTACATGGATCGTCTATAAATGAAATATTTATTTACATTTTTCTACTTTAACCGTCAATGTTAAAAGTCATCATTGAATGTTCATTATAAAGTGAATAGTTGTTCATTTCCATCAATTTAAATAACAATAAACATGATTATTTTACGTTTGAATATTAGTAAACATCGTGCTGGATCCATATTTTAAATAATGTCTACAAATTCAAATTTGTAACTAGTTTTAAACAATTTCCTGTAGTATAATGCATCTTTGGGGAAAACAAGTATATTGTGGACATTACAAAACTTTCTTCTATATTTTCCAGTACGAATTCACAAACTATTTATTTATTTTTACATTATGAATGGAGACGATTTTCATCGAAGAGAGGTATTATGTCCTACATAATAAATGTCCAACGGAAATGAATTTTTACCGTATAGATGCTATCATTCCCGTTCTCGGGAAATATTGCAGCAGAAAAGCGACACATAGTGACCGATATGCACTCGAAATGAATCAGCATAATGTTTCATAATGGTATTTTCCTATATCAAGTTTTGTTCGGTTATATGCAATAGAACCTCATATATAACTTTCCATGAAATTGCGAAAATCACTGAATAGCAAAGCAATCTATTGTGTGATTGGCACTAAAAGTTTACAGACACAAGTTTACAAACACATAAAGTTTAAAGCACATATATGTCCGGGTGCATTTGCATAGATATTTATATACAATTTTGTTAAGTAGCTAGTGAGATATAGTCGCCTCAAAATTTTCACCTCCCCTTCCCCCAACAAACACAGACAGACATTTTCTAAAAATGGTCATATCGTGTTCTGGATCTTTCAAAACGTGTAAATCCATCGAAAACTGGAAGTCGAAAAATGTATACAGAAGAAAGTAAAAATGCTTTTTGATTAACAATATGAGATGAGTATTTAAGAAATTGTTAAAATTTCTCATTAAATAAATTTACAAAGATAGTGTGCATAGTTTTCATTAATTTATTTTAATTAACACTAATATATTGTGTAAGTGTAATGAAGACTCTAATAATGATTTTATCTTTTATCTCCCATGTAATTTACACTTTCATAAATGCCTGGATACATTATCATGGCTACAATCTTGAAAGAACCTTGTTAAGAATTTAATGAAATATCTTAGAAATGGCTTTTCTAAACAGGGATTCTTTTGAGTATATTACTCAACACAAATTCTCAAAGTCATTGTGTTCTGCATTTCGAATAATTAGCATATGCGATTTGAAAGATAATGCTATATTTCCTTTTACAAAGACATGAATTAGATTCGAGTATTTTATAGCTTAAAGTAATGTCCTTTTCTCTATAATGCTAAAATTAATTATACTATTTTCTGAGGCTGTAAAACAAATGCTTGGGCATATATAATTAATGAAAATGCGCTTTTTCTGTGTTATATAAATTTTAGTATACTCTTAGTATATTTAATATCATTATTCATTATTAAAATAGAAAATATTATATTTAAAATATTTTATTTCCAGTGTCTATTTATTTCCAGTGTCCGTTTTTAATTTTAAAATTAAAAACGGATATATTTAAATATTCTAAACTGTGACTACACTGTTAAAAAAATGCAGAAAAAATTCAGAAATTCTCTGTAATTTCAGAAAAAAGTCGTAAAATACGGAAAAATTACGTAGACAAAACGTATTTTACGACTTTTTTTCTGAAATTACAGAGAATTTCTGTATTTTTTCTGCATTTTTTTAACAGTGTACTTCAGTAACTAAGAAATTTTGCTGAACTCTATAAAGTATTTTTACACAAAAGATATTTTTAGTGAACATAATAAATATTAAGTGTACTTAATAAAATTGTACATTATCAATATGTCTCATTACCGCATAAAATTAGAGTAACTTTTAAAATGAGGTATTTTTTCTTCTTTTTTTATATAAAAGAAATTTTAATTAAAAACACGCAAACACATGGCAAACGTTTCGACTAAACATTAGCTCTCTTCAGTGTCAAAATACGTACATAGAATAGCACTTAAGGTCCAGTTAAAGAGCATCACAACAAAATTAAGTACTCGGGAGGAAATGTTTTAGCCTAGTTCACGGGATAATTCTGCAGTTTGGTAAAAACGACCTGTACGAAAATTGACTGGCAACGAATATGGCTAATGTTTAGCTGAAACGTTTGTCATGTGTTTGCGTGTCAATAATTAAAATGTGTGTTTAAATATATATATATATATATATATATATATATATATATATATATATATATATATATATATATATATATCAGTTTAAAAGCTTCTCTAATTAAGTGTATTGAATATACACGTATAGATATTAAGAGAGTATCACGGAAGAAACAAGCTACCTTGAAAGTGAAATTTAAAAATAAAGTTTAAATTAAAGCGTAATTCTTTCAATGCATTTCTGGGCCAGGATTATTATGTTTTCAAATTTGCATCAAATTTTTCTCTTCACATTGCAGCATGTGAAAAATTAAAATTAAAATATAATTTTTAAAGTCTGAAAAATGCATCACTATATTATTCAGGTATTCACCTGGAAACTGAACTACATATTCTAGTAGTGTGCAAAATTACTAAAACATTTTTTCTTCTTTTAAAAATGTGTAATTGAAAAGCTAAAGAGCTATTATTTAATCAATATTCTCGAAATTATAGCTAATCAAAATTATAGCTAAAAGCTATTATTTAATTTATATTATCAAATGATCAGAGTATTTATGTTGCATTATATTTTTCGTATGACTTATAAGTATTGAAGAAAAATATTTGTTTTCAGATTGCTTCTTTATAAAATAAAGTTTTTTCTTCTTTACAATGTCTTAAGAAATTTGTTTGGTAATCTAAAATTTTAAGCTATTAAATGTATGTGTACGCAATTCAGTAAAGTAGGTTGGACTAAACACATATGTAATTACTACACATTTATGCAAAATATGACATGAAAGAATTTACTGTGGTAGTACAGGGAAAATGCATAACTAAAAATTGTTTTAAGAAAAGAAAATGTCGAATAAGTAATTCTATCTTTTTATTATAATTAAAATATAAATTCAACTATAAAATGTATTTAATTTTGCAATTACCAGAAAATATTTCCGTTTTAAAAAGTTATGATTTAAGCTAATTAAAGGGTTAAATTTTGGTGACAAAGTAATATAAAAATTTTGAGAACAAAAATATAAAATTTTAAGAGAATAAAGTGAGAAGATTTTGAATATTAGAAGACTTTGAACAAGACTTTGTATATAAGAAACATCAACTTCCAAATTCATTGAAAAACCAGAATGATGTGGCCATCAGGAAACAGTCCTCTTTATTTACCTGTACATTTTAGCGCACTGCAAACTGCTTACTAAAGTTATTATTCATATAAACTATTTTTCACATTAAGTGCATGACATTTTGATCTCGGGAAAATATAACCCTAAATTTCAAAACAACAATATTTGTTTTCTACAGACGACATTTTCAAGTATGTTTTTTTTTTTTTTTTTTAAACTAGTTCGCTCGTCCCATTGCTCGCTCCGCTCACCACCCACCGATTCATTTCGCTCATTAACCCCTGCGGGGCTCTACCCGCGTATTTGTAGATTTACCTTTCATTGATTACGAATGTTAATAATCCATAACACAAGACAAAAGCAGAACATTATTGCAGAAATCGCCATATTTGATATAACGAAATATACACAATATATTATATAGTTTATTATATGTCAAAAATCTGTTTTAACTTTCGGCAACTTAATAACCATTTTCCCTTATTTTTGACGGAAACATATGCTAGACAGCTAGACACACAAAATAAAAAATGACTACATTTTTTTTTTTTTTTTTTTTTTTTTTTAGAACAGAGAGAAATTCGTAAATCAAAATCATTTACTATTACAGATTTAGTATAGGATCCCCCTTGGAAACGTTTAAAATTTTGTCGCTATATGGCGATGAATTTTCGGGTATAATTGATTGTTTAACGAAATTATGAACTTATTTTGTCTCATGCCTATATTTTTAACTAATGCATTTTTTTCAGTTAACTTAGTACAATATACATAGCTGCCAATATTTTAATTTATTCCAGAGTATTTTTAGCCCCGCCTTTATTTGGAACCACTTAATTTTTAAATGTAATTTTGTCTTATTGTATCGAAGGTATATATTGGAGAAAATTTTTCTATAAATAAAATGGTACGAAATAAAAGGAAGGCTAAAAGTACTCAGGAATAATTTAAAATATTGGTAGCTATGAATATATAGCATTCTCTATTTACTTCCAATGTTTAGCTAGGTTTAAAATGGCGCTTGTAGCAGCAAATATGCAACTTTTTAAAACGACATTTTTTTTTAAGAATATGATTTATTCAGACACATTGAAAATAAATAACTTATGTGATTTATGTAAATATCTTTAACATTTCATTATTATTATTATTATTATTATTATTATTATTATTGCATGATTTTATAATTTATCTCTAGATATTTAAGGCATGGCCATAATTAAAAGGGCTGTCGTGGTTGCGGAAACGAATTCCTTGCCAAAAAATGTCCGATATACTTCATCTGTAAATTTTTCAAATTATTGAATTTGTCATATTAAAGATAGTACCATTTAGTCAATCGTATAAATATATTTTGTGTTTTTAAAACTAATCTAATGCTGTCTCTTAAATTTCATTCTAAAAATTTCAGGGTTTAACTTAAGTTTTTATAGCAATAGTTGTTTAACATAACCATGATACTCATTACAAAACCTTTTTCACCTGATGTCAGAATAAATTAAATATAATCTAAGAAACGCAAAATGACAAAATACGTGTACAACTGCTGCAATTAGACAATTTGTGGAGAGCACATTTTGAAAACCTTCCTACAGTGCAAACGATATTTTCGACCATTTTTCTATTTTTTAATTGAAATATTATAGTTTTTTTTGTTACGCTAATTTGTTTGAAATAGATAAAGAAAATAAATAAATAAATAAATATACTTTTTTATTTCGTAGTCTTGAGTCTAATTATTAGTTACAGAGTAACATTGATTTAAGTTTAGTTATCTAGGGTTAAAGCTTAAGAAATTTCTTTTAAATCGAATATTTATTAAGTCTAAATGAGTACTATATTAATCATCTTTTATTATTTTATCTTAAGAGTCCCCTGTAGTCAGGTACCTTCCTTTCTCCTTCCCCATCTAATCGAATGGGATTTTTGTTGCTTTGTATTTTTCGGATATCTCTTTCAAAAATAAAGTTTCTCAAATTCTGTTTTTTGAATTCCACTCTTTAAACATGCCACTTTTTTTCTTACTAAGCAATTAAAAAAAAAAAAAAAAAAATACAATTTAAATATTTCTTTTTAAGACTGAAAATTATATCCTTAAGTTTGCTTAATGAAATAAAATATTGAAATTTATTTTAAAAAAAAATTGCTTAGTAAGAAAAAAAGTGGCATGAAATTTAAAAAAACAGCATTCGAAAAACTTTATTTTTGAGCGAGATATCCGGAAAATACAAAGCAACAAAAATCCCATTGGATTACATGGGGAAGGAGAAAGGAAGGTATCTGACTACTGGGGACTCTTAACTGAATAACTAAAATAATTTAAATATCTGTTCAACAAATTTATATTAAAACTTCAATTGTTTATTTTAGCTAAAACATATTTGATTATATTTTCTGTATTACACTGCGTTTAATATGGTTATTTTTGTAATACGTAAGATATCTTTCTATTCCTGTCTGTTTTATGTAGAAATGTATTTATGCATTATGCATTTGTTGTAACACAATAACAAATTATCAACCCTTTTATTTATCATTTTCACGAAGAACTATCAAAACATTCAATTAAAAATTGCTTTTCAGCAACAATAACTCGCACAAAGAAGATGAGCTGATTTAATTTTATTAGAATACATATAATTTCTTAACTATTATACAATGTTATAGGAAGGCACAACACAAATGGCGTTTAAAAGCAATTGGTACAAATCTTCAAATAAACACCATAAGAACTTGCTAAATAATTATAGTTTCGGCTCGAAAGAAAACACGGCCCTACGTCAGGTGAACAAAGTTGGCACGAGTGCTGCAGGCAAAGTGGCAACGCACAAAACCAAGTTTAGTGGAGAGCAAAAACAAATAAAGACGAATGTAAATATAAATGCTGGTGTGAACAAAATTATTAAACTAAAGAAGAAAATATGTAAATATATAACATTAGCAAGTTTTTTTTTTTTTATGATGTTTATTCAAAGATTTGTATGAATTATTATACAATGTGTTACATTTACATAAAATAAATATTAAAGAGTACAATAAAAATAAATTATATAAAAGGAAAGGCTATAGTTTTCTTTTTAATTAAGTTGGATTTTTATTTTTTTCTAATGAAATAAGTATGATTTTAAGTTCGAAATTTATTGATAAGATATGTACAATAAAGTGATTTTCAAAGAAAGTGATAACACCAAAGATATTTTCTATTTTAACCCTCAAAATAATATTAATAATAATAATAATAATAATAATAATTATGCTCGACATAACTTCTGAAGTAGTTTTAAAATGAAACATTATTGAAATATCTTTACCTTACTGTAAAAATAAATAAATAAATAAATAAAATAAAATGTATAGTCTGATTAAAAAAAAAAAAATATGTACATATATCTATGACATTATACTCAGAACATTTTAAATATAAGTAAATATTTTATTATTATTTCTATAAACATTATAGAAACATTTTTCATGCATATAATTTAATTCCAAATTAAAGTACATTTAAGTATATTCACGTTTCATTTAATAAATATACAAACTTAAAATTGGTAAATCAATTTACAACTTCCCACGCTTTAAACATTGCAAAGTGATTTGGTAGTGAATATAAGGTTTAAAATGTGCTGTAAAATTTGTAACATGTTACAAAATTAGAACAAATAGTAAAATATGTTTAAGTGACATTTCAGAAAATATTTCTTTATTAAATAATTTTAAATATGGAAAATGTCTGAATAAATGTTTCAATGTTCTTTTAATATGTAAAATATTTAAATTGTTATATTTTCTAATGTGCAACAAAAGCTTACATTAACAATATATCAGAACGACTGTTATTAATTAATAATTTAATTTTGCTTGTTAATGTACTCACACGTTATTAAATTAAAACCTAAAAAATTTTAACCTAGTTTTTACATTATATTAGCCGTTTTATTTTTATGTAGAACAAACAACTAACCTCTGTTTAAATATATATATATATATATATATATATATATATATATAAACAGTAGAATCTCGATCCATCGTTTTTCCCGGGGTTTGCGGAAAAAAACGATGAAAGCGGGAAAAGACGAATGCGGTTTTAAGTCAAAACACGAAGATAACAATGTTTATGAATTAATACACGACACAATGTATACAGTGTACTACTAATAAAAACTAATTTGTTACTTTTCAAACTGTCAAAGAAATAAATCAATATTGTAGAGCATTAAGTAAAATTTATTTTTCAAAACCAGTAATTTTATGTTGGGTTTTTTGTTCCTTCTATATATTATACAGGATTCTTCCAGATTTACAATATTTTTCTGGTTCTTTTATGTAATTTCAAGTGCTTACATAAAAGTTCGTGCATTTTCAAACGCCATAACTGTGTCATCAGCGTGAAAATTCTTCTCTGTCTCTTCGCCATTATTTTCCTTTTTTGAAATCCAACGTTTCTCCTATGCTTTAAGATACTACTGCATGTCGTAACGTCATGATTAATACAAATATTATCACTAAATTTTTTACCAGACGCATCCTCTGTTACACACTCACAACCAATCTTAATCTACATTATAGCATCATCACTTTCCTGCTCTCCTGATTGGTATTTCGCATGTAAAAGCATTTCACGAAACAATTTTCTGGATTACTGAAAGGGTTACTTCCTTCCATTCTGAAAAAAAAAATGAATAGATGGTCCGGAGACATGGCATCACAATTTTGATCCTCCATGAAAATGGGGAAAGAGCTATTTTAGGTTGAAAGAAGTAATTCAAGTTTATGCCATATGGAATCGCTTGACTTTCAAATTCATTTCGGTCAGAAGAAAAATTTTACAACATGAATGCGGGAAAATGACTTTTTGAAGAACGATACATGCAGGTTCGGTTAACATTATTTAAATACAGTTTGTAAAGGAACCGCAGAAATAAAACAATCACTGCGGAAAAACGATAGATGCAAGAACGATAGATCGGGATTTCACTGTATTTGTAGTTTATATATATACTTGTATATAACACTGGCCATAAGTAAAATAAGTAAGGTTAAGGCTCCTATATCTATGAGCTGACACGTTTGACATATTTTTGCCTCAGGGTTTGTACCCAGTGAGTTGGTAGATTATCGAGCAAAATCGACTTTTAAAATAATCTAAATTTTAAAATTGTTTGGTAAACAAAATTTATATTTTAATAACAAAGTGTCTATAACATTGTGATAAAAGAACATCTTTTATTTTAATTTAATTACATTTAAAAAATAAAAGGGGTTTAAAATATCGCTCTACATCGTTTGTTCGCATATTACGGCTCATTGGACCAGGACCTACAGCTTAAAATGGACTTCAGACATCCATAGCTGAACTAGAGTTCGACATTTATACCTGGTAAACGAAAAGGGAAAAATATAAAACTTTGTAATAAGTTAAATGGATGATGGAAATTTTACTTACTGATTTATTTATTTATTTACTTTGTAAATATCTGTAAAAAAAAAAAAAAAAAAAAAAAAAATACACACATATGCATTGACATACTTAAATATTATGCAAATTAAAAATTTTCGAAAACAATTTAAATTGTCAAAATAATAAAATTTTAAACTTTTATTTATTTTTTCATTTTTTAATACTCCATGCGAATAGATTTTGATTCCCTCCTCCAAATTTATCATTATTATAAATAACACACACACACATAATACACTATCTAACAATAAATATTTAGACGCTTTTAAGTATTTCGTCAAATATCTAGAAAGATTATTTAGGAATCATCTTTGAACTTTGGTAGTGTAAAGAACATGTTGTACTTCTTACACTACATGTTGTGCATGTAGTGTAAAGAACATGTTGTACATGTTTCAGCAAAAATTGTGTAATGAAGAAGAAAACGGGACTAGTTATGAATTAGGAGCTTTTTTTTTTTTTTTTTTTTTTTTTTTTTAAGCTGGACAAAGTCTATGTAGGTGTGATAGTTGACATCTTCAATTTTCCCGAAACTTTCAGGATATGTTAGTAGTACTGTGATAAGAAAAAGTGATTTTTTTTTTTTTTCATTTGTTTGACCTAGAGAGGGGGTCAAAGTTTGAGGTCGTAAATAAATGGTGTCATTTTAATATCATTTTACTCCTAAAGCCATGAGTGACCCATGTCAACTTTCTTAATAGGGATACTACTTGATACTAAGTACATTTTAGCATAAACTGTTTGGTGGGTCACTCATGGCTTTAAAGGCCAAGATCATTCAAAAATGCAGTTTTCGTTGATTTTTTCAATGTTTTCAGTCTGAATATCTGCTAAGGCCATGAGTGTTACATAGAAATAATTATGGGGTTAATTACACACCTTAGTATAGAACTTAAAAATATTTAAAATAGCATAGGTTATTCTTGGCTTTAGCAGTTAAACGGTCTCAAAATTGAAATTTTTCAAAAAAATAGGTCAAATTTGATGGTAAATTACTCTATAAGCCATGAGTCAATAACTATGAGACACAGTTTCAATTATACCCTAGACGGTCCAGTTTTAGACCCAGGTTACAAACCTATGGGGCTTGCAAGATTTATTTAGATACAGTCTATTTTGTATCGCCAATGTGTACCTGTTCTATGTAGTACAAAAAGCTTGGGACTCAATTTTGCAATACATTAATGGTTGTTTAAACTTCCCATTTTACGTTTCAGAAGTCAGCAGCAAAATAATTATAAAATTGAAAAATCACATAGGGGAGACCGGGGCAAGTTGAAATACGGGATAAGGTAAAACATGGAAATAAGAAATACAATTTTTAAGATCTTATTTACTGCCAATAAAGGGAAGTACATATACACAAAACCTACTTTACAATGTAGAAAAAAAAAGTGTATGTAAACATCTGTCTATTTTATGAGGATAAAACTGTTTTAGGGTACTCTTTCTTTACTGTGAGTAAAAATTCAAATTTTTAAATGATGTCGCATTTTATGTAGCATAAATTAGTGAATGTTTCTGATTCATTCCGCGTTTATAGTGTATAGTTGCAGCTTGCTAATCATATGATTTGAAACGCTCACGATCATAAGTACTGGTAGCATAACATCTCGTGAAGTGAAAATTGTGGGCAGGGAACAGCTGAAAGAAATATAAGGGGAGCTACTTGAAACACCTTTTTTAATTAGCCCGTTGCACAAAATAAATGCAAAAGCACTATAAAATTAATAATAATAATAATAATAATAATAAAATAGCTTACCTGCAATGGCTGTATCTTTATTTACGGTTTAAAATAATTTTTTCCGCCTTGCTTTTTTTTTTTTTTTTTTTTACCAAGAGATAAGTGCATTAGAATTAGAGGAAAGTTGCTAAACAGAATTCTCAGAACAAGTAGATACTGGAAATTGAGTGTTGGTCTCATTTTCTGGGAAAAAGCAAGATAGGTGTTCTATGTGGATGTAACAGATGTTCTATGTGGGACAAATCATACATATGTTTGATAGTACAGGTAAAGTGCCTGTAAAGCTGGCAAAGATCAAATTTCTAAAGGGACAAATCAAATCTAAAAATGTTTGTTTTGCCTGGCCCATAAAAGATGGCATTCGGGATATCAGTTTGGACAATATTTTACAAGTCTTATCACGTCCATTGAATAATAGAGAATTTCTTTACTTTAATTGTGAACTTGAAATTCCCCTCTCTTTTTTGTATTAAATTACTGTAACAACTATCATAAGCCTTCTGCAACGCCTATTATTATAAACTAATTTATCAGCCTCCTTATAGTTCTTTTTAAATAAATGTTCATTAAGTGCAAAATTCTACTGTAATTATTTACTAAATCTGATATTATTATGACCTTTATTTTTAATATGGTCCATTTAATGATGGTCATTATAATTTAAAAAATAACCTAAGAGACATCTGAAATGTGCATATTGTTATATTATTTAAACATCTATAGGGTGATGAAAACAAGACTGTGTAGAATAAATAAAATAAATTAAAAATAAAAATTGCGCATGAGACTAATTGAAACAGGTGTTTCAAGTAGCTTCCCCTATATTTGTTTCAGCTGGCCCCTGCCCGCAATTTTCACTTCACGAGATGTTAAGCTACCACTACCACCATGTACTTATGCTCGTAGGCGTTTCAAATCATATGATTAGCAAGCTGCAACTATACACTATAAACGCTGAATCAATAAGAAACATTCACTAATGTATGCTACATAAAATGCGACATCATTTAAAAATTTCAATTTTTACTCACAGTAAAAAAACAGTACTCGAAAACAGTTTTATCCTCATAAAATCGACAGATGTTTACATGCACATTTTTTTTTTTTTTTTTTTTTTTTTTTTTTATGCATTGTAAAATAGGTTTTGTATATATGTTCTTCCCTTTATTGCCAATAACTAAGAACTTAAAAATTGTATTTTTTATTTCCATGTTTCAACTTACCCCGTACTTCAACTTGCCCCGGTCTCCCCTATGTGATTTTTTAATTTTATATTTATTTTGATTCTGGCCTCTCTAATGTAAAATGGGAAGTTTTAAACAAGCATTAATGCATTACAAATTTGGGTCTCAAGCTTTTTGTACTACATAGAACAGATACACATTGGCGATATAAAATAGACTGTATCTAAATAAATCTTGCAACCTCTATGGGTTTATAACCTGGGTCTAAAATTGGACCATCAAGGGTTTAATGCAAACTGTGTCTCATAGTTATTGACTCATGTCTTATAGAGTAATTTACCATCAAATTTGACCTTTTTTTTTTTTTTTTTTTTTTTTTTTTTTGAAAATTTTCAACTTTGAGACCGTTTAACTGCTAAAGCCAAGTGTAACCCATACTATTTTAAATATTTTTAAGTTCTATACTAAGGTGTGTAATTAACCCCATAATTATTTGTATGGGACACTCATGGCCTTAGCAGATATTCAGACTGAAAACATGAAAAAAATCAACGAAAACTGCATTTTCGAATGACCGTGGCCTTTAAAGCCATGAGTTTCCCACCAAACTGTTTATGCTAAAATGTACTTAGTATCAAATAGTATCCGTATTTAAAAAAAAAAATTGACATGATACACTCATGGCTTCAGGAGTAAAATGATATTAAAATGTCACCATTTATTTACGGCATCAAACTTTGACCCCCTCTCTAGGTCAAACAAATGAAATTCAGAAAAAATAAATTTCACTTTTTCTTATCACAGTACTACCAACATATCCTGAAAGTTTCGGGAAAATTGAAGATGTCAACTATCAAAAGTGTCCAACTTAAAAAAAAAAAAAAAAATCTAAAATCAAAATGTTTTGATTTACCCTGTAAAAAGTAATGCTTTAAATACGGTTTGGCTGAAGTATCTGATAATGAGGATTTTTCTTTACTACTTCTTTTCTCTACTACATGTATAATGATAAAAGTTTTTTTTTTATATTTTTTCAAATTGCAATTTAAAAAAATTAAAAAAATAAATAAAAATCCTTTTTTAAATTTTAATACAAAGGATATTAAACACAGTGCAAAAATATTTTTAGAAAATTTAGCATACACTACTTCAGACACAGCATACTACTATCAGAATGCAAAAATATTGATTATCTTACGATCTATGAGCATTTATACTAAATAATTTTTAACTGCGCATGTGCTAGTCTTGAAAAAAAAAAGAAAAAAGAAAAATGTTTACTTAGTCTTGCCATAAGTTCTGTTACAACTTTTAGATTTGTAAATGAAAACAAACAAGAACCCGCAGAAACCTGTCCTTTGCCCAGTGTTTATGTTTGATATATTAATTTAAAATGTCACTCATTTCTTGTCTATCTTTCATTGCAGATAATGGAGCGAGACATTGAACAGAACCGTCATGCAGTTATTGCTCTTCACAAGGCAGGTAAATCCAACTCTGAGATTTTCAAGTTGGTTAAATCTTCGGGTATAAACCGCATGTTTTTGTGGCGCACCATAACCTGTTTCAGAGCAACCCAATCTGTCAAGGATAGGCCCCGATCAGGCGTCCCAGGTCTGTGAGGACGAAAAATGCCATCAAAACTGTGGAAAATCGAATTCGGAGAAATCTCTCCGAAAACAGAAAACCATGTCCCGGGAGATGAATATTTCGCCAAGATCCATGTCCAGGATGATTAAAGAAGACCTTAAGATGAGTGCATATCGTAGAAAAACTGGAGAAAGACTCACAGAGTACCTAAAAAAATTAGGGCTGAAAGAGCCAAGGTTCTCGTGAGCCGGTACGCTAATGGTCTCCACCGCAGAATCTTGTTCTCATATGAAAAATTTTTCAACACTGAAGAAAAATTTAACCACCAGAACCACAAAGTTTAAGCTCACAACTCTTTGGAAGCTCAGGAAAAAATTGGGAGAGTTGAACGAGGCCATCATCCAACCTCAGTGATGGTTTGGTGGGGAGTCAGTTTTGATGGCACCACAAAACTCCATTTCTGTGAACAAGGGGTTAAAACTCAAGACAAAAACTATCAAGAAGATGTTTTAGAACAAGTAGTGAAACCCCTGAGTGGAACCCACTTTGCCGGAAAACATTGGGTCTTCCAGCAGGACTCGGCTCCTGCACAAAAAGTTCGGACAACTCAACAGTGGTTGGCAATGAATGTTCCAGAGTTCATTAAGGCTTCAGATTGGCTTTCAGGAGGCCCAGATTTAAACCCCATGGATTATCGACTGTGGTCTCACCTTGAGGGGATGGCTTGCCGCAGAGGACACACCAATTTGGAGAGCCTTAAATATGCTTTCGTAAACGCAGTGGACAATTTCCCACATGAAGTGGTGCGTACTGCAATAGATGATTGGCCCCGGAGACTGAGAGCTAGTGTCGAAGCAAAAGGGACACATTTTGAATAATTCCATTTTTGTTTTAACTTATAAAAGGTTGTAATTTAAAAAAAATTAATAATCTTGTGTTGGTAATTTTTTAGAGACATATTTTGGTGTAACAGAATTTATGGCATGACTAAGTAATTTAATAACTAAATTTATATAGCAACTTGTATGAAAACCCCAAAAAAATACTGTGTAAATTAAAAAATTACTAGAGATAGAATGAACAGAATTTCAGTTCTCTCAAAATAAAAGATAAACTATAAGGGCTTTTACTCACATTTTTATTTTGGATTCAGTCAATGTACAATGGTAATACAGTGTTCGATGATTTTAAATAAATATTTATAAAACCCCCATAATCTTTTTTTTTTTTTTTTTTTGAGAACTGAAATTCTATGTATTCCTCTCATAATGTTTAGAATTTACAGGATATATGTTTGGGATTGTCATATAAGTTGTTCAATCCTTTTAGCTATCAAATTATCCAAATAAAATTTCATAAAAGATAGCGCATTTAAAAATTACTTTGTTTAAATCCTCATATTTCGCAAGATATTTAACATTTTTGCATACTGACTGCAATATGCTGTGTCTAATGTAGTATGTGAAATTTTCTGAAAATGTCCTAGCACGGAGCCTAATACCCTATGTGTTATAATTAAAACAAGAAAGGAAAAGCATGCAGTACGCATTGATTAGTAACACTTTCCAACTAAACGCAATTGTTGTATCGAATACCTTTTAATACTCTTTGCCTGCGTTATCATACAACAGACAGAAGGACTGAAAAATATACAGATAGAATAATTGATTTTAAAATTACACTTAGGCATTTTGGAAAGTGTTAAAAAGGCTTAACGAAAAAGAAAATGAAGCCGTTAGATTATAATTACAGCTTTTAATCTCTCTGAATATTTTACTGTTGCCCTGTAAATCTGAAAGTTAATCATATCATATTCTATACAAATTATTATTTTAGAATAATAATAATACCTGTCAATGGTTTTCTGATTTTTATTGTAGAAAGTTTTTTAATTTAACTTTTTAAAAACTCTGCCCTAAAACGTAATGCATTGGCTTTTTTTTATATTGTTGTTGTTGTTGTCCCTGTAAACAAACTAGTTGGATAGGATCTATTAATGACATTTTAAATAGGAAATATTCCTTAGGGAACTTAAGTGTATCATTTTTAAAAAAATCCTCAAAATATTCACGGACGTTAGCAGCCGGAGACAAACAGATAGAAATGTAGGAAATCGGACAGACAGATGCACAGACTGAAATCATATCCCCACTAAAATTATAACAAAGTGTTAAAACGCTCATGTAAACGAAAGTGCAATTCCTGCAAATTTTTAATAATCGTTCTGAATGTAACTGGATATTTTTGTGTGGTCCTGTAAATCTAATGCTAACCATACTGTACATTACATAGAAGGCACTCTTTTGTGCATACGAATAATATATTTCAATTGCATTAAGCTTTGTGAAAAATAAAATTATTAAAATTTGGTTTATAAAAATAACTCTCATACTTTGGAATATTTTAAGTGCCCCTGTACACAAACCATTTAGAAATGTACTCCATTTTACATAGGTAACATCCAATAGGAAATTCAATAATATATAAAAATTTCATTAAAGTTTCTATAGAGTAAAGCTATTCAAATATGGTATATAGAAACTTCTCTCATACAACACAATGCTTTCGAATAATTTTGGATGTCCCTGTACACAAACCACAAGAGGTATTCACTCCATTTTCAATAGCGAACATCCGATAGTGAACTTGAATAAAATATATCGGTTTGAAGAAATTCCATAAATATTTACGGGAATTAGAGCTCATAAAAACAGACAGAAAGACAGACTGACGGAAAGAACAGTCATATAGATACACAAATTGAAATTATATTCACGCTAAAACTTGTTAGAAAGTGTCAGAAACGCTTAATGTAAACGAAAGTACAATTCCAGCATTTTCTTTTTATTAATAGCTCTTAATATAACTGGATATTTTTTGTGCCACCCTGTAAATTTAATGCTAATCATACTATATTCTATGCAAAGTATTCTTTTGTGCATATAAATAACATATTTCAATTTCCTAAAACTTTGTGCAAAGTAAAGTTATTAAAACTTGTTTTATAGAAATATCTCACATGGAACGCAATGCTTTGGAATACTTTTGAGTGTTACTGTAATAACCAGTGGTGGTATTTAATCTATTTTACATAGGAAACATCCAATAGTGAACTTGAATAATATATTTCATTTTCATTAAAATATGTGTACAGTAAAAGAATGAAATATGGTTTATAGAAATACCTCTCATAGAACACAATGCTTTGAAATATTTTCGGGTGTGCCTGTACACAAACCAGTAAAGGTATAATCCATTTTCAATAGGAACATCCGATTGTGAACTTGAATAACATTTATCAGTTTCAAAAGATTCCATAAATATTTACAGGAGTTAGAGCACGGGAAGACGGATAGACAGACAGATCGATTGATACACAAATTGATATCATATTCACACTTAAAAAATGTTAGAACGTGTTAAAAACGCTTAATGTAAACGAAAGTACAATTCTAGCAAATTTTTATTAATAGCTTTAATGTAACAGAATATTTTTGCGTCACCCTGTAAATCTAATGCTAATCAGGCTATATTCTATACAAGCATTCTTTTGTGCATGTAAATAACATATTTCAATTTCCTAAAACTTCTTGGAAAGTAAAGTTATTAAAATTTGATTTATAGAAATATCTCTTATAGAACGCAATGCTTTAGAATAGTTTTGAGTGTCCCTGTATATAAACCAATGGTGGTATTTAATCCATTTTATACAGGAAACATCCAATAGTGAACTTGAATAACATATTTCAATTTCATTAACATAGGTGTACAGTAAATATATGAAAATATGATTTATAGAAATACCTCTCATAAAACACAATGCTTTGACATAGTTTCGGGTGTCCCTAAACATAAACCAGTGGTGGTATTTAATCCATTTTATACAGGAAACATCCAATAGTGAACTTGAATAACATATTTCAATTTCATTAAGATATGTGTACAGTAAAGTTTTAAAAATGTGATTTATACAAATACATCTCATAGAACACAATGCTTTGCAATACTTTCTGGTGCCCCTGTACATAAACCAGTAGCGGTATAAACTACATTTTCAATAGGGAGCATCCGATATTGAACTACAATAACATATGTCAGTTTCAAGAAATTCCACAAATATTTACGAGAGTTAGAGCGCGGAGAGGGAGACAGACAAACCGAAGTCATTACCACTTTTCAACCTTGTTGGAAATTGTTAAAAACGTTAGAAAGTGTTAAAAACGCTTAATGTAAACGAAAGTAATATTTTAGCGAATATTTGTTAATAGATCTTCATATAAATAAATATTTCTGTGTCACCCTGTAAATCTAATACTAATCATGCTATATTCTATGCGAAGCATTCTTTTGTGCATATAAATAACATATTTCAATTTCCTAAAATTTCGTGCAAAGTAAAGTTATCAAAATTTAGTTTATAAAAATATCTCTCATAGAACACAATGTTTTGAAATATTTTTTGGAGTCCCTGTACATAAACCAGTAAAGGTATAAACTCCATTTTCAATAGGAAAGATCCGATAGTGAGCTTGAATAACATATTTCAATTTCATGAAGATTTGTGCACACTAAAGGTATGAAAATATAGATTATAGAAATGCCTCTCACAGAACACAATGCTTTGAAATATTTTCGGGGATGCCTGTACACAAACCAGTACAGGTATAGACTCCATTTTTCATAGAGAGCATCCGATAGTGAACCGGAATATCATATATCAGTTTCAAGAAATTCCATAAATATTTACGGGAGTTAGAGCGCGGATAGAGAAACAGACAGGCAGACGGACAGACAGACCCTTTTTATTAACACTTTTTAACCTTGTTGGAAAGTGTTTTTAATGAAGAAGGCTGGGATGGAGATATCTAAAGTATGAAGCGGCCATATACGTATAGTAGTCCAGGTTCAATAAGCTCTATGAAGAATAGGAAAAGATCTCTTTTCTTAAGAAAATCCATTATTTGTTATTTCAAGCAACCGCATTAAGATATGCATAGTTGATTGTCTCATAAATACTTATTACGAAGGCAACAAAGAATAAACATCTTTTGGCAAAGTTTATTTTATTAAATGACTTGAGGATATCAAATCTGAAGGAAGCCATTTCGATTTATTAGTAACTTTTTGAATCTTTCTTAAAACCACATGTTGTTGACAGCATGAAGAACAAGTGCTAATTAATTTATTTCGCCAAATCTCCTTGGCATCAAAAATCAAGTTGGCTGAACACATTTTTAAATTTTATGTATGGTAAACCTACAGAAGAGATAAAAGATTGGCTACAAATTAAATTACGTCATACGATGTGATTAAATTTTGTCAGGTGTCCAGAAATAGGCAAAAAGTGCGAAATCAATTGATAAAAAATATTAGAAATTATTTTCAGCTATAATGATTCAACGGAATCTATAAACGTTTGATTGGAGACAGGAAGCTACAATAAAAAAATCGTCTGCGGTTTTAAAGCATAAAATGAATGGGTTTCTCTTTCTTTGATATTTTATTTAATTATTACTTGATGAGATTTAGAGCAAGAAAAAGAACAATAAATTATATGAAATTACAGATTAATGAAATAGAAATAAAAATAAAATAGCTTAAGCGAAATAAACAAAATTGTATTAAATTCTTTTAGGATAAGAAATATAATGTTTGCTTGTATTATAAATAAATAAATAAAATATAATTTATATTATTATTATTATTTTATTTTAAAAAGGGATATGTGATGTTTTTCAACATCACATATTTCTCCCCGTCGACCGAAAAAAAAATGGGTTCAGCCATTACATCGTCTATGATATGAAAACTCAGCAAAAATTAAAATTAAATCAAATTATTTCCAATCTTGTAAAATAGATTGATTACAAAACAAAAACAAAAAACGAATGGCTTCCAATACAAATAAAATACGTACATTGTCATAGTATCAATAGAAAATCTAGTATGCATACTTAAAAAAATATTCTTATACAATAATAAAATACAAATACAGAAAATAAGGATATTATACGGTGATGTGATATAATATTGTATGGCCATAAATCTGTGTACACAAGTCTTTAGAATATATTCGCAAACAAAATGAGCTCAAGTCCTTTGATTTAAAATCATAATAATTCAGTCATCATATATTTTATCAGTTCGTGGTAAGATGCTGAAATCAGTAAATTTTTATGTTACCATGCATGGCGAGAAACTTTGACGAGTCCATTTCATTTCATATAGGACAAGAATTCGTTGTAGTAAGTACATAGTTCAAATGTATAAGCAATTTTAATATGAAAGTTTGACAAAATAAAAACCAGGTATATTTATATGTTATCAAATATATATAGTGAGCCTTTTATATTCATTAAAAGGTTTAAACAAATAATACATGTTGAAAGAAAGTAATAATAACACATGTTTTTATTTATTCATTTTTTATAGGTAATTGTAATTGGAATATATGAGACATATGCATGTATGTATGATAAAAATATTACCTGCACCAATAGTCTACGTAAACATTTTTTTTTTTTTTTTTTTCATTAGCACTTTTTTTTTAAATAAACAATATTATTCTAGTATGTTAACTATTGTTAAAATTCAATTATAAATAACACGTAAGTTAAAGAAAAATATTAAAAGTGATATACACTGCTGTTGTAAGACAATGCAGCTTAGAATATAATTTCCTGGACCAGCCATTGATTATCCAAGCTGCGAAATTTCACAACAAATAAAAATCACAACAGGTTGATCAGGTCTGTTGCAATGAAAGTATACATCAAATTTGTTTAATTTATCTTTAATCTTTATAAATATTTAAAAATTTATACTGCGTAACTTTTAACCTAAGGAAAAAAAAAAAAATGATGAAAAATTACTTTCTGTTTCGTAAATTATATTGATGTGTATCATTGGAAATAATGAGATTCTTATTAAAATTAGAATTATTATGAATGTCAAATAAGTGATTATTACGTGGAGGTGCCAACAAAATTCTATCTATTGGGAGTACAAATTAATTCGGTCCGTTTTCAATAGATGGCTCTGGCTGATTTGTTTACTGAATAATGATAGATGTTTTTGGCATTGTTAGAAAGGTTTGACCTTTGTCAACCATATTCAGTCAACGAAGCTTCGAGTTTTATACAACAACATTGGTTTTTTGAGCATTCAATATGTCGAGTTTTGTGCTAAAGAAACAACATTTGCGGGAAGTTTTGATTTTCTTTTTTAATTGGAAGAAAAGTGCCGCTGAAGCGCATCGATCGCTTGTGGAAGTTTATGATGAATCTGCGCCATCTGATAAATCATGTAGAGAGTGGTTTCGACGCTTCAAAAATGGTGATTTTAGTGTCGAAGACAATGAGCGCCCGGGCCAGCCGAAAAAGTTCGAAGACGTCGAATTGGAGGAATTGCTCGATCAAGATCCGTGCCAAACGCAACAAGAGCTTGCAGGATCGTTGGGAGTCACTCAGCAAGCAATTTTCGTGCGCATAAAAAAAATGGGAATGGTTCAAAAGCAAGGAAATTGGGTCCCATACGAGTTGAAACCGCGCGACGTTGAAAAGCGATGTGGCAATTGTCGTTAAAAATTACTTGGAAACGTTGAAATGGGAGGTCCTACCCCACCCGCCGTATTCGCCAGACCTTGCTCCTTCTGATTATTGGTTGTTCCGACGGATGCATCACGATTTGGCTGGACACCGCTTCACTTCTTTCGAAGAAATTCAAGAATGGCTCGATTCATGGTTTGCGTCCAGAGAGGACTCATTTTTCTTAGATGGAATCCGAAAATTGCCAGAAAGGTGGACAAAAGTTGTGGCTACCGATGGACAATACTTTGAATAACATGTTTTTTCATTTTGATAATAAATAAAATGTTTTTTTAACGAAAAAAAACGGACCGAATTAATTTGTACTCCCAATATATGCACACGAAATGCCTTATCATCACTAGCATGTAACCGTTTAATTGAAAATGAAACAGGGGAATGTTTAACTGTGACAATGAAAGGACCTGTATATTTAGGTTTAAATTTATCCATAGACTTCAGATACACAATACCTTTTGTGCAGATGCTTCTTAGTTTAGCTTTTCTTTGAAAATATTTATTTCTTTTTGATTGGGAATCTTGAATGTTATTGTACGCTTTTTTTTATAAATTTCCTGAAGGTCTTGCATTAATTTATAGATGTTTGCATTAGAGTCCAGGTAAGTGTAATTATAATTTGAATTATAAGTGTCAAAAATTAGTGCCAGTTCTCTACCAAAATGTAGAAGATTTGGCGAGAATTGAGTGGACGAATGCGTAGATCCATTGTAGAGAGATTTGTGTATATATAGTGCATTTTGAAATGAATGACCTTCTTCTAATAATATATTAATTGAATACTTAATTGATGTGTTTACACGTTCGCTGATAGAGTTCGATTGAGGATGAAAAGCAGACGAATGTATTATTTTTATGCCTAGAGTGTCATTAAATGTATTGTAAACTTGAGATGTATACTGTCGACCTAAATCTGATAGAATACATGCAGGGCGACCAAAGGTTGTAATGTATGAAAACAAACATTGAACTATTTTTGGAGAAGTAATATTAGATAACGGGTAAAGTTCTAAGTGTCTACTGAAATGATCAATTATTGTCAAGACGTATTGACCATTACTAAAAGGACCCACCAAGTCTGTGGAGATTGTATGATTTGGATGAGTGGGTGTATATGTTTTTTGTAATGGAGCAGGAGGTGTTTTGTGATGTTTCGCTTGTAAGCATTTAGTGCATGAAGAGACGAAATTGAGGGTATCAGTATAAATGCCCCTCCAAAAATATCTTTTAGAAAGAAATTCATAGGTTTTGGCCAAACCGAAGTGAGATAAATGCGCGATGGACAATGCTTTCGCTTTTAAAGAATTTGGAACAATAATTAAATAACTGAATGAATTGTTATGAATATTCTCTTTCTTGAGCATTAATACTTTAGAATCAGGATTTATAAAGTAATTGGGAAATTTTTCTGACTTTCCGTTTTTTAAGATTTCTTCGTAAATTGTTTTTAATTCAGAATCCTTAATTTGTTCGGACACAAATGTTTGGTCTGAAATTTCTAGCAAGGGGTCTTTAGAGTTTGAATTTCCTGAAATCATATAATTAACATATTCTGAGTATTTGTTTTGATTTTCATTAATAATTTTATCATTACTGTTAATTTCGAGTCTGTTTTCATTTTCATCAACATCAACAATTGGTAGTGGTTGTATGTCATGAATTAAGTTTGGATTAGCTTTGAGATCCTCTTGATTGTTTTCAAAATTGCAACGTGATAAATAATCCGCTAAGATGTTCAAATTTCCAGGAATATGTTTGAAAACGTATGTATACTCAGATAAGTCCATTAACCATCGGGTGGTAACGTCAGCGGGATTGGTAGTTTTCTTATATTTTTCAAGGGGAGCACTATCTGACAAAATTACGAACTCACGATTATATAAATAGTATTTGAAGGCGGTGACAGTTTTATGAATTGCCATAAGTTCCAATTTTAACGCAGGATATTTCTTTTCAGAAGGTTTTAAAGATTTGGAAAAGTATGCTATAGGAAGTAATTTACTGTTAAATTTTTGCATAAGCGCTCCTGAAATGGCTGTTTTTGATGCATCGGTGTTGACATAGAATGTTTTCTCCCAATCTGGAAGTCGAACCATTGGGGGAAGAAAGAATAATTTTTGAATGTTTTGAAAAATACTCTGATGTTTTTCTGTCCATTTGAATGTTGTTTTGGGTTTTGTGAGTTCCACAAGGGGTTGCGCAAGTTCTGAGAAAGATGGTAAAATCCATTTGTAAAAATTAGCAAGTCCAATAATTTTTTTTAATTGTCGTTTTGTCGTTGGTGGTGGAAAAGAATTGATCTTTACGATGTTAGCGGTGATGGGTGAAATAGTATGGTTTTCAATATGGAAACCTAAATAATTAACTGCTGATTTATGGAATTCACACTTAGATGGGGATAATGTTAAATTATATTTGATAAGAATTTCTAAAACTTTATTTACTTTTTCACAAGTCTCTTCAAATGAATTTGATCCAATAATAAGATCGTCCTGATACGCGTATATGCCATTAATGTTTATTTCGTCGAGTATTGTGTCCATTAGAGACTGAAATATAGAACTGGCGTTCTTTAAACCAAAACAAACACGTTTGTATCGATAACTGCCGAAAATAGATGTAAATGTTAACATATCTTGATATTTTTTAGGAAGGTCAATTTGGTGGTACGCTTGCATGAAATCTAACGAAGTAAAGTATTTGAATGACGAAAGATTGGAAATAATATTTTGAATCTTAGGGAGTGGATATGAGGAACCTTGTATGACTGTATTGACCATTCTAAGGTCTAAAGCAAGTCTGTAACGTTGTTTCTTTGAACCATCAGATTTTTTCTTTACCAGCAATATGGGACAAGCCCACTCGGAGCAATTACGCTCAATTATGCCGGCGTTTACTAACTCATTGATCTGTTCTTGGGCATCTTTTTGTAAAGCTTGTGGAATCGGAAATGGAAGTGTTTTAATAGGGAAATCATTAATTAATTTTAGATTAGGAATTATTTTATCAGTATGTCCTAGAGTACTGAGAGATTTGGGAAAAGCAGCAAATTTGCTTAAAAATAACTTTTCAAGTGTGTTACGTTGATCAAGGGTTAAATGATTCAAACAAAAATCTTTACTTGTTAAATCATTTTTACGTTTTAGTAATATATCCTCTGAAGCTTGAATTAAGTGGATATGGTCCTCAATATTTTGTATATTATTATTACTAGAGCAAGAGTCTTCAATTTTATCTAAATGTGGTTCTTTAATTTCAACAATTAAAAATAATTTACCAATATGCATATTTTTATTGAGATGAATTGAATTTTTACCCTTATTTGAGATAAGTAACGTAAAAAGAGAATTATTATTTTCAGAATTAATTTCATTTTTGTAATTTAGTGATACAATAGAGTCTAAAATTTCTATATCAGGATCCTTTAAGTCAGTACAAAATATGTAATTCGTTTCTTGTAACTTATTATTTGTTTTTGCAGTAATGTAGATATTTTCACCAGTTTGTATTATAACTTTCTTTAGAAGATAAACATTCATATTATTATCGTCAGAGTTAACATTATATACATCTAATTTTTCATTTCCCGAATCAAATAAGGAACAAGTAAAGTCTAATTTTCCAATTCTCATGGAATTTTTCGAAAAGTCAATAGTGACATGATTTTCTTTAATGAAATCCATACCAAGTATCCCATGAAAATTAGAGCTATGTGGTATGTCAATAATATAGAAATTGTGTTGGAAAAACTTTTTTCAATTTTGAAAGTTGCACGAATACATGAAGAAAATTCAACATAAGAATTGACCGTTTTAAGAGTAATAGACGAACCTAGTCTTTTATATTTCAAATTTGCTTTTAAATTATCAAATGTTGATTGGGCTAAAAGTGAACAACTACTTCCGGTATCAATAAGAAACTTTATATCATTATTGGCTAATTTAGCTTTTATTATAGGAAGTGTATGAGAATTTTTGTTTACATTAAATAAAATATGATCTTCAATATTATTTGTGCAACTCTCATTGTTGTGACTTGGAATATACCCTGTATTACCAATATTAAGATTACACTTTTGAAATGTTTGGGTAGCTTTATTATCTGCTACAGTAACATTAGCAACAGTTTGAGATCCAACTGAATTTACAAGTCTAGTATGTGAAAGTTTTGGAAGAGAATTTGAAGATGACACATTTGTGAATTTATGTTCATTTGCTGATGAGACCCTTAGTTTTCGAGATATGGCAGCATCAGCATCTCCATACCTCTTTTCTAGTTTAAATTACGGTTTTCATAATTACGTGTTTTATAAGTTAAATTATCTCTATTTCTCCATTTATAACAATTTAAAGCAACGTGACCATGTTTGGAACAAAGTTGACAAATCAAATTATTTCTAGAAAAGTTTCTTCTAGGGGAAGAACGAAAATTGGTCTGTCTAGTTTTGTAATTATTTCTATAATTTCTTTGATCAAATTTGGGTCTGCTTGACCGAACTACGTGCAAGGATTCATTATGGGAGGGTGGATTGTTGTTTGTAAGTGAAATGCTATTAATTTTCTCAGATAAATCTTTCAATGTATTTAATATTATAGAGTCATTTTTATTATCACAAGAAAGAACAGTCTTAGTAGTGTTGTTGAAAGAATCATATATTTCGGATAATGTTTGAGCTCGTTCAACTGCCTTATTATAGTCTCTTATGTTTTCCTCCATTAATTTAATTTTAATATTTGGGGGTACACACTCTAAAAATTTTGGAAGTTTAATGTTATCAAGGGATTGTTTGTATTTAAGGTCAGGGAAAGCCTTAGGTACAGCAACATTTACACGATGGGCAAAATTTTTAATTGACTCCCCCGGCAAAATTTTTAAATTATGAAATTCCGATATTCCAGTATTGTATGAGGATTCCCTGAAAAACTTACGGAAATTTTCCTCGATGACTGCAAGATCTGTCGAGTTATATAATGTTTCATTCTCAATAAAGTATGCCAACGCGGCATCACGAAGTTTTTCTTTCATTACATGTAATGTCGCGTCATTTGTTAGTTTATTTAACATGGATCTCAATTGATCAAAGAAAAATTTGACAAATCTCGCGTCCCCATCGAAATTAGGAACGGAGCAAAACGCGTTTCGATTCTGTGCCATTTCTTTCCAAAATAAAAATGTTAACTAAGTTAATTAAAAATAATATGCATAAGAATTCAATTAAATATCATATAATAAATAAAATTACCAAGACACTTAAAAATGAAAAAAAATTGTTAAATATATTTGTTTTAATTAAGCATGATAAAGTTTCAAAATTAATAAAAATATGTAGAAATTATTTGTAATATTTTCCTGTATAACATTATACCTTGCAACCATGAAATTGGCTTATATACTTCTTGTTGTATATATATATTATAGATATATTTAAAAATATATAATGAATAATACTAAAAATGGATATATATGCAAATTAAAATAATTGTCAAGATATATTAAATTGTAAACACAAAAATCAAAATATGAAAAAAATTAAAAAAAATTTATGCAGTATGATGAAAAGAAAAAAAAATATCACTATGATCTGGTATTTAATTTCACAAATGAAATAAATCTTTACTTGAATATCCAAAAACTAGATATTTCAAAAATAATATAAGCAAATTTTGATCATTTATATAACTTTTTAACTGTTCTTAAAAATTGAAATGAAAAGTTAAAGTAGAATATAATACTCATATGAAGAATAAAAGACTTTACCCATAAGTAAAAATTTATATATAAAGTTTAAATAAATGTCAATATTTAAGAAAAATGTACGAAAAGTTCTTATTGTCAATATTTAAGAAAAAAATATGTGAGAAATGTTTCTTTTTATTGGCACAATAAATTGATTCCAAAGGAAACTTACCCCTTTTCCGAATCTTCTTTTAGCTAAAAAAAAATATATATAAATATATTTAATTTATTTATTTACGGTATTTTATTTATTCTTTTATTTAAAACTGTAAGGCTCTTCTCCTGTATGAGTGCGCGAGAAAAAAAAAATCAACGTAGAAATTTAACTGCACACATTCTAGAAAGACGACCCATATTTGGCAATTCTCCTTGCACCGATGAATCAACGATCATTTAATACCGAACGGTAAGTGCATAAGACGGTCACAAATTGCGAACATTGCAGACTGTAGAGAGGATGTTATTCAATGAAACCGTAGAAAGTCCACCGGTATGGCATCACACAATATCGGCGATAAGAATCGGTACTGTAGACACAAAGTAATTTCTGTTTTTTTTTTTTTTTTTTTTTTTTTAATCACAGATGACATCCTGCAGCATATTAGCCTTTAGTAAAGATGAACAACAAATCGGTAAATTCGGTGCTGTTCACCGTAACGTAGTTAATTTCTTTTTGGATCATCATTGGGGCAGCTGCTTTTAAAACATAACAGTCTTCAACAACGTAAAACTTCGCATTCATGAATTAATCAGGATGTGTAGAATGATTAACGTAGTCGATATCACGTCGATATCCGTTAAACAGAAATTCGAGCTTATATTCGTTAATAATAGTAATGAATAATTTTTCAAGACGAAAAAATTTTTTGGATATCCGGATATATTATCCGGCCTGAGTCTGGCACCACATATATTTAATGAAGAAGGCTGGGATGGAGATATCTAAAGTATGAAGCGGCCATATACGTATAGTAGTCCAGGTTCAATAAGCTCTATGAAGAATAGGAAAAGATCTCTTTTCTTAAGAAAATCCATTATTTGTTATTTCAAGCAACCGCATTAAGATATGCATAGTTCATTGTCTCATAAATACTTATTACGAAGGCAACAAAGAATAAACATCTTTTGGCAAAGTTTATTTTATTAAATGACTTGAGGATATCAAATCTGAAGGAAGCCATTTCGATTTATTAGTAACTTTTTGAATCTTTCTTAAAACCACATGTTGTTGACAGCATGAAGAACAAGTGCTAATTAATTTATTTCGCCAAATCTCCTTGGCATCAAAAATCAAGTTGGCTGAACACATTTTTAAATTTTATGTATGGTAAACTTACAGAAGAGATAAAAGATTGGCTACAAATTAAATTACGTCATACGATGTGATTAAATTTTGTCAGGTGTCCAGAAATAGGCAAAAAGTGCGAAATCAATTGATAAAAAATATTAGAAATTATTTTCAGCTATAATGATTCAACGGAATCTATAAACGTTTGATTGGAGACAGGAAGCTACAATAAAAAAATCGTCTGCGGTTTTAAAGCATAAAATGAATGGGTTTCTCTTTCTTTGATATTTTATTTAATTATTACTTGATGAGATTTAGAGCAAGAAAACGAACAATAAATTATATGAAATTACAGATTAATGAAATAGAAATAAAAATAAAATAGCTTAAGCGAAATAAACAAAATTGTATTAAATTCTTTTAGGATAAGAAATATAATGTTTGCTTGTATTATAAATAAATAAATAAAATATAATTTATATTATTATTATTATTTTATTTTAAAAAGGGATATGTGATGTTTTTCAACATCACAGTGTTAATTTTTTTTTTTTTTTTTTTGCATTTTTTGAACGTTATATCCCTATGAATATATGTGGTAGCCTCATAAAAATGTACACAAATAATGAGAAATATCCTTATAAGCACATGCTATAACCAAAACACAATTCAAGCATTACATTTTACAGGTTGGTCCAAAACATTTTAATTTTTCTTTAATGTTTTTCTAGTCCTTTTTTTTTTTCTCTTCAGGACACAACTTTTACTGAAATGTATAAGGTATAATATGTTCTTTACACTTCGAAAATTTCAAGGTGATTTTTTCAGATATTTTACAAAACGTCTATATTCAAAAGTGTCCAAATAGTTATTGGTAATTAGTGCATATATTTTTTACACGTTTGAATGCTAAAAAATTAGTTTCAATTTCTGAATTCAAACATAAATTTATTTTTAAAAAATGAACTTATTAAAGAATCTTAAAAAAAAAAAAATAATAATAAAATGAATTCATAAAATAAAAAATAATAATAATAATATAAAATATCTAGCCTATAATATTGTAAAATCGAGGAGGAAAACTAATGGTTAGTTAGCAGGCATCATCTTAATAATAATAATAATAATAATAATAACAATAACAATCCTTTTTAAAACTCATTTTTTTTATTTAAATTGTTTTTGAGAACTTTAATATATGTAATATTTAATTCATACTTAAGGAAATTTTCATAATTCTAAGACAGCAAATAGCAGAAAATACTTATAAAATAACATTTACTTCACTCTTCTTGTAAATTATAATATTATAACAAACTAGGAAAAATTATATAATGACGAACAGTTTTTATTAATAAAGATAAGTGAATCAAAAGCTAGTAATTCAACAATGTAATTTTAATTAATTTCTATGCTTAGTTTTGATTTTTCCGGTGAGAATACTTTTAACTAATTTTCACCGAAAACAGATTATTACGTGACTGTAAAGAAGAAAATAAGTAATGCGCATTGAAAACCTTCAACTAGAAAATAGGTTTTAATTAATTTTATAAAATAATTATTTTCTTAAAGTAACTAATTTGTAAGATCACCCATAGAGTTATTTCTAAATAAACAAATGGCTGAATCCCGAATGATATTTACGTTTTATAATTAAGTAAAGAAGTGAACCTTAAATTTACATGTATTATTTCATTACTATTCATCGAAATTTAAGGCGTAAAACACAGATGGTTGGATTTTCTTTAATTGAACATTTCAACTGAATTGTGAAGTTTAAATTAAATACATCAACCTTATATAAAAATGTAATTTCTGGATTATGTATTATAATAAACTTAATTAAAATAATTTTTTTAATCTTAATTTAATATTTTTATTAGAATATGTATTTACTATATGATAATAAGCATTATTCATAAACATGTTTCAAGTGAATAATTTCTTATTTATTTATTTACTTATTTATTTTTATTTTTCATAATGATAAATATAATTGATTTTTGTTTTCAAATATAATATTTTAAATATAATTCAGGGATAATATTATTGTAGGAATCATCATTTTCTTAAAAATTAAAATATATTTTCTTCACGCAATGTTTTTAATTTCTGCTATATACGACACTGAGAAAAAAAATAAAAAATAAAAAATAAATAAAATAATATATATATATATATATATATATATATATATATATATATATATATATATATATATATATATATATATACAGCCTTAATTTAGAATGAATAAGTCGCCATTTTCTAAATCCCTAAACTAGAAGTATAGATTTCCGAGCTATGCGTATAAGGCATACACGAAATGATCGAGAATTTCTAGTGTATACATTTCTAGATGGTGAAACAATATTCTGAATATTTTGAATATTCTGAATTCTTTGTCTTGCTAGAAATTCTCGCTTGATATTCTAGAATTGGTTCATAAATCAAAATTATATTTACTAAAACTTGCATCTTGAATTCTCATTTATTTGCTGAGATTTTTAAATAAGTTTGACCTCTATTTGACCTCTATAAAAACGCTCTAGATTTCTATTAGGAGTTTTCAGAACTCACTTTGAAAGTGGATTAGAATTTATAAGTACAACATGGAACAATTTTTACTAGAGACACAATCTAGATTGTAGATGTCAGTTACAGAATTTTTTCTCAGTAGATTTTGTAACAAAAATTTATTATATTCGTAAAATTTTTGTCAACTGTTTGCGCTGGAATTACCCGTTTTCAGTTATTCTGAACATTTTTGTCCATTTTTAATAAATCTCTCTCTATTTTTCTCTCTTTCTTTACGTGTGGGTGAGTGGGTGGATTGGTGCGTGGGTCTGAGGAGAAGAGAAAACTGCTGTGGACATTATATCTCCCGAATCATTCGAACGAAATTCAACCAAACTTGATATTCAATTGGATTTTTATCAAAAGTGGTGCACATTACATTTGGGTATCAATCGCTCAACAGATGGTGCCTTCATCTCATTTTTCAAAATTTTTAACATAAAAATGTATGGTAAAATTTCATATAAATGTATATAAAGTAAATTATTTTTTACGTATTCTTGTGAAATTAATAAGAGTTATTGACGGTATTAACATTAAATTACAAAAAAAAAAAAGTATACATGTTGCAGAGTTGCCCGCCTAGGAAAATGAATATCTCCATTCTTTCGTTATTTTTAAAATTTTCGTATGGGTAACTTTCAAAAGCAATCGACAATACGTTTTAAATGAAGTTTTAAAGGTATTATTAAAGATAGATAATTATATGAATTAATTGTATGTGTAAATCATACATCTTTAATAATTAAAAAATATGTATCGGTTTTTATAATTAAAAAAATCATTTCCTCATATATTGGCAGAAAATTGACTTTCTTTGGATATCTACTATTTCTAGAGTGTGAGAAGAAATTTGGCTGCGTTCATCACAAAAGATGAATTTAACAAGTAATCTCTACAACAGCACAGTTTGTATAGGATAAGATAGAAGAAAGTCTTGGGATGACCAGAACATACTGGCTTATTATTAAAAGCAAAAACTGTTTTATTTAAGAGACAAAAATTTAAGTTAAAATACATAAAAAAAAAAAAAAAAATACATATAAAAAAATTAAAATCTAGACGTTTCGAAACCCGTCCGGGTTTCCTCATCAGTAATTACAACACAATATGCAAACATTACATGAACACTCAAGGAATTTAAAGGAGTACCGAATATTGAGGAGCCAGTGCGAATGCTTTATTGATAGTGTGGAGATGCTTGGCAGTGTGCCAGCTCTCCAGGAAAATACTCGATTTATAATTATGAAAACCAGAATTTAGAATTTTTATATTATCGAAGTCAGGAATATGATCGGTTTCTATTGAATGGATTACAATTTTAGAATGTTGGTTGCAATTTTTAAAAGATCGTCTGTGCTCTTGTAGTCTAATTTTTGCTGTACGGACAGTTTCACCTATATAAACATATTTGCAATTTTTACAATTAATGAAATATATTACACCAGTTAAATCCAAAGAAGGGGTTATGGGTTTAAAGTTAAAAAGGACGGTTTTTAATTGTTTAATTGGCCGGAAAGCAGTATAAATATTATGTGGTTTAAGTAATTTAGAGAAATTGTAGGAGGAAACGAAGGAGATGGGAAGCTGATAATTTTTTCACGATAAATTCGTTTTAACCAATTAAGAGGGTAATCTTTAATTATTAAATCCTGAAAAATTCTTTTAATTTCTAACATAAAAAGTGTCTCGTTACTGCATAACTCTTATTATGTCAAAAGGATTGTCTTAGAAACTGCAGACGGCATAATATTATTCCACCCTTCTTTAAAGTTAAATCGTAGTGAATTCAACTAAGGGACACAAGATTGCTTTCCATTCAAGTATGAAGTTCATTTCTGCTGCAATATCATTATGTTCTGCTAAACTTAAATCTGCACGTAATACATTACATTTTAACCTTCAACATTTAATTAACTTTGTTTCGAATGCTGATGCTTGTTTAAGCCTTGACTTTTTGTCTGTTCAGAGTATGTCATGTAGAACTACATTTAAATCGAAATTAGAAAAAAGTTTGATAAGCTATTTTACAAAGAACTACGTTTAAAGACAGTAGACAGAAAGCCTAATATTAACTGGGTTACGAATTTGTCATCTAGAGTTTTATCTGAAACTGAATTGACTATTTTGAATCGTGGAATGAATTACGCTATTCGAAGTAAAAGAATTGACATCCCTAAGGTTATTGTATGTGTTGAGCCATCATTAGCTAAACTGGATCCAGCTATTACGCATCCACGTCGTACTGAAATCACCAAAACTCTGTTAAAATGTAAAGTGCATTCAAAATCCCAGTATTATACTGATGATTTCACTGTTTTAAAACTTCTTTCTAAAGATGATACGATAATCTTTACAAAAGCTGGTAAAGTCCGTCTCCTGGTTATTATGGATAAATGAGATTACATTGACAAATCTTGAGAACTTTTAAATGACATTTCTACATATGCTGTTTTAAATAAAGATATCACTCCATCAATACAAAGTAATCTTAATAAAATGATCAGTGAATTACAGAAAAATAATCAAATATATAATATTACAGCTAAATATTTAAGATGTTATATTGGTATGGCTCCCAATTTTTATGGGTGACAAAATTACATAAACCTGGTATTCCATTTAAACCTAGAATTGATTACTCCCGTTCCCCTCTTTCTAACCTTGCTCGATTTATTTCGTCATTGTTTAAACCTCTTACTTTAAATTCACCCTTTAGTTTAAATTCTTCTTTTCAGTTTGTTTCTGAATTAAGAAATTTTAATGCACCCCCAAACTGTATAATGATTTCTTTATATGTTGTTTCTCTTTTTACTTCCATCCCTATTTAATTTGCTTGCGAAATTAAAGGAAAAAATTATCCTTTTGATAGTACTCATTCTACTCTTAATATTGAATCAACTCTTAAATTAGTTTTGTTCTGCTTATCTTGTAATTGCTTCAAGTTTAATGATTTATACTATAAAAAAAATCGTTGCACGTCTATGGGCTCACCTGCTAGTGTTTGCATAGCAGAAATTCTTATGCAGTTTTTGGAAAATAAAATAAATGATAGATTAAGTGAAAAAATTCCTTTTTGGCGGAGATACGTAGATGACATTTTTTTTATTAATTGAAGAAAAACATATAAATGAAGTCGTTACTTTTTCTAATTCGTTATGCCCAGAAATTCAATTCACTTTGGAAATAGAACAAAATAACAGTTTGCCTTTTCTTGATGTTCTTGTTGAACGCATTTCGAATTCACCTAGCGTTTTTCAAACTTCTGTTTATCGTAAGGCCACTTTTACCGGTCAATATCTAAATTTTCATTCTGCTAATCCTAATTCTCATAAAATTGCAGTCTTCCGAACTATGGTCAATAGAGCTCATCAGTTATGCAGTAACGAGACACTTTTAAAGTTGGAAACTAAAAGATTTTTTCAGGATTTAATAAATAACGATTACCCTCTTAATTGCTTAAAATGAATTTATCGTGAAAAATTTATCAGCTTCGCCTCTCCTTCGTTTCCTCCTGCAATTTCCCCCTCTACTCCAATGCGAATGAAAAAATCACTAATTAATAAGAACAATTATATTTCTATGCCATATTTTGGTTTTCCTTAAGAATTTATTTCTAAATTACTTAAACCACGTAATATTTATACTGCTTTCCGGCCAATTAAACAATTAAAAAAACGTCCTTTTGAACTTTAAACCAATAACCCCTTCTTTGGATTTCCCCTTCTGGTGTAATATATTTAATTCCTTGTAAAAATTGCAAATATGTTTATATAGGTGAAAACTGTCCGTACAGCAAAAATTAGACTACAAGAGCACAGACGATCTTTTAAAAATTGCAACCAAAATTCTAAAATTGTAATCCATTCAATAGAAACCGATCATATTCCTGACTTCGATAATATAAAAATTCGAAATTCTGGTTTTCATAATTATAAATCGCGTATTTTCCTGGAGAGCTGGCACACTGACAAGCATCTCCACACTATTAATGAAGCATGCGCACTGGCTCCTCAATATTCGGTACTCCTTTAAATTTCTTGAGTGTTCATGTAATGTTTGCATATTGTGCTGTAATTATTGATGAGGAAACCCGGACGGGTTTCGAAACGTCTAGATTTTATTTTTTTTATATGTATCTTTTGTTTTTTAAATGTATTTTAACCTAAATTTTTGTCTCTCAGTTTTTGCTTTTAATATATATAATTGAGACGGTTTGATATTTGTGTACGTTTTACTTTATTGTTGTTCTTTTAGTTGTCTATAAAAAATCACTTACACCAAGAAAATGTTTTACTAGTTGTTCTCGTGCGAAAGTAACAAATATAATGTCAGTAATTTAAATTAGAAAAAAAAATGAAGAATAAAAAGAAGTTATCTTTCTCATAAAATAAATGAATTAATATTATTTTTTTTTATATCCTTAGCCTAAATATATGCGTGCATCAAGTTTCTTTCAAACATCTCTAAAGATTTTGATGAAAGTTTAGGGTTAAGGATATTTTGGGGTGATATATACTTTGGATATATCCACATTTTCAGAAGATCCGCGTTGACTGTTAAACCTTTATCTTCTGGTTTCAATATATGACAGAAAATGTATTTACTCTGTAACAGATGTCACGGTTTTAATAAGTTAATTATTTAAATATATATATATATATATATATTTCTCTTAGCTTTAAACCTTCGTCTTATATATTTCTTTGTCTTTCATTTTATTTGTTTGTCTCTAATCAAATTCTTTCATCTCACATGATTATTTGATTACTGTTTTTTTTTTTTTTTTTTTTTTTTTTTGTTATTCTATTTCATGTATAAAAAAATGCAATTGCAATACCAGGAAGTGCTTTCAAACAAAAATTCTTCGAACTTACACTATAACAAATAAATGATTATTGATTTAATTAACATCTTGATTAGAGCCAGCAATTTTATGTAAATTTGTTAAAATATATTTGTCGGGTAATACGGAATTTCATGCATCTGGAAAGAAAGTAATAAATACATTGTTCCATTATTTGTCTTTTATTAAAAATTGGTAAACATATTGGTAATTCTATAAGAGAAGCTAGTGTCAGTCATACAAAAAGATACCCTACCACAATTTTCATGTATAAATCTTTATCGTACATTTCCAGCAGCATTTTTTTTTTAAATTAAATATGATAATAATTATTATTAGAAAATATTGATGGTATCAAAAACATCTTGTAACTGAAAGTACATTTATATAGAGTTACCTATACAAATATAGAAAATATTAATTTCTCGTGACTATATTTGTAATTGTAATTGTGATTCAAGTAAAATTCAATTTAGGCATACAATTTATAAACGTTCTAAAGATATCCAATATTGGATGTATTTGAAATAGTAACATATCTAATCTGGAAGAAAGCATTGTATCATCCTTCCCTAAACTATTAATTTATTAATATTTCATTATTATAGTCTACCCTGTTTTACTTTTTTTAAAGCAGGAAAAAAAGATAAATAAAAAACTGCAATTTTCAAAATTATAATTTAATTTTTGGTAACAAAATGAATTTACAAATGTGAATTGTTCAATTTAAGTATATATATATATATATATATATATCTTCTCTGATCTCTAATTTCCAGTACATAAGTAGAGCTGCTAACTTTTAAAATTTAATTTGTATAATATTATTAATACTCTCCATATTTTTTCAACACATTTTTTATACAGCAATATTCTCCAACGTGTAATTACTAATAAATAAGATGAAAATTATGCTTCTAAAAGGATGGCAAGAAAAAAAGGCAAATATTAAGAATGTTACGGAGTAAATTAAAAAATTGTTAGCTCCGCGTAAGTGATGTTTTTGAAGTTATAGTCTTATTAATCATCCTCTATGTATATGGAATGTTCTTTGTTTGAACAATGTCATGTTGACATTTATTAATTAAATATACTTTCTTTTTTATTATCTGCACAAGATGAGAATGAAATGAAACACGATGATGGACAATTAAGAAAAAGCTAGGAAAGTTTGCGCGTAATTCAATAGAAAATCCAATTATTAATTTTTTGCTAAACTATTACTGAAAAATATAATTAATTCACTTTTTTTATGCATTTCCAATGCTATTTTGTTGTTTAACTTTAAATTTATTCAATAGTTGTAATAAAACTAACAGCGCAACTAATTCTTCGCAATTTATCCTTATTTGCTATTATGATTCTGCACATGGGTAGGAGAGAGTGTTATTAATAATAACTGTAATTAAGTTGTTAACAATGATAATTGCACTTGGATAACATTATTGTAATGTTTTTGTAATATATATATATATATATATATATATATATATATATATATATTATTGTACAAGAGGGCAATATTTCAAACTAGTAATTAAGGAATAAGGAAAATTAAAAAAATAAAAAAATTTAATTACAGAAAAATGTTAAGAACTAGGAAAAGGATGTCAAGATAAAATTACTAAATAATTTTAAATTACTAAATAACGCGTTTAACATAAAATTGATCCTTTTCCTTCTTAGCTTCAAGGTTTTCTTCGTTGTCAACCTAAGCTGTCATCGCCTATAATCGATGCATTTATTGTTCTAAATGAAGCAGTTTTCGTGCAACCAACTGCAGTACCCCCAAATTTCGGAAGCCTTTTTTTTTTTTTTTTTTTTTTTTTGCGGTTAATTTTTTTCCCACTTGATGGTTAATAGCCTTAATAAATATATCTGAGAGTCTATAAATCCACATATTACACATCTTCATGTGCATCAGCTAAGCTTCTCCATATATGTTCTTATAAGAATCATTAGTGGCAACTTAATGAACACCAAATCTTACGCTGAAGCGTGTTAACGAAGTAAAATATCTGACATTTCTGCAAGAGGTTCTGCTAGATTTTCTGGTATATATTCCCGTGACGTCAAACGTTGTATCTTTGTCCAGCATGAAGGATCTTTAGGTCTCTTTAGTGTGAGAGGCATTGTACTATCTTTATGTCACATTTAGATCGATGGATCGGTTGAGGTAGTACAGTCGGTAACAAAAGTGTACACTAGTAAAAATTCCTATGTAAAAAAAAAAAGTACACTTTATACGGTTTTGTTAAATAAATCCTTGTCGAATCCTGTTCTTAGTCAGTGTAAAAACATGATTCGATAAGGATTTACTTAACAAAACCGTATGAAGTGTACTTTTTTTACATAGGAATTTTTGCTAGTGTTCGAACACTTTTGTTGCAGACTGTACTCTAGCTTGGTAGCACCAACATTCCATTAATTTTTTGTGGGTGCAGCTGGATGTTTTTGCTATACTAGACATTGTAAAGAAGTTTTCATATTAAGATTTTCAACAGGTGTTGAGGCGATTAGAGACATGCGCGAAATATTCGAGAGTGTTTCCCCATCCCTCCTCAGCCACCATTTTCGCATCACCTTTAGATATCGCTTATCTCAACAACTATCGTAAATATTCATTATTATTTCTTTACGTGTACTTTATTCATGCGTTTCCTTCTCCCATCCTTGATTTACCATGCTGCGAGTTGTCATATGTTTTCAATCCATTTTAGATCATATTGTCTTTCATGAAAATTATTTGTTTTTTGTGTGTATTATTACCATCTATGTAAAATTTCCATCTATTCTGAATTCACCTGTTTTTTCTAAAATGCTTGAAAAAACTGGTTTTATTTTCAAAAAGTGTAATTTAAAATTAAAAAAAAAAACGTTTGTTTTTCATTTCAGCGCCATCCATAGATTCTCAATTAAGTTTTTTTTTTTTTTTTTGAGGGGGGGGGGTACAGTTAAGTTTTCTATCGTTTATCTTATGATGGCCGTATAATAAAACTCAGATACATGCGACTTTTTCAATTTCAAACGGAGATTTTTAGCAAATAAAACCATTGAATTCTTACAATTACATTTCTGTTGATATTTTAACTTTTTTACTTTCCGAAATTCGAACTGCACATTTTAGCAATTAAAACCACTGTATTCTTTTTTAAGAACGTATATTTAAATTGACGTACGTTTATTAAGTTTATGACTAATTTCATGCGATCTAATTATACATATTTTCTTAAAAATGTTCTAAAAGGTCTACAATTAAATAGATAAATCTGTTCAGTTTTCACCATTTAAATGAAATTTTTAATTTATACAGATATAGATTTATGTAATATGTAACAAAAAATTAAATGAAACTTAATTTTCATGTTTTAGTATTATTTTAAAGATTCGTATTTTTAATTTCCGACTAAAAATTAATATTAAAATATTTGTAAATACGTTAAGTATTTATATATGTTGCACGCAAAATGAATGTGGATTAGTAAAACTATGTTGTGACCACCACAGGACTTTCTTCTATATTTTCCTAAAAAAAAAAAAAAAAAAAAAAAAAAAAAAAAAAAAAAAAATGCTCTGTACAAATAATTTTTTAAGACTATTATTTATTAAAATTTTCAATCAAGATGAATGCAGTTTTCATTTTAGAGAAATGTAACACTAAATATCTAAAGAAAGGCAGTTTTATTCTCTGTAATTAGTATTTAAAAAAGAAAGGTATTTTCATAATGTTTTCTCACATTTCAAATTTCGTACAGTTAAAAGCCATAAAAGTTTAGGTATTATCTCCCCTTTCTCGAGGAAATTCGCAATATAGCAGCGCCGTCTGTTGATCGATATGCATCCAAATTGAACCATCATAATTTCTATTAATGGTTTTGTTTGATTATACACAACAAAACCCGAGATATAGCTTTCCCTTAGATTGCAGTTATCGCTGTATAGCAGCGCCACGTGTTGGGAGACTCATATCAAAAGTTTACAGGTATTGATATATGCATATATAATATATAAAATTATATGCAATTCTGAGCACTAGTTCCTGAGATATAGCCTTCCCTTAAATTGCATGTATAACTGTATAGCAGCACCATATCTTGAGAAATGAATGCCAAAACTTAATACGCGCTCATGCAAGTCAAGGGGCAGCTGCATATAATTTGTATTTAAATTTATGCAGTAGTTCCTGAGACATAACCTTCTTTAAAATTGTGGAAATCACTGTATAGCAGTGCCACCCTTTGAGCAATTGACACCAAAAATTGGTAGGCAATAAATTAGGTGAAGGTGCATGAACATGCAAATTTATATGCATTTTTTTTTTCAGTTGTTTTTGAAATACAGTCGCCACAAAATTTTTGTCAAATAGTCACAGAGACAGACTTTTTCAAAAAATGGTAAAAATTATTTTCTGGGCCTCTCAAAACAGGTAAATCCATCGAAAACCGGAAGTCGAAATATTTTACGAATCCAATACTTTCTTCTATTAAATATACCAGAAAGTAAAAATTACACTTTAACAGAAACTATAGCTAATTAACTTTTGCATTGTAATATGATTAAGGTTAAACTTCCCATACATTAAAAATATAACAATTGTTCACAACTAAAAAAAGAAAATTCAGCGAATTATTTTTCATTATTTTGTACTCTATTAAGTAATGCTTGCTCTAAACTAAATCACTTTCAGCCCTAACGTTCACTCTCTTTCAATATACTTTTATGAGTTAAGCTAATTAATGCTATGAACATTTTTCATTTTATCGTAAATAACAAAGAATAATTAACTTACATGATTAACCTGGTATCCATATTGATGTGCTAAAAAAGTAATAGGGCAATCTGTTATAACGTTATTTTCAGAATATTTTCATTACTGAGAGATGCATTTTTGTATTTCATAAATTTAATTGAATCTAAAGTGTCTGCTGATTTTTGCAGCTTAAGTTAATTTATTATTCTACAAATATGTATTTTTTTACCAGGGAAGTGCTAGGTATATATTATATTTCACAAGGTAAATGTGCTTCATATTAGATGCATATTTTTATTTATTCTTTTTTGAAATGTAAAGCAAATTTTTCACATAAACTTTTACTAAAAATTTGTATTAATAAACCAGCTAAGCAAAATGCACACAGTTAAATAAAAAAAAAGTAAATTGCATTAATAAAATGTTATTTTTAATGTACTAAGTAAATTAAAATATATATATATATATATGTATATCTTCTAAGATTATCTAAAGATATAATAAATATACAGAATATATTAAATTAATTTCTGTAAAAAATATATTTTAATTTTTCTTTACATTATTGATTACTATTTACATCATGGATATGCATTTTGTAAACATTTCATTATATGTTTAAGATAATTAATGATCTGATTAAAAATTTTGCAACATTTCCATTAAAAAAAGAAAAGAAAAAGAAATGGAAAAAGGAAAAAAAATATCACTTCTTATACGAGAGTTGTACCGAATGTTTAACTTACAGAACAAAAACACATTCAAATAGTTTCACATATAGTCATTAATACATTACCGCGTGATACAAAATCACAGAAAAGATAAAAAATACATTATTCGAAAGGAATTGACCGCAACGCTGTACGGTTTTTACTGAAATGCACAGAATGGAATGGGATATTTTTAGGTAACTGAAGTTTCATTAGCAAATTAGTTTGAATTTTCATTATCTGGTGGTATAGTAAATTAAAAAAAAATTACTTTTTAACAGTAGCGAAGTTCATTCAAAAACTCATTCTTATATAGACATTATATATATATATATATATATATATATATATATATATGTATATATATGTAACAATTCATTCTTATATATATATTTAAATGGTGCCACATACTCTCTTAATTCCTGAAGTTAAAACTTCTTAAAAATACTCCTTATAGCATTGGTTTGTTTGAACCCGAATTAATTTAACTGACTTATTGTTTATCTAGCTGAACGCTAGATGGCGCTTGCTCACTGCTGACTTAATGTTTTCTAACATTAATTTCCTTTCTATGAAAGTTTTAATGTTCATTGATTTACGCACAATTTAAATAAAAATTTAACTAGTTTAAACTTTAATTAACTTAAAATTAAATTTTCACTAACTCAATAAATAATTAATCAGTGAATTTAATCGTTAATGAAACAACTTAGACATTAATTCTTTATCGATTAATCGAAGTTTGCATTGCTTTTATTTTTAATTTCAATAATTTGTTGGCATATTCCTGTTCTCCAGTTTGTGTAAAAGTTTTACATGTGGCTACTCTGCGTTTTTCTAGTTGTCTCTATTGATTCCCTGATGATTTGATTTATTAATTTATTTAATTTCACATTCAAATTGGTTTTGCTGCCACGATCGGTGCTGGAACAATATAAATTGCTATGATTAGTTATTTTGTTTTACAAAATCGATGCAGCTTTCACAGCTTTATGAAGAACATGCCCCCTGAGGAATTTTTAATTCTAATTTTAAGCAATTTTATCCAATTATTATTTATGTTGCCCATTAGTTATTTTCTCTGTGATTAAGTTTTACGGTCTTATTATTATTATTTTTATTCGTGTCGGCGTAAGTAATTTAAATTATTTTTGTCTCTTATTGGTTCTTAATCTGTATTGCAACATTTTTGTTTCAGTCTTACCTATAAGTTAAAATCAGTTCTTTTTTTGTTGTGTTGGTATTCTTTTGTATCTATTAATTGCTAAATTTTAAGGTTAAATTTTATTACGATATCTATCATATATATATATATATATATATACATATATATATATATATAAAGAAAACAGGGCAAAAAAAAAAAAAAAAAAAAAAAACATGTCTTTCTGTACATTTCAGAAAAAATTGCATTGTACTACAGTCAGTAATGTTTATTAAGAATTTTTATTTTTTTTCTGTGACTTTTTGATCACTTGGTATACATTTGCGATAATCGTAAAGTAAATCAGTAAGCAACAAAATAGCGCCATTCATCTGAATTATTTGTAAAAGTGTGCGCCATAACGTGCTTCGTTTTATTACAAAATTGAGTTACATAAAATATTAAAAATATTATGTTATTGGAGAAAAAATATATAATTCTAGAAAGTTTTTCTTGTTTAATTGTTTTGTAAGAAAATACAGAATAATAGTACTGATAGTAATAATAAAACAAACAGAGAAAATGATAAATGTTTTGTAACATACAAAAATTAATATTTAAGTTCTGTATTTATGTGTACTCTAAAAGGTATAATTTCAGTATATTCCCACAGCTGAATTTGGCGATTTTTCTTTGGCGCCGTTTTGAACGATAACGATGTCTTTCTGTACTTTTTGCGATATAATATGGCAGCCCATATGTTGTTTATTTTGGATTTATGATTTTATGATTTATGATTTATATTATGATTTTATGATTTATCATTTATGATTTTTAGATTTAGTATTTAGCCATAATCGCAAACAAAAAATAGCCAAATATCGTTGTGGGGATATACTGAAGTTGTTCCCTCTAAAAATCAATATTTAAAAATTATTGTATTTAATGGAGAATAACAAAAGGAATTATCAAATATTTTATCTGTATTTTGATGTATTTTTTGCGAATACAACAACAGTGTATTAAAAGGATTGAATTGTTTTTCACATAATATTAAGATAAAAAAAAGATAAAAAAAAAAAAAAAAGATAAAAACTCTCTATTTCAAAAATACTACGCTACTGATAAAATGTTATGTTATGGGAACCACTTAAGAAAAAGATGGATTTTGTTTATTCATTATTCGTTAAAAACAATGTTGCCAGATCTGAAGAATTTTTTATTCAATAATCACCAATAATTTTTAATTGTAACGTTTGCCTAAATCTGATAGTCTATTATGTATATTAAATATCACTTCTCAAAATTATTGATGATTATTGAATAAAAAATCCGCCAGATCTGGCAACACTGATTATAAAAGATGCATCACATGTCCGCGTCATTCAGAAACTGTTTATTAGCATAGCCTCCTAAACTAGATGCCCGTCGCGTGGCTCAGAATCTTGGCAACAGTTCAAACGATAGACAGCGCCATCTGGTACAGATTTCGCGACTTTTTTATTCAACTGTCACCAATAGTTTTAAGAAGTGATATATATAATATCACTTCTTAAAATATATAATCGAAGTTTCTTCAATTCTAATCGCTTTTTACATATATCATGTCCCACTTTAAAAAAATTTTGATGGCTGTTGGATAAAAAAGTCGCGCAATCTGTACCAGGTGGCGCTGTCTACCGCTTCAACTGCTGTCACGTTTCCAAGCAACGCGACAGGCATCTAGTTAATGAGGCTATGTTATTAGTGTCTAGTGCCCACAGAACGGTATGAAGAACAACTATACAAAATTACTTTTTGGAATAATTGTACGTAAGAACCTTTTTTCCTGAAGTTAAGCTTAATTAATGTATTCTTCTATTATTTTGTATAGAATAAAAAAAAAAAAGCTTCATTTTATGGTTGATAATTTCTTTATAACGAGGTACATCTCATACAGCACATTATGTTTCAGATATGTTACAAAAAGCTTACAATCTTTCAAAAACGTAACACATTTGAAAATGCTTTGATACCTTTCTGAAACATTCACATTTTTCGATATTCTATTTGTTAAGTAATTGAAACGTTTCTGTTACGTATCCGTCTTTTTGTTACGACTGCGGAAATTTCTACGTTTATGAAACTAATCGTAAAATAAACTGAAAATTTCGAAACGTTTCTCAAATATTTCCAATGTTTCGATGTTATACGATTGTTACATTTCTGCAGCATTTTGTGCTGTTAGGGATCATATATAATTATCTAAGCATATTATTTATTACATATTTTATAAAATATTCGTAACATATTTATTATAAAACATAATAATCTTGATAAAAAATGTTAATGTAAATGTTCTGTATATTCAGGTGGAAATGCGTAACAATTTACTTAATAATTCATTTTCAAAAATGTACTTTAATAAATTAAATTCACCGTGAAACATTTTTATGTACGCATTGTTATTAAAATATTTTTATAAACCATAAAAATTGCACTCATAAGATCCTCATTTTGATGCAAGCACAAATCTCAAAAATCTGTTTTTAATTTTAAATAATAAGGATAACTTTGACAGAGTCTTCACATCTTTTAGTACCTGAGAATAACTGCCTACTTCAAACAAAATAAAAAGCTGATCTCATAAATGTCATAGAATATTATCGCTCTTTTTAATGACTCCATCATTTATTTAAACATCACTTTTAAAAATGTAGAACAGAGTAGTATGTTATTTTTGCGTATATATGTGATTTATGAGAATGAAAAGAACTATGAAATAAGTTTTAAAAAATTGTCTTAATTCAACCTTGCATTCTTTAACACGCTCGGTACATGTTTAAAGGAACTTATAAAATAAAATCTCTTTTAAAACGAAATAAACATAATCTGTAGTAATATAAATATTTGGATAAAAAATGTATTAATTTTTATTGTGTCTCATATTTTCAATATTTTGAGAACAACTAACGTCAATTTAAAACTTAAAAATCTTGCAAGTTGTTTAATAATATTATTGATCGTAATATCCCAATAATCTTTAAGACTGATAAAACGCTGATTAAACTTTTGAGACGAAAAAAATGATTGGCTTATTCTTAGAAACAAATATGCAAGCGTTTTATTCGATGTAAGACATCTACAAATTTCAATATCGTAATTCTTACTTCATTTTTACTATACTTAAATTTTTGAACTCTTAGTAGATTTATTTACAAAATGTAAAATACTTTATAAAAAACTTTGGAAATTTACTCGGCAACTTTGAAAACCAATGTTGACTTTACAATTGTATTGGATTATCTCTTTTTCCCTTAAGGATATAAAACTGAATGAAGATTTTATTATATTGATCCGGCTACTTAAATTTATTTTTCTTTAAATATAAAACTTTTTTATATGAAAAAGATTGTTTGCGTTCTTTTATAAAGGTTTATTTTCTTGCATGCATAAACAAATATCCGAAACAAAAATGCAATAGTAAAAGCAATAATTGTATATATTTTGAAATAGTAGAAAAAACTATTTAAACAATATTAATTTTGTAGGGTGTAGAAAATGGTCATTTATTTTAAAATATAGGTAATGGAATATGGCATCGCAAAGTTTGAATGCATTTAAAGTATTTTTATTTTCTACAAAAGTGAAATAAATATAATACTTTTTAAAATGTAATACCCTTCCTATATCTGTAATTTAATAAAATTAAACATAATTTATTCGTCTCATTAATATATTAAAAACAATGTAACATTTAGAAGGAGATAAATAATACAAAAATTTAAAACTTTAAAAATACATTTTAATTAAAAACATTAAAATACACTACAGACATTTCGGCTAGAACTCTAACCCTCCTCAGTGTCAAACATACAACATATCATTCACAAAAATTCATAATACATTATAAGAAGATTAAATATTCAGGAGGAATAGCTTTAGCCTCGTTCAAGGCAAAATGTTGCATTTTAGTAAAAGTGCCCTCTAAAAAAATACGGGATTCATATATATTTATATTAGTAGCTAAAATTTTAAAGTTTTCAAAATCAGGAATATGATCACTATTGAGGGAATGGATTAAGAGTTTTGATCTTAAATCTCTTGTTTTATATGAACGTTTATGTTCCTTTAATCTAATTTCTCTTGTACTGCCAGTTTCACTGACATATATAGTGTCACAATTTTTACAAGGGATACTACATATTGCACCTAGATGTTTAAGAGGGGGAACAGCGGGTTTAAATATATTGTATTGGTATGATGTATTATGAATTTTTGTAAATGTTGTACTTATATGTTTGACAGTGAGGAGGGCTAATGTTCTAGCCGAAACGTCTGTCGTGTATCTTTAATAAAAAATTAAATGAAGGTGAAGATAAGTCCAATACTTTTTTTTATCTCCAAAAGATTCTTATTCCCAAACTTTCATTAAAATTCTTATAAATGTTTCCAATTAAACTCAATTTCTCTCATATGCTTCAATCAGCGGATAAAATGTTAAGAGTGAGCAAGAAATTTTCTGAAGACGAGGACATGTACGATCAATTATGTATTATCTATTTTCCATCCAATAAAACCCTCAATCTCAAACCTTCAACGAATTCGTTATAACCATTTTGCATAAGCGCAGTAACTGCCATATTTTTCTACCGGTGGATAAAGGTTTAACAGCAAACGTGAACTCGAAAAGGATATATATATATATATATTTTTTTTTTTTTTTTCCCGAAAATTTCTTAACCTCAAATTTTCATTAAAATCTTATACAATTTTCTTAGGAAACCCTATTTCTGCCATTGATGGCAACCGGTGATGAATAGTTAAGAGCTATAGCAGATTTTCTTAAAGATGAGGAAAAGTCCAATAGATCTTTTGCCTTAAAAACTCTTAACGTTAAGATTTGATCAAAATTATTATATTCAATTCCTAGTAAACTCAATTTGTGCCATATTTTGCAACCGACCGGTAAACAGATAACAGCGAATCAAACTTTCCGGAATGTGATGATAAATCCAATCGATTTCTGAACTCAAAAAACATCAAACCCAAACTTTCGTTAAATATTTAGAGTCTGTCCGAGAAACCTGAGGCATATGTACAGGGTGGTCCGAAAAACATGATAGAAAGTATTTTAACTTCCTGATTTCAAATGCATTAATATAAGTATAATTTTACCATTTTGTAATTGCGCATATATTGACATTTAAGGTGAATGCTTGATTACCCGAAGTAATGAATAACTAATATGGAATTACTGACCTTGGAAAAACGATTATTTATCGTAAGAATATTTTTTGAGGCGCCATTGAGGTACGGAAAAACCTCATCTCAGTGTCGTCTTACGACTGCATCTACAAAGAGTCACGGTGTGGTGTGCCATATCGTCGAAGCGGATGAGTGGTACGATATTCATTGACGGTATGGTCACGGAAGTGAAACATAGAGAGTTTCTAGAGCGTTACTTTGGCCCTGAAGCGGGCGCGGCTCAACATGGCACGCCAGTACTGGTTCATGTAAGATGGGGCTCGTCCCGATAGACCTGCTGATGTCTTCCTGTGGCTTAAAACGACGTTTAGTGAGCATTTGATTACTTTGGATGAAGAAAAATTCACGGTGCACGGCATTGAGGGGTCCCCATACAGTCCGGACATAAATCCGTGCGACTTCTTCTTGTGGGTTTACACCATGGACATAATCTATAGTAATCAACCTGATTCACTTGAGGGCCTGAAATCGACCATCAGAATCGAGATTGATGCACTTGATTCCGACACATTCCAGCGCTTTATGAGAGAGTTTCGGAACTGGCTTTATAACACTATAAGCGGGGACGGTAGACAATTCGAGCACCTTGTATATTAAATGTCATTTATATCTTTATTCAATAACATAGGTTTCATGTTCTTGCATATTTTGTTTTTTCCACAACGGTCGCTTACTTTCTATCATGTTTTTCGGACCACCCTCTATATATATAATGTCATGTGATTAACTCGTTTAATATAAGCTATGATTAACTCACAAATTAAATAAAACATTTTGATTGAAGCACTGAAATCGAAAATTTCTAGCTAAAATTAATATATTTTTTTTTTTCAAAGATATTTTTCCAAAAAGTAAAATTTTTTATATACACCTTCCTGTTGCCTTCTGCGAAATACTCCGTTTGATTCTTTAAAATTTACGTATTATTTCTTGATTTACAACTTAAATATCGCAGTATCTAATTATTGATTTATTTATGATACTTAAATATCTTCCAATAAAGAATTTTTCCGTATCAATTTAAAATATTACCTTTCTAAAATAATTTGACAAGTTTCGTAATTATAAAATATATGATAAAACAAACTTTCTTCAGAAAATAAAATATTTGTTTTATTAAAAAAACTTATACATATATATCAGAAAAAAAGTTTTAAATACACTAACATCTAAAATATTCATAATTTCTTAATACTCAAAATTGAATAATTCTGTAAAAGAAAAGATATATTTAATTCTAAGTACTTTATTTTTGATAATTTCAAAGGGATTTTAAAAGGCTGAGTTAATTTAAAAGATAACTTTCTTGAACTTAAACAATGTGCTTTACCAAAGGAAATTTTATGAGAGACTACAATAATTAGTAAAGCAACCTGCTTTTAGAACATTGCCAAATTTAACTCAGAGAAAATTAAATCTTTGTTTACTTAGACATAATGCTGTCTTTGGCAGTAATTAAAAACGGAAATTTTGTAAAGGGTAAAACTTATTTTAATAAAACTGTATTCAAATAAAGTATGAGGCAAGCGTTTTTACTGAGGGATATAGACCACTATTTAAGTAAAAGTAGTATGAATTTTATTTGATACTTCAAATATTTTAATTGCAAGATTTTTTTTCTAACTTTTGAAGGCGTAATATAATGCCGATATTTGTCTGATAAGAAATATACTTGGTCTTATAAGTATATTTTTTATTTTAATTAAATTAATTTTAGTAATTAAAATTTAATATCGACTAATATGACAGATAATACGCCATTGGTATTCATTGTGGCATAAAAAAAAATAAACAATGACCTATATCTTCCACGATATACAAGCACTTAAAATTCAATTACTCTTTTATGTATTAAATTTCTACTGCTCAGCATTATGTACGCCAGGCTGCCATACACATTTAATTATATTTACAAACACGTAGTATACAACTAACGAGATATATAGATGATTATTTACGTTATACGGGTCGTCTATCTATCTCTGTTCAGAAATATAAACCATTCAGTTATTTTTTTCAAGACACAATTTTGTTCATTTTGTTTAATTTGTGTAGGTTTATGACAATTCTCATGGCATATTTATGTATTATTTTCTATAACTCAGTTGCACAAATGTTGCCGTAAATGTTTTGATAACTATGGAAATTTTGTAAAAGCGGTAAACAAATATGAATTAATACGTTCGGATATTATTGATATTTTTACTTTTTGGTACTACCATTTTCAATTTGATTTTCAAAGCAATGCAAAAGGTTATAATATTTTAGAAAATTGCAACAATTTTAACATATTTAATTTCTCTTTTTTCTGTAGAGAACATAAAACTAAATATATATTCCACAGTTTTATCTTATTGTTCTTTCAAGACATAGCAACCACATCTTTCTATGTATATGTTTTATACAGTCATGTTTAAAAATGATTATTTTGATAGAATAATAATTTTCAAAGTGTACAACTTATGCCAGCAAATCTCAAATCCAATATAAAATTCTAAAATTAAGAGCATTTTTATCATATTTTTAAATTATATTTTTAAATTAAACCACAATAATAATAAAATTAACAATGACAAGGTAATTTTAAAATGTATGTATATAAAAATTAAGGCAGGAATAGAAACAGAATGTTTTCATTTACTTCATTATTTTGTGTGTGAGAAACAGATTACAAATAAAATTAGTATTTTGTGAATAATTTTAGTTTTTAAGAAAATTTAAGTTAGCCTGTTTAATAAATTTTTCATTGTTTAATGTCTGGAAAAAAACATTGAAATTAAATTAAAGCTGGAAAACTCTCAATGCTTTGGTAATTAAAATTAAAAATATTTATTGGATTGTATTAAAACTTACAGCAAAATTTGCCGTAACCCAACTATTCGTTGGATGATGCAAATTAAAAATATTATCAGCACCATTGTTTTGCGAATAATCCATTCAGTGTACATTTCTTCGCTATCTACACTTTTTTCTTTAAGTACAGCTACACTTTCCATAGTATCAAATAGCTTCAAATAGTCAAATAGCTTCAAATATCTTCTGTCCGATGATTTCCAAATCATTAAGTCCAGTTAAATTGGAAAACTAAAAATGTTTTCAATTCCTGAATTTTCCTTCTTATGTTTCCTTCTTATGTCAGCAATAAATTGATGTAAAATTGAATGGGTACATGATGTTTCTTGTATGTAGCAACAGTATTTAAATGTTTCACATTCAACAGTTTCTATGCAGTTGGCATCTTTATATATACTGTATATTTCATTTCTGTAAAGTTTTTTTTTTTTTTTTTTTTTTTTTTTTAATATTTAAGTAAGTTACTCTTTGTATTGTCATTCGTAAAATAAGTTGTTTTATTTATTTATTTTTTGCTAATTCTCGTAAGACAAATGATATTTTATATTAATTGTAAACAACTATTCCAAGTGAACCAAAATCACTTCCCTTTGCATGCACTTTTTTATTTAGATAATTTCAACAGTTTTCTATGTATACATATTTATTACGGTGATCTGGTAGCAACCTTTTCTTTTCCTTTCTTCTTAAACATTACGCCATTGTCCTATATAATACGGTATGGGTTACACGTTTAAGCTTAGTGGTCGTTATATTGGTGAATATAATAGGAAGTACATCTGAAAAAAATTCTTGTGCTTACGTGAACACCAAAATTCACTTATAAAACACTTGAATCATATCTGGCTTTAAAATGATTTTTTTTTTGTCTTTCTTCATCCGAGAAAATTGGGGAAATAAAAGTAAAAAGTATTTAGTTAATATTCGAGAATAAAACTTTTCCTGTCAAAACACTTTGCAGCTTTTTAAAAACGAAAATGTACATCATATTTATTCCACTTTAGAGCAGTGTCTTTTCCTACCATTTCATCCCTAGCAGCACACTTCTATCTAATATAACCTGAAGATGTCCTTAAGATATTTTTCATCCATAGGATATCCTGGGGATGTCATGGGAAAAAGATGTGCTGTTAGGGATATTTACAAAATTTCCAAATATTCACGCAAATTCATACTACTATTCCTCTAATGTTATTTTTGGCATATTTAATCAGAGAATTTTTGCTAAAATAAAAAGCAAATATTTCTGTAGAAAATTACTGGTATTTAAAAACCCGGTAAGTTGGCAAGTATGTGTTTGTCGTTTATTGTTGACTTTTATTGATTTGCACACAGTTTTCGCAATACCAATTATTTAAAACACATAGTAAGGTTGTTCCTAAAACTTTCTATAAAATGTAAGGGTAATTTAGGCAACAGATATTTTAGTAGAGAAATAACTTACGACTTCCATTTTTGTAAGACGTATCTTACATTGCACCAGATCTCTTTTCTGCCGAATTAGTATGGTTTTTATCGACATATTTCATTAACAATACGGAGAATTGGTATTTCACTTGCACTTAAAAAAAAATTTCACATTTTCTTTCTCTCTTTATTTCTTCTTTTCTTTTCTTTGTTTCTTTGTTTCTTTCTTCTTTTTTTTTTTTTTTTTTTTTTTTTTTTTTGTTGATAAAAGCGTTTTTATTGATATCAGTTTTAAAACTTATATGTGAATCAAGTTTGATACGTTGTTAAAAAAGTTTATATGTAATTAATTCGCTCGCAAAAAACAACGTAATAAAGAACAATAATTTCGTTTGTCTTTATAATTATGAATAACTAAAATTGCAGAGAAAAATTATATGGCAATATTTTTTAATTTTTTTTTAATTTTTTTTTATTTAAGAAAAAGTAACAATTTTGATTTCTGTAAATTTATAAATTATCTTATTCATTATCTCCGTCACATTTATTATCACTTTACTTATTCACATAAAATTGAATAAATATTACCATGTGTGTTTGTAATCCGGATATATTTGACCTGTTTTTTTTTTTTTTTTTTTTTTTTTTTTTTAAATAATACTGAAGATGTTTTTCTAGTAATGATTTCAAACATTTTGGAGCATGGAATCACCTGTGGCCAATGCCGCACATCTTCCTGTGCGTGAGGACATCATGATTTAATAACGGGGTGAGCAAATCTGGAACTGAATTGTCTGCCAGTAGGGAATTAACAAAAATAATGAAGTTAAACAACAATACAAATAGGAAATAATAAGATTAAAAAATAATAATTATTATAATAAAGACATCATAAGAAATGGAAACACATTTTCCTAATAATGAGAAGTCGTTAATAAGGAAAGGGCATGTTTACAAACAAACGCTCCGTCAATCAATCTTTGCCACTCACGAGTGGCAAAAGGACAACATGTATTGGTGGAAATAGCAATGTTTTGCCCTGAGGAGTTAAACAAATTTGTATGTGCTTGACGTCACCTGCGCTTTCCTTATTGCCTAACACGCAGCACTAGTGCGACGTAAAAAACCGCAACCCACCAACCTAATAATGAGAAGGGTTATGGATAGAATTACAATTTCACGGAATGTTGGGAAGTTAGTTGAATTTAACGTCGCACTATTACTTCTCGGGTAATTAGCGACGATCTAGGATGTACACCTAAGGATGGTCCGGAGCCATGCCATCAAAAATTTGATCTGCTTCCACTCACGGAAGGAATAGGGATAGGTAGAATATTTTTGCATTGTTTAGGAAACGTTTTATGAGTTTTTACTTTTTATTTATTTATTTATTTATTTATTATACAGTTAGAATTTTACAATTACAAAAATATAAAAGACAGCCTGAAATAAAAGAGAATATTAGAAAAGAACAAATAAAAGCATTCCCTCCGTGGAGTATTAAAATTAGGATAGCATACCTCCGGACCATCCTGAGTGCTGTGTCGCAGACCGTCGCTAATTACCCATAGCGCACTAGTAGTGCGACGTTAAGCTCCCCCAACCAGCCTACCAACCGTAGATATAGTAATTTATATAGATCTATCATCCCCCTGTTAACGAGCAAAGATTTTTGATGCCGAAAAAGTTTTTTGGCATCAGCCATTAGAGAGTTAAAACTCGAAAACAGTAATAGAATAGAATGGTAATGAAATTTAAAAATGCCAACATATTGCGCGGCTTTTAAGTGTTCTAATAAATAAATGAAAAGAAATGGGGTAGGTTCCATAAATAAGTTATATTCAAGAAATTTATGAAAAATATATTTTTTATAATTAGTTGCTTTGTTATTATTATGAAATAATTACTATTTTCATATTTAATGGAATACTTTTTTTTAAATTTTAATATTTTTAATATTTTATATTAGTAGGTAATATGTAATTCTTAAAATTCTTTTAAATGTAGCTAGCAGCCGCGAAAGTAACTAGTATGTAGTATAACTAGTATGTTGTGGCCACCACAAGACTTTCTTCCATATATAATCCTATACAAATTTACGCAATACAAATAATTTATTAAAATTATTTTTCATGATGAATGCAGACGATTTTTATATCAAAGAAGTATAATAAAAATAAATGCTAGAAGAAATACAGTTTTGTGCAGACATGAGTATACTAGAGTATAGTAAAAAAAATAATAATTAATAAATAAATAAAAGGAAAGAAAAATGAAAAGAAAGAAAGAAAGAATAATGGGAATCTGGAGTTTTTCATTCTCTTTTAGTGCATAAATTTTATTTGCTAAATTACCTATGTGTATTGCCATGTATATTCACTCGGGGAAATATATCCATAAGAGAGTAAAATGGCCGTCTTTTCCCGATTAAAAAAGGTATTACTTTTCCCCTCTCAGTGATCAATCTATGTCTTATTACTATATCTATGCTACCAACGGACAGACAGCTTAACGAAGGTCGTTGAGTCGTAAGCCCAACTTTGGTCGACGTCTATTAATAAGATGTTTCTTTCTAGTAATTTACAGCACCCTGGTAGCATGTAACGTTGTTATAGCGTTGTAAATAAGTCTGAACAGTGAAAATATTATTTATAACAACGTTATGTGCTATCTAGGCAATTAACTATAACAAGAATTTCTATTCCAATTACTGGTTTAAAAGAAATAAAAATTTTGGAATGAAAACACCACTGAATTACATATCTAGTAATTATTTTACAGTCGGCAGCAAAATTATTGAGGCACTAGCAATAATTCCTACTTAAAAGATGGGCACTTCATACTGTTTTGTTGTCGAATCATGATGCTAGTCTTACACCGTTTATAAAAAAGCAAGTTGGTGATAATAATTAGCGATTAAACTAAATAAAAAAATTCAAAAATCGTAAATGTGTGCTTCAATAATTTTGCTGCCGACTGTATATAATGTTTCAGATCTAATCATTGTAACATATATAAAAAATCAGTTTCTTTATAATATTTTGGCTATCAAAATAAATTTTCCCCAAAAAACTTCAGAATTAAAGTATAGAATTCAGTGTTTCCTTCTCCCTCTTGTAATCAAACGTACTTAATATAATATTTATTATATATATATATATATATAACGATGAAATGGAAAAAAAAAGAAAACCTTTTCTAAATTTGAATATTTGCATATTTTAAAATTGCCAGGAAGGACTCTGATCAAATTCTTGGCTTTTACTGAAATCATTTTAATCTAACACTTTTTTTTCTGAAATTTTCTATTTAATGTCTCATGAAAATGGAAACTCTTTCATATTTATTTATTTATTTATTTATTTATTGGTACAAAGTTTTATTTAATGATCATAACGCTTATCTAAACGCAGATGCAATTCTTTTTAAATAATTTCTGCTTAAATATACCGGGTGATCCAAAAGTCAGGACAAACTTTAAAAATGAATAATTCGAAAACGAATCAAGATACAAAGATACGGTTTGCACCAAACGGATGGAAAAGAAGCCGGGTTTTGTGTGGCAAAGAAATAAAAAATAGTTCTGTTGGCGACCAACAGATGGCGCTGTCGTATTTCTCATGCAGGATTATGCAAAGCAACAAACGATATTAAAAGGAACAACTACAGCAGGTAATGGTAGTCGAAGCTTATATGTATCAAAATATCGCATTCTCAGTCGCTACTTTAATCACGCATGGCCTCCAAGATCTCCCGATCTGACACCCTGTGACTTTTGGCTGTGGGGATTCTTGGAAGTCAAAAATGTATCGCGACCAACCGGCATCACTAGCAGCACTGAAAGATGCCATCCGCCAAAATGTGTCTGCCATAACGCAAGAAATGCTACTAAATGCTGTGAACGATAAGGTGAATCATCTCACAGCTGTACTTCTGAATGATGGACATTGAACAGTTACTGTAGTAGTACTAATTAACTGTAATTAAGCTGACTTGTAAGTTGTCAAAATTTTTTTTTCATTTCTAAATCATCTTTTGGCGAAATAAAACACTATAGCGCCATCTGTTGGTCGCCAACATAACTAATATTTTTCCTTCGCCACACAAAACCCGGTTTCTTTTTCATCCGTTTGGTGCAAACCGTATCTTTGTATCTTGATTCATTTTCGAATTATTCATTTTTAAAGTTTGTCCTGACTTTTGGATCACCTGGTATATATATATATATATATATATATATATATATATTATTTTTATCATTAATGTTATTATTAATTATACATTTATCTTTGACCTGTTATAATGCACTTTTCTTGTTTAATGCATTTTTCACACTCAAATGAATGTATTTTTTTGGTCCATTTGCCCTTTTTTTATTGTTTCGTTAGGCAATGTTATTTCCGTAAATCTCATTCATTTCCATCAGAGAAACAGAATCGCTCTTGGAAAGCTTCGATTTACTTAACTGTTGATGGATTGGATGTCTAAATGGACATTCCATTTGTCACGATAAAATCTATTCTAGAATGTCCTTCGATATGTGACATTATCGTTCATAAATCAAGCATTGAAAGAAAGCTTTTTTTCATCTTCTTTTATAATGGTAGAGAAAGTATTATTTTGGTTCCGACTTTCGAAATTATGATAAAAAAAAGTACTACAGTTCTCTTACTACAACAAATGCATAAATTTTATGCCACATCTGAAAAAAAGATTCTAATAAGAAAAATTCTCCAGTTGTTATTATAAATTATTTCTTTTAAAAAGATAATTATTTATAATCTTATCTTTTCTTCATTTTTTTAGATGTACAAAAAAACGAAGTATTAGATTCGTAAATATTTCTTACTTATAGTTGTTGTTGTCGTGTGCCACTCTTAAATTCCGAGCCCCGGTAGTGGAACTAACCGGATTTTTAAGGCATGAGCGGGGCTTCTTCCGTTATTATGAGCGACTCATAGGCAGGAAGTACGACTTTAGCTCCAGAAGCTGGTGAAAGATGGCAGTACCAGCCAGACAACAGGAACTCGAATTTTGATCCGGATCAGAGCGAGTTAAACCCATTTTTCGGTACCCCCAGAGGTATAATTTTTGATGGGAACTTGGAGGACTTTGCGACAAAGACGGAATTTACCGTGCACCAGTCGCCATTAGCGTACACGATGGTCTTCGGCCGGCTCGAGGACCGAACCCGCAATCTTTCGATCACAAACTCGCTGCTCTTACCGACGAGGCTACCGCGGCCATCCTACTTATAGTTTCTGACAGTTTTATTTAGTTCAGTTACCCAACTACCGTATGTAACGGAAGTGTTGCTTGGTCAAGAATTTTGATATCGTATTTTCACTTTATTTACATGTTTTAAAACACCCTGAGTCCAAGAATGTCTATTTTGGAAACTGATGAGTAAGTCCGTTGGAGGAGGGAGAAAATTTTCTAATTACCTTTAAAACTAATAAACATAGAGTAACGAACATTCAGATTTAATACAAGTAAACTTCTTTTTAGATTTCCTTTCGTATATATTAGTTGGTTACTTAATGAAACGGGATGTGATTATTGTGAAATTAACCTATAGGTTGTTTCATGGTTAAATGTATTTGTACAAAATTATTTCATAAAATGTATTAAGGATAATTCTAAGATAACTAAAATTTTTATTTATTTTTATTTTTTTTTTTTTTTTTTTTTTTTTTAAATTATGTAAAATTTAAAACTTTTTTTAATTCTTTAATTAAAGAATTTTTTGTAAAATTTTTTAGTTAAATAAAAGTTAGGTTTAAAAAAACGTTAATTCATTTTGTAGCTATGTGCTTTATATAAAAGTGTGCACAAATCTTTAAAGTTTTGATTCAAAATTTTGTGGATAGTAGCCAAAAAATCACTTTTGAGAAAAAACTTAAGGTTTTAAAACGTGAAAATTTAAAAATGCAAAATTTTGGTCTTCGTGTCCGTTGCAATTCTACTCACCACATTTGAACCAAAGTACAAATAATCGTAAAAAAGGCACAAAATATTCAGTATTGATTATATTTAAAAAAATATTTTTTTTAATTCGATTTGTTATAAATATTTTTCAAATATTTAATTTGATGCAAACATTTTTCTTTTCTAGTTAATATCACAAAATGTATTTAAGTATTGCGACATGAATGCATTTACTAAATATTTTTATTTATTTATTTATTTTTTTACTACTATAAGTATTATTATTATACAAATTTCCTTTCACTTGGCAATGCTTAAACTTTTCTCTTTAATTAACATTTTAAAATATAATAGAAAATAACATAAAACAGAAGATTAACGCATATATTTAATGCATATCAAAAGTTTTCTAAAGAGGAAATTTTTTTTTCAACATAAATATATTGTAATTTTTCCCTTAAACACACCTTAATTCATTTAATGAATGACACATATTTCCTTTATAAAGAAATTACACTTAATGAAAACCCTCCAAGATAATGAACTTTGATAAAGATTTACGGTAATTTTTTAATTGTTTGAGTAGAGCCGAATTAATTATTACTTTAGGCAGTGTATTATCTTTAAATTATTTACTTACTTCGGAAGAGGAACAAGTTACCAATGAACTAATGAAACGTAAGTGTACTTAATTAAGTTAAGCCTTTTGTGAAGAGATAAAAACGCGAGGCTTTAAAAATGGATGAAGAAACTAGTAAAAGAACATAGAGCTTAATAAATATTCTGAGTACTTCTTTTTTCTACAAAATATATTATTTGCTGACTGTGCTGCTTTAGAAATCATTAATTAATTGTAAAGATAAAGATAAAAAAATATAAATCTCTACGAAAAACGATATAATAATAATAATAATAATATCAACATTTTAGCATTATATTTATAAAGTTTATTCATTTTAAATGAATATATATCTAAATTAGATAAATTTATATACCTTAACGTAAAACTTAAAGACAGCGTTGCAGTCTCAATTAGAAAGTTATCTTCAATCATAATACAAGATGTGTGATGGACGAAGTACGTACTTTAATTTAAAAACGTCAAACATTTATTTTAATCTTTTAAAGAAAAGGGGTGAAGGAACCTACATAATGAATTCAATTGAATAATAATATAACTCACTCATTTAGACTATATAAAAAATATATTTCACCCTTTCGAAAAAATGACATTTTCTAAAATTGTATTAAAATATAAAAAAATTCACAATTTTTAATTATTTTTTACAGATATTATTTAAATATTTAGAAGTAGAAATTCATTTATTAAAGTTATCAATTTAATTGTAGTACACGAATTATTCTGAAATTCATTACTTCACATTCTAAAAAAAAAAGTAGAATTTGCATTGAAAAACAATTTTGATTTAATGATGCATGAATCTTTTGCTCCAGTTTGAATAAATTTAGAAAATAAAACAGAGAGACAGTGAAGCAAGAACTTTAATGGTCCAGAAATAACTCAATATCAAAAGGAAGCTGGAAAAAAAAATCAATTTATCATTTTACTATATTGGAATCAAAAAAGCATTCCCCGCTTGAGATCTTTTGTGATCACCAAACTTCAACACTTGTCGTAGAAAACTTGAATATAGACTAATCGTTAAAACTTCATAATATAGACTCTTTCATAAAAATTCCGTCATAAAGCGCAATCAATAACCGCACACTGATTTAATTCGGAAATTGACTTAAAGTAAAATATTCTTTAAACAATTCACTTCATTTTATTTCAAATACTCGTTCTAATATTACTTATATTCAATTGATATCTACTTTCGCATTCGCCTTTAAATCCAGTCTTCAATTTGACAAAATAATTCCCGAAAGCTAGAAACACTTTACGCTAGTCCTCTTTTATCTCTACTCGACACTTCTATTTTCAATATAATATTTCAATCAAGCATCAACATCTGATTTTGAATCCAGCTAGCGATTTTCACTTTCTCAACCCAATATTTCTAACTCAATTCGACGCTATTACCTGAGACCACCTCCACTACTACTTTAAACTGGCAACCTTCATTCTCCCAACTCGACACATCTCATACCTTACAAACTCTCTATAACTTTAAATAAGGTTTTATAGAAAGTAATATCACTATTGTTTTCGTTTTTAAATTTGAAAAACTTTAGAGATGAAACAACCCCAACAAAAATATTTTTCGCGAATGTAAAATTAACTTAATACTTTCCATTAATCAGATATCAACAATAACTAATTACTTAATGATATTTTACGTAATGATACTTATTTTTACTTATTTTTACTTAATGATATTATTAATGAATTACTTAATGATATTTAATGCCAGAATTAATTTTGCAAAATATTATTAGCTGATTATTTCATTTCTAAATTAATATAGACAACTAACAGTAAAATATATTAACTTAAACAATTCTTCTGATAGTATTAAATTTAAAACCTATTCTCATTTATTGACGTTTAGTGTTCTAGCGAGAAAACGTCGAGATAGAAAAAAATGTTGAGATATCAGATTAATTTCCTATTATATGTTGACAAAGATCTCGAAGTAAAGTATTATAATATATATTACTATTCAACTTGAATTAAGTTAATATACCTGCAATAAAAGCAAATATATGTGCGACGAATGAAAAATCATAAAATGACTATCCAAATTATGAAATAATAATTAATAGTAGGCATATAAAACTTTCAGGTATCATTTAGAGTGACGCTATAAACTGTCACTAAAAAGCAGAAATCATTCCAAGAAACCACAAAAAATATACGTGTCATTTTATTAGCTGTCCTCAAATAAGGACACTGGGCGCTAACGGGTTAAATAAGGTGTTATAGAAAGTAATACCACTATTGTTTTCGTTTTTAAATTTGAAAAACTTTACAGATAAAACAAACCGAACAAATTTTTTTTTTCGCGAACGTAAAATTAAATTTCTGTTTTCCATTAATCAGATATCATATCAACAATTACTAATTCCGTAATGATATTTTAGACATAATAGACAAATGTTTTTAATTCTAAAAAATTTTAATAATCATTTCTTAATATAGTGATAGAAATTGTTTACATTATAATGAAAATCTAGAATAATACCTGACTGAAAAATAAACATAAACAAATTCTGTAGTATATACTGAATTATTTTTTTTTTAATCCGTATTGTTTTTTGAGTATTTATTGTAGACCATTATTCAAAAGTAGAAAAATGTTGTTCTATATTAACATAGAAAAAGCTCTTTAAAATAAGAAAAAAAAAAAAAACTTTAAAAGTGAATGTTTGCTATTTTTCCTTCAAAAATCTATAGTTTACTCTGTTGTTTATTTAAATGTAACTATTCAAAACAGATCAATCCAATTACTCCTGATCCGGATACAATATATGCCATCGTCCACCAAATCGTTAAAACGCTAAAAAACTATAGAGTGCCAACCCCAAGCAAAACTAAAACAGAAATGCGTTCTAAAAACAGTGTTGAATATAACACCGGTTATTGTATACAGGGAAATGAATCCCCTTTTATGAGATTTTATATTTTATATATTTTAATAGAAATTTAAATTTCACATTTCCACACACAAAATATACTTGTTTATAACACAGTTTAGAGGTATCGAGTCTCATCGAAAGTCCAAGACACTTCCTATTTCGAAATCATTTTTATGTACTTCAAATAAAATGTACAAAATTGTGTCATATTTATTTTTTATGACTAAGTAAATTGAACATAAATGTGCACAAAATTTTCTGGTAAAATTCTAGGAAAACCAAGAGAGTGTGAAACTATTCAATACCTTCGAAACAAAGAGCATTGTTTCCAACTTGTAGAGTAGTTTTTATTTATTAACAACCATTAATGTTCATGAATAATATTTGATATGTGTGATAATCAATTATACGAACGTACAATGAAACAAACATTAAAATAAAATATTTATAACCTCACAAGTTGAGAACATTGGCACAGAGATTCTACAGTAATAGCTTTCTAAGTTTTTGAATTTTTCATTATTCATCTTGCGCCCATTTAAAACTTATACTGCAGACAGCGAAAACTCATTTATTGCCACTAAATGGTATATGAGAAATATAATATATGAGAAATCTTTGAAATACGTGGTTGTCGAAAAAGGAAGACATTACATTAGAGTAGTTATGCAACAAAGTCTACTACGAATATGCGATGAGAAATTCCTGATCTTGACGTTTGTAATATTCTAGAATATAACAAAATTTGCAATATTTGTTGAATGCTTAACATTACTCACACAAGTGCACTAATAAGATATAAACTTCATAAGAAAATCAACAGTTTATATACCTTATACAGTGCGTTGCATGAATATAAACGCAGCTTTTCCAATAACCAGAAATAGAATTTTTAAAATTTCAAAAGAAGGAATGTGACTTACAGTTATTGCATATGACTAACAACAGAATCAGGCGCTTTGAGCAAGTATGTTTAGACTCATGCAAGATTATGTAAATGAGTGTTAAGCATTTTCTTATTTTTCACTGTTTTTTGTTTGTTGCTCGAAATTAAACGCACTCTGTATTTTGCATTTAAAATTTAACAGAACCACCGAAATTAAATTAAAACACAGATAGTCGTGTTGCTAAAGTTCTCTAAAAACAGTCTTAATGCTTGAGTGCAAAATTTACGGAGTTTGTTCAGGATGGCAGGAGGGAAAACTTTGACAGTAGACGAGAGGATAAAAATCGACTTTATGCGTGGAAAAGGCTTTAGCAATCGTGAAATCGGGCGCTGAATCGGAAGAAGTGAGAGTGTTGTGTGAAATTAGATAAAGAAAGGAGCAAATTATGGGAAAAAAGCGTATAAGTAGCGAACAGGAAAGCTCACCAGTTACGACAAACGTCGAATGTGCAACGCTGCAAAGAATAAGAATATTTCCTGTGCAAAGATAAAAGCTCAGTACAAGCTGGGTGTTCATCGGACAACCATATGGAGAACTATCAAAGTTGCAACATTCATTAAATTTAAGAAAATGAAGACAAAATCACCCCTCACTCAAAAGCACAAAGATATGCGGTTGGAATGGACAAGAAAATGGATTTTAGATCGACTATATAGGAAGCAGTCATCTTCTCAGATTAAAAAAAGTTTAATCTCGATGGCCCGGACGGATTTCATAGCTATTGGCACAATTTGACAACCGAAGAAATGTACTATTCAAAACGTCAATCTGGAGGTGGGTCTGTCATGGTGTGGGCAGCCATAGGTTTTAAAGGGACTTTCAAATTGAAGTTCGTAAAAAACACTATGAACTATGTAGATTATTTCCAGATACTCACAAGGAATGTCCGCCGTTAAGTAGTCAAGAGAGCTGTAAGAAATGATATTTTTCAGCAAGATTGTGCATCTGTACATACAACACATATCGTAAAAAAATGGTTTCGTGACAATAAAATTAAAGTTCTGGATTGGCCCTCAAAAAGTCCTGATTTAAACATAATGGAGAACGCATGGGGTATTCTGATTCGCCGTGTTTACGTAAACGGAAGGCAGTTTAACACGAAAGATGAACTAAAATCGGCCATTCTATTAGCTTGTAAGACAATCAGCTTGGATGACCTCATGCGACTATATCAGTCAATGCCAAGGCGCTTACTGGCTGTTCTAGAAGCTCATGGTGTCTTTACAAAGTATTAGATACAGTATTTGTTACTCAGTTATTTGTTTTTATATGTGCGTTTAAATTCATGCAACGTGTATTTTTGTCATAAATTCAACAAAATCATTTTCTAAAAAATCATATTGGTCTTTCATTGTTTTGACTCGTATTTTCATTACTTGAATCATACACATACAGTTTGCATCAAGTGTCACCTATTCATATTTTTTTATTACACTTCTACACCATTCTAATTCTTAAAGCTAAGGTGCGTTTATATTCATGCAACGCACTGTATTATATATTTCCAATATTTGAAACAAGCTTTTTTCATAATATCCGATAAATGAAATCAGATATTTACATGAATTTTTCTCGTTTAGTTTGTAGTTTCTTCCTTAAAAGTCTGATTCACTCGAGGTAACCTGGATTATGGTGATAAATCATTACTAATTAAATATATTTATTTAGTTAACCATATATTTTAGTTTGATGCAGGCCATGAAAATTTAGGAAAACGACCCAAGATGCCAACAATGCATTTTATCAAAAACAATTATTGACACGTCGGACTAATGGTATGGTCTCAACTTTCACCATGCCCCAATCAACGGTAATCTTTCGTAAGTCAGTACTTTAATGATCAAACCATTAATCCATTAAACACTTATGATTCTTGAGAAATTCTCGTGAAAAAACAAAAAAAAAAAAAAAAAAAAAAAAAAAAAAAAAAAAACAATGTTTTAATAGGCAAGATCTGTGCATCATCAAACACTTTCTTAATTGTTTTGACCTAAAAGAAAAGCTGCATGTTTTATTTTTATTTTTTTAATTTTTGATGTTTTTTAAGATAGTTTTTGGTAAACATTTTAGTACATTTTATTAGCAAAATAACACTCATATCAATCGTTTTTACTTTCTCTTATCCTTACGGTAGAAAAAATTATTGTTTTAAGAGTCAAATTTTCGAAAGTGTGTTTTTGTTATATTTACATGTTCCGAGGTCCCCTGAATACGAAAATCATGTTTTTAGCGAATGGTCTGTGTGTGTGTCTCTCTCTCTGTCTGTATGTGCGTCTACTATCAGCATATCTCAAGAACAAATAGTAGTATAACTTCCAAACTCGGTATTCTAAATGTGTATCATATAGGGATGTAACACTAAGCTTTTCGTTGAGATGAAGCAAATGGTTCGTGTACAGGGACACTCAAAAGTATTCAAATACATTACGTCTATCGCGGAAATTGCAGGTAAGTAGAGTTTAACATCTATAGACTGCACTAAACCAAATGAAGCGAATATATATTTTTTGTCCCCCCTCGAGGAGAGTAAATTTTCATGATGGATATCTTTGAAAAGAGCTCGCCAATACCTTTAAAACGAATGGCTGAACCATCGATCTGATATAATTTAAAATAAAGTTATCGATTTATTTTCTTTTCATTTTTAACAAAAAAAAAATGTAATATTGAGAACAGATTTAACTTTTTTTGGATATTTAATGTTATATTACTCTTAGAATAACTTAAAAACGAATAATTTTAGGAGATCCAAATGTTGTATTTTGAAGTTATTATAAGTTTGTTGCTGGAAAAGTTTGATCAAGATTGATAAGTTTTTGAATGTTGCGTGTGAAAATTGTCTGTATAATTTTAAGTGAACTTTTAATTTTAATAACAGAATTAAATTCTATATAAATGTAGGTGCATGAAACGGGGGGTTTCTCACACAGAACTAATTATCATATAAAACTCTTCCGAAGCCTAATTTGAATTGTTTAACATAGGTTTACATAACAGTACTCGTTTTATTACCTCTTAATCTCCAACCTGTATTTATAGTATTAAATTTTAGGGTAAGAGAAAGTTGTGTGAGTAACATACCAGATTATTTAGTTTGAAATATATATGAACGCGTACATTTCTTTTCGATTCATTCTTCTCACACTGAAAAGAAAAAATAAAGTACTTATAATATTAAGTTTTATTGCACACATTAACAGTTTATTTTTAATTCCATTAATGAAAATGCAATCTTATGCTCAATCGTATTTAATTTTTTTTTTAACTAATAAGAACGTACTATTATTTTATAAGATATTCATTTATCTTTCTTCGTATAAAATATAAATAAATCTTTGTGCAAGTCAACTGATTTACTTTATCAGTAATTAAATATTATATGATGCACTATATACAATCGAATAAGAATTTGAACTCAGTTTTAAATTTACTATTTAGTAATTATATTTACAGTTATTTGTAAAAGTTTAAGACCAGTAGTCGATTTTCAGTATTTTAACACATTGCATCATTTGCGCTGAATATTGCGTCATCTCATGTGATGATTGCATCAGACGCACGCATTCTACTACTATAAATAAAGGTGGCCGGCACGTTGATCGCCACTTGTTTATAATATTTTGTCGTAGACAGTGCTGTTGTGTAATTACTGTAATGAGTAAAAAACCTTCATTTACTGTTACAAAAAGGTCAGAAATATTTACCCAGCTTAAAATTAAATTTTCTGAACGTGAAATAAGTTAGAGGTTAAATGTGAGCAAGACAGCCGTGCACCAAGCTATTAGTAAATTTAAAATTTCGGGAAAGTTTGTGGACCTTAAGAGAAACGATCGTCGAGTACCCGTGACGATCATGTGATAAGAAGTATATTCGTACGAAAGCCAAGAACCTCCTGCAATACGATTAGATATTCTCTGGCTGCAAAAGGCACCAATTTAAGTTTGAATAGTATTTGAAGACGTTTGGTCAAAGATTTTGGTTTATCATCCCTTAAACCTGCAAGGAAACCTCGACTTACTCCAAGTATGAAAAAGAAACGACTCACTTTCGCCAGACAATATCAGAATTGAACAGTACAACAGGGGAGTAGGGACTTATTTTCGGATGAATCAAGTGGGCAACAATTTTCTGCACATGCTATAAGTGTTCGCCTTCCAAGAGGAAAAAGATATGATTAGAGATATACGATTCAAACTGTGAAACATCCATGTCAAATTATATGAGGTGCAATATCTGTGTCCGGTACTGCTAGTCTGTATTTTCTGCCACCTAAAACCACTATCAACAGAAAGTGGTACCTTAATTTATTACATGATAAGTTGAAGCCTCAGATGCGTGTTATAAATTTTCATTTTTAATGCATGATGAGGCTTCGTGTCACAGTGTGAAGATTGTCAAGAAATATCTGAAGGCACAGACAATCAAAGTGCTTGACTGGCCAGGTAACAGCCCAGGATATGAATCCAATAGAGAATCTGCAGTGTATTGTGAAAAATAAAGTCGCCGAAAAGCAACCATCCACGTCTACGGCACTTGTTGAATCAATAAAGCATGTCTTGTGCACAGACATTTCTAAATCTTACCGCAAGTTAAGATAGCAAGTTACCGCTTTTATTTATAGCATGCCAAAGAGGATTGCACAGGTTATTAAAAGCAAAGGATATCCTACAAAATACTTACTTTAATTACAGTAAATAACCATGTACAGTCTATTTTGTTCTTTTATATGTAAAATATGTATGTTATTTTTGTGGAATTCCATTAAATCTAATTTTTCTATGGGTGGTCTTAAACTTTTGCAAATGACTATAAGAACATATAGAAGAGAAAATTATGAGTGTGAAAGTACACAGGTCAAATTTTTGATAACAAATAAATAAAATAAAGTATAATATAAAAATTTAAGTCAAATCCAGTTCAACATTTCTTTTGTACAAAATATATTTTCTTTAGATACAAACACTAAATCTTACTTTTTCGATGTTTAAAAAAAAAAAAAAAAAAAAAAAAAAAAAAAGAACTTTAATGACGGGAATCTTTATATTTTGACCTGAATAAAGCTTTTCTTTTAAATTTAAACTTTTCTTTACTTTCAAAATTTTTCTCAGTTTGCAGTTATCTTTTTCCTTTCATACTCCATTAGGCCATAAACTTTTTAATAGATCAATGGACCGAAAAGAATTTTCAAAGTCTTAAGTATCAGAGGAAAGTAAATGATTATAAAAAAATAATGCCAAATGTGAAAATATATATATATATATAGAAAAGAAATAATTTAGAAGCAATTTTACCCTTTGAAATTAGTTTAAGCTCTGCAAAAAAATATTCTATTGTTTATTATTGTGGTTTAGTACTTTTATTAATATATAAAAATAACCCTTTAAATTCATAATTATATTGCGCATAATTTATGATACTGAGACAGGAAGGCAGAAACATAACCCGAGATGCTGCTAATGCTTTATATCCTGGAAAGTAGAATAGACGCGTTGGACTAATAGTGTGATCTGTATACTTAACATTTCTTGATTCAATCAACGCTTTCTTGTGATGGCACATTTAATATTAAACCATTAATGAATATTATTCTTAAGATATTCTGATTGAAAGAACCAAAGTTTTTTGAACAAGAACTGCAAAATATCGTTAGACCTGAAGCAGTTATTGCGAGTTTTTACGATTTATGATGCCTTATATATATATATATATATATATATATATATATATATATATATTTCAATATTTCATTTTTTTGTTGCTATTTTCTGTCAAATGTATTGCTTATTTAATATATGTATTAAAAAAATAATCTTTTAATTCACTTTCGCTTCAATGAAACTAAACATTATTTGTTTTGGGTACTTCCTTGAGAAAATTTTCATGCATTTTGTTTTTAAAAAACATTACGCATATAAACCAATAGTTTTCCCAACTTGAAATAAGTGTAAACACATTAACTTCTCTTCAATTTATTTGTCTCGAAGTGCAAAAATAAATAAAGAATTTAAAGTATTTCTTTTAGAAAGTATTTTAGCAGACATAATGAATTACTTTTTAATTGGATTAATGAAAATGTAAGCTTTTGATAAGTTGCGTTTAATATACGTGGTGTGTTCAAGTATCGACCTTTTAGTTGTCAAAAACCATTTATTGATTTGGAAACCCAAAGTACTAATCCCCTTCAAGGTGGTCACCTACGTACAATCTTCGCCCAGCTTTCCTGTCATTGTTGGAAACAACTGGGAAGCGCAGTTTTTGGAATGGTGAGCAACCGCGCCGTCGCATTCCGCACGGTATCTTCTTTTGACTCAAATCGGGACCCTTTTAGCAGAATGTTCAACTTTGGAAATAGCCAAAAGTCACAGGAAGAAATATTGGGTGAATAGGGAAACTTGCGAACCACAAGAATGTTGTGTTTTGCGATCAAAGTCTGAATCAAATACGCAGAACGAACAGACACGTTATCATGATGAAGCTTCCAAATTTTGCTGCCCACAGATCCGGTCGTTTGCGCCGCAAGACATCAGAAAGGCAACGACAGACCTTCTGCTAGTACTCCTTTGTGATATTTTAACCGTTTGGTGCGTACTCAGGATGTACTACATCGAAGAGTTCAAGGAAAACGGTCAACATCACCACTGGTGTGCAGCCATATTTCAAGCGTTTGTACCACTATTTTAAGCGTAAGGTGTTATTGTCCCTATAGCCTGTTGAATCTTACGAATGGTTTCCGCTCAGGTATCATCAAGCTTTTGGTAAAATCTGATTCAATATCGATGCTCAGTTTCTTTTCTCATTTTACAAACACCATTTTACAAATACGACGACCGATTAGTACAAGTCTTTACTTATTGGCTTGCTACCAACTACTGACGCTTTCTAAGGGCGAAAAATATTCACGATTGCGCACGAGTGTCCCATCTGCATTTACACAGCAGAAAATGTCTCACACTTCATTGATTTGTGCGAGAAAAGTAAGAATCGATACGTTTTGAACATCCCTCATCATAGTTCCCAACTTTTATAATTTATTCACGAGCAGTTTTAGCCCCACCTTTTTTTTCGCTCCAGAAATTTTATACATTATTTCTCTTTAATAAGTGATAACGATTAAATAAGAAGAAAATCATTTTTCAAAATTTCCGGTATGAAACACGGGCGGGGCTAAAAATGCTCGTGAATAAAATATAAAAGTTGGGAACTCTGCCTCTCATATTTTCCTTATAAATAACAATGTGATGTTTCATTAAACGTGATTCATCAATTTTTATTCATATAAAACAACAAAAATCGTGCATGTAAACTAATTTATTTGATCAATGATTAAACCTTGTATAATGTTCATTATTCAGCTCAACATGAATTTAAATACAAATGTATGTAATAAATATATTTTAGGGAATGTGGCCGAAAAAATTATAAAATCATATAGTTTAGACTTTTGATTAAAAATAGACACTGATTAAAAAAAGTCAAAATACATTTTCTTAGATACAAACAACAAATCTTTACTTTTTGGATGTGTGACGGAAACAAACTTTAATGACTGGGATCTTCAAATTTTGATCTCAACAAAATATTTCCTTAAATTTGAAATTTTCTTTGCTTTGAAAATTTTCTGAAATTGCAGTCGTTATATTATTCTCTGTCATACTCCATTAGGATAAAAACTGTTTAATAGATCAATGGACCGGAAAAATATATCAAAGTCTTTAATTTCAGACAAAAGTAAATATTATTTAATATATATATATGTATATATATATATCAAACAAAGAAATAATTTAGAAACTGTTTCACCTGTTATAGTCGGTATAACCCTTTCGACGTTACGTGTTTTTTTCTATTGTTACAACAAAAATACCTGATTTGTTTACCCTATACTACAAAATAAACACCTGCCTTTAGAATTCAGCGTTGCACTTTAGGAGCTCTAGAGTTCAGAAGAAATATTTTTCCCCCACACACAGAGGGCTAATCTCTTTGTTGAAAGAGGCGTGTATCAATACAATGGAAATATCTTATCACAATAGAAGCTGGCAATCCTTTACCCAGATATACCTCTCAGCTAAATTACGATGATTTTTGAGGGAAAAAGGAAACCCTGCTTCATTTTTCAGAAAAAATAAGCGCATAGATATTTCTGAGTAGAGTTAAGACTGAAATTTTTAAAGTGTAATTTATGTATAATACTAATAAAACGCATATATTTTCCTCAGATTTATGTGTTCCTGAAAAGGATGCAGCACATCAAATCTCTTTAAATAGATTCCCTAAAAACTATCATTAAAAGTTAAGATAATTATAAAAACAAATAAATAAATAAACTTTATCAGGGGTGATTGTGTGTAGGATTTTTTCCTGATTTCAGGAATTTTTGCTAAATAAATTTCCTGATTTCAGGATTTTTATTTTTTTTTTCAATTATTTTTCATTGACTATTTAAAGAAAACTGTTTTATAATACAAATTGAAGAATATTCTTTGTAATTTTCTAGCATAGTTTTTGATTTACAAAATCTTTACTTGTGATTTACTGGCTACAATTGTAAAAAAAAAAAAAAAAAAAAAAAAAAAATAATAATAATAATCATATCCTGGTCCTTTGTTCCTTTCATGTAATTTCAGGATTTTTGGAGTAGAGTCATAATCAGCCCTGCTTTATATAATAGTTAAGACAAGTACATTGAAACAAAATAAAAACATTTAAAATTAGTCGTTCGTATATATATATATATATATATATATATATATATATGGGTAGAGTTTTGTTCTTTATTTATTTTGATGTGTGTGGAGGGGGTGTTGAAAGAGAAAAAAATTATGTAAAAAATTGATTGCACATTTTATAAATTATATGTTTTTTTTTTTTTTTTTTTTTTTTTTTTTGAAGCGTCATGCCGTTTTCAATAATATATGCACTAAAAAAACATTTTTTATATTAATATCGTAATTTTCTATGATTAGTTGTTTATTTATTTGTTATTATTTTCTTGTAAAGAAAATTCTCTTCCTGAAATCAATCGTGTAGCTGTAACATGTCTAGAGCCCTCGAAGTTAAAAAGAAAGTTTTTTTTTTTTTTCTTTGTAAAGGAAAAAAGATACTTGATACAAAATTCTTAATAATAAAAGCTCAAGTTTCCCGTAAGGAAAAGTTCTACTGAAAGCTATGTCAAAGCTTAAACAATGTATTGGAATAAAGAAATTAAAAAATTTTCCATGATGCATTTCAAATGAAAATATATATGTATATATATTAATAATGAAGGAAGATAACGGAAAAATCTCCTTAATATGTGGAATTTTAATGCGACGTGGAAAATATCTCTCTCTATATATTAATGGCTAAGAGATTTTTGAGTCTGTTTGTCTGTGTGTTGACGCAAGATGCCACCAGTTTTCCATACTTTAGTTAATTTTAAAATATCTAATTGTCCGATCGATAAGTTAATTAAACAGACGAATTCAGAAAAAAATGTCCCTTTCATTTGGTACCTTATTTGTAAAGACATTTTTATTAGATTTTTAAAAATTAATTAAAATATGAAAATACTAACTTGGTAGAAGTTTTAAAAATGGACATATAAATTTTTAATTGTTGCCAAAATAATAATAATAATAATAATAATAAAATGAATAAATAAATAAAATTACGAATTATTATTTTTTTCCCCCAGTATAAAATGCATAGATATAGTATTTTATATAGATCTATCATCCCCATGTTATCGTGCAAAGATTTTTGATGCCGAAAAAAGTTTTGGTATCAGACAATAGGGAGTATAAAACTGGGAAATAATAATCGAGTAGAATGTTAATGAATTTTTTAAATGCCGAAATATTGTACGGCTTTTAAGTGTTGTAATAAATATATGAAAAGAAACGGGATAAGTTTTCATAGATAAGTTATATTCAAGTAATTTATGAAAAATATCATTTTTATAATCAGTTCTTTATTATTATTATGAAACAATTACTGTCTTTATATTTGATGAAATACTCTCTTTAAATTTTAAGATGATTTTATATTAGTAAGTAATATGAAATTTTAAAAATTATTTTAAATTTAGTTAGCAGCTGCGGAAGTTTTAATACATAACTAATATGTTATGGACACCACAAGACTTTCTTCTGTATATAATCTTATACAAATTTACGCAATACAAATTATTTATTAATTATAATTTATTAAAATTATTTTCCATGGTGAATGCAGACGATTTTTATCTCAAAGAAGTACAATAATAAATGCCGAAAGAAAGTCAGTTTTGTGCAGATATGAGTATACTAGAGTACAGTTAATAAAAAAGAAAAGGATGAAAAATGGGTATTTAGATTTTTTCATTCTCTTTTAATACATAAATTATTCATAATTTTTTTTAGCGAAATTATCTATGTGTACTCCCGTGTATATTTCGAGGAAAAATATCCATAAGAAAATAAAATGGCCGACTTTTCCCAAATGAAAAGGAATCCCCTTTTCACCCTCGATGATTACAATATGCTTTCACGTGGGAAAAAAAAAGTTAAATAATAAATTCGCTCTTGCATATGTAAACTACATGACGTTTTTATGGCTTTAAAATTAAATAATATTAATAATTTTAAATTTTAATTGTTACAAAGAAATAAAGTGCGAAAAATTCGCACGGGCTTGCTAGTTAATAATAAATTAAATATTTAGAATTAAATTACGTCGACAGAAACGAAAAATATAAATAAATAAACGAATGCATGGTTATACAATAAAGAATAAAAAATTTCAGCTCTATTTTTCTTGGAGACGTTTCAAATTTATATAAATATCACGTGGTGAAAGTTGAAGAAATTTGTTTTAAATTTTATGTAGATACTAGCAGGCTTTGCCCGCTTCGCTGGTCACTAAATTTAAAGGAAACTCTTTTCTATATAGCTTTATAAAAATAAAATAAAATACTAAAATTGCTCAAAAGTTTGCTTCGGATCCCTGCTGCCTTCGGTAGCGATTTGGTCATCCGCTAAAACCCGGGCGCTTGTCCCTATTACCTGAGACAATGGTTTACCAATAGGCTTCCATTAAGTCCTTATTAGATAACAGTTTCGAAATAGATAGTATCGAAAGAAAAATGAAGTATCCCCTTTATATTTGAATCCCAGTTACATATGAACAACACTATACGTGGTGCACATAATATTTGCTTTTACGTTATTTCCTATGTTTATTTTGTTTATCCCCGATCAACCATAAAAATGATAACAATTTCACGCTAAATATTATAATATGCTATGGCCGGCTACGTCTGTTGCATGAGACAATTATTTGTTTGTGGTTATATATAATTCATGGTTTGTAAGCATGATCACAGTACCGCCTTAATATAGCTCTCTTTGGCGACTTTTGAATTTTTTTCACCATTTTAGATTTAATCCCTTGTAAAAATAAGACTTAATACCTTGTAACAATATGCTATGAGCGCTATTTCTGCCGTATTTTAGACAACTAGACTTTTAATGGTTATATATATATTTCCCATTAAACATATTTTTATTTTCATTTATTTATTTAAATATTGATGAAATTTGAACTTCAATTTGGTCTAGTGTTGTACAGGCTGTATAATATATGTTTGTGTTTATGAAAGAAAATTTAAAAAAAATTCAAAACTGCAATTTTTAATCCCACTTTAAAAAAAAAACATGTGACTTAATCAGTAGCACATTAAAAAAAAAATTCCAAACGGTTTCCATACAATCTCCTTCTCTTGCCACCTAAAATACATACATTAGTTAATTTTAAAAAATCTAATTGTCCGATCGATAAGCTGTAGCTGTTTAATCCGTTGGATTCACAAAAATTGCATCTTTCATTTGGTATCTTATTTGTAACGATACGACTGATATTTCTAATTTTTTTAATTTACTTTCCTCATTTTAAATAAATGTAATTTTTATTGTTCACGGTTTTTTTCTTTTTTTTTTTTTCTGTCCAAAAAATAATGATAATTTTTTTTGGCAACAATTAAATTAAGGATTAAAATTATATGGCCAATTTATCATTAATTAGAAGGTTTTTATTTTAACATTTTAATTAATTAAAAGAAAACTAAAACAAAATTCGAAAATCGGGCTTCGAGGTGCATCAGGAGAGGTCATTACGAACCACCATGCAAATTTTTGTAGCTCAGCCATCAGCCGTTTTTTTAAAAAGTTCTGGAAACCATACACAATGACACACACACAAACATCTTATTTTATTATATGTATAGAAGTGTTTAGTAATTTGAACTGGCCAGAAGAAATAAATTTTGAAATACATTTCTTATAACGGAGCGTAAAATTATTTTTTTAGTCCATGAAAATTAATTTTGCTGTTTTTCAACTAATTTCAACATATTCGATAAAAACTGCACATTTTGCTTTGTTAAATAATCGAATAAAGATTATTTTCCTTATTAATAAAATATTCTGCATTTATAAAATTAAATAAAACATTCTTGATTTAAATTGATTTTAACCCATTGTATCCCACCGGGACTTTAAAGTCCCATCAAACAAAAGGAAAAAAAAGAAATACTCACTATAGCCTAAATTTACTGCGGGATTTCATCGGAACTTCAAACTTCCTATAGTTAAGCTATAGTTTAAGGTAAATTTAATATGAGATGTTTCTCATGGAGCAAAAAAATATAATAAAAGAGTTTCAAACTATTTTTCGAAAAATAAGGTAATTTGGGATATAAAGGGTTAAGTAAATTAACTCGTTGAAATATTTTTTATTTAATTTTTTAATGTTTATAATTTATATTTTAATTAATTACAATATGTATTTCTTCCAAAATTATGATATTTTTATTTATAGAAAACTTATGATTTTTAATGGCATCTGTGGTTATATTAAACATAAATAAACACCTCTCAGTTGATTTGTTAGCTATATTAATTCGTACTCTGCTATTACTCCTATGACCAAATATAAGATTTATTGTTTTATGGAGAGAAAAAATTGGGAATGAAAGGGTTAAGGTAATTTGCAGAAAACAACAGATTCTTAATCGTAAAATGGCAACATGAATAAACAAATTATATATTATTTTGAACGATAATGTTCGTTAGGTTCGTTAGGTCGGTTTTAAGAAATAACTTGTTCGAAACATGTATATGTTAAACTAATTACATTCAAATATCATTAACCTGATAAATAAATATCATTGCTAGGAAGCTTTATTAGTTAAAAAACTTGCATCAGTTATTTCAAGTCAAAATAATAGTACATCACTTCATCAGGCGAAAAAGGCAAGCACGAATTCATTAACAAAGCAGAAAGGCGCTATCGCGCTTACTAAGATATTTAAAAGGACTTCTACATATGGCTTTCTTAGAAACATCATTTGATGAATTTCGGGGTAGTGCTACAGTCTAACGAAAATTATTTTGGGACATTAAATCTAATTGAATGCGCTAGGTTCCCAGATGTATGCCTACCGTTGGGCCATTTTAAGGATCCTAGCCCGTATTTAAGCAAGTTTTGTAAGAAATCGCTAAAAACTCTGAACAGGTAAGCCGACGAGCGTATCTGGGATTGAACGTAGATATGATATCTAACAAACAGAAAGAACAAATGTTTAAAAATCAATTGTGAAAAGTATTTTTTAAATTGTTGCATAAAAGAATGTTGGATGTTTAATTTTACTGCGAAGCTAATGTGTGTTAAAAGATTAAATGATAATATATGTTTAGTAAATTGCATGGGCTGAAAATTATTTGATAATAATTATGCTTTGTAGCTCAAGAAGTTAGATGTGATCATCTGCAGAAGAAATCATTTCAATCAGTAATTGAGACATTTTATAGCTAAATTACACTGTGCGGCAAAAAAAAAAAAAAAAAAAAAAAAAAAAATCGAGATATGATACTATTGATGCTGATTCTTATGTAAAGTGACCTCCTGAATACGAATATGATTCTCATTTTGCCCAGTCACCCACCCCCAGACACACCACCCCCTCCCTCAATTTATTACCATGTCCGATAATTTTTTTGACCACGAATTTGATTTAAAGAATAAAAAATAATTAATTTAACACCTGAAAACAAAAAAATATATAAAGTTTAAAAAAAAAAAAAAAAAAAAACATTAATAACAGATTTAAAAAATATAAGTTATGTAATGCATAATTTCAGTGGGAAATCCCCCCCTCCCCCAAATTTTTCCCTTGTGGCACATGTCCATGTTTTAGAATTTTGCAACGCTGTAGCCCCTCAGAAGATATTTAACGATTAAAATACCCCCCACCCTCTCCTAAAAATAAAATTTATAGCCATAAAATCACCTAAAAAGGATAAAAATAGGGGGGCATTCCTAAAAAACGATGGGTTATAGGACAAAATGGGCGTCCTATTCGGATTCAGGAGGTAGTTTTAAATAAGAATATGAAGAAATGATGTCAGAGAAAATTTTCATGCCGAGCAGTGTTATTCAACATTTAATACAAAACTGCTGTGTCAATAAAATTAATAAATGAGAAAGAAATTTTCATGATTTTAATGACATATATTTGATTTTGTTTTCTACGGAAGCAAGAAATAAAATATTTTCACCCTCGCGTTTGTAAGAAGTATGTATGTTAGACATAATATTTTAGTATTTTAATTTATTGAATAACAGTTTTTATTTATTTATTGAAAAAAAAAATATTTCTTTAAAGAATTTTAGAATATTAACAAACAATGGATTAATTATATGGCTTTCTCTTTGCATCGCCCTCATCCTTTATTTAAATTTATATTATTTAGTAGAATTAAAATGTATGATGATTGGATTACTCTATATATGTGAATGGAAAATAAATAAAATTTTGATGGAAGTTATCCTGATTAACTTTAATATAAATTAATTTTAAAAATAAAGAATGGAGGAAAAAACTACAAAGAAAGACTAGTTTTTCTATTGAAAGTAATTTGTGTATTTTACTTCTAAAGATAGCTGATTATATATATAATTCTATATTATACATTTAAATTTTAAAAGTACTTTTGTAATTAAACTGTAGATCTAACAAAGCGTAATCGTTTTTATTTAAAATGAATTAAACTAATATGAAGCAATTTTATTCAACATGTTGTATGTAGGACATTAATTTGGAGGAGGTGGTGGTGGGGGGGGGGGAAGGCGAGACACTGGGTTTTTCATACTGCTGAGTCTCGAATGAGCCCTGCGATTAAACTTCGTTTTAATATTGCGGAAAAACACTGGAGATAAAATAGCATTTATCTAAAGCATCTCATGCAATGCAATAACATATTTTCCCAAGGAATATATATTCAATATTAGAGGTTCTTATGATTGTCTACCGTGCTTTCCAAAAGACACAAAAGAAAAAAAATCAAAATGGACAAATTTTCCTTTATGACCAGCATTTCCGTTTATGATAATCTCCAAATCATAAGGGATTCATCTGATAATTTAGTAATCTGTTATAACATTTTATAGATTATATGTATTTATATTCTCAAAAAAAAAAAAAAAAAAAGAAAAGAATGGAAGAAAATAGCATTTGTTTGTGTGTATTATTAGTTTTCTTTGTTTCCTTCCTCTTTTTTCTTTTCTCTCCCCCCCCTCCACCCCACTGTTTTCATGCTTCTTGGATGCGTATGATCCTATACATATTTCTAATATCTTGACAGTATGAATGACTACCGTGCATTCCAAAAGCCGATCCATTTATGGATCTGATCATCATTCAGTATAACTTTACCGAGTTGATAATATTTAAAAATATAATATAAAGGATTTAATTTATATAAGTTTGGTTTATAAATATCAAAAACAGTACAGTAATAATTTGTTTCCACCAAATATAATTGAAATATATAAATTAATATAGTCTAGTATGAAGAATATTACGGACAGTTTTGACAAGCATTAATTTTCGCTATTATATATGGCTATTTTAATTTATGCCCGCTTAATTTTATTTTTTTTTAAATAATTTCTTCTAAATTTATTTACGGTAATTACTATCTACATTTTAACTTTTTACTTTCTCTTATCCATATGTATGGTAGATAAAGTTTTGCTTTTCGGTCAACTTTTCGAAATTGTGTTTTTGTTATACTTACACGTTTTGAAGTTCCTTGAATCCGAAAAACATGTTTTTCGTCTATTTTAAATTATTTCTAATGAACATTTATATAACAGTATTTGTTATTTTATTCTTTAATGTACAATCTGTCATTATGGTAATGAATTTCGGGTAAGAGAAAGTTATGTGAGTGCCACACTAGAATATTTCTTTTTTACCATATAGTCCTGCAGAAAATTTTAGGCGCCTAAAAAATAAGTTTAATCCTCTTTAACCGTCTTAAGCAGGATGTTGTATAATAATAAAAGTATTCAAAATATGCCATCTGAACTACAGAATTTAGATGTAGTAAGTTTATTCCGCCTTTTATATATATATGTGCTAAAAATAAAGTAGTTTTTTTTTTTATTAAAAAATTAAAGTGTTAAAAAACGTCATCATGAAATATTCATTTATTTTAATAAATGAATTATAATTAAAAGTAGAATAACAAACAGTCATAAATTGATATCACAGGATAATATCTGTTTCTAACAATTGAAAAAATAAATATCCATTGCGTAAATAATAGTAATCAAAATAGTTTACTTGATAAAAGTTCATATTTCATTTATTTATTTATTTTTTCTTAAATTATTATTCAAAGAAAGTATTTTATAAAATATACTAAAACTCTAATAGTGAAATAATTTTAAATCAAAGCTACTCAAAAATCGCGTGAAAAATATGAAAAAATGTAGTCATTCACTTATTGCTTCATAATATAACTCATCCCTTCAATATTATTCAGGCCAATAAATTTATGTGTACCAAATTTACAAATCTATTAATTTGAATAATAAATAATATGGTGCGGCATTCACACTACTTTCCCTTACCCTGCATTTGTATAGAAAGAGATCATTATATTTTATCTATCTATCTAATTTTTCATATATACAGCATACTAAAAAAAAAAAAAAATCCGCACACTTCGGGGCCAAAAACTGTACAATTTTTTTAACTTTGTGGATTTCAGTTTTTTTTTTTTTTTTTTTCCCTTAAATTAGTTAAGTTATTAGTTAGTCCCTTAATTTAATCCTCCCTGAATTAGAGTTTTTATGATATAATGATTATTTTAAAATAATAGTAATGTAAATAAGTATGTAAAATATGCATAATAATAATAATAAGAATAACAATAAGAATAAAATGCAATTAAAGATTAAAAAATATACGAAGTTTTACATTGCATAATGTTTTTTAAATTAAAAAATAAAAATTTGCCTTATAAGGTAAGATACAAAATTTAAGTATAAAAACATTTGATATAATTGAATTGTGCATTATAATATATATATATATATATATATATATATATATATATATATATATATATATATATATATATATATATATCACTATGTTTAGAAATATAAATAAAACTTTTTTTTTCAATTAATTTATTTCAAACATAAATGACCTAGACCTCAAATAAAATTGCCTTTATCTGTCTCATTAGATTCGGCACCTAAAATATAACCATTGAATTAAGTACTATCTTCATTTTCTTTCCCTTGGAATCTTTACTGTGAATTTCATTTGTTTATATTGATTGTAATGTGCGAATTTCTGGCAGCCTACTGTATATGCAGATTCCCAAAATATTTCCTTCCTTTTTCTTTTTTCTTTTCTTTTTATTTATTTATTTATTTATTTTTAATTGGATCTTTCTGATTTGTAATTTCTTCTATAAGTGTAAGAAGAAAGTATTAGATTCGTTTTTATTTAATTTTAAATCTGAAATAATGTTTATTCATATTATTTAACTTCTACTGTCTAACTTCTACATTATTTAACAAACTACTAATTTTGCTAAATTTTACATTTACTGTAAGTTTAAAGTTTTCAACTTCAGTTAGAGATAAATTTTAAACGATATTAATTTTTTTTCTTTTTTTGCTCTCCACCTCTTATATTTATTTTTATTTATTTATATTTATTTTTATTTTTTTTCAAAAAAAGAGTTTTTTGGTACGTTCATTTCTTGTATTAGCCTGCAGTATGCTTATTCTTAATATATATTACACCGAATTATAATTTATTTAATTGCAGAATTGTAAGGCAGAAATGACTCAGGAGTTAACTATAAACAATTTCATTTTAATTATAGTATAACTTATATTTTTTAATAAAAAAAAAAAAAAGGAAGTTATATAATTATAAATGATTTTACTCGGAAAATTATTAAAGAAGAGCTAAGTAAGTGATTTTAAATCATAAGATTAGATTGTATTATTAGTATAATAGTAGTATTATTTAAATGTAAGTTTTCGCCCCTACATATAGAAAATTCAATTACACTTATAAATGTAACATTTAAATTTTATTTCCAGCATGAAGAAATATTTATTTCCTTTCAAAAGAAATCTTGTGAACTTGTTTAAAAGCAAAGAAGTAAAAGCTATCTTTCAACTGCAGGATTAATGTCAAAACATACATAAGTATTGTTAAAGATACAACCCCAAGGATCTGGTTAGGAATCAATTGTATTTGCTTGTAAACTATTCTTATCCGTTCAACCCACATGTCAATCAAAGAGTCTGCGTAAGGAGGGAAGTGAAATCTAGAATAAAACGGGCTTGACCACTCAGCCCTGGAAATATGTATCTAAGAAAAGACGGGTTCAACGCTTCAGAGACGAAAATCTTTATCAAGAAAAAGACGGGCCTGACCATTTACGAGATACATTTCAAATCCGGAAAAAGACGGGCTTAACGCTTATAGGGTTAAATCTGCAAGGAATGCTCTATTCTTTAGCATTGTAGTTTAAATCAATTATACATATGGATGGGGTGTTGAATTTAACTCAAAAAAAAAAAAAAAAAAAAAAAAGAAAAAGGAAGGATTGCTGCATTTAATTTTATTACAAAAATTAATTGGTTGAAAATTGGTTAGTATATAAGTTATCAAGGAATGATACAGCTCAACTTCTAAAATGCCATTTTCTCCTTTTCAGTTCTCTGATTTGCTCGTGTTCTGAATTCAGTTTTTGTGGCTCGTGTTTTTATTTTATTTTATTTTTCTGGTTGGTGTTTCAAAACATCAGGATGGATTGTGTCTAATTTGCCTCTCTTTCATTTCGGGATGATTTTTTCTTGCGGGTTTAGGTTTTAGTTTTATTACTTTTTAGGTTCATGGTATGTTCTTGTTTTTCTGGAGGATTTTCTGTTTTGGTTTTTCTGGAAAATAATTTGTCATTGTTTCATTTGGTTCATTTCGGGTTCTTTTTTATTGTGGGCTCGTAATCAATCAATAAATTTCATGGTTTCATTGTTCTTTATTTGCTATGGGGTTTTGCTTTTATTTTCTTCCTCCATGTGTCTCCTAATCTGGTCTTGGAAGGCTGGGGGAGTGTTGCCGGCGTAAAACTAGTTTAACCCCACAGGCAAGTCACAGGTCTTGTCGCTTGCCTCCTCCCTTCCTTTCTTGGGTTGTTTTCTTCCCTGGATTTCGATGTTAAAAGTTAAATTTGGTTTCTTTAAATATGTGTATTTCATCCCCTGATGAATTTTTTTTTTCACCTTTCTGAGCTTCTTCTACATAGATAAATTGTTCATTCTTATTGTTCTTTGTAGTTTCGGTAATCTTGTGTCTTTTGCTTGGCTTCTACTGCGCTTCATGGGTAATAATTGTTCATTACTGGGTTTTCTTTTTTCACCTTGAAATATTGTCGTAGAGTCAACCTTCTTTTCATCAGAGTCTAATTACACGGTCCTATTTCAATTTTCAACAGGTATTGTTGTACAGTGGATTGGCGTCAGTGCTATTGTTGAACTTGATAATGGAATCAATTTGGGAAATCTTGTTGCTTTGTTTGGCGTATGTCTCTTTGGTGAATCGTTTGACTAACTATTCTTCGTTCTCATTCTTTACTTCTACTATCAAAAGGATTATATGTATATAAATATATATATATGTATATATATATATATATAATCTGTTGATATCATGATTATATTATGCTTAATTTATGATACTGAGAAATGAAGACAGAAACATAACCCGAGATTCTCTTTGTATTTATATCCCAGAAAACAGAATAAATGTGTTAAACTTTTGATGTGATAATCACCATTTCTTAATCTACTGAACACTTTCTTGTGGCGGTAGCATCAAGTTTAAACAAATGGTGAACTAACCCCTTACCTACCGAGGAAAATTTATGAGAATCTCTTCTGAGTGCCACCGTTTACTCTCAACTCTGAAATTTCTCTGAGTAAATTTTTAAAAAACAACGTGAAGATCACTTTCTAGGTGATATTATTGGATTGCCAAAAAATATCAGTAGTTTCAATGGTAGCAGCAAAATACAAAGGATCGTATTTCTGAAAAAAAACGTATGTATACGTCCGGGGCAGATAAGGGTTAAACATTATATATTGAGAAATTAAGGTTGAAAAAATCAACGTTTGAATAGAAAAATAAAACGATATTTTTAAAAATTAAAGAACACGCTTTTTTAGACATGTGAACTAAAAATAACATAATGAAGGAATGAGAAATAAATAGTTTAGAATTAAACAAAAACCATTTTAAAAAAATCTCCCCTGACTGGACTCGAACGTTGGACCTTTAGGTTCGTAGCCCGGAGCTTTACCTCACAGCCACAGCGTTCACGTAGGAAAAGTCTTTTTTTTACAATGTAGATTTTTTGTTTGCTCCCAGAGCGGTTACAAACATACATGCAAACATACATACATGTGAAGCTAATAAAAGCATGTTAAAATAAAAATTATACTTTTAAAAAATTAAAAAACATACTTTTATTGAAATGTGAACAAAAAACCACAAAATATCTCTTTTTATTGCATTAAAATGCAGGGTAAGAAAAACTTGTGTGAGTGACACAACATATTACCATATTACAGGGTGATTATAAAATAATTTAGAATTAAACAAAAACCATTTTTTAAAAATCTCCCCTGATTGGACTCGAACGTTAGACCTTCAGTTTCGTAGCCCGGATCTTTACCTCACAGCCACAGCGTTCACGTAGGGAAAAGTCTTTTTCTTACAATATAGATTTTTTGTTTGCTTCCAGAGCGGTTACAAACATACATACAAACATACAATACAGGTGAAGCTAATAAAAGCGTGTTAAAAAAACTACAAAATGTAAGGAAACTACTAGGGTTGTTCATAAGCTTAAAAAGTTCTACCCGAAACATTTTTTGCGTGTTTCTACGTTTCATAAACTTTTATAATAAATTAATAACCTTTATCGCCAATTAAATGTTGTGCAACATTATACTCATAATTCAGGAAGTATTTAAACTCAGTTTTCAGTCTATCATCCATTATAAGTATATTTAAGAAAATATAGGGCCTGAAGATAAGCCGGAATATAAAAGTACACCTTTAATTCTTTTGATTAAAAATACAGGAGATCACAAAATGTAAATGTTTGATATAAGCATTCTAGGTCTTATCATGTACACTACTTCTCTTGTGTAAAATATATTTTCTTAAAAACAAACACCGTATCTTTACCTTTTCTAAGTTTAAGGGACAAAACTAAATAATTTTAAATTTTGGGATTTTATATATCAACACCAATAAAGCTTTTCTCTTAAATCTGGAGTTTTCTTTCCTCCAAAGTCTTTCTGAATTTCCAGTCGTTATCGATTTCTGTGTTACTCTCTATTAGGCTAAAAACTGTTTAATAAATCAATGAACCAAAAAGTATTCTTGATGTCTTAAGTATCAGAGAAAAGTAAATGATTATAAAAAATAATGCTATTATGTGAGGAAAAAAAATATTTATCTAGAAAAGAAATAATTTAGAAGCTATTTAGCCTGTTCTAGTCAACTGAAATCTGCTAAAAAAAAAAAAAAAAAAAAAAAAAAAGTATAAAATTATGGTTTAAAACTTCTTTATATATATATATATATATATATATATATATATATATATATATATATATATAAGTTTAATACATAGTTACATTAAACGTCAAAGTGAAATTTATGATACTGAGGCGGTTGGTTTTTGGTATTTGGATTAGGGCCCACTGTATGAACTTGGTACCAAGGCTTGTACGGTATGCTCAAGACGAGAAATTTTTTGTTTCTAAAATGCCCAAACACGTATTCAAACGAGTTTCGGAGAAAATCGTGGAAAACGTGCAAAGGCAGACCGAGGAGAACAACCAGGGATAGAAATTGATTATAATGACAAATGAAGTGTATATAATATTGGATTATTGTAACTGTCTTCTAAATTACATTAAATATTATACTGTTTAATTTACACTCCTGCTCAAAAGTTTAGCAAGATTTGCAAACATTCAGTCTTTTCCAATTTAAAATCTTATCTCTCAATGAAATTTTTCGAACATTGGGTATTTAAAGAACTGAGTCTTTCTCATGCTTTTAATTGAAGATTGGTTTAACAAAAAATTTAGGGGGGAGGGGATGAGCGCTAACAAATTGAGTAAAATCAATAATGTTTGTCATCACCCTGTATCGTTAAGTGAACGAAATGCACTGTAACTTTAAGTTTTGTCAATATAGATGCTTCAATTTGTGGATGAATTTGTGTGACGATAGTATATTAAATACCGGAGATACAAATATTTATTTTGAAACTCAAAAAAAAAAAAAAGAAAAAAAAGAAAAGAAAAAATCAATATGTTTTTTATTTATAAAATACAAAGTGTTAAATGAAAATTATTCCCACTTTCACAAAATTTGGAAAAATATTTTTAAATAATATACTGTTATCGGAATACAAATTACTCAAATGTCTCATGAAATATGTGCATTTTTATGAAAAACGTTCCCGCTGTGCATGTGCGAAAGATTAATAATAACAAAAAAAAAAAAAAAAAAAAATTGCATAGGTTGAAAGCTAGATAGAATGTTCAACTTTCGTCGAAAGTGCATTTGAATAGAGTGCAAATTAGGCAAATTATACGAAAATGAACGAGCTAGATTTTAGATATTTTCCAAGAGTTGAATTTTCTTTAAGGTGTTTTCACATGCCACGTAATTAATTTGAAGATCCAATTATTTCAGCCACTATCCAATTGAATTTTTTTGTGAAAAACCCCTTATGAGCTTGTAATTATAACACATTTTTGTTTATTTAATAAGATATGTGAGATGATAAGGGGTTTCTCACAAAAAAGAACTTTTACTAAGTGGTTAAAATAATTAGATATTTAAATTTAATCTTTGAGAAGCTTGGCGTACTAAATTAGACATAGAATACTGCAATCAGAATGCAAAAATGCTAAATAACTTGAGAAATATGAGCAAATTTACTAAATACTTTTTAACTAGGCATGCACAAGCTTAAAAAAAAAAAAAAAAAAAGTCATTTGCATAATTTTATAGTCTAAAGTATTGAACTACTTATACAAAAGGCCCAAACAAATATCGTTTAAATTCAACGAGTTATGAGAGACAGAATGAACAAAATTTCAGTTCTTCTCAAAACAAACTATAGAGGCGTTAACTCACATAGAGGCTAAACTATAGAGGCGTTAACTCACATTTTTATTTTGATTCAATCAATACCAATTGGTTATACAGTCTTCGGTGAGCGCAAATAAATATTAATAAATCCTCCTAATTGTCATCTTTATTTATTTATTTATTCTTCTTTTTTTTTTTTTTTTTTTTTTTTGAGAGGAAATGAAATACTGTACATTCTATCTCTGATACCTTTTTGAATTAATATGATATTTGTTTGGAGTATTCTTATAAACAGCACAAAAATGTTAGCTATTAAATTATGCAAATGAATTATTTTATAAGATTGCCCATGCGTAGTTAAAAGTTATTTAGTAAAAATGCTCATATTTCATAAGATATTAAAAATATGCGCATTCCGATTGCACGATGGTGTGTCTAATGTACTGCACCAAGTTTCCTTAAAATTGCTTTGCACTTGGTTTAATACCCTACGTGTTATAGAATTAAAACATCGTTTTTTTTTTTTTTTTTTTTTTTTTTTTCATTTTTTTAAAGAAACCGTCATATCTCAATAAATATACGTGATATCCTAATAAATATTTATACAGGTAATTAGAATAATCTTCATAATCACATGCTGCAGCGAAAATGCATTCCAAGTATTACTTTTTACAGAGTGATCCAAAATCTTTTGATTTTTGTTTGACTTTTTACTGGTCCGTTTTTCCTCTTCAGAACAAAACTTTTGCTGAAATATATGAAATGTGACATGCTCTTTACACTCCTAAAGTTTGAAGATAATTCCTAAAAATTTTTCTAAATATTTGACAATACGTCTAAATTCAAAACTGTCCGAATGCTTATTGGTAGATAGTGTATGTTGTTTAATTTAATGCTTTTTCGTTTCAAATAATTTGAGTCCAAAGGCAATAATGATAAATAACGTTTCACTGTGTCCCAGTGAAAATTTATCAATACCAGATTCACCAAATATTATGTAGTTTGTGCGACAGTGATCTTTAATATGTATATAAATTTCAAGTTAAATCGAATAAAACATTCAGAAGCAATCGCACTTTAAATAATTTCAGTCTATCAGGCCATATTATTAGAGAGTTTTCTTTGCGTCCCAATGAAAAAACGAGAAGTTTGAGCGACGGTGACCTATAACGTGTATATAAATTTTCAGCTCAAATCGAATAAGGCATTTAAACTTTATCGCAGTTTAAATAATTTGAGCATATAGGTTTAAGGATAGAGAAAATTCTTTATGACCGTGTAAAAAAAACTGTAAGTGCTATATTAACGAAATTCTATAGGGTTTGTGCTATGGTGACCAATAACATAATACCAACAATCAGTTCATTCGAACAAAGCGTTTAGATGCTACCATGATCACTTATAAAAAATAACACACACGTGCGTACATCATCATAAAATAGCAAAATGAATTCACGGTATCTCAAAGCATATAGAAAATTTCAAAGTAGAATTTTTGTCATGATTACATTACTTTTTTTTAACTATTCATGTTCAAAAAGTAAAAATAAAATAAAATTCCCACTTAAAATTTCTACGTATAAAATTTTAAAGCGTTTTTTTAAATTTTTCTACACCTTTGGGTTCTAATATTTTATTATATGTGGAGTAACTCTACTCGACTTTTCGAACATTAGGTAATTAACGGTTGTTTAAATAGATCTACATAAGCGAAGCCTGAAATCTATTAATTCAATCAAATAAGGCGTTTAACGGTATTGTACTTAAAATACTTTGAACCCATAGTTGATAAATAAAAAAATAATTTTTCGCTGTGCCTCTGAAAAATTCTATAAGTGCATTCTAAAGTTCGTGTGACAGTCATATCTATAGCATATATATAAATTTTCAGTCCATCTGAATTAGGCATTTAGACGTTATCCCACTTAAAATAATTTGATCCTTTAAGCTATAATGTATATTCATTAAAATCTATATAGTTTGGGTGACGGTGACCTATAACACGCATATAAATTTTCAACAAAATTTTATAAGGCATTTAGACATTCTTGCATTTTAAATTATGTCAACCCACGTACGCTTTGATGATAAAGTATATATTGCGTTCCATTTTACAAAATATATGAGAGTAATTCATCAAAATCTATATAGTTCGTTCGACGGTGATCTTTAACGCATATTTAAATTTTCCGTTCATTTTAAAAATGCGAGTAGACGCTTTTTAATTCCAAATAATTTGAGCCCATATACAGTCGGTAAGAAAAGTGTCCGGACACTAGCAAAAATTCCTATGTAATAAAAGTACACTTCATACGGTTTTGTTAAATAAATCCTTATCGAATCATGTTCTTACACTGACTAAGACAAGGATTCGACAAGGATTTATTTAACAAAACCGTATGAAGTGTACTTTTTTTATATAGGAATTTTTGCTAGTGTTCGGACACTTTTGTTACCGACTGTACCATAAAAATAAAGAACTTTTCTTTGTGTCCCTTAAAAAGTATATACGTGCCAGATTCACCAAAACCTGTAAAGTTCGTATTATTTTGACCCATAATATACGTACAAATTTTCATCTCATTCGAATAAATCGTTTAGACATCGTGTTCACTCACGCACATAGATATTTCAAATCATAGATATTTCCAAAAGTGAATTTCGTGTCAAGACCAAAGTTAGAGATTTTTTAATTAGACGTCATGACAGTCACAAATATATATTCTATGACTATTCGTTTTTGTTTTATATGCATGATAATAATCTATTTTGCAAATCATGATCACGGTATTCTTTCTTTATATATCTTTATTTTTTCTTTATATTTCTTTATACTTTCTTTATATATCATGTTCGGGAAGTAAAAATTCGTAAAGTTATGATACAAAAAGTAATTATAATTTCGTAAAAAGGAAGATTTTAATTACTTTTAAATTAATAATTCTTGCTCCATTACTTTTTTTTTTTTTTTTTTTTTTTTTCTATTTTGCTAAATTATTTTGATTGCATAATAAAAAGAAAAATTCGTAAAGTTATGATACAAAAAGTAATTATAATTTCGTAAAAAGGAAGATTTTAATTACTTTTAAATTAATAATTCTTGCTCCATTTTTTTTTTTTTTTTCTATTTTGCTAAATTATTTTGATTGCATAATAAAAAGTTAAATAAATCCTTGTCGAATCCTGTTCTTAGTCAGTGTAAGAACAGGATTCGACAAGGATTTATTTAACAAAACCGTATGAAGTGTACTTTTTTTACATAGGAATTTTTGTTGGTGTTCGGACACTTTTGTTACCGACTGTATAATATGTTTTGTATCACATCTATTCTTATTTATCTCTTCTAAAACCTTGAAACACTATTCAATTGTAATGTTTAAAGGTGTAAATTAAATATAACGGATCACTGGCTATTATAAACAACGCAATACCAGATAAAAACAAACCAAAACTGTTGCCATTCAGAAAATACAAAGTCCAAATGGATGACTATTTAATTCCGAATGAACGACTGTTTCATTAAAAAAACTCTTAAAATATTTGTAAAAACATATTAAAGCCTTTAAATATTTTTATCAAGCTTTAAATTTTGTTTCCATTGTAAGGTATGAGTGGCGTCGAGTTGAGTAAGTAAATGTCGCCAGTTGACATTAGTTTTGAAATTAGTGTAAATTGATAGCGTCGAGTTGCGACAGAATGTTTGGTTGGGCAAATAAATGTGACCAGTTTAAATTAGCATTGAAAGTAGTCTAAGGTGATAATGTCGAGTAAGGTCTGCACATGCACAGGCAGGGCCCTTAATTTTTTTTTGCAGACTCGGGCTGGGCCGGGATCGGGCTCAATTTTTTTGTGTATTCTCGGGCCGGGCCGGGCCTGGATAAAAAAATTTCCGGGTCGTGTCTACCTGAATCTTTATCCAGTCTTCAATAACATGCTCGAGTTCGTACATCAAAAACCTTACAATTAAGAAATCCTGAAAATATTTAAAAAACAAAATTCTTTCTGATAGCAAGTACTTATAAAAGTATTTTTTAAATAACAATAATAAAACATTTTTTTTACGAAGTTTTTAAGGCGTACAGTTTTTCATTAACTTTAGTTAGAACAAACTCTGACGTTTCATTGTTAATTTTATATGTCTTGTTAACTATGATATATAAGCAATAAATTAGTTTATATACATTTTTATTTTTGTGGAGTTCGGAATTTTGTTTGAAACCCTAAAAATTATTTAACATTCTTTTTAAATAATGCAATTTACAGTAAATATTATTGAACTTTTCAAATAAAACTTACAGTAACTTTTTATATGATGGTTCCATTTATTAAAGGGCTAAAAATTTCTTGAAAGATAATTTTTTTTAAATAAACATTTCCTTAGATATTGCTTTTTCTTTTTTGTAACAATGATGACAGATCTATTTTTTGTAACAGTTTACAAAAAGAAAAAAAGATCTTTAATCGTCTATTCCTCTTTTATTGCTCTTTTAATTTTATCGTCAGTTTTAAAAAAAAAAATATTTTGAAAACACTTGATTTAGAAAAAGTTACTTTTTCTTTCGATTTATTAAGAGTTAATAACAGATTTCCTCACTATAAAAGTTGTCACGTTATTTTTTGAGCCCTTTCTTTTTTTTTTTTTTTTTTTTTTTTAACAATTAAAACTCTGCTGGCAGCGCTTGAAAAATTTTTTTCAAAAGCTTCATTTATTGAGTACTCTTTTTTAACAAGTATTTGATCGGGTAATGACAGATTTTAATGCAGAAAATTTATTATTTAAAAAATACTTTTTACGGATTTATAAAAAAGAAAAAAAAAAAAAAATTCCTTTCTTTACACTTTTGACAAGTTACTAAATGCTTTATTTATCGCACGATAATGTTTTCAAGATAATGTATAAAAATATTGTGTATGAAATTACAAAATTATGCTCGGTTTATGATTTTTCTTCTCTTTTTATGTACTAATATTTCGTTATTTTTTTCTAATCTGTTATTTTTTTTTTTTTTTAATTTCTAAAAGACTGAAATTCAAGTTATTGAAATATTAAATATACTTGCTGGAACCCGTCGAATTCGACGGTCACTTTATTGACTGTAATGATTCAAAAATTGTTGCATCATTATTTATCGTCACTTACAAGAAGAAATTCGGAAAAATGCTTATAATTAGAAATGAAGTTTAAATTTGTATGATTTCATATCTTTAACTCGATTTTGTTTGAATTTCTGTTTTTAAATGAAAGCATCAGGAAAAAAAAAATAATCAGCTGTAACAAAAAAAGAAAAAGAAAATTACCTCGAACCGAACGATACTCTGCCTTGTGACCCCGGTGCCAGCGGCAGTGCATACATGGGCCGCTACTAACATGAAAAAAATCTCAAAAAATAACCTGGAACCGAACGAACCCACCCGGCATTGCACGGGACAATGATAATAACGTTAAATGAAACTTAAATTTGTATGATTTCATATCTTTAACTCGATTTTGTTAGAATTTCTATTTTTAAATAAAATCATCGAAAAAAAAAAAATCATCTGTAACAAAAAAATTACCTCAAACCGAATGGAACTCGGGCTCGTGACCACTTTGCCTGCAGTAGCATATATGCGGGCCGTTAATAACATAACCTTGAGGTTAATCAAAAATTAACCTTGAACCGAACGAACCTTTGACTCATGTTTCCGCTGCCTTTGGCCGCAGCACCATATAGCAGGCATGCTACGCAAAATTCCCTTTCCTCCACCAGGGGGCGTAGTATGTTGTATACGAACATCACCAGTTGCCTTGAATTTCCAAGACCATTCAAATAAAGTGTCATATGGTGGTGTCAACTGCAAAATTCTTAAGTAGCACTTTCCACCGCCAAAGGGCACAGTGTTTTCTGTACGAACATCACCAACGGTCAGGAAATACTAAGACCTTTAAAATAAGGTGTAACATGATAGGTTCTACTAATAAATCACATAGTTCCTTTTTTCACCACCAGGCGGCACACTATATTGTACACTATATTGTATACAAACATCCCCAATTCACATGAAATTTCAAGACCTTTAAAATGAGGTGCTACATGTATGGGTCTAGAACGGATTTCCCTCTCAAACTAATCCCCCCCCCTAATAAACTACTACGTCAGAAACGCCAAAGAAAAATATTTGAGATGCATACAGCTGTTCCGGTAGCCTTAAGCGTACCGTCTTCAGTGCAAAAAGAATTCTGAATCTGGAGAAGGGCTCGTGTATATAGGAGAGGGACCGAATTTAGTTCATCCAATAGGATTACGGAAAAGGTGGGGAGTGTGGCCAATAGGAATTTAGGAATGTGTAGCTTTAAACAGTAGCAAAATTAAGAAAATGTGGACTGAATGTAAAATTTCCAACAATCAGACAAATAGGGAACAATTTACAAGGTTTGGTACGTTTAAGGCTACCGAAGCAGCTGTATGCATCTCAAATATTTTTCTTTGGCGTTTTTGACGTAGTAGTTTATTCGGGTTTTATTATTTCAACGCCAATTCTCCTGTAATTAATTTCTCCCCCCCTCCTGATTTTTTAGTTTTCGAGTCTAGTCTCCTCATGTACAACTTCTTCACAATGAAGTTATTTGGAGTTGCGTTAAGCTGGCAAACGTGTTTTTAACTCTTGCCCCCCAGAGGGGAGGGGCGTTTGACTTTTTTTTATTTTTCTCTTTTGATGACAATCTACAGACCAAGAACTTTTTTTAGACACCTAAACCAACTATTTACACCTAGATTTTCTCTCGATTTAGTGGATACAGATAAAACATGTTTCAAATTAATATATATGTATGTATGTATATATATATATATATATTAGTTGCAATATGACACTACGGTTTTATTCAATTTTATAAACTATTTTTTAAAGTATTTAAAGATGTGATACATATATATTGTCACACATTTTATATGTTATTTTGTAATGTATTGTGAAGTATCGCGAATTATAATACTATTTTGCCTTTTTATATAGCTGCCAGTATTTAAATTTATTCTGGAGTATGTTTACACACTACCATTATTTCGTACCACTTTCTTTTTAAAGAATATTTTTTTTTTAATTGTAGATAAATATTGGAGAGAAATATTATTCAAATAAAGTGGTGCAAAATAAAGAAGGGGCTAAAAATGCTCTGGATTAAATTAAAATGTTGGCAGTTGTCTTTTTATCGTAGGATGCATATATAACTACCTAGACATTATTTTTTTTTTAAATATGAAAATTACAAAATACGTCCGATTTTTCTTAAACAAAATAATATTTATTTTCAACTTTTCAGTTTGAGTAAAACATACAAATGCAACTTTTACATCTAAAGTATTTAACATAAATTAACCCTTTTTTTTTTTCTTAAAAAATATGTAAAAGTATTCCATAATAGTAGAATCATTATTTTGAATTAATTAACATGTACTGAAACAGGCACGGACTGGATGCTTTATTTAATCAATCTAAATCTTTGTGATTATGTTTTGTGTGGTGCATTGAAAGACACTTATTCTGGTGCAATGTTCCACAAGCCTAAAGCTGTAGAGCAGTCAAATTCCCTCTTTCTTTCTTTCCATGTTATCCGACGGGATTTTTGTTGCTTCTTTTTATAAGAATATCTCATTCAAAAATAAAATTTTTAGAACTCTGTTTTTTTTTTTTTTTTTTAATATTTTTAAATATTTCTCCCTCCCACAATTACTAAATATTCTGTGGCATGTAAGCCCCTTTTGATACGCCCTCTAATGAGGCGATGTAAAAATTGAGCAGTAGAGAAAAGTACGTTGGCCCGTAAACGTCAACGTTCTCCAACTCAAAGAAATAAAATAAAATTAATTCTAATAATATATGGTCCGTCGTTTATTTACCATAAGTTTTTTTTAATTAATTAATTAATTTATTAATAGAATAAAATGTTAAGTATTTCTCCCTCCCACAATTACTAAATATTCTGTGGCATGTAAGCCCCTTTTGATACGCCCTCTAATGAGGCGATGTAAAAATTGAGCAGTAGAGAAAGTACGTTGGCCGGTAAACGTCAACGTTCTCCAACTCAAAGAAATAAAAATAAAACCAATTCTATTAATATATGGTCCGTCGTTTATTTAGTATAAGTGGTCATGGACGAAGACAGGAGTCGAACACGCGGTAATGAAGCTTACCGAAAAAATGAAATTAAAACAATTAATTCGACCTCGCTTATTTACCAAATATTACTCTTTTAACATGCCGCCTTTTAGCTTAGTGAGCAATTTTTAAAAAAATAAATTCACATAATCCGTTTAGAGATATAAACTTAGATTCCTAAAGTTACTTAATGAAATAAAATATTTATTTATTTATTTTTATTTTTTCAAGTAATTACTCACTTAGCTAAAAGACGACATATTGAAAGAGTAACATTCAAAAAATAGAATTCGAAAAAAATCATTTTTATAGGAGATAACCTTATCAAACGAAGTAACAAAAATTCCATTAGATAAAATGGGAAGGGAGAAAGTGAGCTATGTGACTCATGTACAACCTTAAATGTGTTAAGGTGACACTTTACTAGTCGTCTCTGATAGCGAAAGCAAACATTATCCTATGGGGAATTTCACCCGTTATAACTCATTAGCTAATATTTCACATTCAGAAAATTCACAACTGTTAAACAGGTTATTATATAATTTTAAGAAAGAAACACAAAAAATTCGTATTTTCTTTTGTTTATTATATTAAAAAAATATTCCGTTGCTTTATAATAGCTGTTATAAAAGTATTTTTTATGTGAATAAAAGGTTATTATATTTTTAACAGAAACTGACAAAATAAAGCACGTTTTTATTATTATTATTATTATTATTATTATTAGGAGAACTATTAGTTTCAATCAGGATAAAAACGTCGTCCATAGTTTTTGTAGACTAGATTTCTGTAGCATCAAAATAAATTAGAAATATCTGTCCCATCGTTACAAATTCGGTACCAAATAAAAGAGGAGAATTTTCTGAATCCAGGTGTCCAAACTGACAAGTACGTGTTTTAAAATTAACTAAAATATGAAAGTTAGGTGGCAACACTTAGTTTAAATTCATTTCAGTTATTTTGAAAAGTACGGTTTTACGGTCAAAAAATGAGATAAAAAATAAATTAAAAAATAAAATAAAAAATAAATAAATAAAATAAAATAAAATAAAATAAAATAAATTTTTACAGATTGAAATTAATACTCTCCCGTACTAAACTATATTCTGGCTTTGACAGAAATTTTACTTTATTTTTATTTTTATTTTAAACTAAAAAAGTTTATTCGGAATTTGTAATCTTTTAAAAAATCTTTCATTAAATTTACAGGAGCACTACTTGTAAAGTTTTCAAAAGATCAATCAATTTCCCTTTTCAAAAATTGTATAAAAAACACTTCAATTTTCAAAAAGTTTAATTTTATTAAAATTTTGAAAATTATGGATATATATACCCTTTCACGTCAAATTTAATACCATTCCATAAATTTTACGCCCCATTTGCATTTCTCTGCATTTTGCTCTTTGATATGCGTATTTCTTTTTTAATTTAAATTGAGCATCGAGTAAAGTATTTTTATTGCCATAGAGACATTTCATTATACGTATGCATTTACATTAATAAAATACCATTTATAAATATATATTTATAATACGATATACATACACATATATATATATACGATATACATACATATATATATATTAATAAAATATGACTTGATTGTTAATAAATATTTCTTATTTTATTTTATATTTTATATTTCATTTTTATTTTTAATAATACCGCATTTTTTGTCATTTCCCAAATCCTAAATAACTTTAAAATATACCCAAATTAGTACAAATTCGTTTGCCAATCGAGACTTTCTTGTATTTTGTCAATTTTTAAACAAAAGACCTTATGAACTAAGCATCGCCGATTACGTCAAATGTTCAGATATGCCAACTAACCGGATTTTTAATACCAGTAATTTTTTATAAAAAAAAAAAAAAAAAAAAAAAAAAAATCCAGTTTATAATTGAACGAAAATTCTGTGATTCAATAAACCGATGGTCAGCGGTGGAAAAGTATCCGTCTTGAGATGGAACACTAACACCAGTAATATTTATCAATAATTCCTATCATATTCAGCCGCAACAAATTACTGCACAAATATGATAGAAATTATTGTTAAAAAATACTGGTGTAAAAGTTTCGTCTTGAGACTGACACTCTTGCTCCCTTGCCGAATATAACTTTAGGAGAATATAGCGATGTTAATTAATCCGGAGCGTTATCAGCTCTGGAAGTTACATAAGAATACATCGAAATTTATGCCAAAACGTGATGGACCTCGTATAATTCTAACTCAAAGATCTCCAGTATCATATGAAGTTGCCACATGGGTCAAACTTGACACAATAATTGGAACTGATCGTGTTTCTGTCCTAAAACCCTTCAAAGAAGTTGAGACCTCTCCAGTTGCTTGTCTGAGAAAAAGAGGAAGACCTAAGAAAAATACTGCTTTTTTCCAGTACGGGACGCACCTCGGAAACAGAGGGGAGAATGTAATAACCAAAACTACATCTCCTAGCTCAGATCATCCTGTGAGGTTTAAGGCTCCTATATATACGAGCTGGCGCATCAGGCATTTTGTTGCTTTAGGGTTGCCACATGTACCTAGCGCGTTTCATTGATAAATAAACGTCAGTCATTACCTTGATGGCCTTGTGTTACTCTAGAGTTACTCCTTTTACTATATTTCATAGTTTTAACTAAGTAAACTACGATATGGGAGTTTGTTTAACGATAAACGTCTATAATCACTCAATAAAATAACATAAAATATTCAGATTTCCAAATGATAATTTAAGAAGAATAGAACAATATTCCTTACATTCTTTTTTTTTCTTGTATTTCTGACACGTGTTAATGTAAAAATACAGAAAAATGTGTTATTTTAATCATATTATTTATATGAATATTGATAAATTAAGAAGATTACTGTGTATTTGAGTTTTTGCGATATTTTCTATAAGAAACAGAAATAGCCTAATACCACATCTTATTTACAATACATCCACAGGATATCTTGATAATATAATGTGAAAAAAAAATGTGTTGTTAGTAACATTATTGTTGCTTATTGATTTAGTTGATCGATCGTAGCTTCAGACCAAGATTTCTTAAAAATCACGTGAAAGCGATAAGGACGCCAAGCGGGAATGCTGTCCTCTTATGAGAAAAAAAAAAAAAAAGCGGCGATGCGCCGGCCTATATATTTTATTTAAGGTGGTCTAGTGAGGTTGTTTCCCAAGCGAAGTCCAATGAAGAAATGCTTACTTAGAAGCGTTCGTCAACAAAACCCACGTGACCTCGAACCCAATGAAATTTAGTAATAAACTTTGTCAGCCTGTAACAGTCATTCTTTCAGAAAGGTTTGCATAGTTTTGTCAGAGTATTTATTTCTTTTAAATGTCCTAAAGTATAAAATCTAGCGCCGGTTTGACAGCGTTGTTTATGCTTTTCATTTAAATGTAAACATTGTACTCTGTATATATTGTTTTTCTGTCTCATTAAATTGTGTCATGTGCTTTAGTCATGACACAATTGTGTCCAATTGTGTTCACTTGACAATTATTGTGTCCAATTCTTCCTTGTCATCGTTTTGATTTAAAATTGGTTTTACAAAAGTAGTAAATCTTCTGTTTATTTTATGTGCTCTACCAAGCTAAGCTAGCTGCCAGCAACATAGACAATAATTATTGTTGATGATAAGACATTTTATTTTTTAAAAATGCATTAAGTAAGGTAAAGATACCTGTGCTAGCGACCCCTAAAATTTGCGTCAGTGTTCGCAGCCTTAACGAAACATATGTTAAGATAAGTGTTTAATAACATCAGTGAATTTAAATCCGCCCTCGCTAGATTCCCTAGAACCGGAGACTCTAGCTCGAGCGAATTCAAATTCATAGATGCTAATTAACGGTTATTTTAATATGTCTTATTTTGGGGTGGCGAATACTGGTGCAACATTTAGGGGGTGTCGTGCACTAATGTCTGAACCTTAAATAATTTTCACGTGTTAATATAATGCTTTTATAAGGAAAATGTGCTCATAAAAAATATTACCGAAGTTAAAATAAGGCTTTTTTTTAATAAAACGTATTATTAAATAATAATAATAGTAATAATTGATTATGAATCTATGAAATGTTTAGCGTGAAATAGATATCACCTAAAAGTTCTTAATGCTAATGTGCATTTATATAAAGAACTCTATATAACAAAAAGTTTTAAAATACTATACGTAATTGCAAAGCATTTGGATGTACAGTCGGTAACGGAAAGTGTCCGAACATTTGCAAAAATTCCTATGTAAAAAAAGTACACTTCCTACGGTTTTGTTAAATAAATCCTTGTTGAATTCTGTTATTAGTCAGTCTAAGAATAGGATTCGACAAGGATTGATTTAACAAAACCGTATGAAGTGTACTATTTTTTTTTTACATAGGAATATTTTTGCTAGTGTTCAGGCACTTTTGTTACCGACTGTACAAAGAATAGAGATTGTTATTCACACGTCATCGATTTAAAGATACCACTTGACACCTTTACATGCATTACTTGGCTATCGATAGTTACGTGTGGCGGGATTATTCTAAGATTCTAAGACTCTAAGACGTAAAGAAGCCGCTCACCACTATGCAGTGGTTTTGAGCGTTTTTAACCTTTAGAGAGGTGCTCCAAAGCCACTGTGGAGATTCAGAAGAGCCCGTCTCCAAAGGTTAAGCCTCGTTTATTGCATAGCAAATAACAAAAAAAAAAAAAAAAAAAAAAAAAAAAAAAAATTACAAAGGTCGCCAGAGCAGAGCTCTCCCGCGACAAAAGGCGACAAAGTTGCATGGAAGTGAAGAGGACCGGTGCCAAGTGGAAGTCTAATTACAAAGTTCATTCAGGTAATGTACAAATTTCACAGTCTTTATACGATGTTCTCGCAGTCTTTATATCAAGCCCAAACACCCTAAGAACAATGTTGGTTAGCAACATCCTGCGCAGGATGATTGCTTTCCGAGAGCACTTCAGTGGAATTCTGTAGCATCAGACATGACCAGTATTCGCCAAGTAGGAGAGGAGGAAAAATTAAGGAAAGATAGAGAAGGAATTTAGTTTGTTGAATTTGATAAATCTTGAAGGAAGGCATAGATGCGCTTTAATTTGAGCTGTAGGGGCTTTCTAGTTATTATATTGTTCAGCCAGGTTGCTGGTCTAGGATAAGGGTTCCTTAAATGGTAAGGTATTGTAGGTTGACAGTGAAAGTAGTAATGTTGTGCAGTCCCCTCCTCACCGCATGAACATAAGGGTGATCGTCGGCAATGAAATCTGTGGAGGTATTTGGGGAAGGGGCCATGACCTGACAGAAAGGCAGAGATTTCCGGAGAGAGGTCCCAAATATTGAGTGAGACATTTGGTATTAGCTCGTGAGTGTATCTCCCTTTTGGAGACACACTCCAGAGACTCTGCCAGTCATTAATTAGTTTTTGATTTAGGTGATATTTTATGAAGGAAGGGGGAGCTGGGAGTGAATAGGCTATGTCACTAGATTCTGTTGTTGATTTTGCAAGAGAGTCCGCTAGTTCATTTCCGACGACCCCCTTATGGGCAGAAATGTGTGCCAGGGAGATTTTAGTTTTTAGTTTTGAGAGCTTTATTTTAATTTCAATTACTTGTGGGTGTCTGCTCTTGTGGCGAGCTATGGCCTGCAGGCTCGAGAGGCTGTCACTGAAGATTGAGATTTGATTGTAGTCTGGAGAGTTATTTTCTGACCACTCAACTGCCTTCAGGATGGCAAAGAGCTCAGCCTGAAAGACCGAATTGTGGTCTGCGAGCCTGCCTGCCCACTGATGGAGAACTTTGTTATTGTTTAAAACGCAGAGTGCAGCTCCCACTCCATGATCGGTTTTGGAGCCATCAGTGTAGATCGCCAGTTGAGCAGACGGGGAGAAGCTGTTTTTTGCACTGTGGCGGGATTATTATTGATTAAATGTATACATATTGATAATTTTATTTAAAAGTTTTAAATATGTCTTTACATTGATGATATGAATATATGAGGTTTCGCTATGTACATAAATGTGAGAAATGCGTTCTGTACGTATATGAGTTTAAAATAATATGACGCTATAACTACATCTGCAAAAGTATTTTATTTATTTATTTATTTTATTTTTTCATATGCTATAACTAAATTTGACAGCATTATTATAATTATTATATAGAAATTATATGTGTTTTATAATTTCAATTGTATAACAATTAACAATAAGTGTTACTTAAGGTACATCAAATTTTGCCACTAACATCCTACATACAATGAAAAATATGTCATATATTTTATTTTCATATGACTTTGTGATAATAATATAATTATTTAAGTATATTTTTCTTCCAAACTAAATTGAACATGATTAGCATTTAATAGCTTAATTCGATTTCAAACAGTTTGTTATCATTAAAACAATGCTTTCCAAATAATGCTCCTAATTCTGCAATAAATCATAACTACTAATGCTCGTTTTTGCAAAGTAAATGTAAAAAATAAATATAAAATCGTTTTAACATGAATCATGCTGTCTAATATGCATGTAAATTTCGAAGAATTCAAATATTTACTCCAGACGAAGTGGTTAAGCAGGTGATAAGAGTTGTCATAAGCACAAATTATGTAAGTCGAAAAACGTTAAAAGTTAAATATATATATATATAAATAAAATACTGAGATAATAAATAAAAATTAATACTGAAATAACTATTCAAAACATTAACAGTTAAAAACGAATGATGGACACATATTTAGGTTGTATGCAGTACTAAGCGTAGCACAAATTATTCCCATTCGTGAAAAATCGAATGCATGAATGTTAGAAAAAAAATATAAACAAATAAATAAGTATTAACATTACCTCGTTGTTTATCTAAATAAACACAAAAAAAAAAGTTAATACTGATTTTACAGAAAGTTTAGAGAGACTACATTATTTATTCTTGATGTCTTTCAACATTTAAGTTAGCACAAATAATTTGTAAACTTAACAACAGATGGTAATACTAGGTTATGATTGCTTATAAAAGTAATTTATCAAACAGAAAAATGAAATATAATTATGAAAAACATAAAGTAATTACACAGTTTATATGTGAAAAAAAATTAAGGTATTAGTTATAAGAAAATTAACAACTGTTTTAAAGATTTCAATTTAATTTGAATTGTCTGTTACCTCGATATTTTAAACAATTTGCAAAAATTTGCAGACTTACAAAAAACAATTTGGTTGTCGATAAATCAATTTATGTTTTTATCTATAGTTTAATTTATAACGTTTTATAACATTTCTAACAGTTTAGAGAGACTACATTATTTATTCTTGATGTCTTTCAACATTTAAGTTAGCACAAATAATTTGTAAACTTAACAACAGATGGTAATACTAGGTTATGATTGCTTATAAAAGTAATTCATCAAACAGAAAAATGAAATATAATTATGAAAAACATAAAGTAATTGCACAGTTTATATGTGAAAAAAAATTAAGGTATTAGTTATAAGAAAATTAACAACTGTTTTAAAGATTTCAATTTAATTTGAATTGTCTGTTACCTCGATATTTTAAACAATTTTGCAAAAATTTGCAGACTTACAAAAAACAATTTGGTTGTCGATAAATCAATTTATGTTTTTGTCTATAGTTTAATTTATAACGTTTTATAACATTTCGGCACTTATTTCTGAAAAGACAGTTTTTACGTTATAAAGAATTAAAAACAAAGATTGAAAAAAAAAAAAAAAAAGCAATGGAGATTTTTTTCCCCTTGAAAATAGTGATACAAACATTAAATGTGCATTAAATGTTGCATGCAAAAAAAAAAAAAAAAAAAAAAAAAAAAAAAACTTAAAATACATTAAAGGAATCCATTTTGTATTTTCTTCTGTTTTTAATTGAAAAAAGCATTATATTCATAAAAGTTTTTAATTTACTTTTCCATGTATTTATTTATGTATCCAAATCACGATTTTATTATTATTAAAAAATGTCTGTGTGTATTTCTTCCTGTCTGTGTGTATTGAAAAAAGTTTCTAGCAGCTCTAGCTCAAGACTTATTGTACATAATTTCATACATTTTTTTTTAAATTGCGCCTTGACTTAAATTAGTGTTTAACAATTTTCGTTGAAACTATCTGAACAGCTAGCGTTACCATCTCCAGTATTTATCATTATTATTATCATTATATCAAAATATAACAAAACTTCGTATAAATATTCAGAATAAGCATTAATTTTCAACAATTATTATATAACACACACACATACACTGTAAAAGAAAATTGTAAAATCACGGTATTTGAACATATAATTTTAGGGAAAATGTGACCGTTAAGGGGATTATGACCGTTTTGCTACCTAAACAGTCATAATCCGTAAATTAATGTTTTGGAAGCATAATTTAGGAAATAACCGTATAATTTTACGGGAAATGACTGTTTTGCTAGCCCGGTCATAGCCCGTAAATTGATGTTTAGAAAGAATAATTTTTTGATTTTTTACGAGAAAAAGCCGTTTATCTACGCAAATTGCTCTTATCTATCACCAAACCATTTTCTTATAAGAAAATCTCTTCAAATGCTATCATTTCAGTGACATCAAGAGATAATTCCATTTTCTTCCATTTTCAAACTGAAACTATAATTGTTATTTATACTAATTGAATGTGTTTAATTATGCACGCATGACGCATAGAAACATCCATTGGTTTTAATAAGATATTGTTTTCTTAATTTAATTCAAAAAATTTCCATCTGACTGAAACTGAGTAATTGATATTGAAGAAATTGACTTTCTTTGTCTATTAACATGAAAATATTAAAAATGAAAGCTAAGATGGTTTCTTGATTTGAAGCCAGATTCCTAAAACACAAACTACAACCTAATAATTGTTTTATTCACTAAACGCATTTTTTTTTTTAAGCATACAGCATTCTAATTGCTCTTAACCCTTTAGTTAAGCCTTAGAAAACGGAAAATTTTAATGTTGTTTCCACAAAGCATTTTTTACAATATGCTAAAATAAAGTTTATTTCAATATGAAATGAATATGTAATTAACCATTTGGAGGTAAGTCTTATGATTATTGTGTATGATCTTCACTGTTAAAAAACAAAGCTGTTTTATCTGAATATGACCATCAGATATGTACATTACATCATATATAGCAGGTTCTGCTCTCGAAGTACTTCAGTCCTTTCTTCATTCAATGGATTTGGATTTTGGGAATAAGGCCGATTGACTGCTATAGGTCCTAGGCCAGAGGGGGAGTGCCCTCCGTGGGGGTCTTTCTAAAGGGTCCTAGCCCGTATTTACTCAAGTTTTGAAGAAAACCACGGAAAACTCCAAACGGCCAGGCCGACGAGCGCGGTCTGGGGTCGAACCCGGCTCTTTATGTCTACTAGCTTTGAGTGCAGCACTGTTCGGCCACTGGTGGTGGCCCTTCAATGGAATACAACTTAAAAAAAAAAAAAAAAAAAAAAAAAAACTCTTCTGCTATTCTTAAAAGTGCAAATACGCCTAACACTTCATAAAAACAGTTTGAAATCGGCCTTATAAGGAAAACCTGTTTGGATGAATAAGAATTAGGCTCTAGTTATTTCTTCTTTGCAACCACTACTGAAACCATAAATATCGAAAAACATGGAAAAAAAAATCGAATTAATTGGAAATACAAATTCTCTGTATTTATGTAAAAGATTTATTATTATTATTCAAAGTTTATTCTGCGTCTCAGTTAATTTTCAGAGATCTCACATAGTTTTCAAAAGTTGCATTTTGTTTTTGAAAAAGGGTGAGAAATTCTCACCCATAATTTACTTCTAATGAAAACCTTGAAATAAGACTACCTCTTAAGTGCTAGTGTTTACGAATTAAAAAATCCCACCAGCGGCCGAGCGGTTCTGCACTCAAAGCTGGTGCCGGGCTCGATCACAGATCAGGCTCGTCGGCCTAGCCTTTCGGAGTTTTCCGTGGTTTCCTCCGAAACTTGTGTACAGAGGTCTTTCTGAGCGGCTAGGATCCCTCAGAAAGACCTCTCGGAGGGCACTCCCCCTCAGGCCTAGGACCTACAACTGTCAATCGGCCTTATTCCCAAATCCAATCCAGTCCGTTTACAAATAAAAATGATTTCGAAAAGTAGTTAGATTTTTTTTCACAAAATTCAGTATCGTAGTTTTTACAGGAAAAAAAATTCCTTTTTTTTTTCCAATATGAGAATTGACAGACTTCTTAATTTTGTCAAAAATAGCAAATTTAGATTTTAAAATAGTCTTCAAATAAAATAACTTTTATGCATAGTTCGAACGTTAACAATTTAATCACTGTAAAAAAATTCTGTAAAAGTAAAGCACTTTTTTTAACATAAATACAGCGTATGTTGCTGTAAATTTGTATAGCTAGTTCTGTAAAAATAATTGAATATGATACTTCACATTGTGCTGTAAATCGGTTTAAAAAATTTTCCAGAAGTCTTTTGGTGCGTATGACAAGGTATATCAACTAGTCAGTTGTGATGTTGATTTTATCTGTTTTATAAAGAAATGTCTCTGTGATCCCAGCGGCGCGGTTGGCAAAGGGCTGGCCTCTGACACAGGTGATTGTGCGTTCGAATCCCGGGCTACCGAAGACGATTTGTTTCACATGAAAATTAATAAATTAGCTTTTGCGTGTAAAAAAATAAATACGTTTTTTAGTGTTGTGGATTTCTCCCTGCACGCATGTGTAATTGCAAGAAACTTTTTTAAAGCATTCGAGAAACTCAAACTTTAACTTTTAATTTTATGGTCAATGCTTTTTTTTTCTGCAGGTTGGTTGTATGTTTCATCACAACGTAAAATTACTGGCGATACATCATTCATCAAGTAAATGTATTTTTACAGGCTTTGACTGGAATCTCTGCTGCCGGGCTTTCCCCGTAATTTTACTGCAGCATTTTTTACAGTGTACACACACAAACACATATATATAATACCAGCCAATTAAATTTAATTTACTGATTAACACTTTTGTTAAATTAACACCGTATATATATATTTAGAGAAATTTTTTTCCATGACTTTCAGTTATATCAATTTCCTTGCTTTTACGGATAAAATAAAACGTAACAAGAATCATGATTTAAATTTAATAAACGAATGTAAGGCAACGGATTAAATTAATAATTACAACACAAGTGACGATTATTTCGATACAAAATATGCCAGTTTCTTTATAGATCGATTCCATTTTGCACGCTAAAATTTTAAATGAGTTTGATGGACTTAATGAAGTCTATCACTTTTCAATAAACATTTAATTTACTGCTTTCAACCCGTTAAACATGTATTACTAATTTGCATATAATTGAGGAATATTAGAATATCTTTACTAACCCAATTTAAAAAAATCTTCAGAAAAACTGTTAAAAAGTGAAAAAAAAAAAAAAAAAAAAAAAAAAAATGCACACAACTTCAGGTAATTTGAAGCTATTTGGAACAATAATAAATTTAAAGGCGGAAAAAAATACTTGCTTCTAAACTGTAAGTTTTCTGCTTTTAAACTGCGGTTATTCTGCAGTTTTATGATTTTTGTTCCAAATACCTTCAGAATATCTGCAGATTTTCCTGCAGTTTTTATTTTACTGGAGAAAGTTCCAGAAAAACGGTAACAGTCTAATTTGTTGAAAGTCGTACCCAGAAAAAAAAATATGTCAGGGATTTTAAGCTTAAGTGCATAAGATAAAGGGCTAAAAATAATAGATAACTCACAAATTTCCAGATTTTCGGCAGGTCGGGGAAACGTCTTTAGGAGTGATTTAAACATAAATAGTTTATTAGAATTGTCAACTCATGTTGCCTAATATAAGAAAGTTCATATCGCTATTAATTAAATTAGCATTTAATAAGTACTTTTATTTTTAAAACTGTTATGTTAAATAGAAATTTTACATTATCCACGAAGAAATCTTTAGTTGAAATTTGCTATATGTACTTACTAAAAAACATATTTAAAAAAAAAATATATTCATTTAGTAAATTAATTTTAAATATACATATCAAAAATTTGTCTCTTTGAATAGTCGACACTATTGAATACGTATGTAATTAACTTTACTATTTTTGGTATTATTGCTCATTTTTTACAGTTTCTAATATCTTTTCTGATTTTTTTTTTTCATTTTTTTTGTGCGATATTTATTTTTGTATCATTATCATTTCAAAAATTCATTAGTTATTCATTTTTATTTATTTATTTATTTTTATCTTATCAAAATTTAAGGAAATGCTTGCCATGCATAAATATTTTTCAGGGTAAAAAATTATTCCAAGAAATTTATAAATATTTACGCTGGGAAAACTAAGTATATTTTTGAATCAGAACTAGCTTTTATTATATATATATATATAAATATATAATAAAAGCCAGTTCTGATTCAAAAATATTCTTATATATATATATAAAGTCGTGTTAGTAGTGTAAAAAAAAGAAGAAAAAAAAAGATTTTTGTATTGACTGATTCCTGAAAATAGTAGACGTGAATGCATAAATATTTTCAATCAAAAAATAAAATGCCTTCAGTTCAGTTTGATATAAACAATACAGAAATGCAAAACATTTTCTACAAATACTAAATTTATGCAGCAGAGGCTTTATTTACTTTTTGTTTGAATTTTTATAAGAATGAAAATCTGAAATTTTACATTTTAGACAGTAATTTAAAATGTATGTTTAATTCATGAAAAAGGTAAATTAAAATTTATTTCATGGTAGTAAAATAATGCGCAATTAAATTTTATATGAAAAAAAAAAAAGTTTTACAAGTTGTACTTTGCTTAAACCCGTAAAAATGATGTACTTATAATTAACGTTAGCTATATAATTTAGTATTTTATTAGAAACTAGCAGTCTTTGCACTTCGCTGTTTACTACAGTCATTTGCAAACGGTTAAGACCAGTAACCGAATTTACTATTTTAACACATTACATCTTTTGCGCATATTACTGCGTCATCTAATGTGCTGATTGCATCATACGCATTCTACTGCTACTAATAAAGGTACGCGGCACGTTTATCGCGAGTCCTTTATTGGATTTTGTCGTAGACGGTGCTGTTTTGTAATTATTGTAATGGGTAAAAAAAAAATTCACTTGTTGTTTCAAAAAGGTCTGATATATTGGCCTTGCATAAAATTGGATTTTTTAAACGTCAAGTAAGTTCGAGGGTAAATGTGAGAAACATAACTGTGCATCAAGCTATTAGTAAATATAAAATTTAGGGAAAATTTATGGACCCTAAGAGAAACGGTCGCCCTAGAAAAACGTGTGCACGTGATGATCATGTGATAAGGATGGTCGTATGAGATCCAAGAACCTCTTGCAATACGATTAGACATTATCTGGCTGTTAAAGGCACGAACGTTAGTTTGAGTACTATTTCAAGACGTTTGGTCAAAGATTTTGGTTTATCATCCCATAAATCGGCAAGGAAACCTCGTCTTGCTCCAAGTATGAAAAATAAACGACACTTAAGGTCCCCAAATTTTCCGGAAATTTTAAATTTACTCATAGCGTCATGCACAGTTGTATTGATTAAATTTACTCTCGAACTTATTGGAAGTTCAGACAATCCAATTTTATGCAGGGTCAATATTTTTCACCTCTTTGTAACAGTACGTGAAGGTTTTTTTACCCATTACAATAAGTATACAACAGCACTGTTTACGATAAAATCCAATAGTCAACCGGCGCTAAACCTGCCGACCACCTTTATTTATAGCAGTAGAATTCGTCTGATGCAATCAGCAATGAGATAATGCAATAATCTGTGCAAATGATGCAATATGTTAAAATAATGAAAATTGGGTACTGGTCTTACGTTTTTGCAAATGACTGTATATATATAATATATATATTTGTGTGTGTGTGTGTGTGAAGTAAAAAGTTTCCTTATGATAAAATATTGAACATATTGTAACAATTAAAAGTTTAAATAAATGTTCCTTATTCTAAAGATACAAATGCTATATATGTCACAATTAAAAATTAATATGCATAAATTAATGAATAGAATATGCATTACTATTATCAGAAGCGATAAAAGAAAATACTATTTTAGAATATAAAATTCGATACAAGGCGTATACTTAAAATACTGAAAATCGGCTACTAGTCTTACACTTTTGCAAATGACTGTATAAGATAGTAAATTCTCAAAATTCCATATCATTATTATTGAAATCGCAAAAAAATAAAAAATAAAAAACAATAAAGATCACTAAAATTATTTTAGTCACTCATACTCACAACTTTAGACGTCAGAATTTTTTGAATAAAATAAAGGATAAATGAATATTTTTTTTATCACAAAAATTTTTATTTCATGTATCAGGCATAGTTATTGCTTTGAATTTCTGACTTGCATATAGCTAGGAATTCTTCTAAATTTAATAGAACATTCGAATTCTTCAAATATTTTAAATGCATATAAAAAAAAAAAAAAAAAAAAAAAAAAAAAAAATCCCATTTGACTTTAATAATCTATAAGTACAATTTTACCTTTCGTCTTAGTTTCTTACAATATGGAAAATAAATATAAAATAAATTTAAATTTAAATTTAAAGTATTCACATTCGTCCTCTAAAATTTTTTTTTTATAAAAACCAACAACTCTTAGCTTCGTTCTTATTATTTACATTTATCTTATGTAAAAAAAATAAACATTTGTCATGATTTATGTTAAATTGGTTTATTTCATGTGTATAAAATGGGTATTCATTGATTTTTTCCATCATCACCTTCTTCTTCAATCATTAGGCTGGGAGTCTGCTCCGTCTTCTTGCTCTAACCACCGTTTTTTGGTCTGCCGTGGTCACGCATCTCCTTGTAATGCAATAGAAGACAGATCTTGGTAGTCTACCGCGTGTCATATGTTGGATATGATTTTTCCAATTAGTGCGGTATTCATTCATCTTGTCTAAGAGGTTAAAAACTTTTAATTATCAATAATATCTTCATTTCTGACTTTGTTCCATAAATGTGCAGCCCTTTATACGTAGTCCCTTCCTAATCCAAAAACTAAATAAAATCTACGCACTTTTAAAAGATATTACTAATTTAACAGATTAACCTCCAAGCTTCTTGCTACTGGCTCAAGTTGTGATCTACAATTGTGATCACCTACAACTGTGATCATCCCAAGCCACTCAGTTCTGCAGCACTACTCCAAACTTGTACAGCAACGTTACCAAATTAACCACTGTTGCCCCTTGTCGCTTGCGGCGAAAGCCCGGCAACAACATGCAAATGTCAAAAAGACTTTTATCAATGCTCCTAAACCAACTCGAAGACTAAAACGAATGAACTGAAATACTTAATTATGGACTCAGTAATGAAATCATAGACTAAACTTCTTATTGCAAAGTCTTAACAAAGCTATTTTTTCCTCCTTGTGACCTCTGTCACGTGAGGTTTAATCCCGGCACACCTGCTATAAATAAAGTATCACCCTCCGTCGGTTGAGGCTCAATGCCTCGCGAATTTTTTAAACGCTTGTTGAATTCTAAATAAACGTTCGGAGCAGTTCCCTCTGTCTCGGACACTTGTTGCCCGAGACACTGAAGCGCTCAACATCGCTCCAAGAGCGATGAGCGGGGACTGTCCCCTGTTCAGCCCTTTATATATCGTATGTGCCGCATTTCTGCTGCCTGGATTTTGTTTGTATCTTTGGTGCTCAGGGTCATTTTTTCTCACAAAGGAACAATGAAAAGGTGTCATCATAAAAAAAACTATTAATATATATATATAAATATATATATATATATATATATATATGTGTGTGTGTGTGTGTGTGTGTGTGTGCGTGTGTGTGTGTGTGTGTGATTCTACTCTTCTTAAAACACCAGAATGTAAAAAAAAATATCGGCTGGAATGAATTACAGCGACCACAAAAAATTATCAAAATTAAGCATTTTTCGCGATTTAGCGCTGTTAGGCAATACGTTCGCTAGTACCAAGATTGCCGTGTACGAACAAAGTTCTTCCGCCAAGTACTCAAAATCAATCACCTAACAGTGAGAAATTGCCAAGTATAATTAATTTTGATAATTTTTTGTGATCGCTGTAATTCATTTCAGCCGATATTTTTTTCCACTTTCTGGTGTTTAATGTAGAGTAGAATCACATATTGAAGCCGACACCTTTTGAATGTTTCTTCGTCAGACATACAAAGTGTGCAAGGCAACCCTATAAAACTTCAGGTGTGTTTCCTTCCTCGTTTTTCTCTTAAGTGTTTATATGAGATTGCCACAAATGTGTTGTAATCTGTGTAGCTTTTAAGTTGGAAATCGTTATCCTAGTCAAATTTGATGTCACGTCCCAGATAGGAGAAGTATTGTATCCGGTCAATAATTTTATTACCAATAACGATTTTCGTTCTTAATGGTTCTTTGCCCTTCAACACCATTGTTTCCGTTTGTGAAATAGATATTTTCATATTATAGTCTCGCAAATTTTATGAAATATATAGACAGATGTTTGAAAGTCATCTTCATTTAATTGAATTATGATCTGGTCATCTGCAAACAGTAGTGTATTTACACAACAAATGAATTCCAGAATTTCTTGATAATTTCCAATTCGTATAATGTCATCAATATAAATATTGAAGAGGGTTGAGGATAGACTGCAGCATTTTCTAAATACTTGGGTAGTTTCTACTTCCTCCGTACCAATTAGTATTTTTGTATTTTGGGAACAGGCATTCTCATGCTTGAATTGAATCAGGGAATTCCTCTCTTTTTCATTGTAATACACAATCTTTCTCTATCGACACGAGCAAAAGCTTTTTCATAATCTATGAGGATGATATGCATTTCAAGGTAGAATTATCGTATTTCTCAATTATTTCTTTCATAACAAAAAAATCATGAATACGGGATCTGCCTCGTCTGAAGCCAGATTGTTCCTTTCGAAGTATTGAATCCAATATCGTCGTCATTCAATTATTAATAATTTTACTTTACAGGTTATAGGTGCTATTAACGCGTTAGTAGTCGCTGTTGAAAATGTATTATTATATCTATTATTTATTTTATGAATATTATTATTATTGGATGGCAACGTTAGTTAAAAAAAATATGATACTTGGTCTCGTTTAATCGAGAGCTCGTGTGTATTAAAATTTTTAGAATAAGTAATTTACTGTTTTAGAGAGTAGGTTTTTCCATTGGGAATAAAGTTTTTTTTTGTATTTTTTAAATGATTTCTTTTTGTAAATAATATTCAACGTAGCTGTGTTCTTTTTTACTGATATTTGAATTTTAAGAAGAAACGCAGTACGTGTTATTCAATTGAGTAGCCGCTTTGAAGATAAAAGTGTGAATATTTCATTTACTGGCGTCCGTAGATAACACTAGTTTTTAGAAAGCAGAAGGAAACGGTGATTTTCTTAAGTAGCTTTAACATTTGTGGCGTCCGCGACAGGATGTAGCAACATGTTTCAAGCAATAAAAGGATTTAAGAAAGATGATTTGATATATGTGGCGTCTGAAATTGGCGAAGAAGTACCAGCCAATGTTACTATTTCAGGTTTAAAAAATATTATATTGAACAGTGAAGAATACAAGAAAGATGCTGAATTTGTTCAAGTACTATTAGGAAATGCTGTTGCCGAGCGAAAATTACAAGAGTAAGAAGAAAAAGAAAGAGAAGATAAAAAGGAAAAAATGAAACAAGATAATGAATTTGAAAAAATGAAATTTGAATCTGAAAAAATGAAACTTGAAGCTGAAAAAGAAATCGAGCTCGCTAGAATTCAAGCTCAAAGTCGAGGTGAATCTGTTCCACTAAATTATGTACCTGATTTAAGCAATTCAAAAAGGAAATTTACGTTGCCAAGATTGGAATTTAGACAATTTGGCGATGACTTAAAAGATTGGCTTCCTTTTTGGAGTCAATTTGAGCAGGTGCATAAAGATGAAGATATCGCACCGGAAGATAAATTTCAGTATTTAGTGCAAGCCACGGTTGCTGGTTCCCGTGCCAGAGAAGTAGTTGAAAGTTTTCCGCCAACTGGCGCCAATTATGAAAAAGCGATTGAAAGCCTGAAATCACGCTTTGGAAGAGAGGACCTCTTAGTCGAAGTATACGTTAGACAGTTACTAAAATTAATTATTTCTGTTCAAATTAAGGAAATGTTTTCATTAACTTCTCTATATGACAGACTTGAATCGTATCTACGTGCATTGGAAACATTAGGTGTAACCACGGATAAATGTGCATCTATATTGTATCCCATGGTTGAATCTTGTTTCCCAGCTGATTTTTTAAAGGCTTGGAATCGTAACATTTCTCATTCAAATACTGATGCTAAGGAGAAGTTAAATAACTTAATGCAATTTCTCAAAAAAGAAGTTGAAGGTGAAGAAAGGATATCTTTGGCAGTAGCTGGTTTCGGTTTAGGAAAGAGCCAAGAGAACAAACCTTTAAAAAGGAAGCAGTGCAATTTTAAAAATTTGAAAAGTAAAGTACCTACTGCTGCGGGTTTATTAACGGCCACTTCAAATAGAGAGGTGAAGAAATCTTGCGTTTTTTGTGATGGCAAACATTCAAGTTCAGATTGTTTTTCAGCTCAGAAAATGAGTTTAGCAGAAAAACAAAAAATAATTAAAGATAAGCGTTGTTGCTTTGCCTGTTTATCGCCAACTCACACTGTTAAGAAATGTCGAACAGTTCTAAAGTGTGTGATCTGTTCTAAAAAGCATTTTCCTCTAATGTGTGATGTACTTGATTCACAAAAAAGGGCTGTAGAAAAGAAAGAAGAAAAACCTGCAGAAAATGATGTTAGTATGTCCAATTTCAACAAACGAAGTCCAAAGATATTTCTCCAAACCGTGAAAGCCAAATTGGTCTCTGGCAATAAACAGAAAACTGTGAGATTGCTCTTTGATTCCGCATCGCATAAGTCATATAGTCTGGAAAGTGTAGCCAAAGAAATGGATTATATACCTATTCGCCAAGAGAAAATGGTTCATTCCCTTTTTGGCGGCGTTATCACTAGCGAGGTCAAGCATAACTGCTATAAAGTGACATTGAAACATTTGAAAGAAAATTTTGGCTGCAATTTCGAAGTTTTGGATCAGTCTATAATATGTGAAAATATTAGACCGGTTTTTAAAGGCCCTTGGATAAAAGAGTTAGAAGAAAATGAGATTAATTTAACGGACATTGGCGACAAATGTGAAGCAATCGATATTCTCGTCGGAGCTGACGTCATGGGAAAAATGTTGACAGATAAAAGAAAAGTCTTATCATCGGGTCTCGTGGCTTTAGAAACATACTTAGGTTGGACCTTAATGGGAAAAGTACCGCCTGGAAAAGCCTCGGAATAAAACTTGGCGATGTCAGTGTTATCGCTATATGTAAATGAAGCTGAAATCTCAAATCTATGGAAGTTGGATTTAATTGGAATCTATGATCCTATTGAGAAGAAGTCCAAACACGAGTCTGATATTCAGACTAAAGAGCATTTTTTAGAAACAGTGGCAGTTAATAGAGAGGGCCGCTATGAAGTTTGTTTGCCATGGGCTGATGATAAGTCGCCTTTACCCGACAACTTGAGTTTGGCGAAGAAACGGCTCGAATACACAACAGCGAAGCTTATAGCGATGAACATGTATGAAAAATATGAAGATGTTCTTCTGAGCTGGATTAATGAAGGCATAATTGAGGAAGTTCCCAAGAACGAAGTAAACTCTTATGGCAATTACTTACCTCATCGTGCTATAATAAAACCTAGTAGCAGCACTACTCCAATTCGCCCAGTGTTTGATGCTTCAGCTAGATTAGCAAATTATCCTTCTTTAAACCAATGCTTGGAATGTGGTCCTAATCAAATGGAACTTATCCCAGATATTTTACTTCGATTCAGGGAAAAAGAATTTGGCGTTATCGCTGACATTAGAAAAGCTTTTCTGCAAATAAGCATTCGTAAAGACGACAGAGATTTCCTGCGTTTTTTATGGTGGGAAAACTTAGAAGGTAAGAAACTAAAAGTATTTCGCCATACAAGAGTTGTTTTTGGTGTTAAATGCAGTCCTTTCCTTTTGGCTGCGGTAATTGAGTATCATATTCGGCGTTGTAACGGATTTGAAGAATCTTTAAAGAAAAGGCTTTTAGAGAGTTTCTACGTAGATAATGTTGTTACCAGTGTTAATAACAAAGAAGAATTAGATAAGTTTATCGTTAATTCTAAAGCTTTAATGGCCAAAGGTTGTTTTGATCTTAGAGAATGGGAATGGTCTGGCGACTGTAATGAGACTAGTTCTAAGAAAGAGACTCAAGTATTAGGTCTTATTTGGAATAAAGAGCTAGACACATTGAAAATTAACATGAAATGGTTAGACAACATTAATATGGAAAAATTAACAAAAAGAACTATGTTGTCTGGCGTCCACAAAGTTTTTGATCCTTTTGGCTTCACCTCACAAGTCATGCTTTGTCCAAAAATAATGTTACAAAAAGCATGGAAACTAGGAACGAGTTGGGATGAAGAGATAACTGGTGAGCTTCATAAAGAGTTTATGCAGTGGTTTCAAGAACTGAAGTATTTGTCTGATATACAGATACCTAGGTTTATTCGAGTATCTTCCGAAGATTTAAGCAACTGCACTATTCACACATTTGTTGACGGAAGCAAAGATGCCTATGGTGCAGTTACATTCCTTAGAGTAGAGGATGCTAATCAAGTTAATTTATTTTTGCTTGCAGCAAAGTCTCGAGTGGCTCCGTTAAGAGGTGTAACTATACCTAGAATGGAACTTCTAGCTGCTGTAATTGGAGCGAGACTGACGAATTCGGTTATTGAAGCTCTTGGTTGGAGAAATGTTATGACTCATTACTGGAGTGATTCTACAACGGTTCTTGCCTGGATACAGCGAGAAGAAAATTGGTCCGTTTTTGTAAGAAATAGAGTGCAGGAGATCAGAAAACTGAGTGATCCTTCATCGTGGAGACATATAACGGGGGAGAAGAATGCTGCAGACTTGCCCTCCAGAGGATGCAAAGCAAAGCATCTAGTCTCATCAAAATGGTGGGAGGGTCCACAATGGATGAAAGATGTTTCTGAATTTCGAAGAATGATGGATTTCTCCAATCGCGATTGGAATGAGGAAGAAATTGAAAAGGAAAAACCTAGAAAGACTTGTATACTGACAGATACTGAAGCTATTGTTTATGAAGACTGGTACTATAGATACTTTTCTAGTTATGACAGAATTATTCGCCTTGTTGCATGGATCCTTCGTTTCAAGCACAACTGCAAGAATTTAAATTGGAAGAAGCATGGTGAATTGACAGCCTCAGAAATTCATGAAGCAGAAATGAAGGTTTTACTTTTAATTCAGAATGAGTTTTTTTCTCAAGAAGACGAAAAGAGATTGAAAACTTTGCAAACGTTTAAAGACGAGTTTGGTGTCATTCGTTTGAAGACCAAAATTATTTATCGAAAGGATAATGAAGATTTTCTTAAACCTATTGTTCTTCCATCAAAACATGAAGTGGTAAAACGGCTAATTTATAAAGCACATGTTGAGAACTGCCATGCTGGTGTCCAGATACTATTAAATATACTTCGAGAAAAGTATTGGATCCTAAACGGCAGAAAGGCGGTGAAAAATGTTGTAGCCAGCTGCACTGCATGCAAAAGATTTCGGTCAAAGAACTTAGAAGTAATCAGTCCTCCACTTCCAGAAAACAGAGTTAAAGATGCTGCAGTTTTTCAGATAATTGGTGTTGATATGGCTGGGCCATTATTTCTCAAGGATAACAAGAAAAGCTGGGTTTTAATTTTTACTTGCGCAGTATACAGAGCGGTCCATTTGGAGCTTGTTACTGCTGCTTCAACAGATGCGTTCTTAATGGCTTTTAGAAGATTTATAGCTCGCAGAGGAAGATGCTCTACTGTATACTGTGACAATGGTTCAAATTTTGTAGGAGCAGCCAACTATTTCAAGAAACTAGACTGGGAACGCATACGAAAACATGGAGCTATCAACTCTATTGATTGGAAGTTCAATCCCCCAACTGCTGCTTGGTGGGGTGGTTGGTGGGAGAGATTAATTCGAATTCTAAAAGATCTCTTGAAAAGAGTGTTAGGGCTGGCACGTCTCGATTACGAAGAAATGATGACGGTTTTAGCTGAGTGTGAGAAGGTAGTCAACTCAAGACCTCTTACTTACATCTGTGAAGAGGAAGCTGTAAAACCAATTTCGCCATCGATGTTCATCCAAGATATGCATGAATGCAGTCTTCCTGATTTGGATGCTGTTGAGCAAAATTTTTTGTGTAAAAGGCTCAAATACAGACAAACCATTCTCAAAGATTTACGAAGCCGTTTTAGATCTGAATATCTTGGTGCTCTTATTCTACGTAAAAGTAAAAGCAAAAAGTCAGGCAAACATACTGTTACTGTTGGCGAAATTGTTATGGTGGGAGCCGATAATAAAAAGAGAATCTACTGGCCTTTAGGTCGTATCACTGAGATTATACCAGGTAAAGACGGACAAGTACGACTTGTTAAAGTGCAAACTTCCCAAAAGGAGCTCTTACGCCCGATTCAAAGAGTTTATCCCCTAGAGATAACATCGTCTGAAGATCTTCCCACACCGATGACTCTCAGTAAAGTTAAAGATTCAGCTAACATCTCCAAAGTTTCAGACAGTACTACTAATGAGCAAATGAAGTTTAGTAGAGTTGGCCGAAGAATTAAGGTGCCGGAAAGACTGAACTTGTAGATTATATTAGATATTGTTGATCATTCTTCTATTTATTTTACTTTTTCATTTTTATATTTTTTAAATGTAATGTTGCCATCCTTGTACCAAAGTTGTTTGACTAATAGTTTTTATGTTTTGATTATTATTTATAATCAAAAGGTGGGAGGATGTTGAAAATGTATTATTATATCTATTATTTATTTTATGAATATTATTATTATTGGATGGCAACGTTAGTTAAAAAAAAATATGATACTTGGTCTCGTTTAATCGAGAGCTCGTGTGTATTAAAATTTTTAGAATAAGTAATTTACTGTTTTAGAGAGTAGGTTTTTCCATTGGGAATAAAGTTTTTTTTGTATTTTTTAAATGATTTCTTTTTGTAAATAATATTCAACGTAGCTGTGTTCTTTTTTACTGATATTTGAATTTTAAGAAGAAACGCAGTACGTGTTATTCAATTGAGTAGCCGCTTTGAAGATAAAAGTGTGAATATTTCATTTACTGGCGTCCGTAGATAACACTAGTTTTTAGAAAGCAGAAGGAAACGGTGATTTTCTTAAGTAGCTTTAACAGTCGCTATAGACAGCGCCACCTATTACAGATTGCGTACTTTTTATTTAACTCTCATTAATAATTTTCAGAAGTGATGTGATCGACGTTTCTTCGATTTTATACACGTTTTATATATATCAAATGCCACTTCTAAAAAATTTAGTGGCTATTGAATAAAAAAATCTGGCAGCACTGAAGGATGGGCGGCAAATCGACCAACTAGCGACTACTAAGTGGTTAAGCAAGTTAATCCCTCTATAATTTCCACAGCAGTTTCTACCCCCCTTTTCGAAGATAGAGATGATTTTCGTTATTTGCCAGGTATTTCACTTTTTTTCCAAAACACACTGGACTTTTTCCCTAATTTTTATTCTAGAAATGTATTTACATTATATCTGCGGGATTTTAAGTTATTAATTTAGTGGTATGTAGAATTTTAAATTGTGAATTTAGTGTTCATAAAATTAAAAAGGCTAGCAACTGCTGACTTAGAGGGAAAATTTCTTGAAAATTTTTTTAAATTGTTTAATTTAAGGAATTTTTTCGACTTGCTAAAACATTAAAATTATATTTAAGAAAACTGAATTTAAAAATTTATTTCTGAAAAATAACAAATTGGTTGAATTTTAATAAATTACGGACATAAAGTAAAGCTTTCTTTTTCATATTTAATAACAATAGCTGTTTTAAACTAAAGATGTGTAAAATGCAGTATGTAAAATGTGTAAATGCACTCACGTAAAATGCAATATGTATGCTGCTGAAAACGCCAGAAATGAAATAGCGAATTTTAGAAATTCATAAGAAAAGTCATTTCTAATGCGTATTGATGTTTCATCCGATATATGTGATGTACTTTTACTGAATACATCATGAAAGGTTTTACTGCATAATTACAAAATATGTTCCGAATATTGAAAATTTAACAAAAGACTAACAGTAGACGTGAGTAAACAGCATTTATATGTATTTTACGAAAAAAAAAATTAAACACTAACCAAAGAAATTAAATTGTAATTCTCGATGATATTTATGTCTCTTATTTTCTTTATAAACTGAATAAGAAAAAAATATTTAATACTGATAAATTATTCAGTTTCAACATATTTTAAATTTAGTATGCATGTGGAGAAAGACGGCTAAATAATCTAATGCAAGAGCAAATTTTAAGAATTAAAAAAAAAAAAAAAAAAACTTTATGTTCACCAGCTAAAAAGTAATTTTTAATATTCGTAAGGTAGGAAAAATATAGCAAGAATATTGGTAAGTTACCGAAAAAAAAAAAAAAAAAAAAAGAAGGTAAAACGTAATGTTATTCCCTGAAAATACAGCTATCTACATTTTGTTTTTCATAATTGAGTTACAAAAACTGTTTGAAGCAAAGTTAATAATAGTTTCTTTCTTTCTTTTTTTTTTTTTTTTTTCCCTTAGATTTTTTTAAATTTAATAAGGCTGTTCCCGACTTTTCTTTCCCACGAGCCGTTTCTTAGAGTATAATTTTCTTATTTAGTTGTAATTACACTTCGAGAAAATTTCTCCAACAAGAAAGTGTTCCGGTAAAGGAGGCAGTTACTAGCAATGCTAAGAATAATATTAGAATGTTGGCCAGTATGCTAAAGCAAGTATGCGCCAAACGTGCCAAATTACTACAAGCGAAATATTAATTTTACACCACAATTTATGTATGGTAATTTCTGTGTTATTCAATCACAGATAAACAGGTCGATGATTAAATATTTTTCTTCAAGTTAATGTGTTTTTATGGGGTATTTTTTAGATGTTAATTAAGGATAAACTATTCAAAAATATCAATCACGTACAGTTTCGACAAAAAACAGGATTGTTTGAGCTTAAAACTCCAATTCTTCAACTACCATTTCAGTTATTTCCCGGAAAACCTGGGTGATGTTAGCAAAAATTAAGGAAACCTGCTTTATCACGATATCAAAGAAATGTAGAGGAGGTATCTGGGACGATGGAGTGTTAATATGTTAGCAGATTATTGTTGGATGTTTTATAGACAACACCCCTACTCTACAATGCATTAGCCGTACAACAAGTAAAGAGCTCTAAAGGGGTAAACAGCTCAAACATCGATGTAAAGAAACACATTTAAAAGATAATGTGTAAATAATGTCGTACGAGGGTTGTAAATTAAATAGTGGCAACTTAACCTTGAAACTCGCAGAAAGGCGGGCATGCGCAAAAAGGATATGGGAGCGGTGAGGTGGCGCTGTTGTCCATGTGTAGAATGCAGAAAACAGTCAATCTGTAGTGTTTGTGTGGCGTTAAAGTGAGGAGTTTCGTTTCCATCGCTCTAAAGCATGTTTTCAAAAGGTGATCAGCGGTCGTGCCTTAAAATCGAAGTATTCGTGCTACCCCATCGTGCTACTCTCCTATACGGTAAAGCATTTGTGCCACAGGCTTCCACTAATCCTCGATAGCATTCTGTTGCAATTTTACTTCGGTTTTAAGCCACGACCGCTGATCACCTTTTAAAAACATGCTTTAGAGCGATGGAAACGAAACTCCTCACTTTAACGCCACACAACAACTACCCTTCTTAGCAGATCGACTGTTTTTTGCAATCTACACATCGACAACAGCGCCACCTCACTGCTCCCATATCCTATTTGCGCATGCCCGCCCTTCTGCGAGTTTCAAGGTTAAGTTGCCACTATTTAGTTTACAACCCTCGTATTTTAATATAGTTTATACATTAATTGTTTCGGTTTTGTTATAGTCTCTGGGTGAATTCTTCCGATCTTCATCCTAGCTTTGTGAAAATTCTTTACGTGGTAGGAAAAAATAACAATAATTTAGTACGAAGTACAGAAAAAAAAAATTAAAAATACGATTTCGCTGACCTGTATATTTATTACAAAATACTCTTAAAATACTATTAAATAATTCCTGCATGATGGTTTCGGACAATCTGTAATAACTTGGCACTTGTGCATGTCAACTTTTTAAGTTATTCTGGAGCACATTTATAAACAGTCCTTTATTCACATCACTTTATTTATAGTAAAAACAATAAATAAATACAATTAAATGGGACGAAAAATACCCTTCAAGAAAGTGGTGCGTGAAAAGGCATGTTACTAAGAATGCTCTGGAATAAATTAAAATGTTGGAATGTCTGTAAACAGAAAATGTAGCTTTATTTATTATTATTATTATTATTATTTTTTTTTTTTGAACTGTACAAATGTTTTATTTAGTTATTAGTGCGTGGTTAACTGTAGAAGTCGTTACCACTATTTATACATGCAGTAATTTTTGCTTTATTAAATTACACGAAATAAATTTATATATATATGTATATGTTATAAAATAATGGTGAAATCTTTATATACTGATTTACTATAGGGAAGTTATAGGGAAATAGCTGAGTTAAAATTATCACATAAGAAAATACAATAATAAACAAATGCTTTACCAATAAAGTAAGGGCTCGTTTTCACTATTGAAACTGAAAACCAAAAATGTTTTAGAAGAAACATCCATATGTTTAAAGTAATATTACATATTTTCAGTTTGTCAGATAAATTAAACAAAATTAAATGATGAAAAATTTATTAATATTGAAATACAAAATACTATATTTAAAAATGTTTAATGTATAATTACTATATAAAACCATTATAAAATTTACAAATATTACTCTTATATTATTCATATTGTCTTCATAATTTTAATAATATTACAATAATTCAATATTTAATAATAGATAAGATTATTAAATAAGATTTATGAAAATTTAAAACTTAATTTTTGATTAAAAAATATAACAGTGCATTTTACTTTTCCTTGATCAATTTAAAAGAGTATCCATTGTTTTTTCTTATTACTCCTAAATATGACGGATGTGGCAAATATTCTAACACTGAAATGTAATTGTCTGAACCTAAGTGTGAGAGACAATTTCCAACACTGTTGGACTGCTAACACTTTATTTGTGAGGTGAAACAGAAATGAAGGCGCACAATGATATTTAACCCTGTGATAAATTTATTTATAAAAAAAAAAAAAAAAAAAAAAATTCATTTTTTTTTATATTATCATTCCTACATTACATTTACATGCTCATTATCTTTTTAAGAACATATCTTAAAAACAAACAACTGCAGATAATTTAAATTTGGTATTTTTAAATTCGTATTAGGTTTTCATTTGAAGAATTTTGGAAATATGAAGGGAAATTAATTATAGAATTTTTTTTTTTCCTAGTGAATGTAGGAATTATGATTCAATCGGAGAGGTTGAGGGCGGTGGTGTCCTCCCACCCCCCCCTCTCCCTACAGAATTATATTCCAAATAAAACTGTTCCTAAACTTATTTCATTTTATTTTCAAAGTAGAATGAACTTTATAACTTACATTTTTCATCATATGATTTAATCGGCAATCTATCTTTATAGTATTGAAGTGAAGGGTAAGACAATGATGTATGCGTGGCACACCCGATCATTTTTTATTTTATTTTATCTATTTATTTATTTTTCAAGAAATTTGTCGTATTGCACTTGGAAGAATTTCCCAATTAACTCAGTTATTTCAAAATCTTGTTACTGGAGAGGGCGGCCGAGTACAAAGCAAATATTAAATTAAAGTTTCCCGAAAAAATTTATAGCCGATCAAAAGGCTTTTAGGGTTAAAAAGCAAGGTGTTCCCAGATTTTAGGAAAAGGAGCATTCCTTTGCGTGACATTTTATCAAGGACTTTCATTTGCATTTGTTTAAATATAGTTAGATGTAACATTATTTATTATTAATCTTTTATAATGAACGCTAAAACTTTTATTTTTTAAAATAAATGTTTTTTAGAACAATAACTTCAATTAAAAAAGAGGTGTAAGAATATAATACTTTTATAATTCCTTTAATTAAATTAATATATATATATATATACTAGCAGACCCGGCCACGCGATGCTGTGACTAAGTTACACATTGAATTATACGGCTGTAAACTATTTAGTACAGTCAAATTATTATTTACGAACAAAGACGAAAACGTTGTAGCCGATGTAAAAACCCACAGGGTTGAGATTTGAAACTTCGGTCAAAATTTGGAAGCGATTGATAAAAATTTTCGTAGTGTTGATATTAAGCACAAATTAATTTTATTGTAGGGTCCTATAAATTTTAATGGAGAAGTGACATATATTATTTCTAATGCTACTTTGGATAAAATTGCTAAAATGACTAATATATAAATTAAATTCTATTAAAATTCTATTAAAATAAAAATATAAAAGAAACAGACGATTTTAAAATCAATTTTTATGGAGGAGTGAAATATAATATATGCTATAATGGATAATTTTACTATAAAATGACCTCATCATTTTAAATATTTTAAAGAGGGCAACAGCTGTAGTTATAAAAAGGAAAACAATAAGGCTAAACCAGAAAAATAAGTAAATTTGATAAATATTTTAAAACTTTAAAATTGGAAATCTTATGAAATATTGGACATTTAAAGTAAATACATGTATCATTTTAAATAGAAAAAGATTTTGGAAAAGTTTAGTGTATTTTATAGAAGTGATGAGAAGCTTTTGAGTATGTTAAAATTTTAATAGTAAATTCAAGTTAATAAAGATGGGAAACATTGAGGATTAAGATAAGAACAATTATAAGATTAAAAAAAAAAAAAAAAAAAAAAAAACTTTTTATATACCATGCTTCTAAATTTTAATATACTAATAATATACTAATTAAAAGGAAAATGATAAATATTCTATCATAGTTTGAAGTCAAATTTGTTTTCAAATGTCTAAATAAAATATCTGATGTAAGATACTAATATTTTGCAGCGGAATAGATTTCATTTCTGTCATCCTTGGCGAAAAAAAAACAAGAATATCGCCAAATTATCTGGCGAAAATATTTAATTCCTTTCAAAAATCATGGTTATTTTAACAACTTATATTAAAAGAATAATGAATAATATGAAACAATATTTCGTACAATGCATATTACATGTCATACATACGTACAATGAATAATACATATTACATTTCGTACAATGCATACATCTGGCATGTATATTTTCGTGTTACGCTTTTGATCGCCAAATAATAATAATAATAATAATAATAAAAGCCAAGGGCGACAGAGTTTTGAAATTTAAAATTAAAATTTTGTCAATTTGACAGCAAAATAATTCAATCTAACACCCGCGATAAATAATACATATCTATACCCAAATATAAGGATTAAAATCGGGAAATAAATTTCCTCGATTTTTAATAATTTCTTACAAAAAATCCAGTGGGCAATTAACATAGGAAATCTTTTTCTTGGCTGCACAGACGGTCAGTGAGTCACACTTCGCTTGCGTATAGAACTCATAGATATAGTATAGCATACATAGAATAGAGTGATCATTAGGGAGAAAAAAGTTATTCCTTTTCATTTGGGAAAAGACGACGTTTTTACCATAATATGGCCGTCTTTCCCCGAGTGAATACACACGGGAATACATACTAATATTTTAGCAAATAAAATTTATGAATAATTTATTTGCTAAAGGGGAATGGAAGACTCCAGATACAGTTTCAAATTCATATTTCTTTCTTTCTTTCTTTTTTTTTTTTAAATACCACTTAATGGCTGTTTCCAAAGCTTTTATTTATTTTTTTTTTTCGGCATCAAAAATCTTTGTACGATAACATGGGGATAAGAGATCTATATATATTACTATATCTATGATAGAACTACATTAGCACTTTATCAATGTGTATAAAATCTTTAAATTGATTATGACGTCAATTTTCATGAGATGCATAATTTAACTTTTTATAATTTTTTAACGTTCACGTTTGATTAAATGTATTTATTTTTTTGACGAAAGAAAATGAACTCGTATTTTTTTTTTTTTTTTTTTTGGCAACAATTAAATTAATGGAACTCACAGATATTTTGGAGCAACTTTAATAAAAGTCTATAATTAACAAATAATTGCAATAAAACAATATTGTGACAATAAATTGAGATAAAAACTATCCTATCTCTCAAGTTGGACCAAACTGCACACAGTGTGCAAAATTTCATTAAAATCGGTTCCTTAGTTTAGGAGTTTACCCCGGACAAACATCGTGACACGTAATTTATATATAAATACAGATATATATATATATATATATAAATCTCGTGTCACAATGTTTGTCCTCAATGGACTCCTAAACCACTTAACCGATTATAATAAAATTCGCACACCATGTGCAGTTCGATCCAACTTGAGAGATAGGATAGTTTAAATCTCAAATTATAGTCGCAATTTTAATTTATTGCTAATTATTTGTTATAATTTCAATATTTCATTATTTCAATTTCTAATTATGATTAAATTATTTTGAATACATCATTCGAAAGATATTTTAAAGTTCTTTTAAATTATCGAAAGTTTTTACCAGATTTACACGTTTTGAGGTGTCCTGAATCAGTTTTCTTTTATATCTCAGAAATTAATTTAAAAAAATTTCATAAGTAATACATCATTTGAAAGCTTTGTTGACTTGATACACATTTTAAAGTACTTTTACATTATCGAAAATGGAATTCGAGATTTCACCCGATTTACACGTTTTGAGGTATCCTGATTAGGTTTTTTTTTTTTTATCTCAGCTACTAATTAAAATAATTTTATAAGTAATAGATCATTAGAAAGCTTTTTTTGATTTGGAATCGAACAGTGGATTACAGAAATTTCTACCGCCAGATGGCGCTGTAATACATTCAAATTTCAATATTTCAATTTCTAATTATGATTAAATTATTTTTAATGCATCATTCGAAAGATATTTCAAAGTTCTTTTATATTATCGACAGTTTTCACCAGATTTACACGTTTTGAGGTCTCCTGAATTAGTTTTCTTTTGTATCTCAGTACTAATTAAAATAATTTCGTAAGTAATACATCATTAGAAAGCTTTTCAAACAGTGGAATACAGAAATTTGTACCGCCAGATGGCGCTGTAATATTTTAAAATTTCAATATTTCAATTTCTAATTATGATTAAATTATTTTTAATACAGCATTCGAAAGATATTTTAAAGTTCTTTTAAATTATTGAAAGTTTTCACCAGATTTACACGTTTTGAGGTGCCCTGAATCAGTTTTTTTTTTGTATCTCAATTATTAATTTAAAAAATTCATAAGTAATACATCATTTGAAAGCTTATTTTAGTTGATACACATTTTAAAGTACTTTTGCATTATCGAAAATGGAATTCGAGATTTCACCCGATTTACACGTTTTGAGGTGTCCTGATTAGGTTTTCTTTTGTATCTCATCTACTAATTAAAATAATTTCATGAGTAATACATCATTTGAAAGCTTTGTTGATCTGGAATGGAACAATAGATTACAGAAATTTCTACCGCCAGATAGCGCTGTAATATTTTTAATTTCAATATTTCATATTCTAATTATGATTAAATTATTTTTAATACATCGTTCGAAAGATATTTTAAAGTTCTTTTACATTATCGAAAGTGGAATTCGAGATTTCACCTGATTTACAATTTAAAGTGTCCTGATCAGGTTTTCTTTTGCATCTCAGCTAATTGAGTAAGACCGTTCAAAATTGGTATATGCAAGTTAATTAGGAGGGGCTGGAACGGTGGGGAAGGAATAGGCGCGCAGCGCGCATGGGTTTGGGACCCGGTGCGAGTTTTTACCCGATGAAAAAAGATTTTTTTTAAATTTAATTTTCTTAATAAAAGTTTGAGTTGAGAAGGAATATGCGTGTACAGCGCACGTATATCCTCAAACGTGCGCGCGCAGCGCGCATGGGTCTGCGCTGCCGAAGGCAGTGGCGTCCCGGTGTGAGTTTTTACCCGATGCTAAATGATATATTTTTTAATTCCTTTTCTTGAGAATGAAAGTTTATGAGTAATAACATGGAATTTTGAGAAGTCATAAGGATGGTGAAGGAATACTTGCGCGCAGTGCACGGGTCTACGCTGCCGAAGGCAGTGGGGACCCGGTGCGACATTTTTCCTGATCAGATTTTTTTTTTCTTTTTTTATCACATGATAAAAATTAATGCAATTTTGAGAATTCATTAATTATTGTGATTCATTTAAAAATAGTGACCAGCGAAGCGGGCGTAGCCTGCTAGTATATATATATATATATATATATATATATATATATATATATTTGTTCGTGTTAGGAGAAATTTTACATATTATTTGCGTTTTGATTTATTTGTATAATTTCATTTTTTCCCCTAACAAATATAAGCTTTAGAAAAATCATCACATATTTATAATTAACTTTAAAGTTAATTTAGAAAATAATGTGAATGTTTTTTGTAAAACACAATTTATGTAAAAAAAAAAAAAAAAAAAAAAAAAAAAAAAATTGTGTGCGGGAAATTTTAATATTTTAATTTTAGTTAAAATAAATTACTAAAGAAACGACTTTAAAAATAAACTTTCAATTTTAACTTAATCAAAAAGCGTTTACTTCTTACAAATGTTAGTTTAACATTCTAAAGAAGCTTCTTAAAAACCTACTTTCACATCACTAAAATAAAATAGTGTAAATTAACATAATAGTTTTATGTTTTTAATAGGAATTTTCTTTTTCTTTTTTTTTTTATTTCTTTTAAACTGTTCATTGTAAAATATTTTTCTCATATTAGAAAAGTAAAATTGTGAGAATTTTAATTAGTGGTTCACGCAATTTAAAGAAATTGCACTTAAAAGTGTTGTTAATTAGTTTTCTTATTTTCTTTGAATTTAAAAGGTAAACAAACACATTTTTTTAATTTCTGATACCCAAATATAATAGAGGAAATATTGTTTCCAGGTCAAATTTACAAAACTGAATTTTTGCAATAAATCGTGTTTGAGACTTCCCGAATTCAAATAATAAGGTTTAGATGTTAGCCTATGTGTCTGTGTGCTTGTCTGTCCATGAGTATGTGTGTGTGCTGTCTGTTTGTCTGTTATCAGAATAATAATAATAAAAAGAAAAGAAAAAAAGTACTGGAAGAATGTCCAAATTCTGTATTTCTAAATCTGTATCATATGGGGGTATTACTTCAAACAATAGTTGTGATCGGAAAAAGGATTTGCGCATATCGATACACAAAAAGATTCATCTACATTACATCCATGGATGAAATTTCTTGTTACATATCAACACTATTAGGACATCCCAATATCTTATTATAATAACATATATTTTCTATATGGGCAAAAGTATGGTTCATATGAAATGGCGTAAAAGACATTCATCATTTCTTTATAGTATACTAAAAGTAATTTGGTTACATTAAATGCCATATTTGGATTATTAAATGCTATATTTCAAATTAACCTTTATTAATTAGCAGATAAGTAAATAAAATAAGTCTGGAAAATATGTCTTCATAAATAAAACCCATTTTCCCGTTAATATTTTATTTGTTTTTACTATAATGCTAGAATGTTAATTTCTGTTTGAAGGTTTTTTTTTTCTTTTTTTAATCAGTTAATTTGTATTTGAAGTTTATCCTCTACACACTATGAAATTGCAGTAAATATCTGAAATTTCATCATTAAATTATACGGTCAGCCACTTTCTTCGAGAATAAAGTAAGTACCCATATTTGGAACATTATGTAAAGTTCAAAGCATTGACCAATTATTACGCTCTTAAAATAAATGAGATAATTAACCGTGTCAAGTAGAAGTTATTCTTTTTACTTCCATTACCCTACTACCGTAGGTAATGGAAGTATTGTATTCGGTCTAAAAATTCGAAGTCGGGTTTTCACCTGATTTACACGTTTTAAGGACCCTGAGTCCAAAAAAGTGGTTTTTGGCAATTGGTCAGTGTGTATGTATGTATGTATGTGTGTGTGTGTGTATGTATGTATGTATGTGGAGAATCTTCTGGCTATTATAGCTCAGAAACTAATAAAGATAGAGCTACGAAACTTTAGATCTGAAATACGTCTGGTGTACAGATAAAATTTCCAAATTTTAGTGAAAATTGAAAAACCGGAAGTGGGACATCAGAAACCAGAAGTGGGACCGTAAGTCCGTATCTCAAAAACGGCTCTAACGATTTTCTTCAAACTTGCTATATAAACACTCTATTAGATGTTCTTTCGAATGATATAGTTGGTTAGTTCAGGAAAATTGATAGGCGTCCTGTATATATAGCTCAATTTCAGGTCTCCCAAGGGCGTTCCTTTAAAAACAGCTGTACGGATTTTTTTCAAACTCACCATTTTAGCTCACGTTTAAATATGCTTTTGTATGTAATTACTGTTTTCCTGTCAATAATTGAGTTTAACCGGAAGTGGGACATCGGAAACCGGAAGTGGGACCATAAGTCGGTATCTCAAAAACGGTTCTAAAGATTTTCTTCAAACTTGATATATAAACACTCTATTAGTTGTCCTGATTTTAATTAAATACTTATTTCTGTATAAATGTTTTATTTATTTATTTATTGAGTATCTTTTACTAGTTAGTTCTAGGGCGCCTAAGACGCCCGTTAAAAATTATCATTTCATTTTATTTATTTCTCACTTCAAATAATTCATTTGCTAGCAAGCCCGTGCTAAATTTTCGCACTCTATTTATCTCTTCGTTACTTTTAAAATTTAAAATTATTATTATTATTATTTTATAGACGTCATTTTTTCATATGCATGAGCAACTGAGCAAATTTAATATTTAATATTTTTCCTTTTCTTCACGTGAAAGCATTGTGATGATTAGAAGAATGTAGATCATGAAGAGGCGATCCTTTTCCGAGAAAACTATTTATTTTCTCATTTACATACACAACACATCACAAATAACACAAAAAAGAACGTAAATATACTATGTAAACATTATTATTTTTAAATGGACATAATTTTCCAGTCCACCAAACAAAAATACGAGCGGTCCTCAAACCAGGCGTTTTTACACCTTCATTGCATCATCCACTCTCTAAAAAACTAAGTCAAAGTCTCTCTTCAAATCGAAAGTCTTTTTCGTCTGCGCTGGACAGACAGCGCCCTCTAGTCGGTCTAAAAGTCATTACAGACCTCCTCCCTTCAGGGGAGAAACTTTTCACTATTGTAGAGGGGGAAGTTTGGTTAAATGATACTTCATTAGGATAAGTCTATATTCAAAATCAATAGTCACAATGTTCAACATATTGGTCCATTTTCTTAATATCGTAATTAATTTAAAACAAGTAATAAATTTAAAAAAAATACGAGCAAGCACCAATTCTATGCAGAAACAGTACCTGGTTATATTTAAATGCACCAGACTTATCCCAATTTCAGATTAAATACACTATTTAACTATTTTTAAAATATACAAAAATATATATACCAAATAGAAAATTAAATATTATTACACAATATACCTATGACACTAAATAGATATGCAAAGTAAAATATAGATAGTGAAAACAAATATATACCATATATATATATATAGCAATTAAACAAATACGATATATATAGCAATAATTAAACAAATACAATATATATAGCAATAATTAAACAAATACGATTTATAGCAATAATTAAACAAATACAGAAACTTTTTTAAACTAAGGGATAAGACTTAATCTATCAGCATTCAGAGATTGTAATTCTATACACTCAACAACCTCCTAATTAAATAATCTGCATAGAGTTCCCAAAGTAAAAGTCTGGTATTTGGTCTTTTTTTTTTCTTTTTCTTTTTCTTGGGAACATGAATAGCTTTATACAATTTTGAGATAAATTCTTCTTTAGCTCTTCAAAGGCAATTTGGCAAGAGCTATTCCAGTCAGTGGATTTTAGAGTCCAATCCTTTAGTAAGTCTGACAATAAAGCTGCATTTTCAGAAAATTCAGGAATGCATTTTTGATAGTATTCAGCTAATTTCAAAAAGGCTGTCACGTGAGTCTTGGTAGTATGAGACGAAGAATCTTTCTTGTCTCGAACCTTCATATCACTTGGAGTTCTCAACCTCTGGCCTACTAAATGTCTGGAATTTTTCACATGAGCTCGAGTAGGTTGACAGTTAGAAGGTTTAATGTGCAACTTAGTAACACTCATTTTGAAGGAAATGTCTCTTACATGTATTTTTCTTGCTTTAGAAAAATTGACGACTTTCTCTCTATATGGCACTGGACACTTTTCACTATGTTTCAATGAAGTTTGCCATTAGTTCACTAGAATCTTTTGGTACATTGTTCTTGGGCTTGAATGTACTGAATGTAGTTGCAGAAAGCTCTTCTTTCAAATATTTTTGTTCCTTCAATTGTTTCTCATAAGTTAAGCATTTTTCAGATAATTGCATAAGATCTAATTTATTGTTTTGCAATTCAGCTGTCAACTGATCCAATTTAGCATTAGAAATTTTTTCTTTCTCTTCAAGAATATTAAACAGGTAATCTAATTTAGAATTAATTATAGTAATTTCATTTCTTTCTTCAACAAGCTTTTCATTTTTAAGACAAATTTCATTTTCTTTACCTTTTATTCTTAAGAGCTCTTCTTTAATTATGTTGATTTCATTAGACAGCTTAAGATTTTCAGTTTTCGTATTTTCCAGTTCTTGTTTGCAATTATTCTTTTCAACATTCAAAATTTCTAACTGATTTAGAAAATTCTTTTCTTCACTTTGTGAATCAAGGCGAAGAGTTTTTAACTTATTTTCAAACTTTTCTTTCTCTTGAATTTCTTCATTTATCTGCTTTTCATATTCTAAGCATTTTTTATTCAGATAAGCACCTATTTCAGCTTTTAGTTCGTCTATCACAAAATTAGAGTCTTCATTTTTCTGTTTAAAATCTTTTAAGGCATTATTTAGTTCCGAAATATTTTTCGTAGTATGTTCCAACTCTTCAGTAAGTTTTTTGTTTTCAAGAGACATTTCTTGTTCTTTAATTTTCTTTTCTTCCATCTCCCCTTTCAAACATATTATTTCATTTAACAATCTGAAATTTTCAGTTTTGAGATGGTCAAAATTTATTTTCTCTTTAAGAACAACTTCATTTTCTATTTTATTTTGATTTTCTTTGATATCATGCAGTTCTTCAACAAACTCTTTTGGAGAGGTATTATTAAGTTCTGGCCATGAAAAGCAGGATTTCTTCTACCTCTTCAGTTTTCTTTTCATCTTCAGATTTGCTGTCAATCAAATTTTGGTCAAAATGAGCAACATCTTTATTTTGAATATTTTTATTCATCTTTAAAAATTTCTTAGCATTTCTTGTTTGTACTGATTTTAGCTTATGCTCTTGTACATTTTCTTTTGATTTGCAATTTTTGAACATTGCAGCAGTTTTATTTCCTAACAAATACTTGTTACTATAAAAGGAATTTTGTAGGACAGCTGCTTTAGTTTTTATGTGTCCCATTTTACAATCTAATTCAATTTCTGCAAGTGGTAGGCAAACAGGATCCACTTCTAATGGATTTTTAATGTACACTTTCTCATTTGTGTACATATGTGGTTTCACATACTTGCTGCTGATCAAATCACATGAAGCACCAGTATCTCGAATTATCTTCATCTCAGCACCATTCACTTTACCTAAACTAGTATAAGGTGTCATTGATTCATCAGAACCTGCCTCAGCTATAATATGTGAGATAAATTCTTGAGTTTTCTTTAATTTGTCACACTGAGGTCTAAGATGATTAGTAGATCCACATTCATAGCAACGAGCAATTTTTCTTTTATCAAATTCTTTATTTCTCTGATGGTCCTGGGATGTTTCTTGTTTTGCAAGAAATTTCGGCTTGACATCTTTGTTATTATCGTTAGACTTATCATCACAAAAGTTTCCACTTTGGTTACGAAAGCTGGAAAAGTTCTTTTTGGGCAAATCCCTCCTTTTAAAACTTTCTCTTATGCTTTCAAATTCATCTAATTTTTCAGCTAAGTCTAAAGGTGTTGTAAAGGTAAGCCAGTTATCTAAAAAATGATCTCTTACATCAGCAGGCACTCAAAACTTCAACTGCTCAGTCACTATTAGGTCTTACAGCTGTTGAAAATTCTCTATCTTTAATTCTGTAAGCCACTCCGTAAAATAACTAGAAAGCTCCTGGGCATAATTTCTCCAAGATTTTTCGGACGATTTGTGGTGCTTATAAAAATATTGTTTCAATTTTTCACTATTTAATTTATATCTTTTCATAATGATATTTTTAACAAAATCATAATTTGTAGCATCGTTTGGCGACTCTCTGGCCAACATATTGGAAAGTTCTGGCGGTAAAACTGCTAACAGGTAGGCCACCCAATCCTTTTTTGGAACTCGTGCCATCTCCGCTCTTCTTTCGAAATTTATTAAATATAAACCCATTTCATCATGTTTTTCATCAAATCTTGGGGTAATTTGCGTTAACTGAATTCTTGGAACCGATTCAGTCACCTTTTCTGGTTCTAATAATCTTTCAGGATTTTCTTTTGAAATTTCCAATTTCTTTAATTAAAGTTCGTATTGTTGAGTTTCTCGGGTCCTTCTTTCTTCTCTTTCTTCTTGTCTTATTCTTTCTTCTTCTTGTATTTTTTTATCTTCAAGAAGCCTTTCCAATATTAATTTTACTTCTTCCTCATTATAGGACTTGCTAGATAAAATTAATTTCTTGATGTCAATAACTCTACTGGAAGCATCTGCTTCGACACCGATTTCTTCACAAATTTGAACCAATTCATGTTTTCGAGCTTTAGCTAAAAATGCCATGTTTGTAAACCCCAAACAAAACCAGAATGCTCTCAAAACGATAATAAAATATAAACAAATAAAATAATCAGATTTAATTTTTTCAAAATCAATCAAACACACACAAAAAAAAAAGGATACTAAGGGTAATTAACCTTTGCAATTAATTAAAAAATAATATCTAATACCGTTAATGGTATCTACTTATGAAAAATACCTTATATATCTCTATTTAAGAGAACACTTTTTTTTTTTTTTTTTTTTTTTTTTTTTTAATAAATATATATTTTTTTCATAAAAAGAAACACTTTCTTCTTAAAGAACAGAATACGTGAACATTATTAATCACCCAAATTTCTTTTATTAAATAAATCATATATTCAAAAATATTATTCAAAATAATATTTTAAACCAAGTATGTTCTCATACTAAGTACTACTTGTTTCCTACACAATCATTATTTCAATTCAAAACAGAAATAAATTAATTTATTTGCAAAACTATTTGATTCTTTTTGCACACATATTTCTCAGGAAACAGAATAATTAATATTTTTCTTCAACCCCCCCCCCCCCCCCAAAAAAAAAAAAAAAAAAAAAAAAAAAAAACAATAGTTTCGTTTCGAAACCGAAACTCTTTTCTTTATCAAAAAAAAAAAAAAAGGTAAGTTCCACAAAATTAGATTTAAGTAACATAAATTACCATAGTAATTAATATTAAGAAATAAAATGAACATCTAATCGTTAAACACTTCATTTGAAACAGAAACTACTATTTTACTTCAAATCGAAACGAAAATCTTTTGTTCCAAACACGAACAAATTCATTTTACATGAAATCGAAACTAATTTCTTTTTTATTTTTATCCTTCATTCACTCTTTATTTTTGTATTATTCAGCAAAGAAATACCAAATCAGTAAAAAGAGACAGAAAGAAAAATAAATCCAATAAAATATCAGAAATAAAAATGACCTGAAATGCACATTAATATGAATCATTCAACATTTTTCTTTTTAATTCGATAATAAATACATTATTTTTTATTTTTTATTTCTTAAAGCCCTAAAAAAGAATATCTCTATTTAGCTTTTATTACAGAACAGATACTTTATTTCAACTTGTTCTCAAATTTTGCAATTCCGTTTAAAACCGAAATTCTTTTCAAAAGTACTTATTCTACAGTAAGTTTTTATTATTATTATACCATTAAACAAAAGAAAAAACATATATATTCATTTATTTCTCACTGATTCATCAACTTTATTTTTTTTTTCGAAATACATCGACAAAAAAAATTGAAAGATTTTCTTCTTTTTTTTTTATTTCTTTTAACCAACGGATAAATCAGTTTAATATATATATATATATATTTTCTCTACAAATAATAATTTCAAATAATCTTTTTATCAAATAGGGATAAGCGATGCTATGTATATTTCACAATTAAATACATATAATGTGAATTTAAGTACTTAAAAAAAAATATCTTCTCACGTCCTAATACAAGGACTGAGCTGATTTATTATATTATTTTTAAATCAAGGCACTGTTTCATACATAAAGGCACTTACCCCTTTAGTAGCGTGAATTCTTTGTAGCGTCGGACGTATGGCTTTAGCTGCCACCATAACAGTAGACTGTGATGATTAGAAGAATGTAGATCATGAAGAGGCGATCCTTTTCCGTGAAAACTATTTATTTTCTCATTTACATACACAACACATCACAAATAACATAAAAAAGAACGTAAATAAACTATGTAAACATTAATATTTTTAAATGGACATAATTTTCCAGTCCACCAAACAAAAATACGAGCGGTCCTCAAACCAGGCGTTTTTATACCTTCATTGCATCATCCACTCTCTAAAAAACTAAGTCAAAGTCTCTCTTCAAATCGAAAGTCTTTTTCGTCTGCGCTGGACAGACAGCGCCCTTCAGTCGGTCTAAAAGTCATTACAGCATATTTCATTTTATGCTTAAAAAAAAAAAAAAAAAAGGCAAAAATTAATTGAATGTCTATTTTAAAGCTGTTATTTTTATATTTTAATTAATTTTAAAAAATCTGATAAAAAATTCGTTACAAATAAGATACCAAATGAAAGGGACAATTTTTCTAAATCCGTCGGGTTAAACATGTCTATTTTAAAGCTGTTATTTTCATATTCTAATTAATTTTAAAAAATCTGATAAAAAATTCGTTACAAATAAGATACCAAATGAAAGGGGCAATTTTTCTAAATCCGTCGGATTAAACAGCTTATCGATCGGACAGTTAGATTTTTTTTAAATTAACTAAAGTATGAAAAATAGGAGACAGAGTCCAAGGAAATCTCTTAAGCCTAAAGCGTGACAGAGTCAAAATTAGAAATAATAACAATAAAGTATGTTTTTTAAACACACTTCTTCTACTTCCTCTTCCCCCCCCCTCCCAGTGAGACAAGGCTATTTCTTTCAATCTGCGATTTTGAGTTGTCACCATTTGTAGTGTTGCACCTTGAGTTTTATATTTCTTTTGATGTCGGGGAAAAAAATATATAAAGAAAAAAAATTAAATTAAATTAAAATTAAATTTAGAAAAATCGTGTTAAAGAAATGGAACAGCCTCAGTATAGGACGATTGTATATTTTGTATTATTAGTATTATTATTTATACATGTTTAAAAAAAAAATACAAGAAAAGTTAACTTGCATGTATTTGTAGTTATTTAAAAGGATATGACGTCATTAATTAACAAAGAAATTTATCTGAAAATATTTACAATTAACATTTTAAAAATTACTGAAAATAGAATTAAAGTTTCCAAACAAATGGCAATTTATAATAAATAAAAATAAATGGAACAGGATTAAATTTAACAAACGAAATGAAAATTTCTGAAAGTGAACATATTTTGGGACATAAATTTGACTATTATGAATTTATTAAAAATATAAAAAATATTACAAGAAAAGTTAACTTGCATGTATTTGTAGTAATTTTAAAAGGATATGACATCATTAATTATTAAACAAATTTATCTGAAAATATTTATAATTAACATTTTAAAAATTACTGAAAATAAAATTAAAGTTTCCAAAAACTTTTACTCAAATAATAAAATTAATGCAAACTATTTTCTAACAATATCTCCTCAGAATTTCGTAACATATCTGGAAAATGATTAATATATGTGGAAAGCTTTGAGGGACGCATTCCTTGTACAGTCAACACATGGCGCTGCCTCCGATGCCCATCTTTCGACGAGAGGACGAACTGAAATGTAGTCGGGAGCTACCTGCCATGAAGAGCTGTTGAGACCGTCAGCGCGAAGGCTGATGTGGTCATTTTCTTCTAATTAGAGCTTGTAGTGCTCTTAATAGTTGGGTAGAGCCATGGAGAGCTCTATACCACAATCTCACATATTTGAAATAGTACGCGTAGGTACTAATGTGAATTATTAAAGCGAGGAAGTGCTCATATGTTACTTTGTGTTAGTTCTACTGATGAAGAGAGTTTGTTATGTGTATTAGGCCTCGAAACCAGCAAATGGTTATTGATAGAAATTCTACTTTTATAATATTATCTCTGTATATTTTGTGTTTTTGTGTGTCTTCAATAAACGTGCAGTTCTCTAAGTTGCATCTCATCATTGCCCCACCCCTAGACGCCCAGCCAAGATTCTACATACATATATTATTATTTTTCTAATTATTATTTTAAATAACTTATTTGACGGAAAAAACAATTTTGTTACTTATTTAAATAAAAAATGTACATAAAATGTTTATAATGTGTGTAGTACTAGGTAATGGCAGTCGTGTGGCTGTTGCACACCAGATTTTTTTTTTTTTTTTTTTTTATCGACTTCAGTTAAAAAGGCAATTCTTTGAGCTAATTAATAGCTTTTTGTTTAAGCGAACTTGAGTTATTAATTTTAATCGATACTCGGGTTATTTACTTGTATCAGCAACATCGCTCTCGCTGTAACGCATTTTTAGTTGCACGCAAATGCAACGGGCACCTTCATTGTAAAGTAGTTTGTTATAATAATTTTTATTAAAATCATTAATAAAATAAATAAATTACTCAAATACAATAAATAATCATGTTTGAGTGCGGTATGTTAACTCATTTAATTCAGTGAATTTAACTCAAGATGAGAGCGTATGTTTCTTCTAGGCAAATGAGTGAGAGTTCACTCAATTTGGGTTATTTTCGAATTTTATTTCAAGAGAGTAAAATGTTACTTTCTGTTTGAGCGTCAAAAAGTTACAAGATCAGCGTGGGAAAACTTTTAACATAGATGAAATTAGATTATCAACTGGTCCTCGTTCCCTAAAGAAATTTTGGGAAATTCTGATAGGGTTCAGATGCTGGAAAGTACTATATGTACGCTGCTTTAATTCGTCTTGAATAACTGACATAAAACATTGCAAAAATACTTGAATTTACTCTTGATAACCGAACTCACTTTTTTATTTAATACACACATATATATATATATATTATTCCATCTTAACTGCATTTTTCCTCAAACTATACACAGTTTTTTTTTTTTTTTTTCAGAACTGGATCATAAGAAAATCAAAATGTTTATATTGAGGATAAATTGTACACTTTTAAATTCAACTACTGACATTATCCTACCAATTACTTACTTTACCTCATAGTTTGGTGTAATGTGGGTAGTACAACAATGTTAAAATGCTAACTCAATACAATATATACTTCATTGTAAATTTTGGATATACTAGTGCAATGTTAACCTACAAGAAAGTAATGTATAAAGTAATTATTAAAACCAAAGTTCCTCTACATTTTTCTATATAAAAACTGAATTTAAAATTGTAAAAGCTTGTTTTTTTACCTATATTAGACGTCTTGTACAATACAAATTACCGTGTCTGTGGTTTTATTTGAATTTTAAGAAGCTGCGAGATTTAAGAACTTTCTTTTGAAGAAATTTTAAATTCAAAAGATACAGTCGGTAACAAAAGACTCCGGACACTAGCAAAAATTCCTATATAAAAAAAAAGGACACTTAATACAGTTTTGTTAAATAAATCCTTGTCGAATCCTGTTCTTAGTCAGTCTAAAAACAGGATTCGACAAGGATTTATTTAACAAAACTCTATTAAGTGTACTTTTTTATATATAGAAATTTTCGCTAGTGTTTGGAGACTTTTGTTACAGTTTACGTGTATAAAAATAAAATATGCATAAAATTAAAGGTATTTTTAAATACTTTTTTGACATTATAAGAGAATAATTTTTTCTCAAACTCACATTATTTATAAAAGAACATGCATTTTATTTTTATATTTGATATAAGTCATTTAAAATACTGACGATTCTTAAAGTATTTCAAAGGTCTAATATTCTTTTTTTTTCTTTTTTTTTTTTTTTTTTTTTTTTTTTTTTTGTAATTAAATTATAAGCCTTTTCTTTATTTAAAACGAACTTTTTGTACTTGTTAGTTAAGGCAGATTTATTGATTCGATTCAATTAATTTAGGTAGTGTTCAGAGTTAGAAAATCAATTAATTCGCATGAAGTGTTTCTTAATGAAGAAATTGCGTTCTTCCTTATTGTCAATTAGTGTACTGTAACTGAAGTATACCAGAAATAAAAAATTCCAAATATATATACCTTTTAAACAATTAATCTTAATGAAGCGAAACACTTTTGGGAAAAGGAAAGTATTTTACATAAAGACATAATGCAAATTTGTGGGAAAAAAAAGAATTGTTGAAAGTTATTAAACACGTATATTTTTATGTATCTAAATAGCTACATTTTTAATTCTGATAGAGTACGAATTGGAATTTGATGCAGATTTCATACTAATATTCATAAATGAAAAAATCTTCTTAATAAATCTTAAATTGAACAAGAAGAAAATTTACATTCGAAAATAGTGGTACGAGTGATGCGCTAACTTCCCATCCCTGATAATGTGTCTCAGGTGTGAACAAAAATAAATAGCATTCAGGAAAATGTTTAGAAATTATATATATATATATATTTGCATAAAACCAATATGGGCTGATTTTAGTAGTTGTTTTTGTTGTCATTCCATGGTCATTTTTCCCCATCAAAGTTCATTAAAATCCGATATATTTTAACTTCATCTTCAGGAAAACTACTAGTCACTGGTAGCATGTGCTTTGCCTGGAACAATAGCTGAACCTGGAACTGTAGATGAACGGAGATATAAGTATTTGTTTTAAATCTCAAAAAAAAAAAAAAAAAAAAAAAGAAAAAAAAACATTTTTTTTCTTTTTAATACACAGAGTTTTTAACGAAAATTATTCCCACTTTCAGGTGAGTTGGAAAAACACTTTTAAAACAATATACTGCAGTTGGAATATAAATATATCATGAAATATGAATATTTTTATGAAAAACGTTTTCACAGCGCATGTGCAAAGGATAAATAAATAAATAAATAAAAATATTGCATAGGATGAAAGCTAGATATATTGGGCAACTTTTGTCAAAAGTGCATTTGAATTGAGTAAAAATTAAGCAAATTATCCGAAAAAGAACGATATAGATTATAGATATTTTCCCAGAGGGGAAATTTCTTAACGGGTTTTTCGCATGCCGCGCAATTAATTTAAAGATCTAATTATTTTAACCACTTAGCCAAAGTTCTTTTTTTATGAAAACCCCCTTATCATCTCATAAATCTTACTAAATAAACAAAAATATGCTACAGTTACAAGCTTATAAGTTTTTTTTTTTTTTTTTTTTTTTACAAAAAAGTACTTTTGGAATGTGATTAATATAACTGGATCTTCAAATTAATTACGCGGCATGTGAAGAACCTCTTGGAAAATACTTAAAATCTAACTCGTTCTTTTTCGGATAATTTGCTTAACTTTTACTCTATTTAAACGCACTTTTGAAAACTTTGCCCAGTATATCCAACTTTCAACCTATGCAATGTTTTTTTTTTGTTTTTTTTCCCTCACATGCGTATTGAAAATGTTTTTCATAACATACATGATGCTCATTTTTCATAATGCTCATATTTCATGAGTTATTTGAATCCTGATTGCAGTATATTGTTTTAAAAGTATTTTTTCAACTTATCTGAAAGTGGGAATAATTTTCGTTAAAAACTCTGTATAATAAAAATAAAAATATATTGATTTTTTTTTTTTTTAAATTAATGCTTATATCTCCGTTATTTAATATGCTATCGTCACACAAGTTGACCCTTATATTGAAATAGATCTATATTAACATTTTCTAAAGTTACCGTTTATTTCGTCACTTAACGATACAGAATGTTCACAAACATTATTGATTTTGCTAAATTTTTTTAAAGGCCCCCCTAAATGTTTTCTTAAACCAACCTTCACTGAAAAATTGAGAAAGACCCAGTTCTTTAAATATCCAGTGTTTTAAAACATCGAGAGATAAGTTTTTAAATGAAAAAAAAAAAAAAAAAAAATTGATCGTTTTCAAATCTTACTAAACTTTTAAGCAGGAGTGTATATGTAAACACACATTTTTAATAATGAAATTTAAACAATAATGTTAAACTTTATAGATTCAATGAACGTTCTTTAATTTAATTATAAAGTTTAAACCTACTGGATAAAGCAGATAAATATTACGTATATATTGTGTATATAATAATTTCAACCGTCTAACACTTCAAGACAGAAAAACATTAACATTTATTGCTTTAAAATGCGCTAGAAAGGCTATTATTACAAATGGCAACTTTTCGCACAACTTTCGAGCCAACTGTTAATTTGAGCCAATTTTGTTGGTTCAAATCACGTCAATACTTTGTGAATTGGAATTGGTAATACGAAAAAAGTTTTTCTGGCTAGTCATAAAATGTTGCCTGTGTGAGCAATTTATCCTACTATAATAAGCCAATGAGAAGAAATCTCGTTATAAGCGCCGAGAAAAGACAAGGCCGGTTGGAAGTCATGCATCGTTGTTCTCTACCTTCTACCATAGAGACTCCGCGTCGGCCGCGTAAAAACACTTATACAAAAAACGTGCTACATAGTTTTTGGACGATCTTTGTCTCAATTTTCACAACCCTCTTTCGGATTTCGGCCTTCGGAAATTGGAGGAAAAATTAGCTCAAGTGAAAATTGTTTGAAAAGTCTTTTTGTCTAATATGAGTATAATTGATATAAAGTCAATTTCATGAAAACTCGGGTTTCATGCATAGAAAATATATACGGTATTTGCAAATAAGTGTGGAGAAAAAGTCTTCTCCTATTCAATAAAATAAAAACACACTTTAAAGTTTTTCACACTCGGAGGCAGTCACATTTATTTAACCAAATGGAATGCGGTGATCAGTATGATATAATACTTGTTTATGATTGTTAAACTTCATTCGATTTCAATAACAGTTCGGTCGTTCTCTGGAAGAAATCCAGTCTACCTTTCCGAAACAGTGAATAAAATGCATATAAGTTTTTTGGTAGAAACTGGCATTTCCGATACCATAAAATTTCCGAGTGGGTTTCTTTCCGATAACTTGATGCTAGATCCCTTGGACATATTTGCCAAATATTATAAAAAAAATTGTTTGTCTGATTAGGATAATGATTAATTACTAATTTTGATACTAAAAGGCAGTTTATTACTCTTGAATGAAGTCCCAGTGCATATAGATTCTAATCATGTACTAGTATTAAAACTGTTATTGATAATGGACTCATAAAATTAGAGTAACATTGGTTTTGGCGGAAGTGCAATAAAAATGAATCGCAAAATTTGACACGGACAGTTTCTTGCCCTCAAACACGCCAGTAATGAGATAGATCTATAACAATGCTGCACATTGTATTTTTGTTAACTGTACTCTTGTGCAACCATTTAGCTAAATCGGTTCAACGCAAATGGGTTAAAAGTTAAGTGCACGAGCTGATCCAGACAGAATAATCAAGTTAAAAAAACAGCATAACTAGAGTTTCCAACATGTTAGTAGACGTTTATATAAATGTATAAAACTATTTATACATACGCTATCTTATACAAATTCGAAAATTGTATATATTAATTATACACATTTTATTTCACCATTTTCAAAATTCCTTAATATTAATTTCTAAAGAAACTCCCGGGAATAAAACAAAACTTGAAATTGTATGCTTTATATTTTAATATTTAAAAAAATCATGTTTTTAATTATAATACAAAGTTAAATGAGAAAGTTAAAAAAAAAATAATAACAATAAAAATAAAAAGTCATATTCCATGAAAAAATGTTTTAAATATACGAGAGATTAAAATAAATGCATTTTTAAAAACCTTTTATCTCAGATATAAAATTAGTATTATTTATATTTATTCGAAAGCTCTAATATAATTTGAAACAAAATAAATAAATGAATGAAGTGATGAAAAATTCTGAATTATATGTCAGTTTTAATACTTCATATTTTATCAGTTGTTGATGCAGGCTTGTTGTGATGACATAATGAAATGTCTTATTCTAGGTTGTTTTTGACACTCCCTAGAAAATTTTACAAGCTTGTCTGCAAACTTGAAACGAAGTATTACACTTTAATTTATCTTTTACACGAGAAATGTACTACACAAAAACTACTAGAGTTACATTTTGCGGAAAACTATTATTATATATTGTTATTTTAAAATTATATGAATTGACATTTTTCAAACATATATATATATATATATATATATATTTCTTTTCATATTTAATAAATGTATGCTATTTGCTTTTTTGAATAAGATACATATTTTAAAATTAGCACTAAATATTTTTAGGATTTCGATTAATATGCTTAATTTTACTTTTAAATTTACTTTTAAAAACTAAACAAACTGTTTATTTGAAAATAAATTTAATTTTATTGTTTCAAACATGTATTCAAAAACTCATTATATACTTTTGAAAATGCTATATATTTTATGATTGGTTCTAACTAATTTTAGGTTTGTAACTTTTCGAAAATCGAAAATAAAATATTTGATGATAATTAGTTGTATTTTTCTTGTTTGTTTTGCCACGTCACTGAATAGTAAATTACTATTAATTACATTTACGTTTTAAGCGTTATTATTGCATAACTCATATTTACAAAATGTTTGCTCATACTAGTCGGCAGCAAAAGTCCTAGCAAAAATTCCTGTATAAAAAAAAAAATACACTTAATACAGTTTTATTAACTAAATCATTGTCAAATCATGTTCTTAGTCAGTCTAAGAACAGGATTCTACAAGGATTTATTCAAAGAAACAGTATTAAGTGTACTTTTCTTTAAATAGGAATTCTTGCTAGTGCTCGGATACTTTTGCAGCCGACTGTATATGGATGACGCTGTACAAAATTACATTTCACTGTTATCTCTTATCACGTACCACTTTCGAGATATGAATGCTAACTAACTTCCCCGTTTCCTCAACGGGTAAGTTAGTTTCTCAACGTAAAATTCTCAGCTATTTTACTGACGAACACGACTTCGGTTAGAACTCAACATTTTAAGTCTATGGGCTGGCTATGAGGTAGCAGAAGAAAAACTTCGAGAAGTAAATCATAAAAGAATATATATATATATACATCGCTCGTGAAATAAGGTCAGCTTGTCGCCATTGGCGATTATTTTTTCAAAAAAATTTCTACATATTTAAAAGTTTTAATATTTTGGTAAACTTGGGCCTAGAATCGTTGAAGACTAGGTTACAATGAAACGTTCTTTAGATAAACATATAGAATTTGATGAAATTGGTAGAAGTATTGTTAGAAGAACTTATAGGAAATTCATACTTTGAAACTTACCTGCTTAAGTTCATTAGTAAAGGCGTAGGACGATGTCGTAAATTGAATCGAGGTCACCAGATCATTCCAGTTAGCACCAATTGGCGACTTCGAAATCTTGAAAACTGACTTTGAAACAGCGTTAAACTGGTACGAATGACACATGGGCAGTTCATTTAAGAACTTGGCGCTTTTCTCTCTGCATCCTCGACAAGTAGGGTTGCATTTAACGTTAAAAGTGTTGACTTTTAGTACTTTTTTATCACTTTTCTGTTGAAATTATGCAGCCTTTTTTTCTGTTTTGTTTTGTTTCACCGTAGATATTTTAAGCCATCTACTATTACCCCTTTTTTAATTCTATGAGTTTAGCTTAAGAACTTTTCCTTGCAAGCTACAGTATAGTTCGTATCAATTCGTGTAAGAAAAATTAGAAGGAAATCAGCGACTCATACCTATCCGTGCGTGTTTTACACAACGACAACGTCGTGTTGAAATGAGGCACAATGTTGAATCAATATACCGATAGAGAATTTACACCGCGTTGCGCTGTGCATGTTTAAGAACCCGGTGCACTGTTAAAAATAGTTTCTTAAAAAATTTCTAAAAATTGTCTCAATACAGCTCCGAAACAATACATACTTAAATTTGAAAACTCATGTACTCATTTTTTGAGTATATTGACATGCTCAAAAATGGGGTTGACTAATAAGAATCCCAATATCTACATGTTTGACATGTCAATAAACTCAAAAATTAGTACATGGGATTTTCAAATTTAAGCATATATTGTTTTGGAATTATTTTGAGACATTTTTGCTCATATTTAAGAAACAATTTTCAACAGCGTGTTGAAATGAGTGTGTGCGTGTGTTTAGTCATTTTAACAAAAAAAAAAAAAAAAAGTATAAAGATACATTTTTATTTTTTATATTAAACTTTTAAATAAGAAAAAATACTCATTAAATGTAAAATATTTTTAAACATTAAAATAAATGTCCTTCACATTTAAAAATAACGCATTTTAAATGCAGATTAAAAAATAAATAATTACAGAAAAATAAAAATAAGATTTCTTCAAGACTTTAAATAAAACGCTTTTAGGGATTCTTTCTCAATAAATATAAGCCTCAAAACTGAAAGAGTTTGTAAACAAGAAAACTAAGGAAACATTATTTAGATAAAAACATCTCTTTTTAAAAATGAATAGCAGATTTTAAAAAGAAACTTTAAATGTTTAAAGAATGTAGACTGCTTGAATTTTACTGAAATTTTGCTTGAATTTCATTTTATACAATTTCTTTTCTTCTTCTTTTTTTTTTTTTTTTTTTTTCTTCTGTTTTCTTTTCTTTTCTTTTTTATTATTTATCCTAAAATAAATAAAAAGTTTTTAAATATGTCAAGAACGTTTTATGTTTGTTTTTAATAATATATATATATACATATATATATATATAATAAAATAAAAATAAAAAGGGATTTAGAACTGCACTGTTCCTATTAATTTATTACGTATTATCAAGATATTTTATTTTGAAATAATACATTTTATAACGTTTTAAAAAATTAACTTTTATTCGCACAGATATTCTACTTTAATAAAAATTATATTAAGTTAAATCTAACTAATCTGACTGTTTAATCATTGGTACAAGAATTAATAACTTTTAGTTTCTTATAACGGGAAAAATGTAGATTGTTGGATATATAATTTAAAAGATGCTATGTGTAAAATATGACAATGCAGTAGCACAACGTTTCATCATTGCCTGATTTCAACACAAAAATAAAGGATGCAAAAAATTTCGATTATTGTTAATTTATATTTTTACTCCTTCTAATATTCGTAAACTTTATTTTCCAACAACTGTTTTTAGTTTTTTTTTTTCAATTATTTCTTTAAAAATTGAATATTAAATATTGATATAATTTGATTAGATTTTATGTGTAAAATTACACACCATATTTTTAAAATTGTCGCTTCTTAACTATATGTATTATATTTTCTAGTATAAGAGTATATATATATATACAGGGTTAGTCAAAAAGAATAGGACAATAAGAAAACTATTTTTAGACGAATGTATGTTTATTGTAACCAAACTACAGCTACGTATGGACAGATAAGCTATCAAAGTTTTTTCTCATGGAACTTTCAATTCCATGGCTGCACGATTTGTCGACTTCTGGGGACTTCGTTGAAAGGATGCGCGAATGGATTCCACAGTTTCTTCGGAGACACGTGGTCGTCCTGTGCTTTTACCCTTGCATAAGCAGCCCGTCTCCTCAAATTGCTTTACCCACCTCGCAATGGAATGTCGATGAGGTGGTTCCTTGTCATACTTGGCTCGAAATTGTCACTGGACCGTAATTACTGACATTGTTTTAGCAAATATCACACAAAACGCCTTCTCCTTGCCTGATTACGCCATTTTGAAAACAGCGTCTCCTAGCGGCATTAACGTACATGTGTGTTGTCAAATAAAACTTTGATAGTTTATCTGTCCATACGTAGCTGTAGTTTGGTTACAATAAACATACATTCGTCTAAAAATAGTTTTCTTATTGTCCTATTCATCTTGACTAACCCTGTATATTTCTTTTAATCGAAATATTGAAAATTTAATTGTATGTTTATAATTAATTATCTAATTATTAGACTAACTTATATCATAATGCATTCAATATTTCAAGAAAACAAGATCAAATACTTTATCCTGATCTTTTGCTTGTGAGAAAAAATCTTATAGTTTATAAATTGAAGGATGCCTCTAATAATAATAATAATAATAATAATAATAATAATATATACATATATAAATTTTGAAAAAAAAAAAAAAAAAAAAAACTTCAATTTCTTTTTTAAACTTTTTTACAGAGAATTAATTTTCCATAGAAAATAAAATATGCTGATCTAAAAATATTATTAGTTCAAGAATAAAGCAAATATCGACCTTAACTTGTCAAAATTTAAAATAGTAAAAATAAATAAATAAATAAAATTAAAATAAAATGCAAAATTCACATTTATGATTAACGATTAAAGTAAAAAATTTGACTATTACCAGTTTTATAATTATAATTATAACGCAATAGTTAAATGCAAAAACAAACGTTTATGTTTTTAAATGGCAATTATATATATATATATATATATATATATATATATATATATATATATATATTATATATATATATATATATATATTATATATATATATATATATATATATATAATGAAACGTTGAAAATGCATTACACCAAAAAATTAATGAAATACACTATTCAATAAGATTTTTTATCAATAAATTGAGGATAGGAATTGTTCCATATAGTCCTTTTTAAATTTTTATGTGTAGCGGAATGTATCTCATAACTAGATACATGAGTCCATCACTTTCCTTTGAAGTCTAAACTCTTTTGTCGAAATATTTCAGATATTTTCTGCATTATTCATAAGAATAAAAGAAGTTTCGAAAATGAAATAATGTTAGCTCAAAAAAAAAAAAAAAAAAAAAAAAAAAAAAAAAAGTGACTTGACACTAAAGTAAACTACATTTAAGTTCTTTCCTATAAAATTCAAAAATTCTACCGACAAATGTTACAATGTATGAAAATGGAATCGCATATATTTACCAAATTCTGAAAAAAAAAATTATTTTACCGGAAAAAGTATACATTTCACATAATTTTTTAAGCTCATTTAAGTTAAAATTTAGGGAAACGAATAATTAAATTTTCAATAAATTATAAGTAGTAAACATTATTTTGTTACATATACGAATACATATCAGGATTTGTAACTTCACGTTCAGTCTTAAAGTATGCTATTCATTTCAGGCCAGATTAAATTTTTATTATATGCTTTCTGTTAACATAACCCGAAGAAAGAAAGAAGCTCTGCATCTTATAAGCAAAAATAATCTTCCCGATCACGATATGTAAAATAAGAAAAATAATTTTGAATATAACAGCTAATCATACACTGTAAAAAAAAAAAAAAAAAAAAAATACTGTTAAAAGTACAGGAAAAATCTGGCAGCTGGCGTGTTAGTATTTCTCCGTCAAATATACAGGACAAAACTGTACTTTTAACAAAAAACCTGTTTGATTTACAAGATTCCTGTGCAAAATATATGTTAGTGATACAATTTTACGGTTTTAAACTGTATATTTGACGGAGAAATACTGTCACCCCAGCTGCCAGATTTTTCCTGTGCTTTTAGCAGGAAAACTTTTCTTTTTTCTTTTTTTGCATTGTAGATTTAGATAACAAAATGTTCTAAAGATACTTCGTGATATAAAATGAACTCAAAGCTGAAAAAAACATTGACTAAAATGGCAATGAACTTCTCCATGATTTTTTTTAAATCCTCCGTTTAAATAAATTCTGTGTGAAAGACATAAAAAAAAGTAATTAAAAAAAAGTTAACCCTTTTTTTTTTTCCTTTTTTTCCCCCTAAGTTATAGATATAAAAATACAAAAAACAGAATTTAAATTGGTACGAGAGGACTTCCTTTAAATCTATCCATCCATATAAAGCCATGCAGTAACTGTGTTTCATTCCCTAGCATCGGTTACTGTATTAATTTCTTAAAATTTCTTTAGTATATTTTTTAACATAGAAGCCACTTGACAGTTTTTAAATTATTGGCATCATTTTGGCGATGAAGTAAAATGGCAATTGCAGTTTCGTAAGTAAAGAACTTGGCAAGAAACGTCCGAACTACTTCGGTGCCAAATTTTAAATTTCACTACGGGATTGCATACTGATACTGCTCTATTTCTTTCACCCTATTTTCTCAATTTTATATATATATATTTTTTCATTAATAAAAAAATGTTTGCATGTTCATTTTTTTTCGACATAAAAAAAAAAAAAAAAAAATATATGTTTACTGATTTAATTATTTAATTTTGGCATCTATTCGCTTTTTTCTTTTTAATAATTTTTAAGTTAAAATCGGGGTTTTATTTATTATCTCTTGAACCAATTATTCAATTGAACTAAAAAGCACAGCATTGGCAGATTTTGTCCTGATTAATAAGTTTACAGATTTTTGACAAAATCTAATAATGCGGACTAAAATTCCTGGCAGATAAAATGACAATATTTCAAATTATATTATTTATATAAAAACTAGAATATTTGTGTGCTAATTTAAGGCAATAAATAAAATTTGCTAAGGTCGGTATATGAAAGAAATAGTATGATCTGTCGTATTAATAAGGTAATAGTAATGAAGTAATATTCAAAATGTTCTAGTTGATATTTTTGAAGATGTCTAGAATGTTTGTTATAACTGAATGCCTCCCCTCACATTTCTTTGAAATGTAAATTCTTCCCTATGAAATATTTCATTTTTTTTGTGAATTATTCATAGACCGAAAAAAAAAAAAGAAATAAATAAGGAAAGAAAAAATATTGTTAGTAACTTGAAGAAAAATGTGGCTGACGTTAAAATAAACCAAATTTAGGTTTTTTTTTTTTTTTTTTTTTTTCATGAAGTTCTGAAATTTTACAGACGAATATGGATATGGAAGTTTAAACATTTATAGACTTTTATAAAAAGTTTTGTAGACAGTCATTTTTCTTTTATAAATAGTTTTATAAATTAATGGTAAAAAGAGATTGACTCGCACATAAATCAAATAATTTAATTACTTAAACGATGCAATATTTTATTATGAAGTTTCATGAAGTTCTGAAATTTTACAGACGAATATGGAGATAGAAGTTTAAACTTTTACAGAATTTTACAAAAAGTTTTGTAGAAATTAATTTTTCTTTTATAACTTTATTTTTTAGATTTCTGGTGTACAAAGCTTGACTCACACATCACATAAATAAGTTAACTACTTAAAAACTGCAATATTTTATTATTAGAAAACAAATTTAAACGCAAAAATTTATAAAAATTGGGCTTCAGATCGAGTATTCAAGATGAGTAATTTTAACTTGGGGGAACAATATAATAAAACAATACAAATTTTGAGGTTAGAGTTAGTTTTCGTAGAAGGCTAGCAAAGTCAAAGTTGCGAGGTTGACGAGTCAGATCATTGGTTTTACTCTACATACTAAATCACTCTACGAAGATAGATAGAAGTTGCGAATTTAAAAAGGAAACTTCGTATTTTGCGAGAATTAACAAATAAATTACTTTCAGTGTAAGTTTTTGTTGAAAACGGGGTAGAAAGAAAAATGTAAATTTGTTAAGGTATAAAAGAAATGTTGAAATCGTGCTCGGTTTGGTTTGGGTTGTTTAGTGGCTTCAAAAGTTATGATTAATTGTAATGTTTGTGTTGTTTGGCAAAGGAATTTATTTTATGTTTTTAGGAGCAATTTGCAATTCATTTTATGTCAATTTTTATTTTATTATTAGTTGTGAGAATAGTAGTTTCTTTTTGGAATCGTTTTTTTTTTTTTTTTTTTTTTTTTTTTACAAAAAGTTTTTATTTTATTATATTTATTTATTTATTTTTATTTTTTCAGAAAAAATGTATTCATATAGCAGAACACGAGAACATGTTCGACGGCTCTTTCACATATCACAACTTGCAAGAAAAGTGACACAACTCAAACAAAGGTAATTTCGAGATTATATTACTGAAAAACACACGAAGTACCCCAATGTGCACAAAAAAAAAATTACATCACCATTTCAAAATTAGCCAGTCGAGAGGCAGTTGTATCAGTTTTATTCTAGTCAATGTCTTACGTTAAGTTATTTTTTTCTGAAATATTATATTTTTAAGTTGTGTCATTTTTCTTACCTTTATGCGATGTGTGAAAAAAAGACTGTTGAATCCATATACGTTAAATCAAAAAGATTTTAGTATTGTAATGAACGGATGCGCTGCATTTGTAACCAAAATAATTTTAGGCACGTAGTATAAAAGTATTCAATATCAGTAAATATATGAAATACAGAGATTTAAATAAGAAGCAGCTTAAAAAGTATCGATGAATGTGTTATTAATATTAGGCTATAAAATGAGGTTCTGGTGAGAAAAAAAATACAGTATATATCTTGATTAAATTAAAACAGACCTAAAAACGACATAAAGATAATGTCAACTGCAATGCACATTTGGATTCTCATTAAATTTCGCATAGCATACGTATCATCCATTACTTTAGAGTTTTCCCAGCGTAAAGTTGAAACAAGGATCCAACGACGCATTGCAACTGATGGACAGAAATTTAAACATCGAAATACAGCATTTTTTATCCCTAAAATAACTTCGGCACGTTACAGCGTAGGAAATTGCAAACAAACAGATACGTATTCAGATGTTCTGTTTTTATTGATAATGTCTACAAGGTGTCTTTCCGTACTACATCGATGATTACTCTAAGGAATTTTGCTTTCTCAGAATGAACTCAAACTAGTTAGCGTTATGTATACTTTTAAAATTTAGCAGCTATATAACATACCTGCCAACATTCTAACTAACATTCTATAGTATTGGAAATAATGCATTTTTTTCCCATAAGTCATTTTTAAGTATTTTTCTCCTTATTTGACCGTAATTACATTTGGAGAGAATTACTCTAAAAATAAGGTGGTTTAAAAAATTGGTGGTATTAACAGTACTACGGAAATATTAATTCTAATGTTGGCAGGTATGTTTGTGTATGATCTCATATCCATTCCTTTTCTTTTTTTTTAATCATAATGTAATAGCTTGTTTTTCATGAAATTAAAATAAATATACTTTTAATAAAGCTAGGCATCAGTGTTTTGAAATATCGTGTTAACTAAATATAAAACGGTATTATTGATGAATACATTTAAAACCGCAGAGAAGCTGTGTTGTTTATTTTGATGTTTGTTTTCCGAATTTCTTGTGTCACATTAAAGTTGCGATGCAGAAACGATGATAACAATGCGCCGCATTATACGAAACTAGCAATGCATGGGAGGTATGTGTGTGAAAACATGATCTTATTGAACGAGTAGAGTAGAAGATATTTATTTTTAAGCCAAGTTAACGAATGGGGGGAAAGAAAGAAATAAAACAATATATTTCAGAGTGAGGCAAGACTTAAATCATAGCTAATTTCTAATATATATAAGCCATAGTTTAATGCAAATTCATTCTTTTTTATTAGGAAGGGCATGCATTGAAAAGAAATGAAATTTATGGTTACCTATCTGGGCTTTTTCTTTTTTTTTCGGTTGTTCAAATATTAAGTCAATGAGATTAGTTTACAGAACGATTTCATAGATGAGTTTATTCGAAATTTAACTCATATTATACACTATTAACTACCACTGAAACGATTACTGATTACAAAAAGACTAAATATTTAAACTATACTGTTTTTAACCATTAAAGAATTTTCGAATACATTTCGGTATCTGAGTCATTCCAAGTCAAATCAACACACACACAAAAAAAAATAAAATAAAAAAAATAAAAAACAGCATTTTTAACTTGATCCCCTTAGATTTTTATGAAATTGTGCAAATTTATTTGTCCTATTGAGAAATGAATATATAAAAATTAATTAGGCCCTATTTTTTTTTTTTTTTTTTGATATACAGGGCTGCAAAAATGGGTAAAAAATTAAAATTTCCGAAATTCTTCCACTACAAAGGTATACCCATATTTTCCTTCTTAATTAAATTAGAGATAAAAGATTGGTGTCATTAGAAAGCTTATAATACATACTTTAAATGCTATATCACAAGTATACATTTTTACAATTAGAAAAAATATATATACCGCCTTCATCTAGTACGAATAAGTGGTCATTTTCTAAATCCCTTAACTGGAAATATATTTAGATTTCGGTGCTATACGCATAAGACAACCAGAATTTTTAGTCTAGACATTTCTAGATGGTGGAGCAATATTGTGAATATTCTGAATCTTTTGTATTGCGAGAAATTCTCGCTTCATTTCCTTGAATTGAGTAATAAACCATAATTATGGTTGTTGAAACCCGCCTCTTGTATTCGCATTTATTTGCACAGATTTTTAAATAACTCGAGAATATTGACAAACACTCTAGAATTCTAATAGGGGTTTCTAGAACTTGCTTTCAAAGGGGACTAGAATTTATAAGTGTGGTGTATTTCGCCATTGTATTCCTGATTAAATCTATTGGACTTTTGGTAAGTGGCGTCACGTAAATGTACATGTACCTGTAAACTGTATTGTCCAATCAATGATCTGTTCCTTCCTCTTTACTTTTATCTCTGCTAAATCAGATCAGTCTTCAAAATGTAGTCGTTTGTGTAACTTGTATATTTCATCTGTAAGTGTCTTAGTCATCCATTAAATTCTATGTGTTTAAAATGTATACGCCTCGTCATATCAATTTTATGGCTTAATTATAAATCTTCTCCTGCCCAACAAATACAATAATAAGGATGACATGGAACTAATTTTTCTAGAGCCAGAATTTAGATTCTAGATGTCAGTTACAGAAATTTTTCTCAGTGTAACTTTTTTCACTTTAAGGTCAAACAATTTAAACTTTGACCTCCAATATCTCAAAAAGTACACATTTAATTTTTTTTTTAAACATTATTTGTTATTTTTACATTTATTATCTATAGCCATTGGAAATTTCAACATGGGACGGCCATTGGATGCTGAGTTATAAATTAATATGCAACCCTAAAACAGTATTTTCATACCAACAGAACGCAAGGTCTTCCCATATTTTGTTCCCTAATTAACTTAGAGATATAAGATTGATATCATTAGAGAGCTTATAATACAGGACTTTAAATGATATATCACATGTATATATTTAAAAAAAAATCATTTTAAGGTCAAACCTTTTGACCTTTAAATTTTAATATCACGAAAAGTACACATATAATTTTCCTTACAAATTTATATGTTATTATTACATTTATTATCTATAATTATTGTAAGTTTCAACATTTGACGGCCCTTTTTTTTGCAAAACGTACATTATGTTAATATGGAAATACTGGTTGAGTTGCATTTTAATTTATAACTCAGTATCTCATGGCCGTACCTCTTTTTCCAAGGTACCCTGTAAACATATGTTACATTGTTTGGATATTTCACTGAATTTTATTATTTGTTAATAAGTAAAGATAAATTTGGACTCCGTTGTATTTCAAGTGGTATCTAGAAGGTTAGCGAACATAAGCGTCATAAACAAAATTCTTATATATATATATATATATATATATATATATATATATATTACGTTTATTTATTACTTTTATTATTTATTACGTTTATTATATTACTTTTATTACGCTTTTATAGATATTAAATTTCAAATGATGTGTATTGAATATCGAACTATTAGATAATATTTCCAATATGAACATATAGAAACATGGGTATACATATAGAAACTACTACTACATCCACAGTACATATAGATACTACTGAGAATAATTTAATTATTTTGTTCAATATTAGAATTAAAAGACAAATTATTTAAACATTTTAAATAAAAACATTTTATTTTAATTTAAATCTCAGCTTTGGAGTGAGAATTTATGCATATTTAATTCAATTATCTAAGAAAATGAAATAAAAGATACCTCAATAAGTTTTGATCAGCAATTAACTTTTATGTTTTGCTGTTAAATATATATTTAAGCAAATATGAAATTAATTAAAATTTTTACTGTAATCTTGTTTTTAATTAAAGGGAATAGAAGTGTTTTGACTTGATGAATTCTTTTTATTGAAAAATTAATTAATGCTAAGGAGTCTTAGACAACTTTGGATAGAATGGAAAATATGAGAGTTTATGATTAAGTTTTTGTAACATTTTTCACTGAGAATTTTCAAGTGTATTACATTTTTAAATGCTGCACAAAAGCAAAAACTTGAGTTTAAGAAATTTATAAACATTAGTTTTCTAAACTAATTTTGAAAAAAAAAACTGTACGGAAAAATCAAATAAATTCAAATAATATCTGAGCAAATGAATTTAAAGTGCTGATTAATTCGAGATTGTTAAAAATTAAAAGTTTTCATTCTAAATTATTAAGCTTTGCATTAATTAACCGATAGCGGTGCTTTTTGTACTAATTAACCGATATCAGTGTAAATGAAAGTTGAAGTTAAGAATTGTTATATACTAGTTGATCTGTAGATCAAGAGCTTCAACGCCCTATTTACATCACGCAATTTTCAACAGATCATTTTTATTTATTCCTTATTATATATATATATATATATATATATATATATATATATATATATTGATTCGATTGATTTGCTTTATAAACAGAAACGTTTCTGAGGGGGAGCTGCCGCCCCCCTAAACTCTCCGCTGCATCCATCTTTCTATAATTATCTGCATATATATATATACACTGTAAAAAAAAAACTGTTAAAAGTACAGGAAAAGTCTGGCAGCTAGGGTTCCAGTATTGCTCCGTCAAATACACTGGACAAAACTGTACTTTTAACAAAAAAATTGTTTGATTTACAGGATTCCTGTGTAAAATATGTGTCAGTGATACAATTTTACGGTTTTAAACTGTATATTTGACGGAGAAATTCTGGCAGCCCAGCTGTCAGATTTTTCCTACATTTTTAACAGTTTTTTTTTCAGTGTATATGTATGTGTGTATATAAGTATTCCTAATAACTGATTACCTTGTATTAATTCTCTGTAATTAATAAATACTTTCAACCAATTTCATGCAAAATGATTACATAACATATCGGAATAATTTTGTGTAACCCTGTAAACGAATTACCAATTCTATCCCCACATTTCTCCACTGAAAATCATTCTTTTAAAATTCTAATAAAAATTCATTTTATTTCACGAGATGTAACCATGTTAAAGTACACTTTTAAGAAATACCGCCTATAGACCGCAATAGCACGAAATTATTTTATGTAACCCAGAAAATGGGCCACAGATATTATATACACTAAAATGAATACACCTATTTAATTAATTATAACCAATTAATATTTCATCTTAATTTGAGATCATTTGGATGATTACAGTACGTCATCGGAATTCCTTTGTGGGGTCCCGTGAATAAACTTTTTAGTCTAAACATATCCTTTTTCTAGAGTAAACATGCTTTTAAACATCTTTATAATGTATGTTTATTCCATTACGTTGACTACAACATAAACGCATTAAAGTGTGCTTAAATAAAAATTTGTTCATAGGCTCTAATGTCACGAAACCCTTTTGTATGTCTCCATATAAAAATTGTATACACCAGTGAAAACTATTCAGCTTGTTCTACGTTTTTCATGAATAACTGTCCGAAATTTGACGTTATTTGGGCTGACTACGTTGGATTGTCAGAATATATTTGTACTGTCCTATACATACGGTCCTATTTGTACGGTTCTTAGTCTTCCTAATTAGGAAGACTAAGGACGGATATTTTCTGCAGAAAACATAAGTTTAAGCATCTGATTAATGCACACTGATTTCATTTAGTTGATTGTATGTAAAGTAATGATGTCAACATCGTTTAAACGAAATTCACCTCATAAGCCGTAAAGATAAGAATTTTGACGTGTTTCGGTACACAATTCATAAAAAAAATATAGACATAAAAATTTATGCAGCTATTTATATACAGAGCCTGAACGTGTGTGCTTATTTGCAAGTTATTCGGAGGATTTTTGCTGTCACTATTGCAGTACATACAAATTCTGCTCATAGGCCGTAATGATTATAAAAAATTTGATGTGACCCTGTACACAAACTACAAACGAAATACACAGCCGAAACTTTACAGCTCAGCTTCTGTGTGGTTCATAAACATGTGTACGAAATTGTACGTCAATAGTGTGTTTTTTGCGGTTGCTATCGTGGTACGTACAAATTCTTCCCATAGGCCGTAATGATAAGAAAAACTTTGTCGTGTCCCTGTACACGAACTACAAACGGAATACATACCTAAAACTATACAGATAATTATGTTGGGCTCATGAATATGTGCACCGAATTGCAAGCCAATAGCGTGATTTTTGCGGCCACTACCGCGGTGCATACAAATTTTTCCCATAGGTCGTAATGATAAGAAAAATTTTTGTGAATCCCTGTACACGAACTACAAATGGAATACACACCCTAAACTATACAGCTGATTCCGTGTGTCTTATGAAAATGTGTACCAAATTTCAAGTCAATAGCGTGATTTTTGTAGCTGCTATCGCGCGACAAACAGAATGACAGACACACAGACGGAACAAAAAATCTTTTTTTAATCTCAACAGGGAAGCCTCCACTGACGTTTCGAAAAATACTTTTAAATGCTAATATTCTTCAAAACGGAATATGCAGTAACCTTTAACTATAACTAAATTTATCAGGGTTCAGCTCAAATTAAGATATGAGAGAAAGTAATGGAAGAAATACTGAGTTATAGCTTTTAGAATGCATGCACAAGAAACAGATTACAGAAAAACCTATTGTATAAAAAAAGGTCAAACTCTTTTTAATAAACTTCAAGAAGTGTAAATCATTAGAAACGTGAAAATAAAGTTCCTGAACGGATTTAATGCTACATTCTTATGTATTTCGATGGATGCTTAAAAAAAATGTGCTGTGAAATAACCACAAATCTTCCATTACCCACTATTACACGTATTATACGCACTTTTTGGAGATAAAGTGATCAGAAGACACAGAATTGACCGAATAAAATAGACACCTAAAAATATTTCGGTAAGAGAAAGTTAATACATCTGTAAAGACGTATAAAACAGTTACAGTTATAACGAGTTAACAAAAACGAGTTAACGAGTTAACAAAACGACGAGTAACAAAAACAAACGAGTTAACAAACGAGTTAAAAAACATAACGAGTTAACAAAACATAACGAGTTAACAAAAACAAAAAAATCTGGTGTGAAACAACCACACGACTTCCATTAGCCACTATTACACATATTATATGCATTTTTGAGAGATAATGCGATCAGAAAACATAAAAGTGAACTAAAGAGAAAATCGTTAGAGCCGTTTTTGAGATACCAACTTAAAAAAAAAATCAATTATTGACCGGAAAACAATAATTACATACAAAAGGATATTTAAAAGTGAGTTAATATGGCGAGTTTGAAAAAAATCCGTACAGCTGTTTTTAAAGGAACGCCCTTGGGAGACCTGAAATTGAGCTATTTATACAGGACGCCTATCAATTTTCCTGAACTAACCAACTATATCATTCGAAAGGACATCTAATAGAGTGTTTATATAGCAAATTTGAAGAAAATCGTTACACCCGTTTTTGAGATACGGACTTACTTCCGGTTAAACTCACTTTCGGCTATACTCACTTCCGGTTAAACTCAATTATTGACAGGAAAACAATAATTACATACAAAAGCATATTTAAAAGTGAGTTAAAATGGCGAGTTTGAAAAAAAACCGTACAACCGTTTTTAGGAACGCCTTTGCGAGGCCTGAAATTGAGCTATTTATAAGGGACTCCTATCAATTTTCCTTAACAAACCAACTATATCATTCGAAAGGACATCTAATCGAGTGTTTATATAGCAAGTTTGAAGAAAATCGTTAGAGCCGTTTTTGAGATACGGACTTACGGTCCCACTTCTGGTTTCTGATGTCCCACTTCCTGTTTTTCAATTTTCACTAAAATTTGGTAATTTCATCTGTACACCAGACGTATTTCAATTCTAAAGTTTCGTAGCTCTATCTTTATTAGTTTCTGAGCTATAATAGCCAGAAGATTCTCCACATACATACATACATACACACACACACACACATACATACACACTGACCAATTGCCAAAAACCACTTTTTTGGACTCAGGGGACCTTAAAACGTGTAAATCAGGTGAAAACCCGATATCGAATTTTCAGACCGAATACAATACTTCCATTACCTACGGTAGTAGGGTAATGGAAGTAAAAATAAAAAACAAATTGTAGATTTTTTTTTTTTTTTTTAACACTAATTTCCGAGTTCTAAAACTTATCTATCTTATCATGTCGACTATTAATTTCTTTGTGATAACCATGTAAAGCAAGGGAATTATATCTAAAATGAGTTTATACAACAATTTACAAGAAGATCGTTAGAGCCGTTTTTGAGATGCCGACTTTTACCAAAACTTGGCATAATCAACTGTTGACCAGAAAACAACAGTTACACACAAAAGGATATTTAAAAGAGAGTTAATATGGCATGTTTGAAAAAAAATCATACAGCCGTTTTGAAAGGAAAGCACTTGTAGGACATTGAATTCAGCTATTTATACAGGACGGGTATCAATTTTCTTGAACTAACCAACTATGTCATTCGAAAGTACATCTGAGATAGTGTTTATACAGTAATTTTGAAGGAAATGGTTACAGCCATTTCTTATGGCCCCACTTCCGGTTTTCAATTTTTACCAAAATTTGGAAATTTCATCTGTATACCAGACAGTTCTATCTTTATTAATTTCGGAGATAGAATAATCAGAAAGTTCTCCTCATGCATCCATATCTCCACACACACGCGCAAACGCGCACTCTGACCAGTTGCCAAAAACCACTTTTTTATACATTAAAATACGTAAATCAGGTAAAATCTCGATATTGAATTTTGAACTGAATACAGTACTTCGAGTCGGGTAACGGAAGTAATAGGAATCTATATATTAATTTGAAACATGTTTTTGCCTGTCTCCACTATATTGAGAGAACTACTCAGTGTAAAAATTTGGTTGCGGTGTCTAAAGAAAGGTCTTTGTCTGTAGATGTGCTATGAGAAGAGAAAAATTAAAAAAAGTCGAACGGTTTCCCCCCTGGGGGGGAAACCATTTCTCCCCCGGCGGATACGGGTTTCTGGGTTAAAACACGTTTACGAGCTTAACTAAGCTTCAAATTACTTCACAGTGAAGAAATTGTACATATGGGGACTAGAGTCGAATACTAAAAAATCAATATCTGCGACTTTGGAATTTTCGATTTTAAAGGGGGGAAAAAGGGGGAAAGTAGATTAGGAGGGGAGGGGAAAGGGAGGAAATTAGTTTGAGAGTGAAATCCGTTCTAGACCCACACATGTAGCACCTCATTTTAAAGGTCTTGAAATTTCATGTCGATTGGGGATGTTTGTACACAGCATAGTGCGACCCCTAGTGGTGAAAAATGGAACTAAATGATTTTGCTGTAGACCATATCATGTTGCACCTTATTTTAAAGGTCTTTGTATTTCCTGACGGTTGGTGATCTTCGTACAGAACACACTGCGCCCCCTGGTGGTAGAAAGTGCAACTAAAAGATTTTGCAGTTGATATCACCATGTAACACTTTATTTGAAAGGTCTTGGAAATTCAAGGCGATTGTTGATAGAGGTCTTGAAATTTTATGTTGATTGGGGATGTTTGCACAATATAGTGCGCCCCCTGGTGGTTAAAAATGGAACTAGGTGATTTTGCAGTAGACCCTAGCATGTTACTACTTATTTTAAAGGTCTTGATATTTCCTGACCGTTGATGTTTATGTATAGAATACGCTGCGCCCCTGGCGGTGGAAAGTGTAACTAAAGGATTTTGCAGTTGACACCACCATGTGACACCTTATTTGAAAGGTCTTGGAAATTCAAGGCGATTGGTGATGTTCGAGTACAACATACTGCGCTCCCTGGTGGAGGAAAGTGGATTTTGCAGCGCGTGCGTAGCATGCCTGCTATACGGTGCCACTGCCACAGGCAGCGGTAACACGAGTCAGAGGTTTGTTCGGTTCAAGGTTAATTTTTGAGAATTTTTCCATGTTATTAACGGCCTGCATATACGTGCCGACGGCACTGGGTCACGAACCCAAGTTCCATTCAGTTTGAGGTTTTTTTTTGTTTTTGTTACAGATGATTATTTATTTTGTGATGTTTTTATTTAAAAATAGAAATTCAAAGAAAATCGAGTTAAAGATATAAGACCATACAAATTTAAGATTCATTTAAGGTTATTATCAAGGGCCCGGGCATTGCCGAACGGGTTCGTTCGGTTCCAGGTTAATTTTTGGGAATTTTTTTTATGTTGTTAGCGGCCCGCGTATGCACTGCCGCAGGCACCGGAGTCACAAGGCAGAGTTTCGTTCGGATCGAGGTAATTGTTTTGTTACAGATGATTATTTTTTTCGTGATGCTTTCATTTAAAAACAGAAATTCAAACAAAATCGAGTCAAAGGTATAAAATAATACAAATTTAAGTTTCATTTAAGGTATCATGGGCCCGGGCAACGTCGGACGGGTCAGCTAACATATAGTCCTAGTATTAAACGAAATAGAAAATAAAAGATAGCATGTGTTTATTTGAAGTCAGTTTGACGTCACATTGAGAGTACTTTGTAGAAAGTGATGTCATACATAGTATTTCGATTTATAAGCATTTTTCCGACTTTCTTTTTTTAAGTGAAATGTCGTAAATTATATTAGATGTTTTAACATGAAATACATTTAAATAATGATGCGACGGTTTTTGAAACATTACGGTTAATGGTCAATAAAGTGATCGTCGAATTCGACGGGTTCAAGCTAGTTAGTCTTTAAAAGGAAAAACGTTTCATATAAAATCTTTTGATAATATATTCTTTAAATATAAAAATAAAATATTATGCTAGAAAGAATTATTTTTCAAAAATATTTTGGTCTTTTCTGTCTTTACTTTTTTTTTCTTTTTTTTTTTCCTTTTTAGTCAAGTTGTTTTTATTTAATGAAAACTTGCATCTCCAATAACACTTGCATGTTTTCTTATCCGCAAATAAGCTCTTTTGTTACAAAGAAAATATAAAAAAATGAAATAATAGTAGACAAAAATTGTCTTCTTTGTTAAATAGTTATTTTTAGCTCACTGCAGGAAAAAATTTGTGAAAGTTTATAAAGAAAGTATTCCGTTATTTCCTTATATGTACACAACATCGTGTACAGAACAAAGGACTGGCATACTTTAGAGGTTTTCTATTTGCACCGTAATGTCACAACAAAGATGCATGTAATCTGTCATATGAATCGAATATGTGAAAACATCCATACAACTTATGAAACATTTATTTATTTATTTTTGTATTAATGTTAAATACGACAATAACTATTGCAAATTTTTTTACATACATTTCATTAAAATAATACCTGGTGAGTAGAACATAAATTTGCATTTACTCTTATAGATTTGTATGCCTTTTTTCTATATTTTTGAGATAATAAAAGCTATATTTTAATATTTAAAATCAGTAAAAAGAAAAATTATAAAAGAAAGAATTTAATTTTGACTTGACATTTATAATTTAAAGATGAAAAAGTAACTGTAGTTTAGGTAATCGAATATATTACGTGATTGCTGTTTTAAAATTTAATATGGTGCATTTTATTGGTTTTATACTAGCCGCCTTCGGCGACCAGCTGGTTCGCGATCCCTGATAAATCGGACTTTACGAAACTCCCGCTCGGTGGCGCCTGCGGCGTCTTTTTCCCGTTTCAGGTCTAATAACAGCTTATTGATAAATAGTGAAAATAGCTTATTGAAAAATTTAATCGCAGTAAATTGCCGTGTGGTAGCGCCTTCGGCGCCCTCTTTCCTTTTCAATATCTGAAACAGTGTGTTCGCTCACCATATTATGATCTTTAAAATTTCTGACTTTAGCAAAGTCCCGCTCGGTTGCGCCTGCCACATTAGAACTTGAAATATTGAAATTTTAAAATATTACAGCGCCATCTGGCGGTAGAAATTTCTGTAATCTACTGTTCAATTCCAAATCAACGAAGCTTCCAAATGATGTATTACTTATGAAATTATTTTATTTAGTAGCTGAGATACAAAAGAAAACCTAATCAGGAAACCTTAAAACGTGAAAATCAGGTGAAATCTCGAATTCCACTTTCGATAATATAAAAGTACTTTAAAATATCTTTCGAAAATTTTTGCCTCTTCTTCCCCTACTTCAAGCTTCCCTAATAATTCTGCTCTTTCAAAAAGATTCACAATCGAATTATCAGGGATTAAAACCAAATACTACGAAATTTCAACGGCATATCTCAATTTAAAATGCTGCAAAATATAATATTTTCCCAATAAAAATGTATTTTTTTTTTGTTTATTCAGGTATTTTCATGAACATTAAACAGTAGCTTTATAATATGCTGTCTAGGCCAAATATTAATTTAAATGTAACGTGAATGAAAATTTGAAAAAGTTTGAAAATTGCAATTTTTATCCTCACTATGAAGCACGTGATATCTTAATTGGTTACATTTATTTCATTTTTTATCGCAGACAGTTTCTCGCATGTGTCTTGTTTCCGATCGAGACAGCTTAGAAAATCGTCTGCTGATAGAATGTTTCTTTTTAAGCAATTATTTGATCGACATGGGTCGACATTTTAATTAATATCTTCGCAACTAATTAAAATTTTCAAATTCTGTTTTCACTATCAACTTGGTAAGGCTTCTGAGAACCCGTATGTCAAATTTTATACTTCTGCGTTCAAAGGGCTGAACGTATAGATGCTCAGACAGACATCTTCATTTGCTATTATAGATTTATCCGTTTTAATTAATAAGCAGTACCAAAAGACCTACACTCACGATGATTATAAAATAATTCCCAGATTTACTCCTTCATTTATCGTTCAACCGCAAATGTTTTTATAATTCCTGACGATACATTAACCCATTAGCACCCAATGTCCTCATTTGAAGACAGCTAATAAAATGGCGCGTATATTTGTTGTGGTGTCTTGGAATGATTTCTGCTTTTTAGTGACAGTTTATAGCGTCACTCTAAATGATCCCTAAAAATTTATGTGCCAACTATTCAGTGCCTGATTTATGGCGGGGAATTCGGGGTATGTGCCCTGGGCCCTCACACTGAGGGGGCCTCCAAGAAATTCCATCGTACATTAAAAAAAAAAAAAAAAAAAATTAAATGAAAAATTTCCAAATTTTTTTTAGAATGGTCGTTGTTTTTTGTGTTTTCGTCAATGGATGAAGGTTTTACTGCGCTGTTTTATAAAACGGCGGTATGATCTTTCAAGAAAACTATCAGCTCATCGAAAAAACATGCAATATTTTCGCTAAACGTAAACTGCATACTACCGATACTGCATTCCAAACCCTTACTACAGCTAACTAAATCCGAGGCACGCACCACAGAGCAGATATATAGGCGCGATGTATGTACATTGATCCGATAGGCAAGCATCGAATCTAGTTAAGCCTTACTCTTACCAATAAAATGGAAAAGTGAAGTGAAGTGAAGAGAATTTTTAGACGCGTGAATAGAAAATATGCAGTTTGTTTTGTTTGTTGTAATATTAAAGTACGAGGAAAAGGGGCCCATTAAACATGAGTGCCCTGGGCCTCCAAGTGAGTAAATCGGTCCCTGCAACTATTAAATATTATTTTATAATTCGGATAGTCATTTTATGATTTTTCATTCGTCGCACATACATTTCCTTTTTGCGTAGGTATACTAACTTAAATCAAGTTGAATACTAATATATATTATAATACTTTACTTTCGAGATCTTTGTCACTATATGATAGGAAATTAATCTGTTATCAAAAAGTTTTTCTATCTCGAAGTTTGCTCGCTAGAACACTAAACGTCAATAAATGAGGATAGGTTTTAAATTTAAAACTGTCAGAAGAGTTGTTTAAGTTAATATATCTTACTGTCAGTTGTCTATATTAATTTAGAAGTGAAATAATTAGCTAATAATATTTTGCAAAATTAATTCGGGCGTTAACGGGTTAAATACATTTTATTTTTAACAAAAAAAAAAAAAAAAAAAAAAAAAATCTTAAAAAACGTTTAAAAAAAAAAAAAAAAAAAAAAAATGCACGAATTTGCTTTAGTGTAAATCAGTGTATTATATAAACATAGCAAGTCCGTACATTATTACACAAAAAAATTATTTGATGAATGTGTAAATTATTTTTTTTTTACTTCATATATTCATAAAAAAAATAATATTTTATACTCTAAAACTTCTAAATACCTGATTTCTTTAACATGCTAATTCCATGCTAATTTCTGCGGCGATGAGAATTATGAATTAATGAGATGCAATTGAGGAAGTTATTATATGCGATAAAATTCTCAAATGCCTAACTCTTTTAAAATTCAAATTTAATTCTATAGACAGATACGATACATATAAAATTTTACTGAATTGTTAATGAAAATTGTATTTTATTCTCAGATATTTCTGAAGTAATCTATAACGAAAAAGAAGTAAGTTTAAAATGTTTTTGGCTTAAAAGAATTTACATATTTCAATAAAATTATTTTAAATTAATAATTTATTTTTATACATTATTTACTATGACATTCTTTTTTCGTATGTGTGTGTGCATTTTTTCTAAAAATATATTTTTATGCAAATGTCTTTGATTTAAAGAAACAAGTTTGTACCTTTGTTGATAATAAAATAAAATCGGGTTTTGTGCATGGATCAAGCAGATACATGAGTTGCACATCAAAGTGAATTTATTTTCATTTGTTAAAAGAAATGTAAGCTTTATAATGTAAAATTCAATTTTATTTATAAATGAACTACCTAATAGAAAATATATAACTAATTTATTATTACTGAATATCGTAGAATTTCTAGATTGATGAAATGGCTTCTTTTAAGATAAAAGATAATTTCTAAATATTTTTTAAGTTAAAGTTAAAAATATAGCTATTATATTACGTTCAATTTGAAATTTTATAGTTATAGTTATTTTGCAGCATTTTACTTTTTAATTAGCAGGCTGCTTCGCTAGTCACTATATTTAAATAATTTTTCAAAAATCATTATTCACTATATTTTAAATCACTTTATAAAAAAAGGAAAAAAAAAATCATTCCTTGGAAACGACTAATTGTATCGAAATCGCTTTGCGTTCCTTCTGACTTCGGCAGCGTCTTTCCAACCTATATCTAAGTTCCGGATTCCCTTTGCTTGCATTTGTGCCTTAACCGGACACTTCAGTTTAGGTGTTATCTAGACAATAAGTGTCATCAATATTATTCAAGAACAACGTTTTTCAGACTTTTCTCGGGAAAGTTCCATGCTCCCTGCACATATGGCAGCACCAAACAATTAGCTACAAAAAATTCAATTAATAATTAAAAAAAAAAAAAAAAACTAATCAAACGTTTTTTGGATACTATGTAGACGTTGAAAATTTTTCTGTCATCAGTTGACACTTTTTCTATTAATTATCTACAAAAAAATAACACACCGACCCTTGAAGGACGGAACTCACGACATGACGCGCCAACTAATTGAGCATGGCGCTCTAACGAACTGAGCTAACTGGGCAAGGAGTGTCTTTTCACTTTTACTTTTTTATCTCTAGAACCGACCTCTTCAGAAATTTATATATTTTAATTCATCAAAAAAAATTAATAAATATTCCAGAATTCCAGCTTTGAAGTCCAAAAAGAGAAGTAAATACGGTTTTATATTATTATAATACGTAGAGATTTTGTTACAATTTTTAAAAGTTTATTAATATAGATATTACATGATGAAATATCAAGGGTTATTTAGGTATGCTATTCAAGGAAAGTTTAATATAATAGCTATATTTTTATATACAGATAGAAAAAAATATTTTTAGTCACAGAAAAACGTATTTTTAGTTACTAGTGACATAGATCATATTCCAGGGGATTTTGGCATTAACATCAGCATTAGTTTAAAATTTTCATGAGACTTGTTGCACCTGTCATTAAACTCGTTCAATTGCCGTAACAGAAGCACAATCATCCAAATAAAATGCTTCCGTGTAATATTTATATGACGTTTAATTTAAATAATATTTACATAATATTTCATAAAAAATTTATTTGTGAAATACTGAAGAAGATACATCTGAAGAAAATATGAAAAAAAAAAAATTACATTCACAAAATATTAACAGAATCACATCTCTGTAGGCTTTAGAGCTCTTTAAATAAAATATATAGGCCGACGCATCGCCGCCATTTTATTGCCTCGGATGAGGGCAGCATTCCCGCTTGGCGTCCTTATCTCTTAACTAGCAATTTTAAGAAATCTTGATCTGAAGCTAAGATCGGCCAAGATGGTCAAGAGCAATAAGCGACAACTAATATCCCGAACAACACATTTATAAACAGTACATTCTTGGTATGTTTTTCATCCTCAGGATATTTTGTTGGTGTACTGGGGATAAGCTGCGTTGTTAGGACTATTTCTGTTTGTTTCAAATGCAAATCATAACTTTAAAAATAAATAAATAAATAAATAAATAAATAAAAATGTGCTTATTGTTTAAAAGTGGAAACTCTTTATTTATTTACTTGCTTTTTCTGCTATTTCTAGCATATACTATTCATTTGAAAAAACGAACCTTAAAATAAACGTAATTACGACGCGGAAATGAAACAACTTTGGCAAACCCAGAAAATTTCGCCAAAACTCAAACGCACATTAATAAAAGGTCTTCTTTAATTAATTTATGGTTATTAACATAAATATTATGATTAAAATAGCATATTCTTTGTGTTTTTACGTTTGAGCATGTGAAAAACACAGAGGAAAATATAAGTTAATAAAAGTTATATTATTTTATTCTTCCTAAATTATCTCATTGAAATCTTGACATTTTTATTTTATTTTATTTAGTGATTATAGAAATGTTTCTCTAAACAATCTCTTATATGATAATTTAAAGAGCTAAAATTATGAAAATGATTAAAAAAGTAACTCCAAAGTAATACAAGACGATATAAATAATAGCTGCCGTTTGTTTATCTACGGAAATGCTGGGTACATGTGGCAACCCTAAGGCAACAACATGTCTGATGCGCCAGCCCGTATATATAGGAGCCTTAGTAGGCATTATAGTATAAATAATCAAATTTAAACATTTTAATGAACATAAAATATAAAATTATGCTACAAATTAAAAAACTGTAGCGTTTATTAAACGTGAAATATATAGCTATGTTACAATTTAAACGACTGTTCGTTTTTATGAATGCAAAATATAAAATTTTGCTTCTTAATTTAAAAAATTGTAAATTTTAATGAAGATATAGTATATAATTATATTTTAAATTAAAAACTGTATATTTTTGTATATCGTTATGAACTAGGGGGCCCTGCCCCCTGCTCGCGCCGCTCACCAACTCCCGAAGGAGGCTTCGCCTCCTTCCCGACTCACTTTACTTATTGACACATGCAGAACTCTGCCCGCCTAATTGGTGCTTTCTTTCACTGAAAAGGAATATTAATATTGCGCATTACAAGATAAAAGCAGAAAATTATTATGGAAATCCCCTATTCAATGTCAAATTGACATATATATAATATATATATATAGAAAGAAAATCATAATATCTAGACCATTTTGCATTACAGCTTTAGTATATGATCCTTTTTATTCCTTTTTTACAACCTTATATCTGGACCACCGTACCCCAGTCGGTAGAGCACCTTGCTCGTAATTGGAAGATTGTGGGTTCGGTTCACGAGCCGACCAAAGACCGTCGTGTACACTAATGATGGCTAGTGCACGTAAAATATGTCGTGGCCACAATATCCTCCGTGTTCCCATTAAAATTATACCTCTTGGGGCCACCGAAGCTGGGGAGCTATCCCCTTCGTGTAAGACCAGAACTATGGTGGCATGTCTCCGGAACATCCGTAGGGGTGCATCACAGACCGTCGCCAATTATCCATAGCGCAGTAATGGTGCGACGTCAATCACAACCTACCTAATTATCTACCTACCTACGACCATGGATCATATTTTAATTTTCCCGTGTAAGAAGATTAATTTTCTAAAAGTAGAGAAAAAATGTTGATATTTAATTTCTTTGTTTTTTACATCTATGGTTTCGGGCCGCGGTAACCTAGTCGGTAAAGCACTGAGCACGTAATTGGAAGATTTCTGATTCGATACTTGAGCCGGCCAAAGACCGTCGTGTACACTAATGGTGGCTGGTGCACATAAAATCTGTCGTGGTCGCAAAGTCTTCCATGTTCCCATCCCCACTATACCTCTGTGGATCACCAAAGCGGAGGGGGATCCCCTCCGTGAAGGTTCAAAATTGTTGTGACATGTCTCCGGAACATCTCTAGGGGTGCGTCCCAGACCGTCGCCAATTACCCAAAGCGCAGTATTGGTGCGACTTTAAATCCAACCAACCTACCTACGTACAACCATGAATCATATTTTAATTTTCTCGTGTAAAATGACTTCATGTCAGAAGAACAACGTCACTGGGAGAAACGTTTTTCAAAATGGCAAATAGAGTACCTTCACAAACTTGTCGTTTTTAGTTAATAACTTCTTTAATTAAAATAATTAAATTATTAAAATGATTAAATTTCTAAGCGGCTGAAATGTCTACCTTGGAGTACTCGGAACACATTGATACCTCTCATGACGCGAAGGACCCTGCCCTCCTTTAGAAGATGCTGTCGCAGACAAAAAAAAAAAAAAAAAAAAAAAAAAAAAAAAAAAAAATTGATGCCAGCGACAGTAACTTTTTTTTAATATATAGAGACATAAAATTAATAATTATAATTAAAATTAAAATATTAAAAATTTTAATGAAGGCATAATATACAATAATACTTCAAAATAAAAGGCCGTATATTTTAGTGAAAGTAAAATATATATTTGTAATTCAAATTAAAAGGCTGTAACCTTAATGAACATAAAATATAAATTATGCTTCAATCTAAAAGATTGTATATTTATCTATTTATTTATTTATTTATTTTACGTAAAATATGTAATTATGCTTCAATTTAAAAGTCTATAACATTTTAGTGAGTTTAGAAGGCAAAATTAAGCTTCAATTTAAATGAGTGTATATTTTAATTTACATAAAATATGAAATTATGCTTCACATTAAAAGAAAATTTTTATTTAAATAAAAGAATAAATTTAAAAACTTAGTGGCTTCCATTTAAAATAAATAAATAAATAAATAAAAATAAAAAATTCTAAAATATTATATAAGTAATTTTTTATTAAAAACTGTGATTTCTAAAAATACTTTTAACGTATCTATTATTATTCCTATAAAATAATAATATTTAAATAATATTATTTTTCCCTACATGAATAGTTAAAATAACTATTTTTACAAGAGTAAATTTTATTAAAAGTGTTGGTTAAAGATTATTTTCTAAATACTATAAACATCATCATGCTTCATAATTTTACAGTGCTTCATATAGTGTAATAACGTTTTGCTACAGTATAAATCTTCTTCATTTAACTGAAAAAAAGGCAAATTTTTCTAAATCAAATTCTGTATCATAGATATAGCAAAAATACAATTTCAGAGTAGGCAGCTTTATAATTTATCATTTGACTCAGTAAACACGAAACTTAATATTGAAAGGGATCTTTGATATTTGTTGGCTTATTTGAGAAAACATTTGTTCGAGAAAATAAATAAAGGAATTTAAGATTCGTGGGAATATTAAATGAACAGAGTTAAGGACTACTAAATATTTCATAAGATTAATGAATGAAAACTGTTAGCTAATAAATATAAAATTTTTTTTAATTTAAAAATAAATTATTTTACTTAAAAGACTTCATTTAACAAAATTTTAGGATATACTAAATTATATAGTCATTTGCAAAAGTTTAATACCAGTAGCCGATTTTCAGCATTTTAACACATTACATCGTTTGCACAGATTATTACGTCATATCCTGTGCTTATTGCATCAGACGCATTCTTTTGCAATAAATAAAGGTGCCCGGGGCGTTTATCGCCGAATGTTTGTTGGATTTTGTCGTAGACAGTGCTATTGTATAATTATTGTAATGGGTAAAAAACCTTCACTTACTGTTACAAAAAGGTCAGAAATATTGACCCTGCATAAAATTGGATTTTCTGAATGTCAAATAAGTTCGATGGTGAATGTGAACAAAACAGCTGTGCATCAAGATATTAGTAAATTTAAAATTTCGAGAAAATTTGTGGGCTTTATGAGTCGTTTCCTTTTTATATTTGGAGTAAGACGAGGTTTCCTTGCAGGTTTATGGGATGATAAACCAAAATCTTTGGCCAAACGTCTAGAAATAGTGCTCAAAGTGACGTTGGTACCTTTTGCAGCTAGAGAATGTGCAATCATATTGCAGGAGATTCTTGGATCTCGTACGGCTCTCCTCATATATCACATGATCATCACATATACTCGTTTATCTAGGGCGACTGCTTCTCTCAAAGTCCACAACTTTTAACCAAATTTTAAATTTACAAATAGCTTGATGCACAGCTGTCTTGCTCACACATACTCTCGAACTTATTTGACGTTCAGAAAATTCAATTTTGTGCAAGGTCAATATTTCTGACTTTTTTTTAACAGTAAATGAAGGTTTTTTTGCCCATTAAAATAATTACACAACAGTACTGTCTACGACAAAATCCAATAAACAACTCGCGATAAGCGTTCAGGCACCTTTATTTATAGCAGTAGAATGCGTCTGATGCAATCAGCACATGAGATGACGCAATAACTTGCGCAAACGATGCAAATACTGAATATCTGCTACTGGCATTAACTTTTGCAAATTACTGTATTTGTAATTTAATATTATCCGTAAAGTATAACTGGTACAATATACCCATAATTTAAACGCTACTATACTAAATAGCAAATTGCCACAAAAATAGATATTCTTTGTTAGATGTAAGAATTTAGACAATTACCTATGATAGTTTACACTTTAAATACAGCAAAATCATTACAGACCTATTTTAAAAATTTAAAGATATTTAAATCTTAGATTTAATAACATTCAATTCTCGGTAATGAGCGTAACCAATCCAGAGATCCTTGGATCAGAAATATTTTCTAGTGAATTTTTCTGTATTTAAAACAGAAATTTAAACAAGAAATAAGTTTTGACCACATTTAATAAAATATGTAGAAATAATAAAAGAAATACTTATATAATACTAAAATTTACAGTTTTTTTTTTTTTTTTTTTTTTTTTTTTTTTAACAAAAACAGAAACAAACTAAATGGATAAAGAAAAAATATGAAGTTTGCATGGATAAAAAAAAAATATTTTCCATCTGTGCCCTTTTGCTCCACCATTTATCTCTAGCATATTCCAAGTTAGTGCGAATCATTAAACATATTTTAATTATGGAAAAAGAAATCTTACATATAACATCAATTTAGCATTCCTTAAAAAAAAAATGCAGTAGATTGTTTATGTGTAAACCTGTATACTGTTAAAAAATGCAATAATATAAACTAATGTATTTCGATTTTACCTTGGAAGAAAAGAATCTCTCAAAAACCGACTTTAAAGCTTAAGGGGACTCTCTACCTATCGTCTCCGAAAGCCGAAGCCAATGATATTCTATGGGAAATTTTGCTCCATTATAATTCATCAACTAATACATATTTTTAAATTCCGTTTTCACCTTCCGAAAATTCACAACTATTAAACAATTTATCGCTTTCTAAAAGTAGATTTTTTTTATTTTTAAGATTTCATTTTTAAGCTTAAAAAGGAAAAATTTCACATTGTGAAAATTCGCATTTTACAGCCTCAAAATAAAATATTAAAAAAATTAAAAATTAAATTTTAGAAAGCGATAAATTGTTTAATAGTTGTGAAGTTTCTAAACGTGAAAACGGAATTTAAAAATATGTATTAGTTAATAAGTTATAATGGGGCGAAATTCTCCATAGAATAGCATTGACTCTGGCTTCTGGGGAAAATAAGTGGAGAGGCCTCTTAACTTCTATAGAGGATCTTAAAATAATTTATTTTGTATGTCCTTGTATTTCATCAAAAAAATTTATATCATGTAAAATGTCCAGTTTTACAAGTTAGAATTGAACCAGAGTCCACTGCATTATAGTTGACGATACTATTTCTCTGACTCGGAAGCACAACATTTACATTGCTTAGCACTTCTTAATCCAACTTTGACACCAATTCTTCGTATATACACTCATGTTCATAAATTAAGGATAATTCAGATTCACGCTGAAATCGAACTTTAATGCAAAAATTTCACCTGTAGAAATACCACACACATCTTTAAGAATAATATGCAAATTATTGGAAGCCCTCAGATGACGCCGATATGATGTTACAATGACGAAAGTGTAAGAATGGGGTAGATAAGGAATGGGAGCAAAGAAGGAAAATTGTTCACAAGCGTTCTGTGTGCCGCTCAGTGCCACAACCGAATGGTTATAACACAGAGGACGCATGCAGATATTTTTTTACGTGGTAGAATTATCCGCCGACTAGAATGTGGGCGTACCCAGATAGAAGTATCGGGGGAACTTAGAATCGCCCAAAGTGTCATCTCTAGGCTTTTGCAACGATTTCAAAATGATGGAAATGCCAGTCGACGCTACAGTACTAGTCGGCCCAGAGTTACAATGCCGAATGACCACCGGTATTTGACAGTAACTTCCAAAATAAGCAGATAAAGCACAGCATCAGACCTGTCTCGTCAGCTGTCTGCAGCCACGAGTGCCACAGTTTCAAGACAAACCGTGTACAGACGTTTGGGAGATAATGGTCTATATGCTCGCAGGCCTGTTAGATGTGTTTCACAACCGGCAATGCACCGTGCCAGTGGTTAACTTGGAGTAGAATACATGCAATGTGGGCAGCAGCACAGTGAGCTTGTGTGATGTTTTCCGACGAGTCCAGGTTTAGCTTGCAGTGTGATTCACACCAGACTTTCATATGTAGAACGTCAGGTACCCATTACCACCAAAACAACATCATTGAACGACACCGTTACAGTGGGTCAGGAGTGCTCGTTTGGGGGGGGGGGACATATTGGGCACCAGAACAGATCTGCATGTTCAAATCGGAAAAATGATAGGTCAAATTTATCGGGACATCATTCTTGAACAACATGTATGTTTGTTTAGGGGTACCATGAGCTCAGAATTTGTGTTTATGGATGACAATGCGCGTCCTCACCGTGCAAACGTTGCACACGGATGCCTACAATCTGAAACTATTACCGGCATGGAATGGCTAGCATCCTCACTTGACTAGAATCCGATAGAACATGAGTAGGACATGCTTTTCCAACGAGTTGTAGTCCGTCAACCACCTCCTACATGTGTACCGGAACTTCGGAAAGCATTGCTTACTGAGTAGAGTAATCTTCCCCAAGATCAGATCAATAATTTAATACTCAGCATTCCTAGGCGTTGTAAGAACTGTATTTCATCATCTGAGAGACATACAATGTATTAACCATCATACCAGCTATGTAATGTTAAGTTTTTGTAAGGGAGATATTTTTTGTAATTGCTTCAGGGAGCAAAAATCGTAGATTTTATAAATGGCATCCTACATAAACCACCTTTTTTTGTTCTTGATCTTTTGTTTAATAAATGTACTTTATGAATAAGTCATGTTTGTTTTGCTTCTGGACCTTTGTTTTCTTTAGCTAACATTATCGTTAATTTATGGACATGAGTGTAAAACAAAAAATAAACATGTAAAAGTCACGTAAAAAACATAAAACCTATATCAATGGTTACAGATTTTATCTAGTCATAGAAAAAAAAAAGATTTCTTTTGACAGACAGTGATACAATTTTAAACAATATTGCTATAGTTTTAGAGAACACAAAATTTCTCTAGAAAACATACAGAAATTTTATTTATTTTAACAGAGTGTTTTTTTACACTGTAATTACTCTCAGCTTCATGAAACATATTTATTCTATTTGATTCTATAAATATTAATAATATATTCTTGTGGTATTAAATTCTGCTTATTGACTGGAATGTTTACTTACTCATAAAAATTTGTTTAAGAAATATTCAAAATATTTGCTCAGTTAACATTGTTTTGGAATCTTGCAAAGAACATCTTTACATCTTTATGCGAAGAGCAAAAGTTATTTTAAAACACAATCTCCATTGCTTCATTCAAGGGTATATCTCTTAACATACAGTCATATAATGAGTACATTAATGTTAAATAAATAATTTAAAAATTAACTGTTACTTAAATAGAATTATTTTAATGTAATTTTTAAAATATATTTTTCAAAAAATTTGAAATGTTATTTAATAAAAAATTACAACAGAATATATCAACATTAAACATTTCCTTTCACTAAACTCCAAAAAAAAAAATGTAAAACAATATATGTTGAAAGAACAATTGCTTTGCCTTTCGTTACAAAGGCTAATTTTGTAAAAAAGCTCGATAAAAAAAATTAACTGTTGTTAAAAGGATTTTTTTCTTTAGTGTTACTTACTTATGTTGGATGTAAATACATCTTAGATGTTGAAGAAAATAAAACATTTGTAATTTTCTAACGCATTATTTTTCTTTTAAATCTTTTTTTTTTTTTTTTTTTACTCAAGAAAAACATCTTGTATTGTGTTTAGAAACATAAGAATAAATAAATTGGATTAAAATGAAAACTCCTGAAGGATATTTTATTTTTATTTATTTATTGCATGTGTATATGTTTGACGAAGATAATCTACAATATTCCATATATAATAAAAACAATCAATTAATTCAATAATCTACAAACTAATACAATTATATTTTGCTTCTTTAATTTATGCATGAATGAGGAATAAATATGTAATTTATACAGGTTAATTTTAAATAATGCAATGAATTCATTTTAAATTATTCCCTTTTATGATTAAAATATACTAAACGAAATCCACCGTATAATTAAATTTTGTATTTAGAACATGTAAAGGTTTTGAACGCTTTATCTCGTGAAAATTTTATAGAAGCATTTATTTTTCAAATAGACCAGAAAATTCCTTATTCTCTCGCTAATAACGCATATATGCGCTCTTTTTCTAACGGCACTCAATATTTTTAGCTCATACTCCCGAATAGGTCTAGGCAAAATAACTCAAGGCTTCTTTCATAGTTGCCTCTATAATTCTCTTGTTCTGGGGTACCTAAACTCTGCTGATGATTTCAATGATAGGGGTTTCTGTCGCTGCTTCCTCACTTCAAAGGGTTTGGGGACTGCTCGTAAGACCTAATTGACGTACTAACGAAGCCTCCTAAATCAGTTGTAATAATTAATAGTAATATTCTATGAATATATGCTAGTAAGGCCATGGAGGGTCATCTTTGGCCGCTTACGTCATTCTCTTCACACACTTTACACTGCTTCTCTTTTGAAAGCAGAACAACAACCAATTGCAATGAGTGTGGAGCGTATTATTCTAGGAAAACTTTGATTTGAACAAGAAAAGTGGAAGACCAAATTTGCATTTTAATAGAGTTTTAGGCCTTCCAAGCATTTTTGTCTTTCAAGCAAATGTCGCGTGGACCCCATGGGCAGACTCAAGATTTGGTCGGTGGATGATGTACACCAATTTCGCCATTTGTGGTTAATATATCGCCCACTTCACTTCAAATTACCGTATAATATCCCAGGATTATGCCCTTAGATAGCACATTAATACAATGTCTTAAATGTAAGTAGGAAAATATAATTTTATTGAAATACATTTTGTTCTTTGTGTAATTAGAATAAACTTATACTATTGTAATTTTTTTTCACCCTTTTTATGGATATACGACATTTAAAAGTGAAAAATAGGCAAGGAACAATCATCAAATTTACATTTAATTTCTCAGAATGTATTTTCTCTATGACCATAATTTCTTTACTGGTTATAAATTAAAATATTATAATCTAATAGATAATTTTTATATTCACATAAAAGAAAAATAAATTTATTTTTTCTACAGTTTTAAACAGTATCTATTTATTTATGTATTTATTTATTTTTAAGTAATACGACCATTTTCGCGCATGATTTCAAATAAAATATATAATGTAATAGAAAACATCAACTGTAATAATAAACTACAATACTTCCTCTTTAGTTTGAACCCAAATGTCTTCCAATTTAGGTTAAAAATATATAATTATATATAAAAAAAAAAAAAAAAAAATTAAAGATCATTTATTTTTTAATAAATTCTGAAGTATCATTTCTATGAAAATAAGGGAAGGGGGTGGGGGTGGGCGGATACAAATTTAAGTTCAGTTTGAAAAGAAAGTATTGTAGTTTATTATTGCAGTTGATGTTTTGTATTACATTATATATTTTGTTTGAAATCATGCGCGCAAGTGGCCATATCACTTATATTTTTTTTATTTCTTACTGTTTAAAACTGTACAAAAAATAAACTTATGTTTCCTATACGAGAATATAAAAAATATCTTTTAAATTATAATGCTTCAATTTATAGCCAGTAAAAAAATTATCGTCATAGAGCAAATACATTCTGAGAAATTAAATGTAATAGATGACGGTTTTTCTTGCTTATTTTTTACTTTTAAAGGTCGTATGTCCCCTTAAACTAAATAATTAGCATTTTTTTTGTACAAAAAGTAAACATAATTATTGCTTTTGTAGTGCAGCATAAGACCCAATATATAGGTAATATGTACACATATTTTCAATAGCGAGAAATTATTACTTTGCGAGTAAACACCTAAAGTTTCCAAAATTGGTCCATTGTACCCCACTCTCCCCTATATATATATATATATATATATATATATATATATATATATATATATATTTCATACACTTTATTTTATACAATTTAGTTAAATAAATATATATACATTAACCTTTTTTTACCGTTTTCGTGGAAACTACGAGATCGTTAATATGGGTTTATGTGCCACGTGATTGAGAAAAATAAACTAATTTGGCGATAAATCTTGTATTACTTAATAAAATGTCACGTCTTTCCGTGCATTTCAGTAAATTCCGCATAATGTTGCGGAGGACAATACATCTTAAATAATATATTTTTACTTTTTCTGTGACTTTTTAATCATCTGGGATTTTATTGTTCGCAGTTAAAGCTTATTTTTTCAACTGGAACTAAAATATATGCTGCTCAACTGATTTCTCCATTTATCATACAACATACAGATGCTCATGATTGGTGTTTCACCAAATAATTTTTGTTATTTGATACACTAAGTTACTCAATCTACGATTCAACATGTTCTCATTTATTGAAAATTAAGCTGTAATTTGTATTGAAAAAAAAATTTCCGAGTTTTGTAATACAATGTGTTTATCTATGTGTAGTACTATGTGTTAAAATAAATCTTTACATCTTTTCTTTTTGAAATTTTAATTTATTTTTTGAAATTTAATTTTATTGATGTTGTTATGCAAAACACTTTGAATGAAAAAAATAAAGTATTTACAATTACAGTAAATAAAAAATTTACAATTAAATTTTACGCTATAAAATAATCATAAAATAAACTTCCATGTTGATTTTTTGGTATGGGAAGAAGAACATGATGTTATTATAATTTTTACCATCTACACATTTTTCAGGCCCTTTTTACTTCCTTATACAAAGTATAAGGAAGTATAGTAATCCCGATTTGCGAAATGGATTTTGCATTTCACATTGCTCGAAAACGAATGATCGCTGAATGTTGCCAATTTATACGTGTGACTGTCATGATGTATAGTTGTACACCTGCAAGTGTCGTCTTAACACGAATTCTCGTTTTAGAGATATAAGCGACTTTACACGATTTTTCGTGACGTCTGTATGTATGTGTGTCTGTGTGTGTGTGTGTGTGAGTATGTCGCATAACTCAAAAACGGTTGGTCGTAGAAAGTTGCGAATTGGTACATAGGTTTGATATACAACTAGTTGTGCACCTCCCTTTTTGGACTTTGTATGATTTTCCGTTTTGGAGATATTTATGAAAATTAGGTTCATAATGGCCAAAATGTATCAAAAAACGGTAATAACTCGAAAACGGTTTGGACAAATCTTGCAATTTAACTGACTTCCCGACTAGGTAGACATTTGAAACTTTCAGAAAAGTTCAGAACACGTTGACAATACATTTTTAAAAATATTTTTAGCCATCTGTTTCTAATACCTGCTGCCTTCAGCAGCGTTTATGTGATTCAACAGAAAATTTATTTAACTAACTTCTCGACTAGCCAGACATTTAAAACTTTCAGACTAGATCAGAACACGGTGAAAATGCATTTTTTCAATACCTTTAGCCAACTGTTTAGGGTCCCTGCTGTCTTCGGCAGCGTTACCAGTACAAATATTGCAATCTATTTTTAACTAACTTCCCGACTAGCTAGACATTTAAAACTTCTGGAAAAACTCAGAACACGGTGACAATGCATTTTTTAAATATTTTTAGCCAATTGTTTCAGGTCCTTGCTGCCTTCGGCAGCGTTTATATGGTTGAACAGAAAATTTATTGAACTAACTTCCCGACTAGCTAGACATATGAAAGTTTCAGAATAATTCAGAACACGTTGAAAATGCATTTTTTTAATACTTTTAGCCAATTTTTTCGAGTCCCTGCTGCCTTCGTCAGCGTTACCAGTACAAATCTTGCATCGGTTTTTAACTAACTTTCAGAAAAGCTGAACGGCGCACGGTGATAATTTATTTTTTTAAATATTTTTAACCAACTGTTTCGGGTCCAATGACAATGTTTTTTAACATTATGTATATTTGTAAAAGTGTATAAGGAAGTCATGTGGTGCCCACATCAGATTTTTTGAATCGGAAAAATAGTGCTAAAATTTTGCTATACATTTTGTGTTATATAACCTTTTATGAAGTATATAGCGGTTTCTTTCTATTATAGTTTCCACTATTTTTCAGGGCACTTCTAGGAGTTAAACAGAAAAAAAGTCTGTTTTTATTGTCTCCAGCATTTTTATACAAAAATTTCTATCCTATTTAATCACGACACATTACTATAAAAAAAAACGGCAGTGGTTTCTGTATGAATATAGTAATAGCATTAAAGTAGAAAATTTTCATCCCTGAATGTTTACTGAAAAAATGGGAGAGAATTAGAGCTCTCATAATATATTTAATAACACTTTTATTACATGAATAAAAAAATATATATGTATATATGTATATATATATATATATATATATATTACACATTTGAGTCAATTAGATGTTTGTATAGCCTATTAGCGTATGCTGGCATTTTTTTTAACATCACTATATGTAAAAAATACGATATACATATACGACATCTACATTTAGGGCATTTATTATTTTATATCATTAATCTTGAAAATATCATTTCTAAGTAGCATCCATACAAAGTATAATTCTATAAATTACAAAATATCTTTTTTATTTTATTTTATCTTTTATTTATGCCCTATCAGATTGAAACTACTCTCAAAAAGAGAGACCTATAATAACGTACATATAAGGGGGAAAAAATCAAAATATTTGTATTTTTGTAGTACCGGCATAAAACTTGTACATTTTTTAATCTATTTTCATGAGAAAATAACTTTTTTTTTTTCGAAAATATGCATGGGAAGTTCTTTTTTTTCTGAATTAATTTCCTTACTAGATCCGGTTCACAAAACAAGTACAGTATAAGTTTATAAAATTTGTGTTTAAACACCAACTGCACCATTGATTTAATTCAGTTTTAATGAAAATTCTTTTAAACAACGCAAACCTTAAGTTTTGTAAACAAAATGTTGCAAAAATTCCTAATTTTATTTTGTTTTATATAATGAAAATCTTTTGTGCAAACAATTCTTTTGAATTTCTGCCTGAAATCTATATGCATATTATTATTATTATTATTATTATTATTATTTTGTTTTTTTCTTAGAAACAAAGTCTTATATATATAAATTCTTAGAAGCGAAATTCAAGTGTAATATACATTATGGTTAAGATAATTACCTTAAAAACGTTTATATTTAAGATGGTAATGTAGAAATTTTAAGAAATGCTTAAGTATGACCAGATAAACTTAAAGTGTACGATTCTTAAATAAAAAATTTGATGTAATCACCACATGACTTCCTTATACACATATTGGAATACACATATTGTTACAAAAACATTGACACTTTTTGTGTGGTAATTGGTTCGTAAATAAACAAGCAGGTTCCAGTCAATAAACATTACTGAAAAAAAAAAAAAAAACTATTGCATTAACCATAAAAGACACGATGATAAGATAATAGAGAGAACAAATACAGTAGTTTGTTCATTAATTGTATTCCACAGCTTCAGATTCTCTCTTTAGTAAATGCACAGCTTAGAGTTCTGTGGAATTCACTCGAGTTTAGGTTGGCTACTATTGTTTTCTTTGTCAAGAACTAATAGCGAAAAAATTCATTATATCAAAACAATTAACTTTGTTAAAATTGAGAAAGGGTTTACAGTCGGTAACAAAAATGTCCGAACACTAGCAAAAATTCCTATGTAAAAAAAGTACACTTTATACGGTTTTGTTAAATAAATCCTTGTCGAATCATGTTCCTAGTCAGTGTAAGAACATGATTCGGTAAGGATTTATGTAACAAAACCGTATGAAGTGTACTTTTTTTACATAGGAATTTTTGCTAATGTTCGGACACTTTTGTTACCGACTGTACTACTTATTAGCTAACTTGAAATAATATTTTTCGCAAAATTTGATCACTGATCTCGCCAAGTCGTCGGGTTTGTCACTTATATAGATTTTCGTCTTAACATCGTATATGATGAGCTATCGTGCAAAAGTGACAAAAATTTCTTGTTTAGAGTTGCCAATGTTTGGAAGCTCTAACTTCGATAAGAAATGAGTTCGGAAATTTTCCGAAATATTTATTGGTTTCTAGCGAAGAACGAAACTCTCCAGAAATTTATAAATTACTAACAAATTATTAAAAAGCAGATTCACTATTGATGATTATAGACTAGAACTTCAGTATTTTTTTACGTGCTCCTTTCTGTACGGTATTACGGTAAAAGTAGAAATTGATGGTAGTTCTTTTATTTCTACGAATGTGGACGTTAGCATAACATAAAATTAGGCAATTGGATTCCAAACTTGGCGAAAAGTGGTAATTTAGAATTTCCAAAGTTTGGGATTTCTATCTTCATTAGGAATCGAGTTTCGGAGTTTTTTGAATGTTTCCTTGGTTTTTAGCATAGAAATATCGCAAACATTTATAAACCACTAACAAGACTCTCGATGAATTCGAATTCTGTTTAGACTTCGAATTATACGGTTAATCATTGTTCCTGTATCAACGAAATTCCTGCTGCCTAGTGTTTAACCCTGTTTGTTTGAGTGTTTAACCTAGTGTTTAACCTATTGAACTCTTTCGAGAATATTACTTGATTATTGATTTTTGTGGTATAAAAAACATTTTTATTCAACTATTTCCAAAATATCAATAAAATAAAGTGCATTCGTTGATTAGAACCCGCTTATGCCTGTTTAAATTACATTCTACGTGCAAAAATGTTGACAACTTTCATTACGATATTATTAGTATCTCCAATTCATTAGCTTCCTTTGTTATTTCTATGACGGTGTGTCAGATATAATAGCCAAGATCTTTGTAATTTTGGTCATATTTTTTCGAAATATCTCCAAAACGAAAAACACAGAATCGACTATTCGATTTTGTGCTATGCGAGACACAAAATCTGTTTCGCAAATCGGAATTACAATGCTTCCTATAATTTGTATAAGGAAGCAAAAACGTAAAAATATGTTGTATGTAATTTTTATAAAGTATAGTAGGTGTAACAATAATATATATATTATAATAATAATTTGGAATATTCAAAATCTCACACTTAGTAGAGATATCTTTCTTTGACGTAAAAGTTATAATAGACAGAATCTACTATCTAAAACAACTTTTCATCTTTGAATACAAAAAAAAGAAGAAGAAGAAGAAAAAGTAAGATGTCGTGCGCATGTATTGCCCTCTGTCGTTTTCGAAAAATATATGATGTAGCGTAGTCATATTTGCGTTAAAGAAATGGCCGCCATTGAACTAGGAAACTACCGAACAGCTTGCGAGCGCTTTATCATTAAACAAAGGCTAACATATTTGCTGATTGCTAACTTCCCACATTATACTACCCGTGAGATAACACAGTTTCAGACTGATAAAATATTTTGAAGCATTCTGACACTACATGCGATAAATAGTTCTTTTTTTTTTTTTTTTTTTTTTTTATCGTACTATTAAACATAACAACTATTTGTACAACTTTCTTTTATGCCTTTTTTTCAACCAATTTAGGGAGGATGAAATACGAAATTTAGTTGCAAATGGTGAATTAAAGAAGTTATGATGATGTTCCGAACATTCCAAGGCGCACGAGTCTATCGTTCTTTTCTTAGCGAGTTATTTAAAGCATTCTTCGGATTAATAAATTTCTGACAAAATATTTTGTCAAAATATCTTTTTATGAGTAGTAAAAAAAAAAATGTTCGTACACCAGACTCCTATTACACTGGCCGATGAGGCGATTTTTGCGAAGAAGATTGCCTCGTTCAAACATAGCATGAGTTGTTATCATGTGTCATGCGATAAAACCTTTAGTTTTAATAAAAATAAAATTATCCTAAAATAGTTGTAAAATTGCGACTTAATGAATTCAGTGCTGGCCTATTAACATTGATATTGAAATTAAAATTTAATATCAATATTGATATTTAATATTAATATTAATATTAATATTTAATTTATTGCATTTAGAACTAAAAGTATTTGCCTTTTCTACATGTATTTATTTTTAAAGACTGTATTAGTACATAAAACTGACATAAACATATATTCATATAAACATATATTTCATATACAAATTAAAAGGACTTAGAAAACCTGTACTTAGGTACCTGTTCTTATTTTGAAGAGCTTATTTATAAGAATATTGTCGGGGAGAAAGGGAAGAGAGGATACGATGCGCACATCGGAACTGATTAAGAACGGCGCTGAGCAGTTTTGTTTCAGTCGCTTTTCGAATCCGGACGAGGTACGAGGTATCTCAAGACTTTAAAATAAAATCAGAACTATTAAATATTCTAATCGTACTCATTATAGTTCCAGTCATTATTCTTAAATATGAATAAAATTCGTAATTAATTATTCAAGTCAAATAAACGATTCTTCAAATGTGGAATATAGTCTTCTAATTGTGTGGTGTGGTTTGTCGTTAATCTTCGGAGTTCTGGCAGAGGGGTAAGTAGATTTAAACTTATTCTCATTTAATTATATGCTGATTTGTGTTTAAGTAAAAGTTGCAAAATTTGAATTTAAAATAAACTCGTTCGAAATCCTTAATCCGAGATTATAAATTTAATCAACCCTAATTCGAAATTCATAAATTGATACTTAGTCTAAAATTCTTGGTGGCTTCATAGCCATAGTGGTCCGTCGATTCACGGAGGTTTAATTATCTATTATTTTAATTAGATAATATAATTAATCGTAATTCGTTAAATTAAAAAAAAAAAAAATTCTTTTGTTTATGTAGGATTAAATTATCTGTATAAGAACTTTAAAGTAAATTAAAATTAATTTGTTGAAATAAATCATTAATACAAGGTTAAATTGTTTGGATATAAAACGTAATTCAAAGTAGTTTCGCTTTCATGCTTACGTAGAAGTTTTGGTTTCAGAGAAAACGTAGTTCAAAATAGTTTGTGTTTCAAACCGAAAGTTTTTGTTTGGAATTTCAGAAATAAACTTTCATGTTAAGTAATTGTTGAATAAATGAGTGTATGAGAATGAAAAGGGTGCATTTAATATTTTATTAGTTTATTTATTTCAGAGAAGAAAGAAAAAAAAAATGTATTCTATTATGAGTTGTTTCTTTTCATTTGTTCTTATATTTTTGTTTTGTTTTACTTCCTGATCTGCAGAATAATAATTTAATTCAATCGATTGATTCATATTTAAATTTAATTGTTTGTAATTAGTTTACTCATAAGATGGGTAGAAAGGGAAAAACAAGGGCGAATGACACCGAACAGAGTGCGTTGTTCCCAAAATCTAATGAAGTGATAAAATTTGAAAATGTAATTAAAGAAATAGAATTTATAAAATCGAAAGTCAATGATTGTGATAAAGGCGATCAAGCCAGATTAAAAATCTTAAAAGATAAGGTAAATCCACTGGAGGTTAAATTCGAGGAAATAGTTACAAATTTTTCCGAAGAGGAAAACGATGAAAATTCTGAAGAGGTGTTAAAGAATAGGGACACTCTGTTAGAATTATCCGTTGTATTAGAGGGTAAATCGCAATCAAATACTCCAAATGTAAATAATGATGCACGTACCAAACCCGGGACTTCTGTTAATTCGCATATTAGTCTTCCCAAACTTGAAATTCCTTATTTTTACGGGGATAATGAATCTTGGTTGTCATTTAAAAATTTATTTAAATCATCTATTCTGGATAATGACAGCCTTAGTGAGGTTGAAAAGCTACATACCTCCAATCGTGTGTAAGAGGTAGTGCATCAAAACTTATTCGTGGATTTTCGTTACAATCGGAAAATCTTAAACACTGTTCGGAAATTCTTACTCAGCGCTACGAAAATAAACGTCAATTAGCTATAACTCAAATAAATAAAATCTTTTCAGTAAAGGTAAACAAAGCGGATGATCCTAAATCGTTTTTCAATTTAATAGATACTTGTAACGAAGCGGTGCGAAATTTATCGACCCACCGGATTGGAATCTAATCCTCTTAGCGATCTTATTCTTATAAATTTCATGATCTCAAAATTGGACTCATCCGTTAGGCATAGGTGGGAGCTCAGTCTAGAGAATACGCAAACTATTCCCGATTTAAATTCGTTTCGCACATTCATAGAAAGGGAGGCGTCGAGTCAAACAAAGCTTGAAAATAAACCAGGGATGTTTAAGAAGCCAGTTGAAGGTAGTAGTGTAAAAAAATCTTGTGTCAATAATTCAATAATAGTCAAAGAAAATAAATGCGTCGCCTGTTCTCAAGTACATCAATTGTTTAAATGTCCCAAATTCAATCGAATTAGTGTTCAGGAGCGATGGGACTTAGTTAAATCAAAATCATTGTGTGAAAATTGTTTGCGAACTAATCATCAAGTGCGGCAATGTAGAATTAATATTAAATGTAAAGTATGTGCAGGCTCACATCACACTCTTCTGCACATTTATACACAGAATTCTGCAGATCAGGGAGGCGGCCTTGTTACTACGTCGGTGGCCAATAGTTCACAATCTAATGCAAATTTTAGTAACCTAAAGGTGTTATTGGCTACTGCCCTTATAAAGGTTAGGTCACCTAACGGCAAAATTATTCAATGTCGGGCGTTAGTTGATAGTGCCTCACAAAATAGTCTCATAACAAAGGACTGCGTTGAGAAGCTAAATTTGCCTTTGTTTGGCACTTCTCATCGACTTATAGGCATAAACGGTCTTTCCGCAGAAACTGTTTTAAATTTTACGGAATTCTCATTCTCGCCATATTTCGCTAACGAGTATAGGAACTTAAAAGCGCTAGTAGTAAATAGGGTTACTGCCCCTCTGCCGAATTTCCGGGTGCAAACGACGTCTTGGCCACATACAACCAATCTTCAATTAGCAGATATGAATTTCTTCAAGCAACAACCCATCGAAGTTTTATTAGGTGCAGATATTTTTGCGTCACTAATTTGTGGCACACCGATATCGGGAAGGCCAGGAGAACCATCTGCCATTCCCAGTTCACTTGGGTATTTACTCAGTGGCCCCCTCTCAAGGGATGGAATGGAACCAGAATCAACATATAGCTCATCGTTACACTGCCTTAACTTGAACGATTTTTTTGACAATCAGCCCATAATATCTTCTAAGAGTGAAACCGAAGCCGATCCGGCAGAGGAACTATATAAATCTTCCACCAAGCGCAACCCCGAAGGTCGCTATGTGGTGAAATTACCCCTCCATGATGAGATAGATTTGGGGGAAAGTGCCAACTGTGCACTAAAAATGTTTAAGAAACTGGAAAATCGATTTGCGCAGAATCCCAACCTAAAAAAGGAGTATGCTCAGTTTATGGGTGAATACTCCGAACTAGGTCATATGACTATACTAAGGGCTGAAGAACTTAATCGCCAACCCAATTATTATATGCCCCATCATGGAGTTATAAATGAAAATAGTAGCACTACGAAACTACGGGTAGTGTTCAATGCGTCGGCCGTAACTACAAATGGCAAATCCCTAAACTCCAATTTGCACAAAGGGCCAAAACTCCAATCCAGCATTTTTAGCAATCTAATTAGATTTCGTTTAAATAAAGTCGCCCTCTCGAGTGATATCGAGAAAATGTTTAGGAAGTTCTAGTCGCAGAGCATGATAGGACTTTCCAAAGAATATTTTGGAGAGCCAATGTGTCAGACCCACTTCGTATTTATCAATTGAACACGGTTACTTATGGCACAGCCTGTGCTCCATTTTTAGCCCTGCGTACCATATTACAGCTATTAAACGATGAAGAACCCAATTTTCCCGTAGCTGTGCAGGCTGCCCGCAACAACCTGTATATGGACGATTTCCTTGGAGGTGCTGAAACAATCGAAGCCGCTCAATCATTGGTCACAGACCTTCAGGCATTATTTAATGCTGGGGGTTTCAAGCTGCGAAAATGGGCTTCAAATTATGTGGAAGCTCTAGTTCAGGTCCCAGAGGCTTTAAAATCAACAAATCAGGAATTATCCTTAAACCCCGATCAATACCAACGTATTTTAGGACTAAACTGGAATTTAACATCGGATACACTGCAGGTTGGCGTCAACACAAAAGAAAGCGTCAAAACTAAACGACAATTATTGTCTGTAATTGCACGCATCTTCGACCCTTTGGGTCTGTTATCCCCTGCCACTATTCTTTTAAAATTGCTTCTACAAGATGTTTGGAAGCTAAAACTTGGTTGGGATGATCCTTTACCACCAGACATTCAAAACAGGTGGAACGAATTTTATGAAAAAATTGCTTCCTTTAAGGCCATGTCAGTACCCAGATTTTTAGACCTGAAAGCCGAACCTATTTACCAGATTCTGGGATTTTGTGATGCGTCAACAAAGGCATATGCTGCCGTAATTTATATACGCCCAAGTCAGAACTCATCTTTAAAATTGATTGCAGCTAAAACCCATGTAGCTCCTTTAAAACCCATTACCTTGCCTAGGTTGGAGCTATGCGCGGCTGTATTACTCTCAGAACTTTTGTCAGTCGTCCAGAGCTCGCTGGATTATCAGGTTGAGGACATTCTCCTATGGACAGACTCAACAATCGCCCGTAGTTGGATCTTAAATCCACCCTTAAAGGGCAACACATATGTCCTACACCGAGTAAACAAAATTAGAGCTCTCACAGACCCCACATCATGGCATCACTTACCAAGCAAACATAACCCAGCAGACTGTGCAACCCGTGGGCTGTTACCCGACAAATTAAACCTGTTTAACTTGTGGTGGTCTGGACCTGATTGGTCAAAGATTCCGGTCTCAGATCATGAGTCCAAGATTGCTACCTCAGTCCCATGTACAATTGTGGGAATTCCTGGACTAATAGAGTCAACTCCAAAGCACGAATCCGTTATAGAGGATTTGGTTTCAAAATTTTCATCAAGTAATAAACTTTTTCGTGTAATTGCATTTATGAAGCGATTTATAAATAATATTAGAAATGCTACAAAATTGAAAGGACCAGTCTCAGTACAAGAAATTTCAGAAGCTAGAAAAATTGTTATTAAATTCGTCCAACAAAGGTCCTTTGCTTCAGAAATCGCCCTTTTGCAGCGCGGCCAACCCGTGGCAAACAGCAGTAAATTAAAAAATCTCAATGTGTTTCTTGATTCCGAAAATCTATTAAGAGTGGGAGGTAGAATTGATAAAAACATCACTCTGCCCTATGATACTAAACTTCCAATACTCATACCTAAAAATCACCCTTTTACATCGACATTAATAAGACATTTTCACGCGTATAGTCTTCATGGAGGTGTCGACCTAGTATTAAATCTCATTCGCCAGTCTTACTGGATTCCTGATGGTAGATCCACTGTGAAAAAAGAGCTTCGTAAATGTGTCACGTGTGCCAAAGTCCAACCGACCCCCATTCAACAAATGATGGGTGACCTTCCCAGTGCAAGAGTCAACCCTTGTATACCATTTCAACATGTTGGTATTGATTATGCAGGCCCTATTCAAACAAAGTGTGAACATAAACGAACAAAAACAAAATTTAAGTCCTATATTTGTCTATTCATCTGCATGAGCACCAAGGCAATTCATCTCGAATTAGTAACGAGCTTATCAACTGAACATTTTTTATATGCCCTACAAAGATTCATAGCGCGTCGAGGCTATCCTACTGACATTTGTTCTGACAACGGACGCAATTTTGTGGGTGCCAATGCCCATTTAAAAGGGCTAGTAAAGCTTTCAAAAACCAATACTATCCAAGACTTTGCCACAACTAGACAAATTCATTGGCATTTTATGCCACCTTACGGGCCTAACTTTGGCGGCCTATGGGAATCTTCCGTTAAATTGGCCGAACGCCATTTAATTAAAGAATGTAAAGGCAGTTGCCTATCGTTTGAGGAGTGTGCTACGGTTCTAACTAACATTGAAGCCTGCTTAAATTCTCGCCCCTTAGTCCCACTTTCCACCGAGCCCAATAATTTCTTAGTACTTACACCAGGACACTTCTTAATTGGGGCTCCGCTTCTCCAGCTTCCTGAACAATCTCCCAACCCAACTAATCCATTTTGTACCAGTTTTTCTTCCAAATGGAAACTCCTTCAGCAGATCAACAAGTCCTTTTGGAACACCTGGACGAAATCTTACCTTACCACTCTACATTCTAGAGCCAAATGGAAAAGCGGTGTTACCCATCTGCATCCCGGAGAACTAGTCCTGGTCTTGGAACCTTCTATTCAGCCAGCACACTGGACACTTGCCCGAATTCTGGAAGTCCATCCTGGAGATGATGGCATCGTAAGAATCGTCACTCTGAAGACACCATCTGGAGTCATCAAAAGACCGGTGAATCGGATTGCCAGTGTGCCATGCTCACCCCCCCCCCCCCGGAGGATGTCGGGGAGAAAGGGAAGAGAGGATACGATGCGCACATCGGAACTGATTAAGAACGGCGCTGAGCAGTTTTGTTTCAGTCGCTTTTCGAATCCGGACGAGGTACGAGGTATCTCAAGACTTTAAAATAAAATCAGAACTATTAAATATTCTAATCGTACTCATTATAGTTCCAGTCATTATTCTTAAATATGAATAAAATTCGTAATTAATTATTCAAGTCAAATAAACGATTCTTCAAATGTGGAATATAGTCTTCTAATTGTGTGGTGTGGTTTGTCGTTAATCTTCGGAGTTCTGGCAGAGGGGTAAGTAGATTTAAACTTATTCCCATTTAATTATATGCTGATTTGTGTTTAAGTAAAAGTTGCAAAATTTGAATTTAAAATAAACTCGTTCGAAATCCTTAATCCGAGATTATAAATTTAATCAACCCTAATTCGAAATTCATAAATTGATACTTAGTCTAAAATTCTTGGTGGCTTCATAGCCAAATATATTCATTAACAGTTAAGAACTAAGTTTGTAACTTGAAGCACGGTTTCCGTCAATATATATAATACTTTTTTATTTTATTACCACTTTATACTTCTCATATTAAAAAAAATGTTAACTAAATTCTTTTAAAACTTTCGTAAATAAATTTAATAATTATTTTCTGTAAATTAGTAATTTATTAAAAAAAAAAAAAAAAAAAAAAGTAAAAACTGATTTTTTTTAAGTTTGAAAATATTACAAAACTGATTTTAGGAAGCAAAATCCAGTTAAACACATTACCACAGCTGCACACAATGGCACTGCAGTTGTTTCTTGTTCGTTCAATAATAAATAAATAAACTTTTTAGATTCATATCTTGGCCCAAGTTCTAGAAAATTGCAAAATGTGTACCTCGTTCCATATTTTCACCCATGCTCTTTAATTTAAGTGTGATTTAGCTTCAATAAGAAGTTTACAGCATGATACTTATTTTAATACATCTTATCAAAGACCTTAACTGCTGATTTTTAGCTTATACGACATTAATATACAGATGAGCTGACTTTATTTAATTTACCAATCTCGATTTTGCAGCAAAGAAAAATTGTAAATAATGAGCGTAGTACGATATTTCACAATCCAATTTTTCGAGTTAGTAAACATCTAGAACATTTCGGAAGATAATTCCATATTTTTTTCAAAATTTTCATAATAGTTACAGTTCATAAAAGCTGCAGGTACATTTAAATCTTTAGAAATATTATTCTGTGCATTATTTTTGATATATTAAAACAAATTTGATATTAATTTTTTTTTTTTTTTTTTTTTTAATTCTACGTAAAGTGTTGATTGATAATTTTGTATAAAATGAAAAATAAGAAATACATATAAATGCAAATATAGGTTATTATTTATAGATAAAAAAAGGAAGAATCAAAATGCAATGTTATTTCTCTAATCATGTTCAATGATTTAAATTATGCATTATAAATAACAATTTTTTATTTATCCCATGCTTTCAAGTTCTTTTTTTTAGATTTTATCCTTTGTCATCTTCCATTTAAAAAAAAGGTCTTGTTTCAGATGATTTAACTATCATCCATCATATGCGTCCTCAAAAGATAAAAGAAAGTTTCTGGCTTATGTTATCTTACATTCTTTTTTTCTTTATAAAATTTCCTTTTCATGTGAATGATTTTATTCAAGGATGCATTTTTAAGAAATTTATAAGCCATTCTTTTATGAAAGAGTTTTTATAAATATATCCTAGTGTGTAAAAACATTAAAATTTACTTCAAATTTATAAGATTAAAAAAGATTAAATATACATTATACTAATTATTAATGAATATAAAGTTTTTATCGCATAATATATGTAAATTAATATCATTTTCTTACTATACGTTTTAAAGATACGTCTCTTTTAAATGGATAAAGTGTTATAGATTATATATATATATATGTATATATTATTATTATTATTATTATTATTATTATTTTACTTGCATCAAAACACACGAGTAGTATTTACTATTTATAAATATTAAAAAAAAAAAAAAAAAAAAAAAAAATTCTCTGAGAAAAAAGAATTGGCATATTTAAGAAATAACTTAAAAAAATTATTTTTGGTCAAAAAATACAATTAATTTGCTGATAAAATATCAATTTTTCGATTTAAAGTTCTTTTTAATTCAAATTAACTCTGGATTTTTTTTTTTTTTAATCATGATTTTTTTTAATAATATCAATATAACATGTCATTTATTACAAGAATTAATTTTTATGCTTCTTAAAAAATAATGACAAATGAACTACTCTGAAATTATAATCCCTACTTGCTTAATTTCGATCCATGTTGAGTTTTTACTTCTTCATTTCTTTTAAAATTTTCAAAACATTATTTATTCTCGAATGAAAAATAATTAAGATTCTAACACATTTAAAATAATTTTGTATTTCATCTTAATATTATCTTAAGATAATTCATATAGTAATTCTTTTGTGAACAAAACAACTCAACAGCAATACACTTCGTAATCCTATGACATGTGCTGCTACATTTGCATCGATTGAAAAATTACTAAATAATAAAATATGCTTCTTATTATCAAAAATTTCTTGTGTTTTTCTTTCAATAAAAGTTATAATATAATCGTTAAATATGCAAAATTTTTCTATTTAATACGCGGACCTTATCACAATATTTTAACATTTGCTAAGAAACTACCGAAAATATACTAATAAAATTTTTTTAACATATTGCTCGATTCTTATACAATTGTAAATTACAGCAACTTATGTTGATTTGTTTGATTACAGGAAGCCGTACATTTAAGATATTCACATCCACCATATCACCTTATCCAACGATAAGTTGTCGTCATTTTTTAATTTTTACAACAAAATAATCGATACATCTGAATATGTTATGAAAATTAATTAATTCTTGTAAATAAATATTTTGGTAAATTACAGCTATTATTGATAGTTTGCTTAGTTTACAGAAACCATAGACAGATGTCTGGGAGCTGAGGTGCATTGGTCTGTAGAACGCTAAGCTCGTAATAGGAACATTGTGACTCGAGTCGGCTGAAGACCATCATGGATATTAATGATGGCTGCTGCACATAAAATCGACATGGTCATATTGTCCTCAATATTCCCGTACCAAATAATAACCATGGGCAGTCGTCGAAGCCGTGGAGCTGTCTACTCGGTGGAGGATCAAAGTATTGATGGAATACCTCCGATACCGCCCTTAGGGCTGAGGCACAGACTGTTTTCATATGCCCATAGCGTAGCACCAGTGCATCGTAAAACCCTCTCCACTTCATTGGAGTCTCCACAACCACCCTATTCTATAACGATGACCTGAGTATAGTTGTCAAACGCAGGAGAAAATTTAAAATTCTTCATAGTGATTTCGTGAAAATGTCATAAAAATAACAAATAAAATTAACTTTTTTTTTCGTAATAGTTAGAATCTTACGATATTTTCACGTGTATTAAAAATGTAACGTATATTAAAAATGTGCGCATTCCCCTCTTTAATATATAAAAACATGGTTAATGAATGAAAAACTTAGTAAAAAATATGAGAAACAAATCCTCTACGAGGGTGTGGCGGTGTCTGGTCCTCACTATTCTGTACTCCACCGTCAAGTGCTAGATGAGTTTAGCAGTAATCGGGCTACCAACGCGCAGCACCATCTCCCCGTGGTGGATCAAAATTGGGTTGGTCCCTACTTTTCTCCCGTTTTAGGCCTCTCAGTGCATAATAATTAAATTCCCCATTATTTGTCTCTAGGCCCTACCACTTCAAAACTCACTAAAATTTAATATGCACTGCAAACCATCTTTCCATCCCCCGTGGCATTTAGTTTTCAAGTTAACATTTTTTTTTTCTCTCAGAGTTCTTCAGATCGTTCAGCACTAAAGTCTAAAGTGTCGGCCCTTCCACGTCTACGGCCTCTTTCATTGGTATTAATTACGTGTGCACAACTATCTTTTGCGGCTCCCCCAGCGATCTCCCCCCCCCTTTAAATTAAAAAATTACCTTTTTTTTACTATTTTTTTTCCTCGCTGGCTCTGTAAGCTAGTAGTGCACCTAGTCAAAATTTCCAGCATCCAGGAGCGTGTCTGTGCGTTTCCGCTGTGGATACATTGGAGGTGCGGGTGTGCCGGTCGATCTATGTATCCAAGAAGCAAAAGTCGCTACCCTGCCTATCCTGAGTAACTGTTTTCTAGTAACATAGATGTCCAGAAGTAACATTGCAGTCCCATCCAGTTTCTGAATTGATGGATGAAGCCTGAACGATGGTCATCGGACACAGCTCACTTCTATGTAGCGACTAGATTACTGTCTGGTTGTAGGTGGCTCCCATATGGTGATCTGGCGAAATTTTCACTTCGGAGGACAGCATCCAACCCGTTAAGCTTGGCCGAGTCCAGGCAGCCAGGGGCTGTCCAAAGGTAACTGAGAACCGAATCCTCAGAAATATTTTTAATAAACGAACGTGGAAACTTCATTTTCATTACTTTAGATGACGAAACAGTATAATAAAACCTAGGACGCAATTATACTATACAAAAGCAATAACGGGTTTTTTTTTATTATTTAATTTAATAAAATGATTTTTATTTGAATTTTTTTGACGGGTATCACATTTCATTAAATGGCATTTATTTATAAATATTAAAGCATCCGTAACATATATTCGTGCAGTTCCTAAATTAAAAAGAATCTTAAAGAATTCAAATAATTTATTTGTTTTCAAACGTTGAAAATTTAACTGAACATTATGATTAATTTTAGTAAAATAAACTGAATGTTTAATTATATAGATTCTACAGTTTAATGAAGTTAAAGAAAAAATTGGCAACATTAAAAAAAATTCAAACAAATCTATATCCTCTGCCTAATATAAAAAGAAAATTTATTTATAAATGAAATTAAAATTGCGACTTTTATAACTCTTCAAAAACATTCATTGTCAAACGATTTTAAAGATTTAGGAATAGATTCAAAAGGATTTTATGATATATAGTTGTCTATTAAAAAAATAAATGTACCTGAATATCTCGCTTCTTAAAAGATATATTAAGACCATTAACTGTCCGACAGCTGTAGCTTTTATATCGATATGGATTTAAGTATTTGAAAAATCGATTGCCCACACTTTTTCAACCGTTATTTATTTCCAATGTCAGATGGCATTTGCAATAAAACATATATATATATATATTATAAATATTTAAGTCTCAGCGATTTTTGTCTTAAAAGACTTAAACAACAATGGTTAAAATGGTTAAATAGGTATATTTTAAAAAGTAGCTTAGACGATATATATATATATATATATATATATATATATATATATATATATATATATATGTTACCGTGAAAGACCGAAATTGGAGAATGTCGACTTTCACCGGTGAATGTCAACAAACACCAAATACGTCGAGAAAGATCGAATATTTCATTACATTCTTGTACATTCGAACCCTCACCGGTGTATGTCGACAATCACAGATATGCTCTGGTGGAGGTCGAAAAGAGAGGAGCAGACAAAGAGGCGACTGGCTGTTTCCCGCCAAATCCTTTGTTCTGCATGGAGTCAGTCAGCTTTGTCAGTCTTATGCAAGGTTTGATGGTGAGAGCAACGTTTTCATAATTTTTTTTTCCGATACCCTAATTTATACAGAATGGATACTGCAGTGAATCGTGATCTTTTTCTTGAAAAGTTAAATGCATTAATTGCGGGTAAACGAGAAGACAATTGTTTTCATTTTTCTCAAGAAAAGTACTCTAAAACACTTTCTGAAGTGGTTTCTGCTAAAACTAAGTGCAACACAGCTTTGGATTACAGACGATTAAAACGTTTTGACGTTTTAAAAATTAATGATGAAAAGAAGTTAATTGTACCATTAAAACCAGGAGAAACGAATATACAGTATTATGTTACCAATGAGGAATTGTTCAGTATACTATATGAAACTCACACCAGAATAGGCCACGGAGGAAGAACACGTATGCTTAAAGAGTTGCAAAATAAATACAAAAATATTACATATGAAGTTGTAATGTTGTATTTAAATTTATCCAAACAGTGTAAAATGAAACACAGTGCACCTAGGAAAGGTATTGTTGTGAAACCAATGATCAGTTCTGAGTTAAACTCAAGATGTCAAGTTGATCTGATAGATCTGCAGTCAAACAGAGATGGCGAATATAAGTTCATAATGGTGTATCAAGATCATTTAACTAAGTTTGTCCAGCTACGAACTTTGAAAACTAAGAGGGCGGAAGAAGTAGCGTATCACGTTCTTCCAATATTTTTAACAATTGGTGCTCCAGCAATATTGCAATCAGATAATGGTAGAGAATTCAGTAATCAAGTCGTATCCGAAATATGCGCTATCTGGAAAGATGTTAAGATAGTTCATGGAAAGCCTCGGCATTGTGAAACACAAGGCTCAGTTGAAAGGGCCAATCAGGATATAGAGAATATGCTAACTGCATGGATGAACGATAACCATACAAATAAATGGTCAGAAGGTTTACCCTTTGTCCAATTTGCCAAGAACACTACATACCACGAAGGAATACGCCAAAGTCCTTATGAAGCCATGTTTGGCATTAAAGCGAAAAGAGGCATAGCATCGTCTGTTTTGCCTAGCGAACAAATCGCAAATATCGAAACCGAAGAACAACTTGAAGAAATTGCCAATACTTTTGAAACCGAAGAACAGCTTGAAGAAACTGGTAATACTTCTGAAAAAAATTTGAGTGGTGGTCATACCGAAAACCATATTCCAAAGAAAAATATTGAAGAGGACTTGCAATCTACCACGTCTTCACATCAAGTTCTGAGTGAAAAACACGAGTTAATTTCTATAAAAAGAGCGGCCGCGAAAGATAATCTTCTACTGCAAGCAACAAAAATGTTACGAACCTCACAAAAACAATTTCCTCCTGCTCAAATTGGTGATACTGTACGAATACAAGTCCCTGATATCGACCGTGGTCGTACAGATAACCGAAATATGTTAGCGGTTGTTGTTGGAATAGAAGACTCCGACTTCTATAAACTTGCAAATGAAAATGGTACCCTCAAGCAGCTTTACACACGTAATCAGTTCGTAATTTGTAAAGAAAAGTTACTTTCCATTGATAAGATTCATTTTCAAGAAATTTCGCTGAGAGAAGCAGCTGCAGCTAATTTGAGAAGCGGTGGGCAAGGCTATAAACGCTGTCATTGCAAAAAAAAGTGTTCCACAAATAAATGCAGTTGTAAAAGCAAGGGCTTCTTGTGCAATTCAAAGTGTCATAATAGTTTAAGTTGTTGAAATAAATAAGATTTGAATCACATAATTTAGTAAGTTTTTTATTACTATTATTTTATTTTCTCATTTAGAACGTACTGTATAATTAAGTAAGTTTTTAACTTCTATTATTTTCCTTTCTCATTTTGAATGTACTGTATAATTAAGTAAGTTTTTAACTTCTATTATTTTCCTTTCTCATTTTGAATGCACTGTGTGTTTTCAGTTCTTAGTCATTCCTCTCAGAAAGAGAGGCGAAAAATTTATCGCGACAGAATTACGGAGAAGAAAATATACATCTCGGACCTGTTCAACATTCACCATTAGTGCATGGTGAATGTCGACATTTACTGGTGTAAGTCAGAAATAAGGGTTTTTAGCAAATATTTCGGACATACACCAAGCAACTATGTGTTTGTTGACATTCACCGGTGAAAGTCGACATTCTCCAGATTTCGGTGTTTCACCGTAACATATGTTACCGTGATATATGACATATGATACCGTGATTAGAAATTAACTCGTGTTTTTCAGTCAGAACTTGATGTGAAGACGTGGTAGATTGCAAGTCCTCTTCAATATTTTTCTTTGGAATATGGTTTTCGGTATGACCACCACTCAAATTTTTTTCAGAAGTATTACCAGTTTCTTTAAGCTGTTCTTCGGTTTCAAAAGTATTGGCAATTTCTTCAAGTTGTTCTTCGGTTTCGATATTTGCGATTTGTTCGCTAGGCAAAACAGACGATGCTATGCCTCTTTTCGCTTTAATGCCAAACATGGCTTCATAAGGACTTTGGCGTATTCCTTCGTGGTATGTAGTGTTCTTGGCAAATTGGACAAAGGGTAAACCTTCTGACCATTTATTTGTATGGTTATCGTTCATCCATGCAGTTAGCATATTCTCTATATCCTGATTGGCCCTTTCAACTGAGCCTTGTGTTTGACTATGCCGAGGCTTTCCATGAACTATCTTAACATCTTTCCAGATAGCGCATATTTCGGATATGACTTGATTACTGAATTCTCTACCATAATCTGATTGCAATATTGCTGGAGCACCAAATGTTAAAAATATTGGAAGAACGTGATACGCTACTTCTTCCGCCCTCTTAGTTTTCAAAGGTCGTATCTGGACAAAATTAGTTAAATGATCTTGATACACCATTATGAACTTATATTCGCCATCTCTGAACTGATCATTGGTTTCACAACAATTCCTTTACTAGGTGCACTGTGTTGCATTTGACACTGTTTGCATAAATTTAAATACAACAACTTGATATGTAATATTTTTGTATTTATTTTGCAACTCTTTAAGCATACGTGTTCTTTCTCCGTGGCCTATTCTGGTGTGAGTTTCATATAGTATACTGAACAATTCCTCATTGGTAACATAATACTGTATTTATTTTGCAACTCTTTAAGCATACGTGTTCTTCCTCCGTGGCCTATTCTGGTGTGAGCTTCATATAGTATACTGAACAATTCCTCATTGGTAACATAATACTGTATATTCGTTTTTCCTGGTTTTAAGGGTGCAATTAACTTCTCTTCATCATTAATTTTTAAAACGTCAAAACGTTTTAATCGTCTGTAATCCAAAGGTGTGTTGCACTTAGTTTTAGCAGAAACCACTTCAGAAAGTATTTTAGAGTACTTTTCTTGAGAAAAATAAAAACAGTTGTCTTCTCGTTTACCCGCAATTAATGCATTTAACTTTTCAAGAAAAAGATCACGATTCACTGCAGTATCCATTCTGTATAAATTAGGGTATCGGAAAAAAAAATTAAGAAAACGTTGCTCTCACCATCAAACCTTGCATAAGACTGACAAAGCTAACTGACTCCATGCAGAACAAAGGATTTGGCGGGAAACAGCCAGTCGCCTCTTTGTCTGCTCCTCTCTTTTCGACCTCCACCAGAGCATATCTGTGATTGTCGACATACACCGGTGAGGGTCCGAATGTACAAGAATGTAATGAAATATTCGATCTTTCACCGACGTATTTGGTGTTTGCCAACAAGGTTGAAAATAGTTTATGACTTCGGTTTGTCTGTGTGTCTGTCTGTCTGTCCGTCTGTCTGTCCGCGCTCTAACTCCCGTAAATATTTATGGAATTTCTTGAAACTGATATATGTTATTCAAGTTCACTATCGGACGTTCCCTATTGAAAATGGAGTTTATACCTCTACTCGTTTGTGTACAGGGACACCCGAAAGTATTTCAAAGCATTGTGTTCTATGATATGCATTTCTATAAGCCCTATTTTCATACCTTTTCTATATACATATCTTAATGAAATTGAAATATTTTATTCAAGTTCACTATCGGACGTTCCCTATTGAAAATGGAGTTTATACGTCTACTGGCTTGTGTACAGGGACACTCGAAAGTATTTCAAAGCATTGTGTTCTATGAGAGGCATTTCTATAAACCATATTTTCATAACTTTACTGTAGACATATCTGAATGAAATTAAAATATGTTATTCAAGTTCACTATTTGATGTTTCCTGTATAAAATGGAGGAAATACCACCATCGGTTTATATACTGGGACACTCAAAAGTATTCCAAAGCATTGCGTTCTATGAGAGATATTTCTATATAACAAATTTTAATAACTTTACTTTCCACTAAGTTTTCGGAAATTAAAATATGTTATTTATATGCACAAAAGAATGCCTTGCATGCTTTGTATGATTAGCATTAAATTTACAGAGTGGCACAAAAATATCCAGTTATATTAAGAGCTATTCATAAAAAATTGCTAAAATTGTACTTTTGTTTCCGTTAAGCGTTTTTAACACTCTGCAACATTTTTTAAGTGTTAATATGATTTCAGTTTTGTGTATCTGCCTGTATGTCTGTCCGTCTGTTCGTCTGTCTGTCCGCGCTCTAACTCCCGTAAATATTTATGGAATTTCTTGAAACTGATATATGTTATTCGAGTTCACAATCGGACGTTCCCTATTAAAAATGGAGTTTATACCTCTACTGGTTTGTGTACAGGGACACCCGAAAATATTTCAAAGCATTGTGTTCTATGAGAGGTATTTCTATAAACCATATTTTCATACCTTTACTGTAGACATATCTTAATGAAATTGAATTATGTTATTCAAGTTCACTATCGGACGTTCCCTATTGAAAATGGAGTAAATACCTCTACTGGTTTGTGTACAGGGACACTTAAATGTATTCCAAAACATTGCGTTCTATGAGAGATATTTCTATAAATCAAATTTTAATAACTTTACTTTCCACAAAGTTTTAGGAAATTGAAATATGTTATTTATATGCGCAAAAAAAAAAATACTTTGCATAGAATATAGCATGACTAGCATTAGATTTACAGGGTGACACAAAAATATCCATTTATATTAAGAGCTATTAATAAAAAATTGCTATAATTGTACTTTCGTTTACGTTGAGCGTTTTTAACACTTTCTAACATTTTTAAGTGTGAATATGATTTCAGTTTGTGTATCTGTCAATCTGTCTGTCTGTCTGTCTGCCCGCACTCTAACTCCTGTAAATATTTATGGAATTTCTCGAAACTGATATATTTTATTGAAGTTCACTATCGGATGTTCGATGTTGAAAATGGAGTGAATATCTCTTCTGGTTTGTGTACAGGGACACCCAAAAGCATTCGAAAGCATTGTGATCTATGAGTGTTTTTTTTATAAATATTTTCCCCATTTAAAATGAGATTAATTGGTCCTGTATAACTAGTTTGTTTACAGGGACAACAACAACAACAACAAAAAAGCCAATGCATTACGTTTTAGGGCAGAATTTTTAGAAAGTTATATTTAAAAATCTTTCTGCTGTAAAAATCATAAAAATATTAAAATGTATTGTTAATATTCTAAAATAATGTTTTGTATAGAATATGATACTATAAATTTTCTGTTTTACAGGGCTACACTAAAATATTCAGTGAGATCAAAAGCTGTAATTATAATCTAATAGCTGCATTTTCTTTTGCGTTAAGCCTTTTTAACACTTTCCAAAATGCCTAAGAGTAATTTTAAAATCAATTAGTCTATCTGTATATTTTTCAGTCCTTCGTTCGGTTGTGTGATAACATAGGCAAATAATATTAAAAGTTATTCGATACAACAATTACGTACAGTTGGAAAGTGTTACTAATCAATGCGTTTTGCATGATTTTTCTTTCTTGTCTTTTTTTTAACATAATTTTTAAACAAACGAATATTGTTTATGGAAGAATATTGTTTAATGACATAAACTTTGGATGGAATGTTTCTTACCAAACCATTAACTGAATTTCATATAACATTAGCATAAGTAATAATTTTTAAACTTATATGACTTATATTTTTTTTTTCAAAAGTAAACATTGGTAAAAATTAAATAAATAAATAAATAATTTCAGCAAAGAAAGTTAAATGAAAAGAGGTTTCAAAAGTGCATTACTGATAGATAAAGATTCATATGCATCTAAATGTTTGATAAAACGACAGCTTTCTCCTTGTAATAATTTTTCCCTTGTTTTTTTTTGTATGTGAATAACTTTTTAAAAAACGTATATGAAAACTGAATTCGTTGCTCCTTTAAAATTCAACATTGACATTCTTACTATTTTGACAATACTCGTAATTTACAAATTGATAATTATATTTTTTCAAAAAAACTTCCTTATGAAAGACGAATAAAAGTGAATACAAGGAAAAAAAAAAGAAAAAGAAAAGAAAGAAAGAAAAAAGAAAAATTCAATTTTGATTTAACATTTGGAGGCATGTGTACAATCATTTTTCTGTAATGCACCTTTGAAACTTTTTTTTACGTAGATTTTCTTGCTAAAATTGCGTAAATTATCATTTCTTTTAATTCTTACTATTGAGGAAAATTGAAGTTATATCAGTTTAAAAATTATCACTTATGTTGAAGGTATATAAAGTTCGATTAATGATTTGATAAATTTATATCAAAATATGAAAACTGGAAAATAAGTTGTACCTTAAAATTTGCACGCTAGCGTATTTTCAAAGTTGAGGTTTTAAATGTTATTCTTATTGAGGCTGTTTTTTAAACTCGATATATGTAAGCTTCCTTTATAAAGATTCTTCTAGAAAATGATATAGATATTCATTATACTATAAAGAAAATTATATAAAAAATATTAAACAACATGATATAAGCTAAAGTCTGACATTTCGTGCATGTTATTTTAAATTAGAACTTTAACTATTTGTATCTCTAAAAATGCTTATTTGTTAAAAAAAAATATATGAAATTCAACAGAAATCCTTATTTCTGTATTTTCTACATGGCATGAGAAAACAAATATCAAAATCCTAAAAAAGATATTTGAAATTGAATTTTTAACTGTAATCTCTCATGATTGCTTCAGCTCCCAGTGAGCCATTTTACAGTAAGTCGTGCTAGCCTCGAATGTGTATGACTGATTTTTATATCAGTATAAAATAAGATCTATTTCAGATGCTTAAAACTGTTTTTTGAAAGGCTTACATTCCCATTTATTAAAAATGAACTTTCAGATAGTAAGAGAAATAGTTAATATCATTTTCAATTCAGCTGAATAGAGAACTCAGATAAGAAAATTGTCAATTAGGTTTAAAAACACTCGAGCTTTAACCAATTTACAACATTGTTTCTATACTTGTCATTAACTAAAATTAATTTTTATATTGATGGATAATCTAGGCCAACATCTTCTTACCAAAATATACGGAAAGTTTTCATTTTTTTTTTCGTCTTTATTGTGTTTAAACTGTTTTGTTTAGGCATCATTAAAAAAAAATCTATTTCCTTTTTTTTTTTTTTTTTTTTTCTCCCTGAATCGTTTTCCCTTTTTCCAAATAGTCTGTACTTGTCCTTACTTCTTCAGTTAATTAATCTCTTCTTGAGCTTATCTTAACTTACTTTAAGTTCTTCAATGCCCTTTACATTATTAGCATTAAACTCTCAAACTTTTCATTTTTTTCAAATAGGCTGTTAATTTTCAAACGATTTCTGGGAGTTAATGAAACTTGTTAAATTTGTGTCTTATTTAAGTTAATAAACATATTATCAAATAATTTTTATCTTATTTACTTATATGTTGAAATGCTTTAACCATAAGGACATTTCATTAGTAATCTTATTAAGGATGAATCTTCTTAAAAATATAATTGGATTTGTATGAAATTTTTTTCTTAAATTTTAATGCAGTTTATACCTAGTTCAGTTTTTATATTATGTTCCGCACTACATCTTAAAATATTTATTTATAATTTGCTTATCTAGTGGGGAAAAAAATCAGTACTTCTTCATTTTATCGATAATTTTTTTAGCTTAGCTCACCTTAAATACTCTAACATAGCCAACTTTTGTAGCATTAAACTCTCAAGCGTTTGTTTCTTTTTAATAGATTATTTTTCTAATTATTTCTAGGAATATATAAATGAAAAGTCTTTCTTTTTATTATACATTATTATTTTATTATCAAATTAATTTTTTGTAACTTATTTTTATGTTAATTTATTTTAACCATACAGACTATTCATTTGTAATACTATTAGGGTTAAATCGTATTAAAAATATAATCGGATTTATCAGAATACTTTTTTTTTTATTAAATTATATTGGTGTTTATAACAAGTTTAGTTTCGTATATTATGCTTTATACTATTTCTTAAATTATTTACTTTTTATTTGTATATCTAGTAGAAAAGAGATTTTTTGTTTTTATTTTGTGATAATATTCGAAAGTTTCAACGTGGTTTGTTTTATATAATCATTATAAAGATTAAGTTTGTTAACAATTCATACTACAAATTCTGTACTACAGTTATTGGAAAACCATAAAATATTTTACTTCTTAATAATCTCAAAAAGCAATTTGCTCATAACTGTGACTCTACTTAACATTTACCAGGCCAACAAACTAAACATCTAATTCAGCTAGGATATGAGTGCAACTTTGGATCAAAGCTTTCACCTGCCATCTGCCAAATATGACGCAGAACCATTCAAACCCCGAACTAGAACTCCTACATAGACAGGCTGACGATGCCGCCATTTTCTATCCCACAAGACTTGCTGACTATTTATTATTGGTGGTTTTTCTGCGATAAATTGCACGAATAACTCCAGAAAAGTGCACCGCCTGTTTATATTTTCTTCTAATCCAGAAAGCAGGAAAAAGTGGATCATAAATTGCAGATGTAACTCGTGGATACCCGGAGCAGAAGCACAACTTTGTAGCGTAAGATTTCCCTTATTTTCAAATTATTTCATTTTATTTTCAATGACAAATTTAATATGAAAGTACTGTTTTTTTTACGTTATTGTTTTAAATTCTTTTAAAATTAACTTTAAAATTGCATTTCTTTTAACGTGAAGGGTTGCAGTTTTGAGAATGTTGGCGATGTTCTTAAAATTGCCAACTTGTTTGTTTCCTGATAAGAAGTTATACCTTACTTGATTTGTATAGAAGTTTAAAGGCGATAACAACGCTAATCAGGTAACCTAGCTTTTTCTACCGCAAACACTTTCCCAGACGGGATAGAAAATGGCGGACACTGCGCCAGCTCTTACCCCGAACCATTCGAACCCCCGGCCTTCCGCTTAACGCGCGGATGCTCGAATCCGCGCATCCGCGCGTTAAGACCCAGGGTTCGATTCCCGACTCTGGTATTTTTCACATAGTTGGTAAAAATCAGCCTTTTACTCCATTCTATAAGAAATTAATTTCCAGGTTCATGAATTAAATTTCTGAATTGAAATTTCATGGCCTTTTGGAGTTATGCCATATTCAAATTTGTCACTTGATACAGCTGCTTTAATGCAGACTCGGTGACCTTGCCAACGTAAATTATGTGAGAAGTGACTAGCTGGTTATCAGCCAGGGTAGCTCAGTGGTTAGAGCATCCGCGCGTTAAGCGGAAGGCCCGGGGTTCGATTCGCAGAACCATTCGACGAATTTTTTAAACGTGAGATAGGTTTTAAATAATAGATTCCAAAATATCAGGGCAGGACAAAGATTGAACAAGGATACATTGCCTTAAAAATAAATATTCCATTTTATTAAATTTTAAAGTGAGTAATTCCATCAAAAACGGGTAGGTAAAAATCTTTATCGAATTTAGTACTTCCTCTTTATGTATAATAATGAATACTGAAATATTAGTCTTTAAAATGCATATTGATTGGTATAAAGCTGTTTAAAATTATTTTTAAAATGAAAATGTTAAATGCATGAAACAACCACTCCAAAAAGTTATTTTTGACTATTTAAATCTCTATGTATCTCTTTTTTTTTGTAAAGTTGCTTTTACTGAATGAAAACTTAGTTCCTAAAATAAACTTGCATCTTTTCTCAATCGCAAATAAGCTGTTTCCTTGTAAAGGAAATATGTATAAGAAACTGGACAAAAACAATCTCCACATGCTAAAAAGATATTTTTAGCTAAATACAGAAAAGCCTTTGTGGGAGCTTGGAATGAAAATATTCCGTTATTTCTGCAATTAGGCAATGCATCGTAAATCAGAATAAAGGACAGACATGCTTACAAAAGATTTCTATTTTCATGATAATCTCAGAAGAAATACATATGTAATAGGGTGGTTCGAAAAAATCGATTTTTTTATTTCGGAATCGCGTTACCTCTCAAAAGTTGTAGTTTGGTATCCTCATTAGGGGAAAAATAACAAAAAAATTCTAAGTTGACATCTTCAGTTCGCGCATGAGGCTGAAAGTTTGAAAAAATATGTTAAAATTTGAAATTTTCAAAAAATAATAAAATTAGTTTTTTTGTAATTTTTTATAATACAACAGCCATAAATTGTCAGTATATAGTGTAGTTTGCACCTAAAAAAATATTTTATAGCTTTTACATTATATCTTTAGTTCGCGCATACGCCTTAAATTGGGCTAAAATCTTCTAAAATTTGAAATTTACGTGTTTAATATACAATAATACATACATGGCATATTTACGTTTCAAAAGTATTTTAAAAATTCTAAATTTGTTAAATATAACCTTTTATTACAGTATTATACGTACAAGTATAGTTACACACACATTTATATGTATATAATAACATTGCATGTCCTAGCTAATTACAGAATGATACATAAATTTTACCTATTTTTGTGTCTTTAAGATTCCTCAGATGTGTTGAGCATTGTTTTAATTTGAGATTTATAGTCAAATAATGGCATAGTTGACCTTCAGAACGAAGTTGTCCTTATGAAACAATCCCTGTTCTCTTCTCCACTTTAGTACAAGATTCTGTTAAGAGTTTTACAATTCTTTCGACACTTTGCGTGTGGCAAAGAAATTTAATTGGCTCGAACTCTGGGAGAACATTAGTATTAATAAATTCTCCTAGGCTTTGCATTGACACATTGCTTATTATTGGAGGAGGTGTAAGTTTGCACTTGGATCGATCAATAAGTTCAATGTAATTTGACGCTGCAAAATTGATGGTCAGTGGATGAAAATTTCGCACCGATTTCCCTTTTGTCTCTTGTTTTCTTGCTTTTAGTAATCTTCGAAAAGCTAGCTGTCTTACGTGCACTCTTTCATCTAGTACCATTGAAATTAAAAGTTTTTCGGGATGACAAAAATACGCATTCCTCTGAATGACAGGATCAATTATTTTACGTACCCTCTCGGGCAGCTGTCAAGTCTTCTGTACTAATTTATACACGTGAACTGCTCCAAACTTTACGGAGGGATGCATTTTAATTCCAAACCATACTGGAGCGAATATCTTCATAATATAGCTGACCAGAAGTTTAATTTCGTCAGAAAGTTTTACTTCAGAAATATATAGTCTTAAGATCCTATTTGCACAAGTTAACCACCTAGAGTTACTAAGAGGACCAGGATCTTTCACAGCGAGATCTGGCGCACACTCTCCTGTCTTGACTGCTCGATAAATATTAAGTAAATAATGTTTGTCCTTGTTTAAGTCAGTTTTGGTCACCTTTATCTCCTCAGTATTAGTCGTTTCAAAATTAGCAACAGAGTGTTTTTCACAGTCAGTCAAAATCTTTCCAATTTGTCCTGAGAAACTATGAGCGAAATAGTCGAGAATTTCTTATTTACACATTTCTAGATGGTGAAACAATATTCTGAATATTCCGAATATTCCGAATTTTTTGCATTGCGAGAAATTCGCACTTGATTTCCTAGAATTAGGTCATACACCAATATTATAGTTGCTGAAACCCGCCTCTTGTAGTCTCATTTATTTGCCGAGATTATTAAATAACTGTGCCCTCGAGAATATAAGAAAATGCTCTAGAATTCTAATACGGACTTCTAGAACTCGCTTGTCAAGGGGACTAGAATTTATAAGGATGACATGGAACTATTTTTTCTAGACCTACAATTTCGATTCTAGGTGTCAGTTACAGAATTTTTCCTCAGTGTTCCTAGACAAGTCGGCAATGGAATAAGAATGCGACGGCGCGGCGCCAACTTTGTGCTTGCCGGTCAGTTACTGTTCGTGTTCAGTTTTTGACATTTTTTTTTTCAAAGATTAAGCCTCATGCGCGAACAGAATATGTCATCTAAATGTTATAATTTTTTTTTAGGTTGAAACTAAGCTATATACTAACAATTTATGGCTGTTGCATTATAAAAAATTACAAAAAACTAATTTTATTATTTTTTGAAAATTTCAAATTTTAACACATTTTTTCAAACTTTCAGCCTCATGCGCGAACTGAAGATGTCAACTTAGAATTTTTTTGTTATTTTTCCCCAACTGAGGATAGCAAACTACAACTTTTGAGAGGTAACGCGATTCCGAAATAAAAAAATCGATTTTTTCGAACCACCCTAATATGTAATATGATATAAAGAACAGGAACAGGTTTATAAAAGAACTCGGGGAAATTATTACATGTTGTCTATATGGAAAATATGAAAACTTTGATGACAAAATATTTTATATATGTTTCCGTACAACAATACCAGATATGTAGACATTTATGCTTATACAATTCGTATGGGTGCACTATGTGTTTGGATTTATGTATTTGCTGTTATTTAAATTTTAGAGATAGTAAAATATATATTTTAAAATTTAATGGAAAATCAAACGTTGAAAAATTGTAAATTCATTTTGATTTGATATCTGTAATTTGACAAAAATCCCATTTCCATTTGCAATGATATATTTATGTGCATCTATTTTAGGGAATCAAAACGTTTATGTGTCAATTACGTTAATGACATACACATTTATTGTTACTAAACCATAGTATTAGTATGGCCTCGTTGAATTTTTTTATGGCATACAAGGGTATAAAGTATCCGAAAATTTTTTGTGGATCTGTAACTTTTAATAATTTTTTAATTTACATTAAAATATCTGAAATATTTAAAACAAATTCTATGTTAATATATATATATATATATGTCACGCACCAACTAAACATGTTTTTTTCACATTTTGAAATATAAATACAGGCTCAATACAGAGACGTATAAAAAACACCTATAGCTTTGTCGCTATATTATTTTTATCAAATCCCTTTGTGTCCTATTCGTTGTTAAAAAGTAAATTGATATTATTTTAATTTCTGTTACCTATATATGGTGAAAAAAAGCATTATTTTCAGGTAAAAGTACTGTTTTGGGGTGACTTTTTTTAATTGAATTTTTCCTACATTCATATGTTTTAAAGTGCTTTGAATACAAAAATTCATATTTTTAGAGGTTAGTCTCTGTTTTTTCATGTATGAATGTGTGTGAGACTGTTATCAGAATAACCCACGAACAAATATTAAAAGAAATTTGAAATTCCACGTCATTTCAAATAATTATGCATATATATAAATACATATATATATATATATATATATATATATATATATATATATACATATATGATTAACTCGCTATATAACCATATACGTTCCCTATCTTTCAGTCTATATTTTTCTGTATACATGTATTTATACATATTTCCTTATAACTCATAACCTTGAGTTAATTTCTTATAACTCGTAAATACTTGTACCAAATGATTGCATAAAATATCGGAATTATTTTGCGTTGCCCTGTGAACTAATTACCAATTCTTTGATCACCATTTTAAACCATGAATTTAAACATTTTAATAATATATAATTATTTCATTATGATTAATGGATGATTATGATTAATGAAGTGTAACTATGTTAGATTGCATTTATAAAGAATATTGTCTGTAGACCGTAGTGGTACGAATTTTTTTGTGTGTCCCTGCACACGAACCACATAAATTATAAACGCTAATAAAAAATATACAACTAATTGATTGTAACTCATTAATAGTTGTACCAAATTTGACATCATTTCGATGCTTACAGATAGTTTTCGAAATACTTTTGAGTGATCCTATAAATGAATTATTTAGTCAATACATAGCATTTTTCTAGGGAAAACATACATTTAATCCTCTTAATATTGTATGTTAATTCTCTAGTATAGAATAAAGCATAAATACATTTAAACGCGATTAGATGAAAATCAGTTTATAGACTGTAATGAAAAGTATATCTCGTATAGAGATACTTTTAAAAACACGTGTAACGTTTTAAATTAACAAATAAAATACTTTAAAACACGTATATAAGTTTTAAAAACATATATTTAAATAAAAGTAGCCTATTTAAAGCTTTTCGCCCTGAAAATCAGGGCATCATCAGGAAGTCTACATGGTTTTACACAATGTGCAGTTGTGTTACAAGTACATATACTATAAATCAGGTTAAAGCAGCAGTTACATCGCTACTTTAATACAAAAATTGTTTTAGTTCATTGGTTGGAGCCATTCTACATTAACACTGAGGCAACACTTTATTACTGCAACATGCGTAGGAAAAGTCAGTTTTGGATGGCTATTGGAAAGGCTGGCGTGGTGGTGACAACAAGGTAAAAAACCTGTCGAGCAGTGGTATGACTCCCATTCACTGCAGAATGACTTCCATTAACTACCTCTCCTAGACAAGTTTTTTCACTTTGATGTTACCACCACGCCAGCCTTTCCAATAGACCTCCAAAACTGACTTATCCTACGTAAGTTGCAATAATCAAGTGTTGCCTCAGAGTTAATGTAGAATGGCTCCAAAAAATGAACTATTTTTTTTTTTTTTTTTTTTTTTTTTTTTTTGTATTAAAGTAGCGATGCAACTGTAGCTTTAACCGGATTTATAATATATTTACTTGTAACACAACTACACATTGTGTAAAACCATGTAGACTTCTTGTTGATGCCCTGATTTTCAGGGCGGAAAAGCTTTGAAATATGCTGCTTTTAAATAAATATATGTTTTAAAACTTATATACGTGTTTTAAAGTGTTTTGTTTATTAATATAGACTGTAATGCCACAAAATTGTAATTTGTGTCTTTATAAATGAATCATAAATAATATATACACAATTAAAAACTATACAACTTATTCTATGTATCTCATTAATACTTGTTCGAAATTTAACCTAATTTGAATGATTACGCGAAGTACAAACAGAATACACATCCAAATGTATGCAGCTTAAATTCTATGTGGCTCAAGGGCATATGCAGACTTCGCAGCGTTCCGAAAATGTTACTCACATTTTATTTTAATATCTTACTATTGAAAATAAGGAGGTTTTCTCGAATTTTTTTTAATGTTTTTTTAATGCTAAAATTTTATATAAAATAATTTTGTTTTAAAATAATGGTGAGAATATAATAAAATAGGTGTATAATTTAGGGAAGCTGCCAGGCCTGCATGTACCGATTTGTAAGGGTTTATTTTAGTTTATTTATCGCGCCATTTACAGACACAGAGCTCAAAAATATTTTGGATCTCAACAGGGATGCTTCCTATGAGGTTTCGGCAATAATCATATACGAAAGATTATCTGTGTTAATATGACTAGTTGGAAAAATATCCCAAGAGATTTTTTTTCTCTTTCTTTCTTTTTATTACCGAAAATTGACAACAGGGATGCCTCCACTGACGTTTCGGCAATAATCTGCGTATATGCCAGTGTAGTCGGTACATTTTAACACTTTGCTTGCAGATCACGTAAAATTACGTTTTTCATAAAAAACGAGCACGCCTTGTGGCATTCCCCTAAAAGGATACTTTACTTAAAAAAAAAAAAAAAAAAAAAAAAACGGTTAACTTGTTCGTGTTTAACACTTTATATGCTGCTGGCATGTATAAATGCCAGTGACGTTTATAGAACCAATTACTAAGAATAAAATTTCAATAATTTAATCATGAATACGTAAAATCATTTTAATAAATAATATAGCGTTTTTGAAGAACGCTAAAAGGCGGGGTTCAAAATAGGAAAATATTCCATCGTAAATTTGCTAATACATTCGAAATCCACTAAATATAATGAATTTGATATACATTTATTATATGCACAAATGAGGTTTCACATTGAATATGGTATGCAAAGTAATTGAACTTCATTTACAGGACCACACAAAAGTTTTTCATATGATTGGAAGTGGCTAGATATGCATTTAAAATTTGGTCATCCCTTTTATTTCTGTGTGCGTGTGTGTTTAATTTAAGCACACTATTTTGCAAAAATATATGTTTTAAAATAATATACAGGGCTACTCAAATTATTTAATTTAAAAAAATGTGTAAAGTGATTCTCTGAATAATTTGAAATACGGTTTGACATTTAATAGCAATCCTAACTGTTTCAGATAGGTAGATACAATATACAAGCGGTGGATTGTAACCTTCTTACACTCGAATGGACATTAAATAATATTTATTTCTATCCATTTATTTTCTATCCATTTATTTCTATACCTATTTTGAATTGCCGTTTTACGTACAGTAGAAAAGTTAAAAAACAAGAAAAAGTACGAATGTCACAAGAAAATAATTTTATTTAAGATATTTTTAAATGTATTTAAAACTTAAATTTAGCATATGAATACAATACATTACCTTCAAAGATATGTATAGATTTTACACTGAAATGTATTAACTTTCTCTTATGTATAAATTGTGACATAAGTTTTAAATTTTACAGATTTTTTCTTTAAGAAGATTCTTTTGTAATATCTTAAGATATGTATGTGGACTCGCCAAGTATTCTAATTTCTTCCGTATTGGTATAAGGACACGCCTTTTTTTCACACCACTTAAAAAAAAAAAAAAAAAAAAAAAAAAAAAAAAAATCCCTTATTGAATAGTAATTACATTTTATAGAAAATTACTCTATAAAAATTGTGGTTTGAAATAAAGTCTGGTCCTAACACTATATCGGAATAAATTAGAATAATTGACAAATCTATGTATGTAAAAGGTAAAAGAAAAAAGGATTGGATTTATAATTTTCTTCTATGTAAAAATCTTTGCTAATAATAAAACACCTCAAGTTTTTATAAGAAAATATATGAATTACTTATTCTGTATTAAAATAAATATTTATATCTTTGCCGTGATTTATCTTTTTTTAATGTATTCTATAAAATATATTAAAAAATCTTGGCCACAAAGTGAATTCTATTCTTTCAATTATATATTCATAAAAATTCTAACATTTTATGTGGTGAATTTCCCAAATGTCTGGCCCTTTTAATATGTTAATTTAATGCTAATTTTTGCCTCAATCAGAATTATGAATTAAAGAGATGGAAATAGGGAATTTATTTTATATGGTATTATTCCTAAACGTCTAATAATTTAATTTTGAATTAATTTCTACACACAACCAAGATTGTAATCGTAACTGTATTGTTAACGGAAAATTTATATTATTCTCAAATTTTCTAAAGTAAACTATAAAAAATTTAAAACGTCTCAAAATAATTTGGGATCGAAAGAATTTACATATTTTACCGAAGTCAAAATTAAATAAAAAATATATTTATATGTATTGTTTGCTATTACATTTGTTATTTTATATAATATTTTTAAATAAAACATCATGTCTTTAAAAATGTTAATTATATATATATATATATATATATATATATTTATTTATTTATTTATTTATTTATAAATTCGTTAATAATAAAGAAACATCAGGTTTTGCATAATGTGTTAAGCAGGTACTACTTGAAATTCACGACAAAATAAATGTTCTTTCTATGTTTGACTAGAAATATAAACAAAACTTTATTATGCAAACTTCAAGCTCATTTATAAATAAATTAAATAATTGTTCTTTCAAAATCATGTATAATTATTGAATAGCGTAAAATTTCTAGACAAATCTTCTTATACAGAGTGTCGGGAGTCGAAATTTTTTTCCTCATCCTTCAACCTGTATTTTTCTTTCGAGATATTTAGTTGTAAGTTTTCAAGATTAATCAAATCAAACATTCTCATATAAATATACAGCTAAAAGGATCAAGAGAAAAAATTTAACTGTCGAAAGTATCTTATATTTAATTACATATAAGGTAAACGCACCAGTAGTGAACCCTATACCGTTAGTGGACACTTTAAATTTTAAATTCGGAAAATAAGCTACCTAAAAATTCTGAAGATTCGAGCAATGTTCAGGAAGGGACTAAAAGTCCTTTACTGTTAAACACTTTAACAAAAAATGATTTCTGCCATTAGTTTTAAAATAATGTTAGTTTAACTAAAAAAAAATTGCACTTTTTGTGATTTTGCCGTTTTCTTCTTATCATTTTGAATAAGGAAATGAAATTTTATTTGCTCGTTCTCTGCTTATTTTTAACTGATTTCTTCTACCTTTTGCTTTCATATGACTAAAATAAGTATGCAAAATTCATTTACTGTGCTATTTGTTTAAATCTTGTATTAACACATAGTATTTTTATGGGTGTCCACTACTGGTGCCAAAAATTGTCATCATGACAAATAGTGGACAGCCCTGTCCACTACTGAGTCATGTGAATTTTAATGCCAGATACAGTAATGGACACAGTTCTGTAATCTAGCAATTTTAGACTTGAATTTTAAAGCAAAAAGTCAAAGGGTTCCACTACTTGAACAAAAAAGCGTCCGCTACTGGGTTTTTGTGTCCACAACTGGCTCATTTTAAGCTCTTCAGATTTTTGATTTTTTACAAATATAAATGTTACAATTAGCAATTTTTATAATACAGTCAGGTTAAGAAAGAGTTAGTAAAGGTCTGAAATATTAATTATTTTTCGAAACTCTAAAATTTAGAAAATTGCACAAAAAATAGCCGGAAAATCTCCTTAAAGTGTCCATTACTGTTGAGTTTACCTTAATAGTTTTTATTTTCTTTAAATCTAAAGTTCAGAAATTAGCAGTTACAGTTACATTAAAGTTGAAACTTTACAATGACAATCGTTTTTTATCATTTTATTATTATTATTATTATTATGAGTCTAAATAAAATCTCGAATAATAATGTAACTGGGTAACAAAATATCGGGAGTCAAATTTTAGAGAGGCACATTTTCTTGACAAGGGACTTTTCTGTTACACCAAATAGAGTTGACAATATTTGTGAATGTATCTTAAAAAAAAAATAGTATCATGATGATTTTTATATACAAGTACAAAATATACTTTTAGTCAATAACTAAGTGACATTCTTTGTCCTATAAAAACTTTAGAACATTTCAGTCGCAATATCAGCCTAAAATTTTTATATCATTAATAATAGAACTTCTCATTTCAGATGGCAAATTTCTGAAAGAAAAAAAAAATACAGAAATCGAAATAAAAGTTTTTCTTTTAAATATTTATGTATTATTTAATATAAATATAACTTACATTTATGGATAATGGTATGGATGAAAGAAATTATAATAAAACAGTCAAAGCACCAAATCTCGGTAAGATTATTTCTCTATAAAATTAATTTACAAATAAACTTATTTCAAGAATATATAAGATATTGTTTATTTTTTTTTTCTGAACCGGGTGCTTTGAATAGTCAATAAAATTTATTTATATTGTTAAAACTATTTGTTATATTCCGTCAATTTTTGCTAGTAATTTGTCGATACTTCAATATGATGCCTTCAAATAAAAAAAAAAAATGTTTTCGTAATAATTAAGATACGTGAGTATAAATGAAAACTAATTATATTGCATTTAAAAAAAAAAAAAATCTTTAAAAAAAGTCGTAAATTTATATAAATACCCTTAATAAAAATACAATTTTTACTTTCTCTTACCCATAATGGTAGAGAAAGCATTGTTTTTGAGTAAAATTTTCAAACATGAGTGTTTGTTATATTTACACGTTTTGAGGTCCCCTGAATCCAAAAAACATGTTTTTAGTGGTTGGTCTGTGTGTCTGTGTGTGTGCCTGCCTATTATTAGTATATCTCAACAACAAACAACAACAGACAGTCCAAACTTGGCATTTTAAATGTGTATTATATAAGGATGATACACTAAAGTTTTCGTTGAGATCAATCAAAGGATTCGTACACAGGGTCATCGAAGAGAATTCAAATACATGTACCTGTTTGGGGAACTTTCGGGTACGTAAAGTCTAACATCTATAAGCTTACTTAAGCAAAAAGGAATGAACAGAATGTATTATATATGTGCATAAAAGCATGTTTTGTGTAGATTGGGGTATGGATATGGAGATCATTCATACAGGGCTACCCAAATATTTGGATATATTGCGGGAATACTTGAAAATTGTTGGAATTGTAATTCCTTTTGTGTTAGATGATTTTCAAGTAAGACTAAATTTATGTACACAATATTTTTAATAGTGCATATTAACTATAAACAATATACAGGTCTACTCAAAATTAAGCTAAACATTCATTTCTGTCAAATGTAATTGACAAAAGGGACTTGCTACATTTTGCTAAGTCGACGAATACTTTTGAGGAAGCAAAATTACTTTTTCATGCGCATAACTTAAACAAAGTATTATTATTATTATTATTATTATTTTGAGTTTTCAACTCTGGTTTTTTGTATAATATCACGTTTTGAGGTCTCCCGATTAAGAAAGTTCAATTTTTAGCGGTTGATCTGTATATATGTTATCAGCATAACTTAAAAACAAATAGCTGCAGTAAATTCAAATTTGGTATTTTAAAGTCCGTGTTAAGCTGCCACTTAAAAATTTGATAACTACTGATTTATAGTGCAGTATATTTTGACTAGTATAGTAGTATATTTTGACGTTTATTTTATATACTATATACTATATACTATATTATATACTATATACTATATTACTATATATTATATACTATATACTACTATATATACTATGTACTATATACTACTTTATATACTATATACTATACTATACTTTATATTATATATATATTTTGACGTATATTTTATAGTTAGTAGTATATTTTGACTTTTGCTATAGATTAAACTCTAAATAGTGATAAAACCAAATATTTCGATGACTTATAGTGCTATATACTGAGTAAAAACATTTCTTTTAAATAAACGTATATTTTATTGTAAAAATGTAAAAAATTGTTAAATTATATGCTAGGACATAGATCACATTTCCTACATCAATAGTTAGAAAAAATACAATCTTAAAATAAGTGTATCGATGATGTATTTATGAAACAAATACGAAAGTCAATCTTGAAAGTGGTCCTTGATATTTACTAAATTGAGAAATTATTTGTATGGGAAAGAGAATGAAGAAATACTAAATCCATAGTTATATTAAATGACCAGAAGAAATTGTTACTTTTATTATAATTATCATGAATGACATTTTAAAACTGAAATGTAATATAAAGAAGATATTGTTTTGCTTCATATTGTATGTTTTGTAAATAAAAGTCCTGAATATATCTAATTTTATTTGGATTTGCCATTATATATAGAATATAATCATCCTAATGAATGTAGAACAAATCACTAAGTGACGTTTTAATCTGATTTCTAGTAGAGGCTAAAATAACTTATGTTTTGTATTATGAGCAATAAAACTATTTGATAAATTTGTAAAAGAGATTTCTTCATTCATATCTTACACAATTTTTTTTTCTTTTAAATGTTGAATAGTTTTCATGAGTATTTAATCAATGCTGTATTTCTTCATGATGAGAAAAAAAATCTACAATAAAAGTTTTTCAGCTATTAGTTACATTAAAGTATGACTCAAAAGTAAAAACAAAGTTTTAAAGTGTATATTCGGACTAGGAATAATATTGTTAATCCTTGTGTCATTTGATTAACTTGTTTATAAATTTAGATAATATTGTGAATAAAAATATTTAATTACATTAATTATACGTACAACTGAGGCACTGCTGTATTAATTCGGGGTACATAATCAGAAAAGTTGATACTTTGTATCCAATGTAATCTATATTCTCCATATCAGAACAAATTGCTAATAATAGTTAACACTTTTAAAAAATGCAGACATATTTATCCCAGTAAGGTTATGTTGTTAAGGTTATGTAAGTTTATGATGGTTTTAAGGTTATATAAGATTAATTTGTTCAAGTTTCAGTGCTCAGTAATGATGTTTAAAATTCAAATTTAATAATATTTAAATCACTGCATTGAGCCTAAGGTTCGGAAAAAGAAATATTTTCCAGTATTTTTTTTTTTTTTTTTTTTTTTTTTGTATCAGAAACAAAGTTTAGAGCAATGGAATAGTTTTCGCTTTCGGTCATTTTCACTAAAATATATCGAAATAATTAACACTAACCAAAACTGCAGTTTTTCTTTTCACATTATATATATGTACACTGTTCAAAAAAATTAGGGGAGCAAGCAATAAAATGAAGAAATCTTTGTGCGACAGCCTCGCATGGGCATAAATGAAGAATATACGTGTAACAAAATGCAATACAGAAAAAAAAATAAAACAATTATATGAGAACTTTAATACCTTTTAATAATAGAAAGAGCATGAAATAATGTTTCAGGGCAACAATTTTGTTACATGTAAATGACAAAAAACTTGTTTTTTGGAAATGATACCGGATGTTTAATGTGGTGTGTGATCTCCCCAAACTACTAAGACTGCCACACACTTGTTTGGGATGGATGCGATGAGGTTATCGATAATACTTAGGGGAATACTGCTCCACTCTTGAAGAACTGCGATTTCCAAGTCTTGGACAGTAAAAGAGGCCTTGGTCTTGCAGCAGTGTGTCGTCCGAGGGTGTCCGAAACATGCTCGATAGAATTTAGATCTAGAGAGCATGCTGGCTACTGCATATGCTGTATTGTTTCAGCTTCAAAAATGTTCTCCACAAGTCGAGCTGTATGTGGTCTGGCATTATCATGTGTTAAAATAGAGGAATTGTTAATTGTTGCAGTGTAAGTTACGAAGTGAAGTTTCAGAATCTCGTCTGCATACCTTTGGGCTTTTAAATTGCCATTCTGAATGACATGCAAGTCAGTACGTCCGCCTATGCTGATTACAGTCTGTAGCATCAAACCACCTCGTCTGTAATCTTTCCCGAAGGAATATAGGGTTATTTTGAGTGTCCCTTCCTCACTATATCAAAACACGTTTGGTGTTTCACTCTAAACTGATTCGAGACTCGTCAGTAAACGGCACTTGACTCCAATCACTTTGCATCCGATCTCGAATTTCAGCAGTCAACCTTTTTCGGTCCACACGGTGTCTTGCTGTTAACAGAATGCACACCATTGGCCTACGTGCATAGATATCACCCTGATGAAGCGTATTTAGGATTGTTTGGCTTGAGACCCTACGCCCTGTTGCCAAAAGAACCTTTTTTTTGCAACTGAGTAACATTGGTTGTTCAGTCTCGACAAGCTGTTAACAGGATATATTGCGGTGATAGCACGTTAATGACCTTCTTCTGGTCAAAGTACATTCCCGTTTCTTGTAATCGATTCCAGTCTTCAAATGACACCTCTTACCACTCCAACAGCTTCAACTACAATTCTTTGAGTTTGGCCAGATTCAAGTCTCCCGATAATACGCTAAGCCATGGGGTCGGATAGGTCACATTATCATGATATTTTCAATAACCCTTTTTTTTTCAAAACATATGTCAAACGATTAAATTTGAATACTGTGATAGGTAAAAAAAAAAAAAAAAAAAAAAAGCTTCTGCGAAATGACGGTTTTTGCACTTATATCCTTTTCCTGCTTTTTGACGTCATGAACGTCTGCATATGAAGCTTTCTTCTTCTGTTTCCTGCTAAGCTTTAAATTATGGATCATTTATTTGACATCAGTTAGCAGTATGAGTATTTGAGTAATTTTGGTAAAACCATGTGATCCCCTAATTTTTTTTTTTTAGCAGCATATATTGACAACAAACGAAAACAAAAGAAAAACATGTGCACTGTAAAAAATATTTCCTATTTGCTGCCAGAAATTCTCTGTAAATTGAGAAATTACGCGTAATTTACAAAAAAATTACGTTGTTAGAACGTATTTTCTCAAATTAAACAGAATTTCTGGCAGAAAATAGGACATATTTCTTACAACGTGGTTTCCATAGATATAACATATTTTCCCTCTGTCATCATTCGTTGAATTGTTTAATCTCCGTTATATTTCAACTTCCTAAAGACATGTTTTTATTTGTGGAAGAAGAACCTTTTTAATGTTACATTTAAAGAAAAATATGTAAAATTTTTCTTCAGATCTGTAATGTATAACAACAGAAAAGATATTCAAATATATATTTGGAATAACAATTGAAAAAAAAAGGAATTGGAAAAAAAAAAAAAAAAAAAAAAAAAAAAAAAAAAAAAACTTTATAGATTTAATTCTAAAGTGGATAGTAAATTAACTTATTTGATATATCCCTGTATACAGTCTAAATTTATATACTTTTTTTTCTTTTTCATTGCACCATAATAAACTAAATTACAGAAAATATTAATTGGGCAATATTTCTAATTTTAATCGGTAATCTCTCTCTTTTTTTTTTCTGGGGGGGGGGGGAATCAATTGTTAATGTTTATTATAAAATATTGTTAAAGAAGCATTTATATATATATATATATATATATATATATATATATATATATATATATATATATATAAGTCAATTTAGTTATACTACATGCTATATGCTGTATTGAGATATTAAAATTTGAGATATTAAAACTCTCAGATACTGTAATGCATCAGAAAATGTGACCTCCTATTCACAAACCAGTTAAGTTTTTTATACAATTTTCAATATTGGGTATTTCGAGATAAACTTGAATAATATATATGAATATTAAAACCCTTGATATATGAATATCAAGATTTACTGAATATACTTAGGAAAATGGTGCGTGGACACATGAACCCACAGACGCCTCGATTAAATATTGTAACTTGGTTAGAAAATGTTATAAAAGAGAAAATAAGAAAGAAAAATATAATATTGTATTAAAAAGCGCTTGTGCGTCTTTTGTAAAGCGTTAACAGAAATATTTCTGACATATTTTGAGATACAACAATTTGAATATTTAAGATTGAATAAATAGATACATTTTGCAAAATATTTTTATAACTTCGATAAAATTCCTCAAAGTTAAACCTGGTCATGAGCTGTATCCTACGAACTTCTGAATGATATGCAAATGATTTTTAAAATTAATATATTTTTAATATTATACGTATAATTAAGTAACAAATATAACCAGCAGGCGATTTTACAGAAAAAAAGTATGATGTGTTCCTTTATTCTGCCCAAATAAAATTGTACAAGTTAAAAATAAAATTACATTGCTTGACCTTTCTTTACCGAAATTAAAAAATCTTGTTAAAATATTTAAACAGTACTAAAAGAATTTGTTTGTGCTGTTTACTTATTTCGAATGTAAAAAGATCTGAGCTCTTAAAGAAATAAAACGTTTGAACTTTTGTATAAAAGCATTACATTTCTTTTTTTAAGATCTTTTTTTCTTTTCATTTTAATCAACAAAAACATCTTAAACTGTGTTAAAAAGCATGGAAGTATATATGTTAGACTGAAATATTAACTTCTGTAGGTCATTTTATTTATTTATTTATATTGTATGTTTGTCAAATCTGATCTACGGTTTGGTTATACACTGTACTCCCGATTATCCGTGTGCGAATTATCCGTTTTGCGGATTATCCGTGCAGCCCAAATTTTAAATTTTCTCGTTTTTTCCTGTTCTCATTCAGGGGCGGGAAAAAAAGAAAAAAAAAACTGCGTTTAAAGTGACGGATCGTGATGGAATCAGATTTAATAATTTTCTAAAGAATGTTGTTTTGGGGTTACGTTGTAAAACTAGCATCTAGGAATGGAAAAAGAACAAAGCAAAACGGCTTTCTTATAATCACTACAGACAAATGCAATGGTCTGTTTCAGTAGCAGCTGCAAGCGTGTAAAAACAAAAGCAGAAATTGATGGAATTTACCCGCGATTGTGTTAGTGGAGCAGCTTCAACGACAAGAAAAGTAGTTAAAAAGTCATCTTTTGAAAACCTTGATGCTTGCATGATTCAGTGGGTGAAGCAAAAAAGATCAGAAGGCATTCCCATCTCCGGTCCTATATGCTTAGAGAAAGCATTGTTTTTTCACAAAGCTTTAGGCATTGAAACCCCATTTAATGCATATTCAGGTTGGCTGACTCGGTTTAAAAAACGTTATGGTATTAGAGAAATACAATTAAAAGGAGAAATGTTAAGTGCAGATTATTCAGCTGCCGATTCATTTATTAAAGAATTTGATGAGTACAGGAAAAAAGAAGAATTGTCTCTCGATCAAATTTTTAATGCTGATGAGACCGGTATGTACTGGAAATGCCTCCCATCTAAAACATTAGCATCGCAAGAAGAGAAAGAAACTCCGGGTTTTAAAATTTCAAAGCAGAGAGTAACTGTGATGTGCTGTCCAAACGATTCCGGAACATTCAGGTTGAAACCCCTTGTTATAGGAAAGTCTAAAAATCCTAGATCTTTCGGGAAGAATTTTGAAAACAAAATACCTGTTTATTATTCTCAATCATCATCTTGGATGGATACCGACTTGTTTAGAAGGTGGCTTCATAAGAAATTTGTGCCACATGTGAGCGAGTGGCTACGAAAAAAAGGTCTACCGAAAAAAGCAGTTCTTTTAATTGACAATGCGCCATGCCATCCGGATGATATTTTGTCATGTGATGTAGATATTTTTGTAAAGTTCTTTCCTCCAAATGTAACTTCACTCATCCAGCCAATGGACCAAGGAGTTATCTCAACAATGAAGCGCATCTACAGAAGAAATCTTTTGAGACTGCTATTGAAAGAAGATGAAAATCTCGTTAAATTTTGGAAAAAGCTCACGATCTTTGATGCAGTGCAGCTTATTGCTGAAGCTTGGGATGAAATTCAAAACTCGACGTTGCTTCATGCTTGGAAAAAAATTTATGCCTGGGGTCATACATGCAGATGATTCTGCAAACGAAAACAAAGTACAAGCTTCTGAAATTGTTGACATTATTTCTGATGTTGATGGATTTCAAAATATTGATAAAGAAAATGTAGAAGACTATAGATGAACGAAGATAAAAACGAAAAAGGCTATAATTTTTTTTCAGATCAAGGAATAGTGGATGCAGTTTCAGGCGAGCAAAGCGAAGGCGAAGAACGGGAACAGAGTAAAGATGAACATGATGCAACAAGTGTGAGTCACGAAACAGCATTGCAGTGCGTAGATCAACTGTTAGACTACATGGGTCATCAAAATAATTTCGAGTTCAATGATGTCATATCTGTGCGCAACGTTCGCCAAATTATAAGGAAAAATGCCACGTTGGCTCGCAGACAAACAAATATAACAGACTTCTTCCAGAAGAACAACTGACAGTAATTATGTAAATTTAAAGTTATGCCAAATTTTATTACATATTTCATTACTTACTTAATGTATTACTTTTTGTATTAGTAGAGTATTGTAATTAAACCCGAAGTATTTTATATACCACCGTGTACTTTACTTATAGCCTCCAAATATACACACTTTTCTGCGTGTTTGGTCATTTTCGGATTATCCGTGTTTTTCGATTATCCGGTGTACACCCGTGCATTAATTAGCACGGATAATCGGGAGTACAGTGTATCTTAGAAGTTAATTTTGCACATGAAGCAGGATAAATTGTAAAAGTTAAATAGATTAATTCTGAACATTATAATAATGAATATTTTACTTTTTTTTTCTTATATGGTAAGTATATATATATATTACATGAAAATATTAAAAGTACCCATCAGCAATTCTTATTCTGTATTAATTAGCTGAAAAAATTTCGAAATTTCTCTTTAGTAAGAAATTTACTACAGCAGTTAGTTTTAAGTAATGTTTCGCCGCACCTTACAATGTAGAAAACAGAAAAAAAAAGGCTAAAGATCCACAGAAAAATCGTACTTTAGAAAGAACAAAAACGTAGAAAAAAGAGTGAAAAATTCATAGGAAAAAGCATGGGATGAAAACGTAAAAAACTCACAATCACAAATATATGGAAAGAAATAAAAAAAGACTAACACCGGAAGGAATAAATGTCAAAATTGACTATAAAAAATTATTGAAGCTCGGTAAGGGATTGGACTTGGGGCTCTGAAGCTATCGTCGAGGGTTTGTTACGTCTCACCTCATATGTGACTCGGCGATGAGTGGGAGCCACTACACTTTAGAATGTAGAAAACTGGGGGAAAATATTAAAAATCCATAGAAAAAGCATGGGATGAAAACGAAAAATCTCATAATTGCAAGTGAGATGAAAAAAAAAGGCTTACACTGGAACTAATATTATAAGGTTGAGATAATGGAAGGTCACCACAGTTTTAAATTGATTTGGATCCAGCAACTCCCGGTGTTGCAACAAATGGCAGTTTAGGATGCTTCGACGCCAACAGTCGGAGAAATTTCAGATTTAGTTGGAATGGTTTTGCGCCAGCATAGAGCTGCAACTGAGGAAGTAAGTTGCTGAGTGTAAGTGGATATGAACAGGGTTTTGGAAGTTTTGTTAAATGAAGTGATTAAAGTCGATCGAGGTAAGGTTAAATATGAAGGTATTTTTGGTGTTTGTGTGGTGTAGGGGAGAATAGTTCTTATGCTAGCACTTAGCTACAGTTTGTGGTGTAGATGAGAATATTTCTTATGAGAGTGTTAAGCGATAGTAGAAATTTGTGGTGTTGAAGAATAGAGTAATATTTGAGTGAAAAATTTGTCGCTCCAAGGAAATCCGGCCGACATTTCCTGTGCAATCTGAACAATCGACAGAGAGTTCTCTGTCGTTCAGTGATCGACAGAGAGCAGTCTTCATTAAGCTTCTACTATTTCTCTTGGGTGAGACTATTACTTTATATTTCTCTAATTTATTAGCTTATTTAATTATTTAATTGAGTTCGGACACGTTATCCCTCCCTGTTCTTAATCACAAATAAAAGCTTTATTGGAATTTACTTCCAAGTCTCATGCTCTCATTTATCTATTTAGTTACCTAATTGATCATTTAAGATGGAGTCTGCGACCACGAAAATTCATAATATAAGGTGAAAATTGACTAGAAAAATTAGTCGAAGGTATGGAAGGAATTGGGCTCGAGACCCTGAAGCTATCGTCGAAGGTTTGCTTGAGCCTTAAAGAGGATAGCGTAAAATAATAAAATTGAACTTACCTTCCAAATAATCTAAAATAGATTTAGGAACAGTTTCACCTGTTATATAACTCTGTGTGAGGGGTGCTACCGGTTAACCCACGTTCAGTTATAGTACACACAATTATTTAAAAAAAAATCAAGATTGTTTTAGTTTGTTTTCAAACTTGTCAAACTTGACCAAATTTTTCTACGGCAACCTGATACAAACTTCAAAATACCAAATTGAAATTTCCTGCAGTTACTTGTTTTTAAACGAGGCTGATGATAGACATACATACAGATAAACAGATAAAAATTGGACTTTCGTAATCAAGAGACTTAAAAACGTGTTATTATACAAAAAGTCAGAGGGGAAAAAAACTCAAAAAAGTACTTTGGTTACAGTATGGGTAGAAAAAAATAAGTTTGCTTCCTGAGCAGTGTTCGTCGAGGTAGTAAAATGTAGCAAAGTGCTTCTGTCAGTTATATTCGATAGAAAAGGACGCTTCGATATTTTTTTGTAGCCCTGTATACTATCTAAAATCAATATTCACTATATATAATATTATGTACTTCAATTTAGTCTTACTTGAAAAACAACTAACTCAAAAGGAATTATAACTCCAGCAATTTCCTAGTATAACCACAATATATACAAATATGTTGGGTAGCCCTGTAAAGTAATGATGAAAGATTTCCATATCACAATCTATACAAAACGTGTTTTTATGCATATAATACATTTTCTTTATTCCGTTTCGTTTAAGTCAGCCTATAGATGTCACACTGTATTTACCATAAATTTCCACATACACATAATTTATTTGAATTCCCTTGGATATCACTGTACATGAACCACTATCTTGATCTGAACGAAAAGTTTAATGTATCATCCCTATATGATACCCTACACATTTAGAATACCAAGTTTGGACTTTCTGCTATAATTTTTTCTTGAGAAATGCAGATAACAGTCACACACACACACGCACACACACACACGCACAGACAGATACACAAACACACACACAGATACACAGGCAGACCGCTAAAAACATGTTTTGTGGATTCAGGGGAACTTAAAAAGTGTAAATATACCAAAAACGAAATTTCAAAAATTTGACCCCAAAACAATATTTTCTTCACCGTACATATGGTAAGAGAAATTAAAAACGAAACTTCCATTTTTGAAGCAGTAAATAAGTTTTTCTAACACATTTATGTACTCAAATGAAAGGTAACAATACGTAGACATTTCGAGTTATAATCGGAATAATCCCTATCCTATTTAATAACGAAAAATTACTATAAAAATACGGTAAAAATTTCTGCAAATAAATAGTGATAGTATAAATGACGGAATTTTTTCATCTTTGAAAGTATCCTTAAAAATGGACGGAGACTTCGAGTGCTGATATATATTTAATAAGATTTTTACCAAAGACAATTTCGATAGCTCTTATTGAATCGAATTTTACTCTACCTAATTAGTTAATGAAAAAAAAAAAACTTTTAAACATATCTTTATATACAAACTACTTTTTAGTCCCCCAACATACTGTAGATATGAGGAACTTAAGTAATCGTGAATGTTTTTTACCTCGGATTTTGAGTTTTTTACACGTTTTAAGGTGGGAGGAATCGGAAAATAACAAAACTTATATGGTGTCCGTCTGTAGAGTGTCTGTTAATATGTTAGTTTGCTAGTAGGTCAGTTATTTGGCGTTTTAGTTTGTTAGAAGGTAATTTGTTAGTTTGTTAGTAGGTTAGTTTGTTAGTTTTTAGCCTGTATTCACGATATCTCAAGTTTTAAAGACCGTTTTAAGACCGTTTTAAAATATTACTTACGGTACTAGAAAGAACCCTTTTGATTTGCAACATCCTATTTAAAAAACTTCGTCAGTAATTAGATGTTTACAATTTCGATAATATCAGAAAATAGGGCGAAATTTCACTTAACCTGAGAGTCGTCGCGTCATTTTTTGTAACGGTAGGGGTTGCCTTCCGGCTTATTTTCCGTCGTGGAGAAAAAGCCAAAAGAAAGCCCGTAGAGAAAGTGCATCTATTTCACGCAAAGTTTTCCCCGCAAAACCCTGACCTATCTGAAAAACCTGAAGAGGGGGAAAAATGAATCAACGTTATTGGTCACGTCGCGGTCAAATAGACCAATTTTAAATGTAAAATGCTATTAACTGCCCCCAAAATAGTGTTAATGACTTAAAAACATACTATGTTAGAGGATACCTACCCAAGGTCAGCTACACAGAGTTTCCCCACTTTATCTTTAAGGGGTGATCCGTAGGGGGTGATCCGAATTAATACGTGATGGGCAGAGAAAAGACCAATACACGACTACTAATGGGTTAAATGTGAATTAAAAAAACGTTTTCATCATAAAGATGTCAGATCAGCTTTATAATATCTGTTATGACGCTGACACGAGCATCTTAAATTATGAACACTCTATTTTAAATTCGAAGTTTACAAATTTCTAAATATGGCAGAATAGGGCGAAATATTGCTTAAATATCCGTTAAATGAAATATTTTTGTTATAAAAATGTCAGACCAGCTTTTGAATATCGGTTTTGATGTTGGAATAAATATAATTTTCTATGAACTTTCTACTTCGAAAATTTGATAATTCGAAATTTAAGAAATTTTACATGGCAGTATACGGTAAACTTTCGCTTAAACATCCATTTTTAGGGATGTTTTCATCGTAAAGATCTCAGCTTACTTTTAAATTAACATTTCTTATGCTGGTTTGAATATTAATGGCTTCGGATATTCTAATTTAAAATTTTGTAAGTTACTCGAAATTTAGGATTTTCTAAACATAGCAGAATAAATCAAATTTTCATAGAAATTTGCATTAGGAAGATCATTGCATTGATAATAGTGGGGAATAGCATGATAGCTAAAATACAAGATTGACACCAATAAAATTACTTAACAAATTAGGTTAAGTTTGTTGTATCGAACTGAATAGTGGGTAGCCTTCTTCATGGGTCATGTCAGTCTGTCGCTATGTCGAGAGATCGGTCATATTACTATTATTTTTTTTTACAAAAATGTAGTTTGCATTGCAGTAGAAATTTATAATAATGCTTATATGATGGGGAACTGACAGAGTCCAACTATGATAGCTAGCTTATGTCATTACCCTTGCAAGTATCTTATTTAAGAAACATTTTACAACTTTCATATAGTGCAGCTATGTAAATTATACAATATTTTTGCTAATTTTTATTTATGCCTTAGACACTGATATATATTTTTAAAAGAAACATATAAAAAACATACAAAACAGAAATTTTAGAATACATACTGTTATTCTACCCCATAACTGCATATTTTATATAATTTTCATTGTCTAATTTTACGATAAAACAAGTTTTTTTTTTTTTTTTTTTTCCCAAAATAGACGCACATGGCAAGTTTTTTCTGCTGAATTAAATTCCTTGTTCAGGTTTACCAAACAAGAGCAGTACAAATTTATAAATTTTACACAAAAAAGCCATCTGCGTCATTTGTTCAATTCTGTTTTAATAAAAATTCTTTTAAACTGTGGAAAAGTTTAGTTTTGGTGAACAAAGTGTTACGAAATATTTCTAAATTTATTCATGTTTTATTGAATCAGTTTCTTTTATGAAAACATTTCTTCTTTTGAATTTTGCTCAAAATCAATAACTTTAATTTTTACAACAATACATATATATGTATTCTTATCGAAAAACTTTTAGAAACGGAATACAAACCCGATATACATGAAATTCGTAAAAAATGCGTTTTTTCTTTTTTTTTTTAATCTGGTCATGTAAAAAAATTAAAAAGTGTACAAATAAGTCCATGTAATTGCCGAAACGTCTGTGAAGCGTCCGAGAGAAGACTCAAAAAGATTTTGGGTTTTGTGTGTCTGTGGATCTGTGGATTTATGCGTATCACTTAAGTGGACGAAAAAATAGTCTGATTAACTTGTAAATTGGTACAGATATTTATGAGCCTTACGGAATCAGCTGTATCGGTTCGGGAGTATATTCTGTTTGTGGTTCGTATGCGGGGACACACGAAGTTTTTCTTATCATGACGGCCTATAGATCAAATTTCTCTGTACAGCGACAGCGGCCCTAAACATTCCTCGATTGACATGAAAATTGGTACATATTGTCACGCATCATGAAGAAATAACTGTATAGTTTTTGGCGTGTGTATTGTTTATGATTCGTGTAAAGGGACACACCAAAATGTTTCTTATCATTAGCCTGTAGGCAGAATTTAACTCAAACGCATTTTAGTGTGGTTATGCTTCCTTCAATAAAATGAAATTGAAATACATTATTTAAATGCTATAAAAATATGCTTTACGAAGAAAAATGTGTTTTCATAAGTTATTTACTGATTGCAAATAAAAATAAAAATAAACCGTTTTATTTAAAAAAAAAAAAATATATTTAAAATTATAGAATTTGGCACAAAGTTTTGATATGCCAACATTTTAATTGTTTCCGCAACACTGTTAGCACCAGGTTTTATGTCACACCATTTTGTTTGAGTTGAATTTTTCTCTAATGTGCAATTACAATTCTATAAGAAGAATAACATCCTTAAAGGAATATGGTGTGAAAAAGGTCAAATACTAACAATGCTGCGGAATAATGTAATATGTTGGCATGTTTGGAAATATGTCAGTGACGGACCAAACCCCTGCGCATATATTCTCATATACCTGCCACTAAAGTTAGATTTAGTTGGTTTTGATGAAATAGATAAATCTTTAAGGACCAAAATCCTGGCACAGGAAGGGCTCATCTTCAAAATTTGCACCTTGTCTTATATATTTCTTAATGATTTTCAACTTCTATTTGATTTTTTTTTTATAGACTTCAGACAAAAGGTCAAAACCCTTTTTTTTTGTCGTTTACTTCTATCTTAAAATTCCCGAAAGATAGTGCCGCTGACAGGAAAAGACTGGACGTTGAACAAACATGGCGGACGTTCACTAAAAGTTAATTCTATAGTCGTAGAACTTAATACATTTTTACCTAGTTTGGCAAATTTCTTTTAAGTAAAATCTCGGAAAAATGGTTTTGTTGTCCACTTCAAAGAGCAATTAAAAAAAATTTCAGAGCTTAATGGCATCTCTTATATTGTTAAAATCTGTGTGTGTGTGTGTGTGTGTCTGTCTGTCTGTGAAAAACGGCTTGAAGCAGCTAAATCTCGGCCGCTAATGGTCGCACGGACTTCGGACAGGTACCGTCAGACGGAGAATTTTTCGCAGATGTACGTTATCTAATTCTCTAAACGATGCGACCCTAATTAGCGGAGACATTTATTAAAACGTCGAGCCATTTCTAACGAAAAAACGATTTAAAATGGCAGGCGACCGTCATTTTCATCCGGAACCGCGTACCTCAAAAGAGAGAAAATTTCGTGGGTTTTTGTAAAGCGACCCTACGTAAACGGTTCGAGATATGGAAAATACACCTGTACACCGAGAAAGAGCATTTATTACCGATTCTTACGGGATTTTTTTTTTTTTTTTTAAAAAGGGTCAAAAATTTCTCTCTTTCTCGATTGTCATTTTTGAATCGCCCTGTACGAAAGAATAACAGACCCATTTCTTAACAACTGGTATATTTAAAAATGTCATTGAATCCTCTTTCGAACCATATAAACATTTTAACAAAATACAAATTAGCGATCCATATTTTTAGATTTTACGAAACATCGATTTTTTCACAAAACATTTTATAACTCAAAATGAGATAAATCATTTCTTATTTAGAGATAAATCATTTCTAATTTTCTTTTCTTAAGAATAAAAATTTGATTTGAGAAAGAATATGTGCGCGCAGAGCACGTATACCTCCACAAGTGCGCGCGCAGCGCGCATGGGTCTAGGCTGCCGAAGGCAATGGGGACCCCTTGTGAGTTTTTACCCGATCAGAAATGATTTTTTTTAGGGGGCACGAAGGGTCAGGGAATACGCTCGCGCAGCGCGCACGGGACTGCGCTGCCGAAGACAGTTAGGGCCCGGGGCGACTTTTTACCCGATCGGAAATGATTTTTTTTTTCTTTTCTTAAGACTAAAAGTTATTGTTAGTGATTCATTAATTATAGTGATTCATTTGAAAATACTGACCCGCTAGCGGGCGAAACCCGCTAGTCATATATAAAAGACTGAACAAACATTTTAGATCGACTTGCGGGTCAATGTCCAATTTCTTATCAAGTAGGTTCTCTAGAGTTTCCGGATTAATAGGTGAGCGTGTGGCGGGTTGTAACAGTTTTTGAAAAATTAAGTATATTTTAAAATGTATTTACATTTTCCTGTTTCTAATTGCGGTTTTCTATAGCATACATATTCATCTATCATATTCATTAAAAAAATAAACTTTCGTAAATTTGCGAATTTTAGCCAAAAAAATATTTTTGCAAAATTATTTGCCTGTTAGAATTTGCTCCGGGTTTGGGGCAAATTGTAACGGATACAAAGTGAACCCTAAGAATAAAAACGACAACATTTCAAAATGTTTTTTTGTCACCAATCATCTACTAATTTATTTAAAAAGGCAATTAATAACTAATGTTAAATTATAACCTTCTTGGTATAGTAACAATGAATTATATCAAATGGATTATAGTAAAATAAAGATAAAATTAAAAACAAAATCAACATAGAAGTCAATCTAAGTCAGAATTGAAATTAATTCAAGCAAATGATATTTTGTTTCCTCTCATGCCTTTAATGTGTGCTACCATTTTGCAAATTAAGCATTATACCCATTCTTCTGCCACAGAGTGGGTTTAGCAGAGGTCGAATTCACCGAACATTTTTCAGTACATTGTCAGTAATGAGAAATTTCTGCTTCTTTTTCTACGAATATTTTTATGCAATATTCTCTAATTGGTGATTAAATCTTGATTGCAATTCGGGATTAAATAATCACGGCACTGTAATTTAAAAACACAGAAAATATTTCTGTATAAACATAGTAGTGGTAAAGAAGAGCAAAAAATATTTCATTTCAGAATGTTTCCTGAAAATGGGCGGAGACTTCGAGATCTGGCTGTAGCATCTCCACAAGAAAATCCTCTAACATGTTAAAACTTGCCCCAAAATTTTGTTTCAATTTGCCCCATCATATGATTTTGGATATTTTTTGATTTATAAAAATATATAACGATTTATACAAAAAATTAAACATGCATTTTATAACTTAACACACAGACTAAATAAATAGCTATAAGCATTTCTTTAAAGTATAAATTAACACACCTTTAATCAATATTTACGAAATATTTTTTTCCCCACTAACTAGCTAAAATGAAGCACGTGTACAGAACCTCTCATTAACCATTGTCGAGGAGCACCGATTGTGCTTACATAATAGAGCGCGTCATAAGAATTATGTTTATAAAATATTTAATCACAAATGTTACAAATATTTCGTAAATTGTGTGTTACTTCTTACCCCTGTGACAACTAGCCCCACGCTCCACTACTTATTTTAATACTCGACATCTAAATCGGCAAATTTTCATTGTGAGTATTCCTACGTAATATTAGGAATGCTTACAGGTTCAATATTAATGCGTTGACCTTAATCATATTTTTAATTTCGTGATTGTACCAAAGATAGAAATATTGATGGAATTTTTCATATACCAGAAGACAATTTTACAAACAATTATATGCAGAATAATACGAAAAAAGCACATATTTTTCAGTACTTCAAATTGTAAAAATTATATATATATATCATCATCATCAATTTGAGCCTTTATCAATCCACTTCAGGATGAAGGCTTATTGTATGATACAGTATACAGTTTGAGTTTAAAATGCTCCACACACTATGCTACCTTCCCCTGCATCGACATATTATCCTTATCTTAAATTTTAAAGAAACGATGCTGTTGTAAGTTTCATATTTTAGTTTCATGTATCTCAATGCTGTAACCTAAACGATAATTATCGTAGTCGAAATTTATCAGAAATGATACCCTATTCTATATATATTTATAAAAGAAAAAAAGACGTGGCACTAGATAAATAGGTACGGGAAAAGTCTTCAACGTATAGAATGTCGAAAAAAATAAATATATTGCAAATAGATGTTTTAGTAGCATTGAGTACGTGGTCGTAGCGTCGGGGGGCACACCTCGTTGTACGACAATTATACACAATTGTAAACTTATACTACAATTAAATACATTTTTACATCCACTATGCAATATTAAAAACAAAATAATTGATAAAACAAATTACAGCTGAGACGTTTCCAGCTCTTTAAAAACAATCATTTTGAAACTATTTTAAAGATTTAAAACTCGATGCTATAGGATGATGTACAAGGATAATGTATAATGGTCTATTAAAAAAAAAAATCTAGAATAACGTCTCGCTTCTGGAAAGATTTATTATGACCATTAACTTTTGTAGAATAAATTCCTCTTTATTTATTTTTAACCAAACAGACAAACGACGATTTTACCTTTTTTATCGGTACGTATTTAAGTATTTGAAAAATTTATTGGAAACTCTTTTCAACAATCGTTTATTTGCAGTGACACATGGCAGTTCCAATAAAAATTCGAATGAATGGATATTTTTTTAAATAAATATTTATCCTCGAGAAAGAGCAAGAGGTATTAGGTAATTAATTTCTTTTGAAAAATTAAAAAAATCAGTATAAATGTGTAAAGCACGAAAGACATAAGTATAGAAAGTAGCCATTTTCTGTAGTTAATTACAAAAAATGACTGCTTCATCAGAAAATAGATTCTTTATATAATTATGTATTTCGTAATTTACAGAATTTCTCTGATTTTCTGACCTTTTTAAAGTAAATGAATTATTTAAAATCTCTTGTCTTTTCTCGTGGCTATAAACCCTCTATCATCGATAACACTCTATCTCTTTATAAATAACCGACACATTCTGCTTCCGACTTTAATAATCAGTGTTTCAATCCCGTAGTTCAAACTTTTTATTCTAATAAGAAACGATTTCTAACCTTTTTCTAATAAGAAACGATCTAATGTTTATTCCATCCCTTTTTAGATTCCTTTTTTAATCAGCGAGATTGTCTATCTTTCTGTCTGTCACTTTGTCTGTCATCTGGCCACTTTTCTGCTATATTTTAAGCCTAAGGAAGGAGAAACGTAACGAAACCGATTTCACCTGTGGATACCGTGGCTGTGCGGCAAATCGCTGGGAACCTACTCGGAGATAAGTGTTTAAAAATGGTTTTTGTTTAATTCTAAATTGTTTATTAAAAACAATGTTTTTTTATCGGCGTCATAAACAGTGGTAAATAAGGCAAGATTTTCTGTACTCAAACCAATTAAAAGATAAAAAGCATCCATTGATGATCCTACTGTAAAATAACACACTTTACCATCAATGAATGATTTTTATCTTTTAATTGGTTTTTTGTACAGAAAATTTTGCCTTATTTACTGCTTTTCCATCATGTAATATCTTTTATATTGGCCTATACCATTGTTTATTGAAATCCAGTAAAAATCATACAATTTCAAAATCCAGATTCAGAATAACAAAAATTTCAAGGCCGTAGAGCATAACAAGGCACGTTGATGCTGCATAACATTATTATGTGTATTTGAAGACTCATATGCGATCTATAAGCATATTGCAGTGGAAGTATTCACTTTAAAAAAATTTTATAGTATAAAAAAATTCCGATACTTCAAAGATTTGAGATGAAAGAGAGGTTAACGACAATATGTATTATTCGACCAGTGAGCTAAGAGCGAAGTGTCAAAAATTCGCTAACGGCCAAGAGATGAATGAGTTGGATAACACCGAAAGTCAGAAAAACGCCAACTTTAGAGCCAAATGATTTTCTTTGTCCCTCAAATAAAATGATATAAATATTTTGAATTTAGGACGTCCGTTACGAAAACTTAATCCAATTATTAATGCCAACCTACACGCCGAAATATCATCTGCAATGTAGAGCCGGGGAGATTAAAATTATTGTAAAATAATGTAATTTGGAAAAATAAATGACCGCTAAATGATGTTTATACTGACATTCATTGCTAATTTAAAGATAATGAAAGAAACTTGCTCAGTTTATAAAAAGTATATATTGTAATTATAGAATAAAATTATATATATATATATATATATATATATATATATATATATATATATATATATATATATATATATATATATATATATATATATATATATATATATATATATATATATATATATAAAATGTCTGCGAAATGAGAACACAGTTTTTTATAAAAAAGTTAGAAATTCTGAAAGAGCAGTTTATATAATAAATATTACATTTTAATTATAAATAATAAATTATTAATTCTTAAAAAATACAGTTTGATTTTTCACAATGACTTTATTAATAGATTTGAATATTATTAAAATTAAGATATTTATTTATTGAGAGATAAATGTGTTTAAACATAAAAAGATAATTTTAGAATTACGTTATACTTTCTTAATATTTTCATTTCTTGAAAATATAATATTTAATTATTAAATACATTTATTTAAAAAGACAGTTAAAGCTAATATTTGCGAAGAGACTCCTACACATGGCCAAACTAGGATGCATTCGAAATTATTAATAAATGAGCAACATGAAAAGTTAGTAAGGAAAATGTCTCTAAATTATCTATTGCTTTCAACTAGTTGTCTTATAATCAAAGTATCGAATTTTCTAAAGCTAACATTATTTCTTCTTCTATCTCTACTTCTCATTTGGATTTACTAGGGGCTTCTTAAACCTTTGAAATTTTGCAAAAATCTTGTTAATGATGCCTCTTCATCACATTTCATGTTTGATGTGATGTTTTGAATTTACTCACACAATTTCATTCTTTTGATTGATTCTTTAAATTACAGTTTTCTTTTGCTTTTATTTTTTTTCTCTATTTATTTATATTTATTAGATTATTTATTTTTTTTTAGGGGACAAGGGAGGGTTCACTTTCAATTTTTAATATATATATATATTCTCTTTTATTTGGAATACTCGTTACACTAATATTTATATTAATTTTCAGTTTAATTTGTTTTTAATTAGTTACCTAGTTCGAGTAAATCTTTTGTGTTTTTTCACCTTTATTTGATGCTCTCGTGCTTATTTATTTATTTACTAGCAGGATACGCCCGCTTCGCTGGTCACTATATTTAAATGAATTTTCGAAAGAATTGAATTAATATTTATTTTTTTACACTACAATATAGACAAAAACTAAAAAAAATAAAATAAAATAAAATAAAAAATAAATAAATAAATAAACCATTACATTTCTTTTTTTACTTATTTTTATTTCATATTGCTCGCGCACTTCTTATTTCCTAATTCAAAATTATATATTTAAAAAAAAAAAAAAAAAAAAAAAAAAAAAACTTTTTCGATATCGCTTGTAACGATACTGATTATTATTAATTTTCTTTTCTTTTTCTTTCAATAATAATAATAATAATAATAATAATAATAAAAGATTTTGATGAAATTCTGGCAAAAGCAGAATTTAGTTTCGGACGGAGGACTATTAGTTTTTTTTTTTTTTTTTTTTTCAAATTATAACATCGCTTTCAAAATTATTCATTTATATTTTCGATAAATTTTAGATTTCGACAAATGTCCAACTATCGAAAACGACAACGCAAAAATACCAGATTGAGGCTAAGAAGCCCTCAGTCCTAAAAAAAAAAAAACTGAAATTGCTCCAAACCTCGCTTCAGGTACCCGCTGTCTACGGCAGCTCCTTTCCCGCCCGCACAGCATCAGGTCTAGGTTTCCCATGCCTGCAGAAAGATCTTTCCCGGGCACTTCAATCTGGATATTTATCGACAACAGTGCGGATCTGCTACTATTTAAGAACTATGATTTTAAAGATGACTGTATCTCAGCATCTATTAAATATTTTAGTTTCGAACACATGCTATTTACACCATATTACGATTTGATTCCGACCAATGTAATAAAATAAAATAAAATAAAAAGTATATTAATATATATATATATATACTAGCTGACCCGACAAACGTTGTTTTGTCATATAAATTATTTCTAGAGAATATTTTGCTAGAAAAAAATAACTAACTTATTGTAAGTGTGTAAGGATGTGGTATATAAGTGGAAGATGTATGGAGCGCTGTGAACGGTGAAAGAATATACAAATAACAAAACACCAATCATTTATTTTTTTAATTTATTAAAATTGATTCTTTAAAATTATATACATATCGCTACTTATAACAATATTACTAAAAAACAATATCAATCCCTTAATGCAACAGAGTGTACAATAATTTTTGTTATCCCATCTTTCGCCAATACAAACAAACTGGATGGTTTGCCCACTCGAGAGCCACGTATAATTGTCCGTGTGAAAAACATGATGTGCTCAAATCTAAGCCACAGACTGACATCGTTTGGCCCTGAGACTTATTGATAGTCATTGCAAATGCCAATCTAATTGGAAATTGAGGGCGTTTAAATTGAATTGGCACATCTGTGGGTATAATAGGGATTCGCAGTAGTAATATATTTTCACCTCGGAATTTGTCATTTAAAATGATGGCTTCGATAGCAATTTTCATTAATTTTTTTATGAGTAATCGCGTGCCGTTGCACAACCGTGGTGGGTTCAAATTACGAAGCAAAATAACCGGAGATCCAACCTTCAGTTGTAAAATATGCGGTGGCATACCTGGTAAATCCAATGAGTTTAAAAACTTTGTTGGATAATTTACAGCTTCGGTGGCATCGCAAACTGTATCATTAGATTTGTATGACACCAAGTATCCTGGTAACAAATGTTGTATCTTGAGATTCAATTCGTTGACGTCCACATTTTTTGCTGCTAAAATTGCTCTTTCTCCAGCCACTCATGATTTGTGTATCGTCTGTGTACATCGGCAAATATCTGGTCAATAAGAGCATCTTGAGAATCAATGATTGTGCAGAAATCGGTCGGTAATTTTATGCATCCAGTTTCATCTGTAGTAACTTTTCCATCGCTGATATCTAACAATTGTTTTGAGGATGGATCAGCGGATGGATCTTGAAGCTTTTGAACGCACAAATTTACTTTCAGTTGTACTTTTTCAACATTAAGTCACAATGACGATGATTTTAAGCATGCGTTGATCTCATCAGCGTATGTTGAACGCGGAATAACGGGAAGTGCTTGTCTGAAATCACCTGAAAAGAGTAACAGAGTGCCGCCAAATAGTTTGTCGTTGTTTTTTATATCTTTCAATGTCCTGTTCGACGCCTCAATCGAATATTTGTGTGCCATAGTACAATCATCCCAGATAAGATATTTACACTATTTCAGCACTGTGGCCATGGGCGATTGTTTTTTTTATGTTGCACACTGCGTCTGGGTTATTTTGAATATTTAGTGGCAGTTTAAATAATGAATGAGCTGTTCTGCCTCCATCCAATAAAGTTGCCGCAATGCCAGATGATGCAACAGCCAATGCGATGCCATTATTTGATCGTATTTCGGCGAGAATTAGCGAAATAAGGAATGTTTTGCCAGTTCCACCTGGTGCACCCAATAAAAAAAAGAATCCACCTTGTCCTGCCAAAACTGCGAGCATGATGCGGTCGTAAACGGTTCTTTGTTCTCCATTCTTTAGTGGGACATTGCGAGCAACAATCGCTGCCATTTCTACAGTATTGTATTGTAGTTCACGATTCAATTCAGTGCTTATTAAATCAGATGTATTTCGATTTGTTGAATGCATACCGAAATGACTGAGTGGTAAGTTGGCAATGATAATGCAAAGATCTTCAGTAGTAATCAATGCTTCATTGTACATAACGTCACTGAATACTATCGTTAGTTCGTTGCACCGTGAACGATGTTGATGCAATATATCATCAGTCATTGAATCTTTGTGATTATCCCATGATGTCTCTGCTCGGGCCGGGAAACATGTAGTCAACACTATAGCGAACAGTAGACGAATTTGTTTTGCTGTACAGTTCAGTCCTACTTCAGCAAGCATACACTCCGACTGGTTGTCGTCTTCCAGAAAGCCGAGTGCAAGGCATGCATCTTTATACGTTGGATACTGTTGTCCATTCACTTTACGTAAATCTTGAAATGACAAAGGGCCGATGACATTAACCAATAACAGTCGAAGATAAAAGCACTCAGTCTGCCTTGGATTGACTGTAAATACTCGTCCCAAGGTGTTTGATTTGAATAAACCGGGACATGCATCAATCGGCGTGCCTTGCTTGCGGGGCATCCATTTTTTTGTTGGAGCCCATGTGAAATAGCGTGGTACTTCTGAATAGAGTAATGTCCGTGCAAAAGCACCAAAAGCACCCGCACGATTACACAATTCAAAAATTTCGGTGAGTGTAGTTTTTGGTGGATTTATAGCACAATCAATCGCTGTCTCGCTCGTGAAATATACGCGCTGGCCATTTTCAAGATGGACGGCTAAATGAAGAACTTCTGGATCCCGTTCATGAATTGGGAAACCAAAGATACGCCAAACAGCTTCATTGGAGCTGACGTACCGGCCAATTTGGTAAAGTGTTATTTCATCGTTGTTATTCACCGGAGGAGCATTCACATTGGTATTTTCAACTCGAAATACAGCCATATCACTGCCTTTATTCACATACTTGCAAATGTATTTCATGCTCTTCACTGAACTGCAGAACTGAACATTAATATGAGCATTGAATGTTTTGCTCAGCAGAGGCGAATATGGGACCACCCAACGGTTATCAATGTCAATATCTATGTTGTTGACATAGATGACCGCCATAGATGATAAGATTGTCCGCCATTATCGGGATTTCTTCGACGATATATTGGATATCCGTCAACATTTGTGATCGTGAAATTTTTCGGAAAACTTTTAGTACATTTTCCATCTGCACAAATAATAATGGCCTAAAAATTCATTTTTCATTTTAACATAAAATAACTCTGTCGGATATTGACGAATTTTTAAAAGAATATACCATTTTAACTAATTTTAACATTTTATCAATATTAACGTTGGAAAAATATTTTAAACACTTACGGTTAAAAATTCATTTTTCATTTCAACATTAAATAAATTCTGATATCGTGTTTACGATTCTAAAATATTAACTTTGAAAAAATATTTTAAACACTTCGTAAGATACGGTTACGATTCTAAAAATATTAATTTTGAAAAAATATTTTAAACACTTCTTAAGATACGGTTAAAAATTCATTTTTCATTTCAACATTAAATAAATTCTGACATCGTGTTTACGACAACTCACGCCATCTAGGTGGAAAAGTTGTTGAAAGAGTTGGTTAAAAATTAATTAAGAAAGAACTAATTAAGTTACGACTTTCATTTGTAAATCTAAACCATTCTCGAATCCACCTGAAGACACACAAAAAATTTCATTAAACTCAGTCCAGCCGTTTAGGAGGAGTTCAGTGACATACACACGCACAAAAGAAATATATATATAAAGATATATATATATATATATAAACAAATAAATTTTAATCAATTTAATCATTTTTACGTCTATAGTACCATTTTTCCCGATAAATACTGTAAATAAAAATAATTAATAAATAAAAGTTTTTTTTTTTTTTTTTTTTTTTTTTTTTCTGTTAAAGGAATTAATTAAAAAATGAAAAATAAGAAGTTGTTCTACTATAAAAAAAATAAACATAACTGTTATAAATACGTTTTTAAATTTAAAACTAATTATACCTAATTTTTTCTACTGCATTACGATTTTATTTTCTATAAATATAACAAAAAAAAAAAAAAAAAAAAAAAAAAAAAAATCGCCTTCAAATGAATGTATTAAATAAAAATGAATTCCGTAGTAGCCGTTGCTAAGATACGAAAACGATTACAATCGAAGAATAAATTCATGAAAAATGAAACATAAAAGCCAATGTTTAAAATCCAAAAAGCATTAATTTAAAAAATTCAAATTCGAAATACGAAAAAATCTCGATGAGGTGCACACCTGCAGGGTCTCACGTACCTATGTGTCAAATTCGGAAGCTCTGCGATCAGTAGTGTGAGCACCTGAGTGCAGACAGACACACAGACACATAGACACACAGACACTTCTCTTTATTTATATAGATTTTTTTCATCAGAAGAATGGTCGCGATTTTGTTTTAACTGAAAAGAACTGCTGCGAATTTATAATAATAATAATAATAATAATAATTATTATTATTATATGTATTATATTTACAGAAATTTATATTTATTAAATGGTAAATAGATTTGTTAAGTATTTTTTAAGCAATATTATTAGACACTTTTAAAACTAAAAGTAATTTTAACTCGCTGCATAGAAGAAAAAAGGAATAAGAAATGCATTACAAACTTTTTTGTATTTTTTTTTATTATTATTATTATTATTTTGGCAGGATTATCACCTGAATAAATGCTTGTTTTAATTTTATAGTTAATTAAGATGCAATAATTTATATTGCTTCAAACACTAAAAAGTCTAATGTAATAATAAAAATTAAATAAGTAATATAATGAATAAAATAGCTGAGTACTAAACTTTTTTTTTCATATATAATGATAAGCAATATATATTTTTTAAATATTCCATATATATGGTAGAATTAAAAAACATTATAATTTTAACTTTTTAAATCACATCCCAGAATTTGCACTAATATAAATCATTTTGCATTTTTTGAGGTACGACTGTCGTTATGGTATATAAAAATATGGGTTTTTTGAATATGTTCCTTTGTGGTTTCTCAAAGATGTTTCTGTCTGAAATTGAAATTTCAGAAATATATTTCTTTTTTTAACCAAAATTTATATTTGAGACTGAACATTGCGTCTCAAGGCATGCAAATGTAAAACAACACTTATGATTTATGAATATAGTTATATATTGTATTATATGCATTATACGAGGTTTGTCCAATAAATACGCGAACTGGTGCCATCTGTCGGCCATGACGCGACTGTAGCCTCGCTCACTAGCGGTGCTAGTTGCCTGAGACCGAATGAACCATTAGTGCATGGCGGATGGTCGAGTTGTTCCTATTGTGCCAGTTGTGTTAGTTTCTGTTGTCCTTGTTTTTACTGTGTGTCGAATATGGAAATTGACTAAAATAATAAATTATTTTTCTTACAGTTCTCAAGCGTTTGGGAGATCGCGTGCGTCGTGTGCGACGAAATTTGACTCATGGCAATGGATGGATCCTTCACCATGACAATGCACCTGCACATTCAGCATTGAATTTTCGCCAGTTTCTGGAAAAAAATTCAATCACCATCTTTGATCACCCTCCTTATTAGTCAGATCTCGCCCATGCGACTTTTTTTAATTCCCAGAATGCAAAAATGTGTTGAGGGGACATCACTGGGAAGATGTGGACACAATAAAGCAAGAAGCGACGAGGAAAAAGAAAAGGTCTGACTGCCGAGGACTTCCAAGGGTGCTTTGAACAGTGGAAAAGAAGATGGAATAAGTGCACAGCAACGAATGGAGAGTACTTTGAAGGGGACAAAATCGATGCAGACTAAATTTTGTAATAAACTTTTTATGGCCTTAGGCAGACAGACCTCGTACAGTTTGAAAGTTTCAGTATCTAGGAATCTAAAATTCTATTGTTTTTCGAGTAACACATAGTTATATTTATTTATAGTTTTACTTGAGTATTATATTAAAAGAATATTATTAAACATAGTAATTTTGCGACTTTTTGAACTTTCTTCATCAAAATCTTAAATAAAAAAAAAAATATATCTACTGATAAAATATGTATATTTGCTTTAAAAAAATAATATATTTATAATTCTGCGTTCCTCAACATTTAATTAGCTACATTTACGCTCTTGATTATCCAACAAGAAAAAAAAAATGGAAATCTTAAAAATTTCCGACTTTCCGTTTTCGATGGATTTACACGATTTGAGAAGCCCAGATCATGATTTGACTATATTTAGAAATGCCTGATTATTTTTAGAACATGTGTATGAAACAAATATTTTTTTCTTCTACCTCCAGCTTGAGACTTAATTGCACAAAATACAAATTGATAGGTTGTTTCATTTTATAATGAATTAGTGTCTACCAATTTTTATGAAAATCATCCGATAGGTAGCGTTGTCATTTTATTTATTTATTATTTATTATTATTATTATTATTTTTTTCATATTTTTTAAAATTTACGCATAAGATAAGTTTCGTAAAAAATGTACAGAATGCGGTTTATTTTTAATGAATCATTGTAAAATTAAAAAATAAATATTTATAATTTTAATAAACAACTAGAAAAATATTTTGCATATGCAAGACCATTACTTCACAAAATAGGAGGAAGACCCTACGCAGTGTGAAAACTTTCAATATGAAGATTTTTGAAAGTATTTCATCAATACGTATAAAAAGGTTTTGTATAGGAAAATATTGAAAAAAGTTTTGTTTGGGACAGGACATACAAGTTTCATCAAGTGAAAAAAATTAAGAGTAGGAAAAAATGATCCGCTAAAATCAGTCCGATTTTTTTTTTCCTACAGTTATTTCTATATGATTATACGCCGGAAGAATCCGCTAATTAATTACCCTCAAAGCTATAAACAGAAACCTATACATTGCTCTAATCATAAATATACAATTTTTCTGAGAAAAATAAGAATTTTTTTCCTATTTGAATTTTGAATATAGTACTACTAAACTGCACTATAAAATTATTTAATATTTTATAATAAAAATTAATGAATGGTCAAAGGAATATTTACGAAACAATAAATAAAGTCATCAAATAATTCAGTTAAATAATCAGTTAATATTCTGATTTTAATAACCTTTTTAAAGTCACAGAATAAATTTTATTGCAACAACGCTACATTTTCTTTACTATATTGTAATTATATTTGAGTGTTATCTAATAGAATTTTTGATATGGAAGTAAAATTAAAGAAGAAATGTAAGATTGCCTTTATTTCTCTTATAAATAAGTGACATAAATTAGTAACCTTACAAAGTTCGCACAGTTACTTTTTGGAATACCACATTTTTTATAAAGCAATATTCGCATTATTTAATAAAAAATACTACTGAAAACAATTACTATTTCTTTTTCTCTCTCTCTCTCTCTATATATATATATATAAAATACGAAAAAAAAAAAAAAAAAAATGGTATTGATAAAAGTGACCGCACCAAGTCTGCCTTAAGGTTATTATTGTTATTATTATTATTTTTTTTAATTAATAAATATCTTATTGATTATTCGCTATAGATTATCTTAATTATTCTTTCTTCATTTTAACCCTTAACAACCGAGTGTTGCTTTTCAGCAACATACCAGTTTTTTCTTCTAAAGAATTTTTTAAATAATATTGAACTATGTTTCTGGCAGCTAGCAAGCTTGGTACACCACGTGAAATAGATAGGAGATTTACTATCTTTGCTGTTCCATAAAATCAATTTTGAATCAAAAGGATGACAAGTAAGAATGGACACAATAATTCTCCAACGAATGTAGCACATGATATAATTTAATGAAGACGGAAACACAATATATACAGAATACAAGGATTACATTTTAAACACAAGCCTGAACAGCGCTGTCAAAGTAACGCTACATTTTATACTTTAGAACATTTTAAAAGAAATAAACACGAAGACGAAACTCTACGAAACTTTTTGAAAGAAAGACGGCTACAAACTATTAAGTTTATTACTAAATTTCATGGGGTGCGAGGTCACGTGGGTTTTCATGACGGGCGCTTCTACGTATGCGTATCGTCATTGGCTTTCGTTGGGAAAATAGCCTCGCAGGGTGAACTTGTGAGGTCTAGCAAAGTGCTACGATTAAAATTCGCACTTTGCGAGTAAAACATGAATGCGATGAATTTATGATTCAGTAGAGTAATGGAGTTAGTTCTCATCCTAAAATGAAATTGTAATCTGCGATATGTTAATTTTATAAAGTATTTTTGAAAGTGATTGATATAAAAGGAGAAGGAAGATTGCTTTTGAGAGTTAGTTGGAAGGAGAGTAAGAGAGTGAGTTGGAGGGGAATTAGTTGAAGTTTAGCTGGAGAGAGAGAGGATGGTAGTTAGTTAGCTGGAGAGAGAGAGGATGGTTAGTTGGTTAGTTGGAGAGAGAGAGGATGATAGTTAGTTAGTTAGAGGGAGGTAGCCGATTAGAAGGTAGGCTGTTGAGTTAGCTGCTTAGAGTAGTGTATTAGATCTTGGTGGTCGAGTAGTACCGTGGTATAGGGAATCCTCCCATGTACGAAAGATTAGTAGCAGCAGTAAAAGTGAATGAAGTTAACGAAGTAGTTGAAATTAATTGGTGGTTAATTACTTAAAGTTAGAATATTTGTGAAGGCTGCTCATTTAAACTTATAAGGATATTAAGTATAATTAAAGTCCAACGCCCACATTTTTCTATTAAGCTCAAATAATAGCTCATTTATTTTACAAATCTGACTTTGTCTTCACTTCATAATTTACTTAAGTATTTCAGTTTCAGCTTCAAGTTAAAGTTAAATGAGCATGGCGACGACATTTAGGTCGTCACACTGGCGCCCAAATTCGCTCGAATCCCCCCCGAGCAAGTATTGTTTGACGGCACTAATAGCGTGCTTCAATTTTTTGAGGAGCTTGAATATTTTTTTAACTTTTATAACATTGATCGATCCAAAAAATATTAGCATATTCCTTAAAAGGAGAACCACGACAGTGGCATAAATTAATCGCTTGCAATTCTCTTGGCCCAAATCCAACCTATGAAGACTTAAAAAGTCGGGTCATCGACCTCTTTGCCACTCGGTATGACAGACTAAGATTGGAACATGATCGTTCACTCCCCCCCCTCACGAGCGTCAGTGGGAAGCAGTAATAAACCCAGTGGAAAAACCACAAGAAGTTATTAAGTCACAGGAAGCAAGCTCTATTAGTTTAAATCAACCTAAAACTGGCGATGAAAACTGTATTTCTGGTGACAAAAGGCAAATAAAAGTTAATGAAAAAGAGCAAACTACGCCTTTAACCAGCACTACAGACAAATCTACGTATGTTTTTCAGCCTTTGGCTACGGATGAAAAATCCGATAAAATATTTAGTATAGCTACGGCGGCTGAAAAGGAAAATACGATGGAACGTAATTGTGTAAATCAATCCCTTGCTTTAAATGAAACGAATTCTACTGTTCAATGAACTAAATTCTGCTGTTCAAGCCTCATATATCCCTCATTCGCACTTAAATGCTGAACCGGTTCAAGCCGAAATATCAAATATAACTGAAGCTCGGGTAACAGAAATTGAAAGTAATACAATTAAAATAACTGCGGCCACTGAAACCGTTAAACCGAGTGAAAATGTAAAATCAATAAATGAGGCGGATAATCCTGGTAACTCGCCTTTAGATGTCAGCTGTGCATCTATACAGCTGAACACATTCAAATATTTCTAATGAGACATTGCACGTAAATTGTCAAAATGACACGCCGCTTAAAGTAAACGAAAGATATGTTATTTTAGCGAATGTAATTTCGAAAAGGCAATTGACCTCTTGTGCGGTTTCAACACCATCTACCAGCCCTGCATTCCACAGTATGGAGCGAAAGCAACCCCCTCCTAGAACTATGAACAGTGACAAGGTGCCGAATTCGAAACCCCCTCAACATAGCAGCCAGATTCAGTGTTCACAACCTCCTCCGAACAGTGAAATGGCTCCGGGTGCAACACCCCCCCCCTGAGAGTGACCAGGCATCAGGCTCGAACTCTCCTCAGGACAACAGCGATCCTGCAACGTCTGACCTGAATCTGCAAGCCACCAACGCTGCAACTCTGCTGACCAGTCTGACCCGCATCTTTAATTTTGCTGATATCAAGGAATCAATCTGTCAGGTGCTATGGTAATTATTTTTTCCATTGTAAAGTGCATTTCTATCCCAGCAGTTATAAAATCTAGGACATGTATTAAAGCCATTTGGAGTTTCAATCATTATCTGAAAGAGATGAACTTTCTAAAAAATCAAAAGTCAAAATTTAAACTTGAAGCATGAACTTTCAATTTCGGAAATTTCATGTATTGTTTACATGTCATAATTTTTTTTCTGTATATAATATATGCATGTATGTACGTTAATGTTTTTTTTATTCCTAGCCACACCGGCAGTTTTTGGTAAAAAAACATTTTTGAACATTTTTATATAAATTTCCCCCCTTTCGTTTTGTGACTGATCTATATATATCTGTACTTAAATGTTTTCTGTTTTAGCCATCACCTGCAGTGATTAGTACGATAAATTTTCTTACCTTTTTGTATATAAATTTTCTTTCTAGTTTTTTACATGATCAATATGTATATACTCTAATGCTTTTCTATTTCCTAGCCACAACGGCAGTTTTGAAAAAACTTTTTGAAATATTTTGTATCCTTATCTATGTTTTTCTAAATGTCATAAATTGTATAAAATGAAATTTCATAAATGTATAAAATGAATTTTCTTATTGTAACTTTTGTATTTTTAACTAAAAGTCTATGTATGTATATATTCGTATGGGGTTAAAGAGAAATTTTTGTAAAGCTATTTTGCATGTAAATTCGCGTTTAACAATTAACCTTAATAACACTAACAATTTAATTTCTTCCGTATGCAAATAGCTAGCTGAAAATATTGGTTACCTATAAATTATATGTCAAACTCTTATCTATATAAAGCTGTAGTGTACCTTCTCTTTCGATTTATACGCTCAAAAGAATTTTGTATTTTAGAACTCCTGTGATTCAAACTCTCCGTCCAGTCGTTGATCTGAAAATCCAGGCTGATTTCTTCAAATTGTTACTTTTCACCTGAAAAAAGAAGTATTTTTGGAAGCGTGCCAGCCACTTTCCTTCTCTGAAGTCGAAAAAAGTTTTTGGAAGCGTGCCAACAGCGTATCTCTTTCAAGATTCATCTGAGAGTGGACAACTGGATATCTTTTATTGATGAACACCTTAAATAAAGACTTTCTTTTTTTGCTATCATTTTGCACAATTTAAATTTGAATAATGACTGATCGCATTTTTGTTTTTAAGCGATCCCTTTTGTACTAAATTTTTTTTAATTAATGAAATTTTTCTCCTTTCCATGTAAGGAAAGATGACTGTAATTCCCCGCTGTAAAAACGTTGGACTTCTAGTTAACTAAATTGAGTACAAACGGTTTTCCGGTGTAAAGCGACTTAGATTGAGCATAATAAGAAACATTTTTAAAAAGCTAAGTGTCCGGTTTTTTGGCCCTGTACTCTTAAATTTTTTTTCCTTATTACATTTTAAAATCAAATAGTTATTCTTGGGCAGTCTAATTTAAGTTTTCTCCCTCTTTTTTTTCTAAAGTCTTATGCAGTTCAATTTTAGCAGTAAGTAACTGCGGCTATTTTTCAATTAACATAGCATTGTTTTAAATTAACTTTAAAATTTTCACGGGTAAAAACCCGTTGGGGTTTTTTACGTAAAAATTTTTCTTTTGGGGAGGAACTGTGAGGTCTAGCAAAGTGCTACGATTTAAATTCGCACTTTGCGAGTAAAACATGAATGCGAAGAATTTAGGATTCAGTAGAGTAATAGAGTTAGTTCTCATCCTAAAATGAAATTGTAATCTGCGATATGTTAATTTTATAAAGTATTTTTGAAAGTGATTGATATAAAAGGAGAAGGAAGATTGCTTTTGAGAGTTAGTTGGAAGGAGAGTAAGAGAGTGAGTTGGAGGGGAATTAGTTGAAGTTTAGCTGGAGAGAGAAAGGATGGTAGTTAGTTAGCTGGAGAGAGAGAGGATGGTTAGTTGGTTAGTTGGAGAGAGAGAGGATGGTAGTTAGTTAGTTAGAGGGAGGTAGCCGATTAGAAGGTAGGCTGTTGAGTTAGCTGCTTAGAGTAGTGTATTAGATGATGGTTGTCGAGTAGTACCGTGGAATAGGGAATCCTCCCGTGTACGAAATATTAGTAGCAGCAGTAAAAGTTAATGAAGTTAACGAAGTAGTTGAAATTATATGGTGGTTAATTACTTAAAGTTAGAATATTTGTGAAGGCTGCCCATTTAAACTTATAAAGATATTAAGTATAATTAAAGTCCAACGCCCACCTTTTTCTATTAAGCTCAAATAAAAGCTCTTTTATTTTACAAATCTGACTTTGTCTTCACTTCATAATTTACTTAAGTACTTCAGTTTCAGCTTCAAGTTAAAGTTAAATGAGCATGGCGACGACATTTAGGTCGTCGCAAACTGAGCTAGGAGTTGTAGTTTCGGGTATTAAAGCTCTAAAGCCTCATGTTTACCAAATGGTCCTGAATAAAAAATTCTAAAAAAAGAATTAACACACGTAAAATTTTTCCACGTAACATGTAATGTAAATAAACATCCATCAAGATAATTTTCATAATATTATAGTTATATCCCCTTAAATCTATTTAGTCCAAAATATATTTTGAAAACGAAAGAAAGTTTGAGAAATGGTGACATTTGATTAGACAATATATGTTTGTTTATTACAAAGAATTTTTCTTGATATAATACCTGAAAAATATTTTTAAATGTCGTCGAAGGAATATTTCTTTAAAAATATTTTTAAATTTTACACCATACATTCTTTTTCTATCCATTGTATCAAACACTAGTTTTGTTAAGTATCGGAAGGAAAAGCAATTACACGGTTCAGTCAATTTCTAAGAACAGTCACATTTTTTGACGCATAAATTAAAATTCTTTTATTTTATATATATGTGTGTATAAAGGCGAGAAATACTTGTTTATTTGTAGTAAATTTTTCATTATTCATTTATTCCTTAGATTCCTGGTACTGATTGGTCCTTTTCTTTTTTCTTATCTTTTTTTTTTTTTTTTTTTCTTAAACAGATTGTGCAGATAATTTTTTATTTTAAATGTAATTATTCTTTCAAAATTTATAAAATATTACTTTTTTGAGACTATTTTCTATAAAAAATAAAATATCATAAAGATTTTTACAGAATATATTTTTATTACTCAATGGTAATTTTTGAAATATCAGAAATGTAAAACTTATATATTTAAAGTTTTAAAAACGTATTTTTTTCTAAAATAAAAGGCAGTAGGAAAGAAATGAAAATATTAGAAGAACATTTAAAAGAAAAATGTTAACACTAGACCTATACAAATAGTAAAATGAATAAAAATGTGAAAATTTGACTTCATTAGTTTTAGCAACATTTTGAACAATATTACATTTTTAATAAAACAAATAAGTTTCAATAAAATAAATTTACATAACAGAGAAAAGCATACTGAAATGTAAGCATGGAGAAAGCTTGCACACATAAGCATGGGTGGAATTTTCGTTCCTGAAAATGTTTCTGAGATTTTTTTTTTTTTTCTTTTACATGAAAAATATTTTATGTAATCATTTTTCAATTAGCGACAATTTATTTGTCTAGTGGATAAAACATAAGACACACATATAAACAAACAGCCAAAGAATATATCAATTTGTGTCGATAATTTTTATATTTTCGGAAATATATATAAACTTAAGACTTATTTTTGGTCAAAAAAAGTATTTATTATATAAAATTCAGTTTTCGAATACATAACATTTTAAATTTAAAATAAATAAATGGCCCACACACATACCTGGATATTCACTACGATGGCATTTTTTACAAAATGCATAACATTTATACAAAATCTGAAAATTAACCAAAAGATTTCCGCTTTTTTGCTTAAGCATTCCATTTAATGCTGCTATTTAAGAAAAAAAAAACAGCTTTTAAGAAAATAATACGTGAAAATGTTAAATTGTTTAAGAAAGGCAAAGGCCGGAAAAGAAAAAAAAACCTATATATATATATATATCACATTGTTTTATTAATGCATGATCTTTATTTAAAAGGACGGACATACTATGCATGGTTCTTTGACAGGAAAGTGTTTCAGAATTTCCCAGTTCGGAATTTTCCTACAGACTGATTATCTTTGAGGGTGCATGATCACCATCCCATTCCTTCGGGATGGCCAAGAATTTTGGATATGTTACGTTCATTGGACAAGCGTACGAATTTCGCATGAAAATTTAAAGACATAACTTTCCCTTTTGTTCATGTACTAAAATATTCAGTGATTCAAATTTGTATCATAAAAGCTACTAAATGTTAACAGACATGATTTTTTCTTTCGTTTTTCACTGAAATATTCAGTGATTAAAATTTATTTAAACACCGGATAACTACTAAATTTCGACAGACATGATTTTACATTTTTTTTATTCACTGAAATATTCAGTGATTCAGTAGAACATTTTTCTTTGTGGTTCTCTGACAGATGTTTCTGTTCTGAAAGTGAAATTTCTGAAATAAATTTCTTTTTCAAACCAAAATTTATATTTGAGACAGAACATTGCTTCTCAAGATATGCAAATGTAAAACAACACTTATGATTTAGAAATAATAAATATTTTATATAATATGCATTATATAGTTCTAAAGTTTCTGTGCCTAGCAATCAAAAATTGTATTCCAAGTTATATTTCGAGTAACACATGGTTGAATTTGTAGATTGATAGATAGATAGATAGATATAAATATTAGATTAGAAAAATATAATTAAAATAAGCCTAATAGTATTGTTTTGATAAAGACTGTTTTCTGATTTTAGCATTTTTATTTAAAAAAAATTATGATCTCAGCTTAAAAGCCGTTTTTTTTTTCTAAAGAATCAGGCAGTCTTGGGTAATTTATATCTATATGTATATATATATTTGTAAATTTCATGATATGTTCTTTATGGGAAACAGTTGGATATACATAATTTTCATTTTTACAATAAATAAATAAATAAATAAATAAATAAAAAATAAATAAATACATAAATACAAGTAAATAAAAAATAAATAAATAAAATGCAAATTCCATAGGCTTTTTGCGGGACAGAAATAAAGGACATCTGTTATTTTACGAACAACATGTTAATTTATATAAGACAATGCAATTTGCGCGAAAATTGTATTGACAGTTATTTTGTATTCTACTACTTCCACACTAACTTTCAGTACCGAAATACTTATGGGTGATTCTTGGCGAAAAATGTCAAAGGTCATTTAAATCTCTTCAAATAAATACTTTTTTGTGTTATTTTGACCCTCAAAATCCTTTTGTGACTGAAGTGAACCACAAAATGATATATTTTAGTAAATACAAACTAATAAAATGCCCAAATAAGAAAGAAAGGTGTAGTTGTTTGCCGCAAAAATATATTTGACCTTTAATTTACAAGAAAACAAAAAATACAAAAATTTGCAGGTCATTTACTGCTTACGCCAGAATTAACCAGGTATGAAATTAATCGAAAAAGAAGCCTTGAGCAAAGCAGAAAATGATCAATTCACAAACGTATGAGAAATGTCTAAAATTTTATTTAATGCAGCTGTATAGATTGTGTTTTGTAGCACGTGTTAAAAGCATCCATTACTTTATTTCAATACTTATTACTATTAATATAAAAAGATCACATCAAAATTGCTTTTCTAATAGAACTGCTGTCTATTCAGAATACTTTTTTAATATTAAAAACACATGTTTCACGGGGATAACGCTAAAACTAACGTCATAGCTATAAAAGCATAATAAAATAAAGAAAACCAATTTTTCTCCTTGGTTTGGAGGAATGAATAAAATAATGGAAGGAGAATGGTTTAACAGAAAAATAAAATGACGACACAATTGCAACTATATATCTATAGTCACTTCTTCAATTTTTTTGTAATGCGGTTCTATGATTTGTACTGAATATATGTTTAGCGGTACTTGCTAAATAACTTCGATTACATTTATTTCAATATTTGTTACTTATTGTACACATACGCACGCACGCACGCACGCACACACACAGACACACACACACACACACACATATATATATATATATATATATGAAAAAAAAAATTTTCCCTAAGTCTTCTCTTTTTCTCCTTCCTTGTCTGCGGTCACCAAATCCTATGTAACAAAATGGAAAGGATGAGGATTCACAAGAGGGTTTTTTGGTCCTGAGAAAATTCAAAACCATACATTATTATGTGAATGGTAAGATTACAATGAATGAAATTTGATACGAATTCATTCGAAAAAGTTGAGTATTACATTTGCAGAGACCGCTAACGTGAAGCGTCATTCTTGGGATAATGTTAAATGTATGATCCCTGCGGGCATTTTTGTTCAAATTTACAAAAATTTAAAGCTGGTTATTCTATATACATGCTTATAATGCAAATAGATATGCATTATAACTATATTATTTCAAATCAAAGTACTTGTATGCATAGTACATAGTTAGAAGAAAGACGAATAGTGCATATTTTCTCAAGAAATATTAAAGATAGAAAAAAAAAAAAAGAAAGAAAAAGAAAACGGCCGTAGACGGAGTTATACATTTTCGAATAACCCAAATTCTACCATCTGCAATGAAAGTTTTAATATTGTTTAAATAAACTGTCGCGATAAATACAGACTTAAATATCTTTATTTTATATACTTAATGTAATAAAGATGCAATATAAATTGAATTTAATTAGATACTTTCAATTTTACCAATCTCTTCAATTTCAGACGATTGTGAAGTAGTAGCGCCTGCAATGTATTCACTTTAATAAATGTTGAATTTTAACTTTTTACTTCCTTATACAAAGTATAAGGAAGTATAGTAATCCCGATTTGCGAAATGGATTTTGTATTTCACATTGCTCGAAAACGAATGATCGCTGAATGTTGCCAATTTATACGTGTGACAGTCATGATGTCTAGTTGCACACCTGCAAGTTTCGTCTTAACACGAGCTCTCGTTTTAGAGATATATGCGACTTTACACGATTTTTCGTGACGTCTGTATGTATGTGTGTGTGTGTGTGTGTGTGTGGGTGGGTGGGTGTAGGTTGCATAACTCAAAAACGGTTGGACGTAGAAAGTTGCGAATTGGTACATAGGTTTGTTATAACATCTAGTTGTGCACCTCCCTTTTTGGACTTTATATGATTTTCCGTTTTGGAGATATTTAGGAAAATTAGGTTCATAATGAGCAAAATGTATCAAAAAACAGTAATAGCTCAAAAACGGTTTGGACAAATCTTGCAATTTAACTGGCTTCTCGACTAGCTAGACATTTGAAACTTTCAGAAAAGTTCAGAACATGTTGACATGAGTCCCCCCCCCCAAGGCACAACTTTGACATGAGTCCCCCCCACGGCACAACATTGACATGAGTCCCCTCCCCAAGGTACAACTTTGACATGAGTCCCCCCCAAGGCACACGAGTCTCCCTCAAGGCACAACTTTGACATGAGTCCCCCCCAAGGTACAACTTTGACATGAGTCCCCCCAAGGCACAACTTTGACATGAGTTCCCCCAAGGCACAACTTTGACATGAGTCCCCCCAAGGCACAACTTTGACATGAGTCCCCCCAATGCACAACTTTGACATGAGTCCCCCCCAAGGCACAACTTTGACATGAGTCCCCTCCCCAAGGCATGACTTTGACATGAGTCCCCCCCAAGGTACAACTTTGACATGAGTCCCCCCGAGGCACAGCTTTGACATGAGTCCCCCCCCAAGGCACAACTTTGACATGAGTCCCATCCCCAAGGTACAACTTTGACATGAGTCCCCCCCAAGGCACAGCTTTGACATGAGTCCCCCCAAGGTACAAATTTGACATGACTCCCCCCCCAAGGCACAACTTTGACATGAGTCCCCCCCAAGGTACAACATTGACATGAGTCCCCCCCAAGGTACAACTTTGACATGAGTCCCCCAAGACACAACAATGACATGAGTCCCCCCCCCAAGGCACAACTTTGACATGAGTCCCCCCCCCAAGGCACAACTTTGACATGAATCCCCCCCACGGCACAACATTGACATGAGTCCCCTCCCCAAGGTACAACTTTGACATGAGTCCCCCCCAAGGCATGACTTTGACATGAGTCCCCCCCAAGGTACAACTTTGACATGAGTCCCCCCGAGGCACAGCTTTGACATGAGTCCCCCCCCAAGGCACAACTTTGACATGAGTCCCATCCCCAAGGTACAACTTTGACATGAGTCCCCCCCAAGGCACAGCTTTGACATGAGTCCCCCCAAGGTACAAATTTGACATGACTCCCCCCCCAAGGCACAACTTTGACATGAGTCCCCCCCCAAGGTACAACATTGACATGAGTCCCCCCCAAGGTACAACTTTGACATGAGTCCCCCAAGGCACAACAATGACATGAGTCCCCCCCCCCAAGGCACAACTTTGACATGAGTCCCCCCCCAAGGCACAATTTTATTTTTTATTTTTTTTTACGTATGCATGCATTTTTAAAAATATTTTTAGCCAAATGTTTCGGCTCCAGTGACAATGTTTTTTAGCATTATGTATATTTCTAAAAGTGTATAAGGAAGTCATGTGGTGCCCACATCAGATTTTTTTTTATATATCAGCGCAGTGGCGCAACACTTTTATCTTTGTGCATAATTTATATCATAGTGTAGGGGAGAGAGGGGATGAATGGAACATTTTGCATGTTTTTATTGATAACGTTGGCCATATGTAATTGAGAATTTTGCAACACTCCTCATAAGTACAATTCAGTAATCAGTTACATATAAACATACTAATAAAAAGTTATCATTTTTAATTAATAATATTTTTTTTTTCATGCATGTGCATTGTCCCATTCATCCCCACCTATGGGGATGAATGGGACAGGACTGGAGTTAACAAAGAAAAGAAAACAAAATGGAAAGTTAATAAATTTTTAAAGTTAAATTGGTTTATGTGATTTTATTACACATTATGAATTCACTGAAATTAACATAAACTGATGTATTGACTCAAATTAACATCAAAAGTCAAAAGTCCTTTGTTTCGTGCAATTCCTAGTGCTCTAGTCTTTGGTAATTAAATCTAATAAGACCTAATATAAAAATAAATAAATAAATAAGACACTAGAAAGAGATAAATCATTATAATAGAGTACAAATTATCCAGATAAAATTTTGTTTCCGACTAATCGGAAAAATCGACATTCTATTCTGTATTACATTAATAATCATCAGAATTTATTTAATTAGCTTGATTGAAATTGTTGTTTTTAATCCAATTATTATTATTATTAGTTTATTTATTTATTTATTTTAATTATCGATATAATTTACATTGAATATTCTAACTTATAATTTTTTTATCATAATTATCAAATGTTTCAAATAGTACTGAATAAGTCATCTTCAAACTTCCCGAGTGGGATATTCCAGTGAAAGTTTTGCCCTGAAAGCAAAGGGGTAAAGAGGGATCAGTAAAAAATTAAAGAAAAATGAAAATAGTTGTGATCACCCTGTAAAAAGTAATGTTTCATATGCATTCTGGCTGTAGCATGTTATTATAAGGCTTATTCTTATTATCTATGCGCTGCAACATATATTCATGGAGTAATAACGATTTCTTTAAAAATTTGGGAGGGACAGTTTCACTTTTTAACACTTTCCAACAAGGTTGAAAAGTGTTAATGACTTCGGTTTGTCTGTCTGTCTGTTCGCGTTCTTACTTCCGTAGATATTCATGGAATTTCTTGAAATTGATATATGTTATTCAAGTTCACTATCTAATGCTCCCCATTAAAAATAGAAGGAATACCTTTACTGGTTTGTGTACAGGGACACCTGAAAGTATTTCAAAGCATTGCTTTCTATGAGAAGTATTTCTTTAAACCATATTTTAAAATCTTTACTTTGCACAATTGTTAACGAAATTGAAATATGTTACTCAAGGGCACAGTCGGACGTTTTCCATAAAAAATGTAGTAAATACAACCAATTGCTTGTGTACAGGGACATCCGAAAGTGTTCCAAAGCACTGCGTTCTATGAGATGTATTCCAATAAACCAAATTTTAATAACTTTACTTTGCACAAATCTTAATGAAATTAAAATGTGTTAATCATATGTACAAAAGAATACTTTCTGTAAAATATATTATGATTAGCATTAAGATTTACAGAACCACACAAAAATATTCTTTTGCATTAATGGATATTATTAGAAATATTCTGGGATTGCATTTTCGTTTACATTAAGCGTTTTTAACTCTAACAATTTTTAAACGTAAATATGATTTAAATTTATATATTCCTCTGTCGGATTGTCCATCTCTCTGTCTGTCTGTCTGCCCGCCTCCAACGTCCTTAAATAATTTCAGAATAAAAAAAAAAAAGATATATTAATTCACTATGAAATTTTCCTTACTTAAAATGGCTTTAATAGGACCTGGACAATTGGTTTGTGTACAGGGGCACCCAAAAAAAGGCCAATGCATTTCATTTTAGGTGAGACATTTTTATAAATCACATTTAAATAACTTTCTACTGCAAAAATCGTAAAGAAATTGACGTTTATTGTTAATGTATTAAAATAATGTTTTGTTTAGAATATGAAATGGTTAATATTCAGATTTACAGGGTTACATTAAAATATTCAGACACATTAAAGGCTGCAATTAAAACCTAAAGGCAGCATTGTCTTTTGCGTTAAGCATTTTTGATACTTTCCACCAATGTTTAAGAGTGATTATGAATTCAATTTGTCTATCTGTATCTTTTCTGTCTTTCTGTCTGTCCGTTGTATGATAACATAGGCAAAGTTTATCGAAAGTTATATAATACAGTAAGTGCGTACAGTTGGAAAGTGTTAATAATCAATGCATACAACATGATTTTTCGTTCTTGTTTAATTATAATACGCAAGTATGTCATTTTTAGGGAACTTGACATTGGACACAGCATACTGCAAACAGCACGTTAAAATATTAAATGTCTAATGTAACATGAGTATTTTTCCTAAATAATTTTTTACTACGCATGAGCAAGTTTTAGCAAAATTTTCTTTGGAAGAGATAATTATACATTTTTCTTACAAAATGTTGTGTTTGAAATTATGTACTTCCTGAACATTGAGAAAAAGGGAAACATTGTATGCCAATAAAATGTTGAGGGTATTGTAATTTTTATATAAAGTTGCCCCAATTTATTTCAGTAAAAAAGTGTCGTGTCATTTTAAGTGCTCTGAGGATGTAAGGTATTTATATCTAAGTTTGATTCTCAAGATTAAGCATATAATTCAAGACATTAAACATATAATTCCGTTATTTGATTCAAAATTATAATAGGATGTTTCAGTACTTTTCTCCACATTGTATGCTGTTTAATTTAACTCTATTGTACTTCAAAATAATTTGAACCTATACGTCATAATGATAAAGATTTTTTCATTGTGTCCCTGTAGAAATCTATAACAGTTAAAATTCATACACTTCGTGTGACGGTGACCCATAAAATTTATGTAAATTTTCAGTTCGTTTGAAAAAGGCGTTTAGACGCTATCGCACTTTGAATAATTTGAGCCCATAGGTCATAATGATAAAGAATTTTTCTTTGTGTTTCTGTAAAACTGTTTGAGTCCTAGAATCACAGAAATCTATGTAGCTCATGATATGATGACCTATAACATGTATATGCGTTTTCAACTAAATCGAATGAAGTATTTAGATGCTATCGCATTTTTAAAAATTTCAGCCCATAGGCCATAATGGTAAATAATTCTTTGTTGTGACCCTGTAAATAAAATATAAGTGCTAGATTTACCAAAATTAGTACCGTTTGTGTGGCAACAATCTGTAACATGTGTATAAATTTCCGCCTTATTTGAATAAGGCATTTAGACACTATCACGTATTAAATAATTTGAGCCTATAGACCATGATGATAAAGAACTTTTTGTTGTTTCCCTGTAAAAAAAAAAAAAAAAAAACTGCAAGTGCTAGATTCACCAAAATCGATACAGTTCGTATGACAGTGACTAATAGCATGCGTATAAATTTTCAACTTGTTTGAATAAGGCCTTTAGGCACTATCACACTTTAAATAATTTGTACCAATGGGCCGTAATGATAATGATTTTTTCTTTGTGTCCATGTAAAAAAAAACTATAAGGACTAGATTGACCAAAATAAATACGGTTGTGCTACAATGACCTATGCACTAACTTTCAGCTCATTCGAACAAAGCGTGTAGACGTTATCGTGTTCACACACACACATCACCGTAAAAATAGCAAAAATGAACTCAGGACACCTTAAAACGTATAGATAGACCAAATTTTCAATGACGAATTTTCGTCATAATTACAATACTTTCCTTATATAATATATTCGGAAATTAAAAATGAGGAACCTGTAGCAAAATCCCATCGTGTTATCCCGTCTTCCCACCAGGAAACGTAAGAAAATCTATATGAGTTGAGCAAGAATTTGAGCTTCTCCGCGAAAAATATTGTGAAAAAGTTAATTCGGTGCCCTGTAGTGGGTTAAACTACATTTGTATTACCTATATATAATTTAATGTGTAGATTTTTTTTTTTTTTTTTGCTAAGTGTGATGAAATTTTCTGCTAACAATGAACTTTTAAAAAAGTTTAATTGTTGTTAATAAATGAATAATTTTAAATTTGATCTTATATTGACAAAAGTTTTTCGGAACCAATTTCGAGATAACAATGTTTCAACAATAAAGCATTAAACAACCAATACATTTTGTTTCAACAATTACAATTTTATAGCAATTCACTTTTCTAGAAAAGACATTTCTCAAGGTGATTAAAACAATTAATTAATATTGATTTGGTTACCAGTATTTTAGTCAGATGTAAATCATGAAGTTATTTCGCAATCTTAGAGGAAGAATCACAACTTTTTTGTGAGTAGTTCCAATTCGAGATAGTAAATTAAATCCTTTGCTTTATATTAAACGAGTTAATCACGTAATTTGTTAGATATATATCTCTTTGGTTTCTCGAAAACGGTTCTAAAGATTTTGATGAAAGTTTCGACCCGTTGAAGTATATGGCAGAAACTCGGTTTTCTCGAGAACGACTCAAACGATTTTGATAAAACTTAGGAATAAGGGATTTTTCAGACAGTGAATCCATCTGGTTTATCTTCATCTTTACGGAAATTAACTTTCACTGTTAAACCTCAATTCAATTTTCGCAAAATATAGTAGATTTTATTTTCTTTCTTTTTTGAAATGGAGCTTAATGTAAATATTACTTCATCATAATAACGATAAACGTCATAAACCATTAAAAATTCGATGTATCAACATTTGAAAATTTATAAATATGTTAAACTATACAATCCAGTGCTGTAATGTTTTTTTACATATTGCCCTTAATGAAAACAACATCTTTCTTCTTGTAAAGTTCCGTCAAAAACATTGATGGATTTTTTTTTTTTTTTTTTCACAAATTATACATGTAAACAGAATTGAATTGTAAACAATTCCCTTCTTCTCTTATGATAAATTTTAACTCAGTTTAAATTTAATAAAAGTAACGGGCGTAATACGATTTTGGAGGAAGGTATAGGAGTAATCTCATACTTGGCAATCATTTCGATTTTTGTATGCCAGTATATTGTTTATAGATTTTTGCTTTAATTGTGTTCTATGATTAAATGAGGTGAAAATTTTTAATAAAAAATATAAGTCTCCAAAGATAGGAACAGTTGGTAGCTTTCATGAATGTAACGGTATAGAATTCGTAAGTTTCCACAATGTTTTAACGATTATTGATTTAAAATGAAAAAAGAAATGAAAAGAAAGAAAAAAAAAAATAGGATTAAAATATAAATAAATTTTGAACATTACCGAGTGCCTGATTTTTTTTATTTTTTTAAACCAAAAACATATTAAAAACTAAATGAAATAATACTTTTATTTTCCATCCGTTTTGATTTCTAAATTTTTCCTTGTCTTATGAAAAAAAAAAAAAAATTCATACTTCAGAAAGACAAACTAATTAAATCACTTTTATCATTATATAATTTGTCAAAAGGTACTTTAAAAACACACACATATGAACCATTATGTTTAATTAAAAACTTATTTACAATTAAAATACATTTGTTTTGAAGTTTTCCGCTTTGATTAACGAAGCATCATTAGAAAAAAAACATTTTTTACAATCTTGTTCTTGAAATGCTCTTGTTCTTCTTTTATGCAACTGATTCTCGGGAATGAAAAACGATTGATTACATTTAAGGGAGGCATACTATTGTAACAATCGCAGCTATCGTAGATCACAAGTCGGATTTTACAGTCTGCAGCAAAAGTATCCGAGCATTAGCAATAATCCCCGTTTAAAAAAAGTACAGTTAATGCTGCTTTTTTTTTTTTAAATAAATCCTTGTCGAGTCATGCTCTTAGCCAGTCTAAGAACATTATTCAACAAGTATTTATTTAACAAAGCAGTATTAAGTGTACTTTTTTCAGACGGGGATTATTGCTAGTGCTCAGATACTTTTGCAGCCGAGTGTACGATCAGACTTGTGATCTACGATAGCTGCGATTGTTACATTAGAATGCCTCCCTTAGAAAGATTATGACTTACATGATTCCTTAGAAATTATACACATGTTGTTTAGCATTAAACTTTTTATTTAAGATAAACGCAGTTGACCTTTGAGTTGTGAAACATTTTATGGTAACATCTGCAAAAAAAAAAAAAAAATTATGTATGCATTGTTCACACCGAAAATTAAGTTTTGAGAGTTATTGTCAAAATTTTAATGCTTGTACAATATTTAAAGAAAGAATTCGTCAGTTTTTATTAAAAATAGCTGACCTTCATTCAAGAATGGGGAGGCCAGGAATTATTCAATTTGCCGACAAACTCTTTGCCATATTATAAGGAAAGATAATATAACGCCAATTAATTACATTTAATTAATTTCAAAAGTATATAACACAGGATTCTTTAATGATGAATTTCTGAAATATAAGTGGTGTATATTTGAAAATATTTACTCATCTCTAATAGCTAAATCGTTTGCCAACAGATTTGTATTAATTCTAAAACATGAAATTCTTATATAATATACTATAGTCAAAACATAAGTAATTGCACATACGTTTGCAGCACTCTTGTCTACTTTGTTCGTCTGACGAAGGGTAGTGTTTTCTTTCGACCCGAAACAATTGTTGCGAGTTCTTATATTTTATTGTGTTTATTGAAAGTTTTGTACTAATTACTTTTAAACGTGGTGCTTTCTTATAAGTAATATCTTCTTTTAGTTTTATGTCTTGTCTTGATACAATTTCTTCATGCAACAATTCACATTATTATATTTTGCAGAGGCATCCGTGATCGTGCAAACGAAAATCGTCAAAATGATACTCTTCATGAAAATATCAACAGATTTTCTACAGTAAACAACAGTGAAAACAGTCATCCTTCTCATATTGAATTAAATATTAGACAAAACATTTCTGTCAATTACAGCCATGTTTCTGATGCAAATATTAATGGTCGAAAAGTATTGTGCGGGGGTGATTCTTTTGGCGCCCAGAATAAACCTGGAAAGAAATTAAAAGATGTTGATGATTATCCAGACTCTTTGAACCCATTTAGTTATGATATAAAAAATGATGATGAAAAAGATATTCTGGCAATCAAAACAAATACTGAAGATGGATATCCTAACGAGTTGAACCCGTTTCAAGAGAATGATGAAAAGGGTATTCTGGCAAACAAAACAAATACTGAAGATGGATACCCTAACGAGTTGAACCCGTTTCAAGAGAATGAAAGTAATGAAAAAGATGACAATTATCCACCGAGCTTGAACCCGTTCAACGAAAAGGAATCAATAAATAACTGGAATAATCAGAATACTTCATTTCATGAGATAAATATCAAGTGTGATAAGTATATTGATCAAAGTGCATCTTTCTGCTCACAAAAGATTATTCAAGATAAGATCTCATCATCAAGAAATAATACGCCTTTGAAACGTAAATACAGAAAGAAATACCCAGCACCGAAACCTCCAGTTCAGATTCAATCTACTACTCATTCTGAGAAAATAGAGAAATACGTAGAAAAAGCTACTGACTCCGGAAAACCAGCATCTAATACTGAAGGAAAAGAACACTTTAAAAAATCACGAAAAAAAAGAAGACCGCCTATGCCGCCAATTTCTAAACTTGAAAATCGGATGATTTCTGCAACTTTTTCTACTGAATCGTCATCTTCTAAACTGCCACATCTTCAAGATGAAAAGGAAAAAAGTAATGAAATTAAAGCTACAAATTCAAATTATAACCAATTATCTAAAATAACTGAAAATAAAATCCGAAAGTCAAAAAGCCTAAATAACATACCAGAAAATAATTCTACTAATTATGTTCATAATTCTTTATTGTCTTCTAAAAAGTATTCTTCTTCCTTTCCTGCATTGATTATTGAAACAAAAGAATTGAAACCAACATTTCTAAAAGCCAAAGACAAAATGTGCCAAGGAAAATTAAAAGAAAAGTACCACCCCCTCCCGTTGAAAGAAAATCTTCGCAAGGAAAAACAACCTGTTTGAAAAAATCATCGGGAACAACTGAGAAAAGTAAACCTCAACCTCTACGTCCTGTGCCTACAGCAACACAAGTAAGTTTTATAATTTCATTCCAGTATTTTAATATAGAATTAGACATTAATATTTTACAGTCAGAAAATCTTTTTTTATGACTAATATATATATATAAGACAACATCAGAAATGATACCAACAGTTTTTGCCCCATCAAACAGTGATGACTTGAGATATCCTTTCTTATCAAACTGAGTTATCCTTTCGCTCATTTCATTACCACGTATTGAACTGTCCAATGAGAAGGGCAGGGTTAAAATATTATATAGGACGTTCACTTATAGCTGATGTCAGTATACCGTCTAATTTTTTATTATATTCCCTGTAGTGAATCCAGGTCATAAACGATGGCAATTTAAAATTACAAATGACAGAGTACACATTTAAAAAGACAGAGAGAGTTAAATTTTTAAAAGTAATAATACATTTTTAAGTAATTTCATGATTAAAACATATATTTTTTATAATTCATTTTCGGATTTTGTACAAGAATTATAAAGGATAACTGAATTCCTTGATTGTACGAAGCTGACGATTATTGCATATATAATCACTGGAAAAATAATGCCAGACGTTTTTAATTGTCCACATTCAGTTATTTACCATTTAACGAAATGAAAATATATTTTTCAAAAAAATAAATTGTAGGTACTAGGAAAATTATTATTAATTTAAAATTAAAGTTAGTATGACGAAACGTAGCAAGATTATAGCATTTTTATTTGACATGTTTATTATAAACTTTCCATTATTGCATAAAACAAAATATCAAAGTAAAGAAATTCCGTAATATTATAATTGCTTAAGATGAAAAAAAAATCTCACTTTTTGAAAGTCTTATCAAGAATCCCTTAAATCCCGCAGTTCTCTCACGTTGTGAGGTTCCTTTATCGCCACCATTGATAATAATGAAATAATACTAAACGTTAATCAGAAGATTATACACACGTTACAAAAGAGGGCTAATTATTATAGCAACTGCTTAAAATTCAATATTTTAAAAATGAACGTCTAAAAACAAATTTTACATTTAGTTTTAGTTCTTATCGTTGCTATATGTGGTAAAATAAATTATAATTTATGCTAATATTAAAAATGAAATACTTAATTTTTACAGTTTTTTTTTTTTTTTTTTTACATGATATTTATATAATTTTCATTTTAATGTTATTTTACAGAATAATTCAAGATCACGGATGCCTGGATTTCGAAAGTTCTTCCGAAAATTATTTAAGAAAATGTAGTTAACATAATGTGACTGTAATGACACTTTATGATTTCATTTTTTAATTATTTAAAATTTATTTAAATTTAATCTTCATATTAAAACTTCAAAATTTCTTCACATTGATTTCTAAATTTTTATGAACTTTTTATGGATTTGACATTTTTTTTCAACCTGCATGACTATGACATTATCTCTTAACATCGCTTAAGCTATCTTCTTTTATTTATGCTGCCTTTTCCAACAAGACAACGTCATCGTCTTAGCTGACCTATTCCATCTTTCATTTCTTTTGCTGCTCCAAGAAGACAACAAGATCGTCTTTTAGCATCTCCTTCTTTTAGCGTTCCACCAAGACAACAAGATCGTCTTTTCTAAACATCTTCCAACTGTCATCTCTTTTTCTGCTCCATCAAGACAACAAGATCGTCTTTGTTAAACATCTTCCACCTCTCATTTCTTTTGCTGCTCCACCAAGACAACAAGATCGTCTTTTCTAAACATCGTCCATCTCCTTCTTTCAATGTTCCACCAAGATAACAAGATCGTCTTTGCTAAACATCTTCCAACTGTCATCTCTTATGCTGCTCCATGAAGACAACAAGATCGTCTTTGCTAAACATCTTCCAATTCTCCTCTCTTTGCTGCTCCACCAAGACAAAGATCGTCTTTGCTAAACATCCTCCACCTTTATCCTCTTTTGTTACTCCACCAAGACAGTGCCATCGTCTCTCCTCCTTATCTCCCATCTCCATCACCACAACAGCTAACTAATCCATAATGTCATATTCAATAATAATGTCAAATCCATAATGTCATATTCAATAATAATCTCAAATCCATAATGTCAAATTCAATTTATAAATAACAAGAAATAAATATAATGAAACAAAATGTTTGGATTTTTTTTTTTATCGTCTTGCATTTTTATATAATTTATTATGAAATGTCTTGACTTTATTTTTATTTTTTTCTATAGATATTACACAAAAAAAAGTATTCATTTCGTACAAATTTTCGATTTTCGGAGAATTTACACATTTTTTGAGGTCCAGACCATTTTCAGAAAATGTCTGTCTGTGACAAAAATTTTGTAGCAACTCTAGTTATAAACAAAAATCAGAACAATTAATTTAACTTTTTTTTCTAAGTCCACAAAATTAAGAATCCTGATAATCCATATGGCTAATTTCCGTTTTAATATAATTCTTGTGTAAAATTTCAAATTAGTACATAGTGGGGAATGCCCTATTCCTCCCCATTTAAACTGTCCCATTCATTCCAACCATCACATGATCATATAAAACAGGAAATAGGCTTTATGAACAATTGTCGACATTCAATAAAAAATTCTGCCTTTTCACCATATAAGACTTATTGTAACTTTAAGCAAATAGTTAATTTCTTAACTACTACCTAACTGTATCAATAAAAACTTACTTTGGCAGCTGAAAGAGACGCTGTAATTTTTTTCTGCCCTTCTATGAATAGCACAATTCTGAAACTAGACTTGATGAATAACCTCAGTGCTGCCATATATCAGAAAAATTGTCAAGTTTCTGGTGCTTGCAAAACATAAAAATTTTGCTATTGTCCCATTCATCCTGCGTCCCATTCAACCCCACTCTCCCCTAATTTATAATACATTTCAATTAGAAAGTGAGGAGTCTTTGCGCTCATTTTCAAGAAGGTAAGTGAAATCTTTTTGCCTTCTAGTTATTGTCTGTTGCTTATTTGCAAGATACCTGACAAGTCTCTAGTCATAAAAAAATAATACAACATTTTACAGGAAAGACAATACACGATGCTTTTTCTTAAAAATTCAAAACTATATACACGTGTTTGTGATATTAATCTACAATTTAGATAAATCGCGTCAAAATATTTCTTAATTTTGCTACATAAAGATTACTAAAGATTTGTGTTTAAAGACTACTGCATAAAGGCTCTCATATTTTTTTGTTTTTGGCAGTGAAAGAAACCAAATTTAATTGAAAATATGTCATCTGTATTTAAAGAAAAACACCAACAAGGAGAGGTTACGACGTGGAAAATTCAGTTTAGGACAAACTTGCGCAGAATTATAGTATTCAAATGAGGTAACAATGAGTAGTCAAACAATATTAAGAAAAATGCCTTTAAAGTTTTAGCAATTACTTAAGTATAAGATATTAGGGAAAAGATTCAACATTCGAGTACTGTACTTGTTAGCGTGTTCAGCTGCAGACTCGAGGTTTCTGCTTCTATGTTACCTAACGGAAACTATTAATTATTTTTATTGAAATTTAATTTTTCCGACTGAGGGAAAATAATGCCTGGACCGGGACTCGAACCCCGGATCTTTGACTTACAAGGTCAAGGCTCTACCAATTGAGCTATCCTGGCCGACATCCCGGCTCTACCTCAATTGGTAGAGCCTTGACCTTGTAAGTCAAAGATCCGGGGTTCGAGTCCCGGTCCAGGCATTATTCTCACTCAGTCGGAAAAAATAAATTTAAATAAATATGATTTCCTTCCACAGTTGATTGTGTGATTTTATTAAAAATTGTATTTCTTTCTCCCATTCTTTAATGGTGTTTTCCATTTCCTGCGGCTTATTTCTGTTGAGCTATCTAAATGATAGACCAGATTGTTTCTGCCTAAAAGGTTGTCTGAGTGAATAATGCTGACCGGGATGTCGGCCTGGATAGCTCAATTGGTAGAGCCTTGACCTTGTAAGTCAAAGATCCGGGGTTCGAGTCCCGGTCCAGGCATTATTTTCACTCAGTCGGGAAAATTAAATTTCAATAAATATGATTTCCTTCCACAGTTGATTGTGTGATTTTATTAAAAATTGTATTAATTATTTATCTATAACTTTTTCTTTTTTTCATTTCTTAATTTTATTTTTTAAACCATCACTAAAATCTGTTTCGAAAATTATAGAAAATTTAAAATATTATAGAAAAATAATAAATTTAACTATATATAAATTTATATTTACTATCCAATCAAATTAAATAAATTCTTCTTCAATCACTACGATTTCGTGAAAAAATACAGTACACGATTCCGGTGCCACTATTGCATTTTGGGCAAGCAAATATTCAAAATATAAGGAGAGCATCTTTAAATCTAGATTTTAAATAGTAATCAACATTTAAATACCTGTACGACAGTTGCGTCATCAAACCCACGTGGCCTCGTACCCAATGAAATTTAGGGGGGAAAAAAGTAACTGTAATCAGTAACTGTCTTTTTTTTTCCTACCGAAAGGTTCGCAGAGTTGTCGTCTGCGTCATTATTCTTTTTAAAATGTTCTAAAGTAAAATTGTAATTTTTGTATAGTGTATATGTTACGTTTGTATCTTTATTAAACCTTGTCATGTGATAAAATGGTTGCAGAGTCTTCCTCTGTGTCTTCATCTTTTTATAAAATAAAATTGTTTTTATAGAAAATAGAAGAATAATTAGTATAATGATTACACTATGTGCTCTACTGAGCTAGCCTGCAATACGACATACTTTTTCTTCGACATTTAATTGTTTTTTATCTTTCTGTACACGAAATAAAATTTCAGCTGCGCTCTAATATTAGCAAGTTAAAAGTGGTGACCTAAATTAAACAAAATAAAATTGAAACAAAAGACTCAAACCAAGAATAAAATAGTAGTATACTTGTTAACTATCATACAATTTGGTCTATTTTTATTAGTTTTTTTCTTTTTCTTTTTTTTCCCTATGTTTGTTACTCAGAATTTCGTTTGTTCATTTAATTACGTATTTATTTTATTTTATTTGTTTGTTTTGCAATAAAAACCGTGGTTGAATGATATTAAGGATGTATAACTGTAAATTTTAATCTTTTGAATAACTACTACTACCAAAATTTGAAAATGTAATAAATATTAATTTTTAATACTTGTGAATAAAAAAAAGTAAAGATTTTATATTTATATTTTTCTATTTGTAATACTTATATTCCTCTTTATTTATTTATTTATTTATTTTGCTTTGGCTGACTTATTAAATAAAATAAAAATTATATAAAATGTGTATATGAATAAATAATAATAAAGAAGTTTCCCTTTGGTAGCATCTATCTGGATATCTAACGCATCTAACTCTACTAACTACGCGGTGGAAGAACTTGTACTTAAGTAATTACAAAATTTTAAAAAATGTTTCTTCAAGACTGTTTGGCTTGTGTTCGTTACTGCTTTAATATGTTGTTACTTTCATACTATACTACATTTTCGCGCAAATTCGACCCGAATTGAATTATTCATGTCATGTCTTCTTCTTGTAAGCTTCATTGGATATAAATTTAAAGTTTAAAAATTGCATTGAAGAAAGTAATACATAAAATTTATTTAAACTCAAATTAGCTTAATGCATCACGAAAGTATAAATAAATAAATGAATAGGTAAATAAGAATTCAAAAATAATATAGAAAAGTCACATTTTATTTCATCCATTAAGAAAATTTATATAATACAAGATCTAAGAAAAAAATAGTTTATATTCTAAATAATTTATACTGGAGTGTTTTCTTTTATCCTTATGAATCCCCATGCTTAACTTTTTTTTTTTTTTTTTTTTTTTGAATATTCCAAATTTTACAGTTGTAATACTGAACAATTTGTAAATAAATGTCCTAAAATCTATAGCAATAATTGATAATTAAATAAATAAATAAATAAACCAATAACTAATGCTTGTTTTTAGAAAACAAAATATTTAAATTTTAACTTTGCTGTCTAAAAAACTACTACTGAAAAGAAATAATAAGTAAATTAAAGGTATATATATATATATATGTTTGTAATATGTATACAAACCATTACTTTAAGAAATTTATAAACTATAAAAAAAAAAAAAGTCGAAATTTTAATAATAAAATACACACTATACTTGTTATTTTGTACTTAAATTATTTAACAATTAACTAGAAGTCTATATGAATTTAAATACCACTTCTCAATATTTAAAATGATTACAGGCATAAATTACAGCCTTTTAAAGTATAATATAATTACCACCATTCTTATGAATCCGAATTTTCGACAAGATAATAATATTGATGTGAAACTTTCGCCTAGTAGGAATCATAGAATTAAAATGAAAACATAAACGCAATAGAAAAGTTTAATTTAATCTACTGGAAAAACAAAAAAGTAATATTATGAATTTATGTAATATGTATCAAACTGGCATATTCTTCTTTATTAATTTATACAATAAATGTATTGATTCAAAGAAAACTGGTAATTAAAAACTGTTAGTAAAAACTTTAAATACCCTCCTTTAAGCAATGATAGTTTCACAGTCTTATTCAAATGCAATAAATCATTGTGAATAACATTCGAGATTTATTGAAAATTTATTGACTTAAAGGGAAACAATCAGCTTCTATTTCATAAATTATACGTAAGATCCCTTGGGAAAATAAGTGACATTTAATAAACTATTTGTCATGCATATTCCAGATTAGCCTCTTTGTCTGCAACGAGAAATCGAATTTCTACGTTGAATTATTGATTTATGAAAATAGGGAACATAATTAAAGTGATTTTAAAATATTTCATCTTAACACTGTTAAATACTGTCATGATTAATAGTGGCATAACTAAAGCTATGGAATAAATAGGTCAGAAATACCGTAAGTATTAAATTGACTAAACATGATTTTTCCAGTGATAAAAATGTCACTGACATTGAGAATCAAAAAGTTAAAATGTAATTTGTTCCCAAGTTATATTTTTCCTAGTTTATATACATAAAGTAAAAATGTAAAAGTAAACAAATAAATGTTGAAAAGAGTATGACATTTGACATGCATAATATGTTTAGTGTTACAAATTAAAATTACTTAAAAAGAAACCTGTACACTATTTAAAAAATTGCTTTTTTAGCATGTTTTATTTATTCACTTTTTCACTTACTGTGTTAAAATTAAAAGAAATAAAATAAATGTAAGCGATTGTCCATAATTTTCTAATTAGAATCTTAAATTAGAATCAAGCCTTTTTGGCAATCTAAACCTCAAATATTAAAATTTTTATTGAAATTTTTGCATGTTACATAAACATAATGCCATTACCATATAAGTGTCTGGTATACTGTTAAAAAAAGGCTGCCATAAATTCTCTGTAATTTAAGAAAGAAGTCGTAAATTACGAAAAAAGTACGTTGAAAAAACGTATTTTTCTGTAATCACTCAGAATTTCTAGCCGAAAAGTTGCATCTTTTTAACAGTACATTATTAGTTTTTCGCTATCAAAGCGATTTTATCACAAATACACTCTTAAAAATTTGGTGTTAGTTTGAACCAAAACTTGGTAGTAAAGTTGCCGCAACCCCCCCCCCCCCCTCGATGCTTTAACCTTTTCCCATGATTTCTTAATTTTATCTTGAACTAAATATTGGTATTATGTTTAAACAAAAAAAAAAAAAAAAAAAAAAAAAAAAAAACTTTTTTCGTACTGTCCCTTTCGATACTGTTTATTATTAATTTTCTTTTGTTTTCTTTTTCTTGAAAAAAAAATAAATTCTGGCAAAAGCAGAATTTAGTTTAGTACGGTGGACTATTATTGTTGTTATTATTTTCACCCTATGACATAGGTTTCAAATTATTAAATTATACTTTCGATAAATGTCCAACTATCGTGAAACTGGTATCTTAAATATCCGTATATTGAGACTAATAATCCTCCGTCCTAATAATAATAATAATAATTAAGAAAGAAATGCGACCGAGACGGGGATCGAACGGAAGACCTTCTTGTTTCAAGTCAAACACGCTGGCACTGTGCTGCGCTTTCTTCCCCGATTTCTGTGTGTGCGAGTGTTTCGTCGATTTTTAATAAAAGGGGATAAATGCTTTTGGATCTTATCTTAGCCCACACGTGAGTTGTTGCACAAAATGCACACTTTACCCTATGTTTTCGTCCACGTTCTTTAATTTACGCTTGATTTGGTGTCAATAGGAAGTTTACTGATTTATACTTCTTTTGTGAATGGATATATGGTAGCTATAATGTTGGTGCAGCTTAAATCAATTTGCAAAATGTAGAAAACTTCAAAATGAGGTTGAACCATATTATGGTACTCCTTATAACTTCACGCCATATAGTGGTTCAAGTTTGAACTGAAATTTTTAACACTGCTCTGACAAAATAATTCCGATTAAAAAAAAAAAAAAAAAAAAAAAAAAAAAATACACATAAAACTGTTTTGTTAAATAACTCCTTATCGAATCACGTTCTTAGACTGACTAAGAACATGACGTGACAGGGATTTATTTAATAAATCAGTATTAAGTGAACTTTTTTTATTCAGGGATTACTGCCAGTGCTCGGATACTTTTGCTGCCGACTATACACAAACAAGTTCTAAATAAATCTTAACAATTTTAAACATATTCACTAACTAGTAGGTTTTGAGAAAAACACTGAAATGTTTTCTTTTTGTTTAGAAAACATATTCATTTTTAAATTACTATCATACCATAATTTATTTGTGTATATACAATCGGCAGCAGAAGTATCCGAGCACTAGTAAAAATTCCTATATAAAAAAAGTACACTTAATACTGTTTTGTTAAATAAATTTTTGCCGAATCCTGTTTTCAGTCAGTCTAAGATCACGATTTGACAAGGATTTAATTAACAAAACAGTATGAAGTGTACTTTTTTTATATAGGAATTTTTACTAGTGCTAGGATACTGTTGCTACCGACTGTATATACAAATTAATTTTAGCAAGTCCATCCATTTCGTTTGGACCTTTTGTCGTATTATAAGAAACAACTTCATATTTAAATCTATTAATTTCAACTTTTATAAACTTAAATTATATTTCTCAATATTATATATATATAAATAAATTAATTTTTGTAATAAAATATAGTTTTTTAAATTATACCAGACTTAAAACGTTCTTCTAAATATGTTTAAACTATTTCAGTACTATAATAACACTGCGCTGCCAAAGGAAAAAAATAAAATCGACCCCTGATACTATTCTTGCCGAATCTTATGTAAAATGACCTCCTGAATCCGAATATGACTTCCATTTTGCCCAGTCACCCACCGTTTTCTATGGACACCACCGCCTCCCTCAATTTTTATCACTGTTCGGTAATTTCATGACCATGAATTTGATTTGGAGAATGAAAAAGAATTCATTTAACAACTAAAAACATATATATATATATATATATATATATATATATATACATATAATGTTTAATAAATAACAATAATAAGATATTAATATATATATATATATATATAAGAAATGTAATACATAATATCAGTGCCTTTTTCACCCCATAAATTTTCCTCTTGACTTAAATGTTCATGTTTTAGAAATTTCTAATTCTGTAGACCCTCAGAAGATATTTAACAATTAAAATTATCCCCCCCCCCCCCCGCCCATAAAAATGAAATTTATAGCAATAAAATCACCGAAAAGTGATAAAAATAGTGGGCCGTCCCTAAAATACGGTGGTTGATTGGTCAAAAGTGACATCATATTCGGATTCAGGAGGTCATTTTACATATAAAAGCTTTCTACATAGATGTTGGGGCAATTTTATGCCGAGCGGTGTAATTTCAACTTTTGTAAACTTAAATTAGATTTCACAATATTATATTATGAAAAAATAAATTAACTACTGTAATAAAATGTAAATTTAAATCTACACCAGACTTAAAACCTTCTTCTAAATATGTTTAATATAACATACTTTAAATACCTTATATAAAATCCTTTCTGCAAGTCTTAGCATATTAATTTCGGACATCAATGTGTGCCAAGTACGTTCACAACGTCGTTTTTCATGAGAAACTTCAATGTTTATGCTGTTGGGGAATCCTGACGTCATGTCTTCACTTCACTTCGTTTTTTATTTGAGCTGGTTTCAATGTTTATGCTGTTGGGGATTCCTGACGTCGTGTCTTCGTTTTTTATTTGAGCTGGGTTTTTTTGCTGTTTTTTTTTTTTTTTTTTTTTTTTTTTGAGCTGGTTTTTTTGAGCTGGTTTCATTTTTTTTGAGCTGGGAAACCAGCTCAAATAAAAAACGAAATGAAGTGAAGGCATGACGTCATGAATCCCCAACAGCATAAACATTGAAGTTTCTCATGAAGAACGACGTTGTGAACGTACTTGGCACTAAAGATGGACACGTTGATGTCCGAAATTAATATGCTAAGACTTGCAAAAAGGATTTTATATAAGGTATTTAAAGTATTTTATAGTAAAATAATCCTTTCTTTAAAATAAGTTTAAATATGTTTAATATATTTCAGTATTATAATAATTCTATTATTAGGACTTCAACTTGTAAAATAAAATTTTATAAAGTTTTATTAAATCTGAAATTTTGTTATAAAGTTCTCAGCAAAAGAATATTTTACTGACTTATATACTATATCCCAAATAGCGTAAACCAATCAAAAAACTGTATTCGAAAATATTTTTTTTTAAATATTACTATCTTCATAAATAGAAAATTAAAAACGAGTTTGTTAAATTTTCATTAGAGGTATTTAAATTCGCATAACAAAATAACTTATTAGAATTTTTTATCATATTTCTGCATTTCGTGCAATTTTATGTATATTTTTTCGATTTATGTAAAATAATATGCACTTAATGTAACTAACTTATAAAAGATAACAATATCAGTCTATGAAGACAACCGCAATTGCATTTTATTGTGATAAATAGTAGCTTTCATTTGGACATCCCATCCATCAAAATTACGTAAATATAGCATTTCAACGATTTCTTGCAGTTCAATTCTTTCAGTATATCACAATAATTTTTATTGATGTTTCATTAATCAGGTGGAGTAAAAGGATACCGGAAGATATAATGCAAAAACGTTTATCAGGATGAGCATCTTGAAATTTTCTGGAGTGAGGGAAAGAAAACTATAGTAATCCAAAAGATAAAAAATATATAATTTTTAGATTAATTTTATTTTCATATATGGAATGTCGTATATTATGGATATTTATTTAAAATATATTTTATATGTATACAAAGTCTCTCTCTCTCTCTCTCTCTCTCTCTATATATATATATATATATATATATATATATTAATAACAACTTAATACAAATTTAATTTGTAAAATAATTATCCAAGTATTAAACAAGTACAACCATATGTTTTATTTTTTTCTATTTGTTTATATTAAAGATAATGGACACATAATTGTAAAAGAAAAAAATATGCTTTAATTTAAATTTACTTTCATTGTTGAAGCTATATAAAAATATAAATAAATAAAACTGCTGTGCAAAAATTTGTAAAACACACACATACACACACAAAATAAAAAGTGAAGTTATTGAAACTTCTTTTATTATCATTACCTGCGGTAAAAGTTTTTGCTAAAGAGGAAACACTGTATTTTTTTTTTTTATGTCCATTCAGTCGAAAAAAATAAGCATTAAATTACTCGCGTCATAAGGTGACAAAAATGGCGCACTTGATATAGGGATTTCAGATAGTTTGTTGCAATTGACTTGCGAAGGAATTTCTTTCTGATAAAACCTAAAATTAGTAGCAAATAAACGCCGTTTAACCCCTTCTGCTCCAGGCTAGCTGTAGTGTAAATATGTGAAATACCAGATTATAATTTTGAAATAATGCAATACATAACGAAGTAACAATGTGCATTTTGTTGTGAAGTAAATATATTTAATTAATGAAGGTAGTAAATATGAATACATATCAAAGTATTTCAATTACTTATAGCAATGGCGTAGTATATTTCAGTGTTATTTGTGCTTGGCAGTGAAATGTTCAATGGTACAAAACGCTGGATTTCCTGGACAACCTATGCACATTTTCCTGTTATCCTTACGATATAATCACTATTCGAATCACTAGAATCAGACATTATTCACATTTTCAAACACCGTCGAGGAGCGAAAATTACACACAACCGCAGCCGAGAGAAATCACGAAACAACTGGCGTAGCCAAAACTATAAAAACCATAACTATCAGTAATGGAAATACAATTTCAAAATACCATATGACAAATAAAATAACTCTCTCTGATACCACTACAATGTTGGGCTTATTGTATCGTATACTTTCTTTGGACGTATGCACGTAGGTCCATGGTATCAATGGCCATTAACACTAGGACGTACGCACGTACATCCCAGGAGTGGAAGGGGTTAAAGTTGTATATGAAAAGAATATTTGTTGTTATGAAAGGTAAATCTGGTCAGAAACTGTCGTATTTCGATATTTGCTTATGCCTGGCTATCTTTATATGTTTGTATGTTTATAGTTAACTTATTCCCCAGACGTTAATGACTGATTCCATGTCCACTTGCAAGTCATCTTCAAGAGGATTGGAGATAGAATTGCAACACACATAATTTGAAAAACACCCTGGCCATTTGCGACAACCAAACCCGTTCTCGTATGCTTGACACCGATTAGCGGCATAATGCCTGCAAAATCACTCCGCCATGGAGGAGAGTCTATGACTAACTAACTAATAAATATTAATGACTCGGGAGTTGGTAAGTAGGAGGACCTCCACGGCATGGAAATAAAGCCTAGAAGAACGGGAAAAAACATACAAATATAATCGTTTAACAAACACATGCATAAAAATTGAATTTGACACCTATAAAATTGTATCGTAATTAAAAATAGGATACATATGTTATAATACAGAAAAAGGTAATTAGCAAGCAAGGCATTCCGCATATTGTTCAAAAGCACACTTAAAATGACGCTGAATATTCGTGACAAAGACACGTTACATTTAAAATATAGTTCAGTACTAGTATGAATTGGTCTAAAGTTAATTTGAATCTGAAGTTGGAGTTCTTTAGCGCTAATCTTTGAAAAAAAAGTTACGCTCCACCAAATTCTTCTCAGATTTAACTTTTGTAGTTCCCTGAAATCAATAAATAAATCAACATTCTGGATTTTTTTTTAAGGTTCCTTATTCCAACAATAAAAACATATAAATATTTAAAAATATATGGGCCGCTGTAGCCCAGTCGGTAGAGCGCCGGCCTCGTAATTGGAAGATTGCTGGTTGGGTACTCGAGCCGGCCAAAGACCGCCGTGTACACTAATGGTGGCTGGTGCACGTAAAATATGTCGTGGCCGCAATGTCCTCCGTGTTCCCATCAAAAATTATACCTCTGGGGGTCACCGAAGCGGAAGAGCCATCCCTTCCGTGGAGAATCAAAATTGTGATGGCATGTCTCCGGACCCCCTCTAGGGTGTGTCCCAGACCGTCACCAATTGCCCATCTGCGCAGCACTAGTGCGACGTAAAACCCAACCATCCATCCATCTTTAAAATATATAGATAGTAATAATATATATAGATATCCCAATGTATAAATGCACGCTAATTATCAGCACACTTTCTTTTATACTTTATTAAATACGTATTGTTCTTCTTCTTTTCGGATAGTATGTAAAGAGTATAAATAGAGAAATTTGCCAACTTTAGCACCTTTTGGTAGCTGATATATGGAAGTTTTTATTTAATTAAATCAGGAAAAACTGTTACAGAAGAAATCGAAGAATTTATTTATTTATTTATTTATTTATTTTATTTATTTTATTTTATTTTTTATGTCGTCCGGTACCCAAGAAATGCTAAATTTACAACTATGCCAATAGATATATAACATAAAAATGAATGAATCTATGGACTATACACAAATAACTCATTATGTACGTATATTTTAATAGACATTTTACTGTATATGCATTGGATAAAACATATAACATTTATATATATATATATATATATATATTATTTTGTGTCAGACGTTAAATATATGAATGGAATTGGGTGGTTAAAATTAGTTATAAAAGGGGATGAAGGAAGAAAAATGGTATGTTTCTATAATAATATTTCTTGCATGCATACAAATTAAAAGTTAAAGAATCCTTTAAATTTTTCCAAATTTATAATTCAAAAAGAAATGTTTTTAATATTATTTAAAAATATATTTAAAATAATATCAAATAAATATTTTTATAAAAATATCTTTATTTATTTATTTATTTATTTATTTATTTATTTTATTTATTTATTTTTATTTATTTATTTATTTATTTTTGTCTACAGTATTAAACACTAGCTGTGTTTGAAGTTCCAGGCGGAAAAGCAATTTCACGGTTATAAAGAAGTCCCTTTTTTGCTGCATGGATTAAAGTTTTATTTATTTATTTTATTTTATTATTTATTTATTTATTTATTTTGTGACGAATATTTGTTTACATGTAGCAAATCGTTTGTCTTTGAATATTCCTTAATTTCTTGCTATTATTTTTAAATTTTTTATTCCAAAAGAGATTGTCTTGGTAATTTACTTTTTTTTTTTTTGTCTTAATATAATGATTTTATCTTGATAAAATATTTTTATTATCACTATTCTTTTGAAATTTGAAAAAAAAAAAATACTTATATGATAACATATATCGTATAAAAGATATTTTTTTTTTTTTTCAGACTATGTTTTTATTAAACAAAGCTAATTTTAAAATTATACAAAATATTGAAAGAAAAAATATAGATATGCAGTATTATATATGGACATTATGAAAAAAAAAAAAGAAGAAGAAGAAGAAAAGGTAGTTATTTATTTTATTTCCATTTTTTAAAGGATTGCATTAAATGCTAAAAATACTAAGTTAATTCTCTTCATAAGTTATGCATCATTTTAGGAATTCTACACTTTCGTATTTATTTATTTATTTATTTGTTTATGCTTTAATTTCCCATGCGCTCGCGCATGCACACACACACACACACACAAATCATCACACGTTAAATTTATTCTGCTTATTGGTTGGGAATATTATTTTTTCTAAAAATTTTTCACATACGCTTTTACAGGTATTTTAAAAAATAGTAACTGAGATTATTACAATGTATTATTTTTAATAAAATCTCACTTACTTTTCCTTTTAAAGATATATATATATTACTTAATATAATTATTTTTATACTTTTAAACAATCAAATTAACGTATTTCTCTATTTCTTTCTTATCCACGTCGTGTATAAACATGTATTCAAAAAGAAAGATAGAAGGTGGATAAGGTAGAGATGTTTTATTAATATACATTCTTTGTGCACAGTATATATATATATATATATATATACATATGTGTTTATAACCCAACATTTAAATAATATAAAGATACATTCTAGATTTTAGCATAAGATAACCAGTGATGTACATAAAAGTACTTTAATATCAGTTTATTTATTTATTTTTTTTTATAAAAAGTATTATTTAAGAAATATTTGTGAGGTAGGGAGGTCATCTTTCCCCTCAACCCCCGATACAGAACAGTACATATTTTCATTAAAAATTCAGGCTGAAATTACATTTAAAAGATTGCATGAAATTATTCGAAAAAATTTCAACTTTACTAGTCAAAATTTACGTCTGGTAAATCACCTTCAAAATAATTAATCTGACTTTTCTGTAAATATGTGTAATTATTTGTTTGGACGTTTTTATGATAATTGTCATATATCAAACGCATAAAACCTCATTTTCTCATTTAAAGGTCTTCAAAAGTTTAATAATAGAAAAATGCAGTGTGTAAATTTGTAATCCAGAGCAATACTTTGCTTACTATAGGGTATGGTAAAATACAATTTTTATTAAAATCACACAATCAACTGTGGAAGAAAATCATATTTATTGAAATTTTATTTTTTCCGACTGAGTGAAAATAATGCCTGGACCGGGAGTCGAACCCCGGATCTTTAATTTACAAGGTCAAGGCTCTACCAATTGAGTTATCCAGGCCGACAAACCGGTCAGCATTACTCACTCAGGCAACTTTTAGGCAGAAACATCTCTGGTCTATCATATAGATAGCTCAACAGAAATAAGCCGCAGGAAATGAAAAACACCATTGAACAATGGGAGAAAGAAATACAATTTTTATTAAAATCACACAATAAGTCAATGATCCGGGGTTCGACTCCCGGTCCAGGCATTATATTCACTCAGTCAGAAAAAATAAAATTTCAATAAATATGATTTTCTTCCACAGTTGATTGTGTGATTTTAATAAAGTTGGATTTCTTTCTCCCATTGTTTAATGGTGTTTTCCATTTCCTGCGGCTTATTTCTGTTGAGCTATCTACATGATAGACCAGAGATGTTTCTGCCTAAAGGTTGTCTGAGTGAGTAATGCTGACCGGTTTGTTGGCTTGGATAGCTCAATTGGTAGAGCCTTGACCTTGTAAGTCAATGATCCGGGGTTCGACTACCGGTCCATGCATTATTTTCACTCAGTCAAAAAAAATAAAATTTCAATAAATATGGTAAAATAATTATCATTTTGCAACAGTTTTCTTCACGTGGAAATATTTAGTCGAACATTATCATTAATAACAATTAACAATAAAGAATAATGCATTCACTCAATTTTCATTGTATTGCATGTATTGTCTATGTATTGCCTGCACACCAGATAGTATACTTAAAATTAACAAAGTTTGAAAAACACATAGCACAACTTAAAGTGAAATTTCGACAATTTTGAAATGTAGACTTTTTATATCCAAAATATTTTGTATGGCCTTGTAAACAAGACATGCTAAATTATTTTCACACCATATCCCATGCTAAACGTGATTTTGTGTATATATATATATATATATAAAAATGTATTTTTTCTTTGTTTCGTTCGTTTACAGGTGTTAAACTCTATTCACTACAAATTTCGCCCACATTCGCAAAGAATTTGAAACATCTTGAGTGTCCCTGTACACGAACCATTGTCCTTATCGGCACTAAATGCTTAGTATAGCATGCCTATGCAACACAAATTTAAAATATCGAGATGTGACTTCCTGTTACTGTTTGTTATTGAAGTATACTGTATAAAGTCAGACAGATACGCACAGAGGTGCACAGACTAACAGATAAAAAGTTAATTTTAATATTCAGGTTACCTGAAAATGTCTAAATAAAGCAAAATCTTAATTTTGAAATTTCGACTCCAAAACAACATTTACTCTACCAAGAAATTTATATTTTGATAATTCATAATCACAATTACCTTTCTAATGATTAATAAAAATACAAATGAAAAATATATACAATTTAAATTTGTAATATTATTCATTTACTGTAAAATGCTTCAGAAAGACAATCCAAAATGCTAAACAGAAACATCTTAAATATTTCGATGAGAATATTTTACTTGTTCATAGCTTATTTTAAAGATTTTCTTTAATCTTACGTCGCACGCTTCTCCTTTAGCTATAATAATAAAGTGTCAAACGCTGACTGCATATGAAGTACCGGAAGAAAAAGCAATTTTATGCTTCAATTAATTACAAAGAAGAATCATTTTTTGTTTAAAATAAACTGAACGTGTTTTTTAAAGAAAAATAGAAAAACATATTTGTTTACTTTAAAGACTTTTTTATTATAAGATGATAGGATGTTTCCTGTGGAGATTTTTAATTTATTTATTATTTTTTATGTGTGTGTTTTAAAACTATTTTTTCAGGTATGTTACGATATAGATAAATAAATTTGAAACGGAGAGTTAGGAATGATAATGTATAACTGACTGGATTTTATTTGAAATTCTAAGGCGAATATTATTCATTTTTTTTATTTAATAGAGTAAACACGTAAACTTATTTTTCTATTAAAATACGTATTAAAATTCTTTGAAAAATCTTCTTCATTATATATTGAGAAAAAAAAAAAGTATAAGATTTTTAATATTAAATTCAATAAATTCTGTGTATTATATCAAATACTAAGCTGCATTCTTATTCTTAATTCAGTAAAGTATCATCAGTTTAAAAAAAATGACGGAACATTTATTATTTTATTTTTCAGAACATCCTCATGATATCCTATACTAACAAAATGTGCCGTTTTTCATTTCAGACATTCCAATTACCAAAACAAATAAACCATCTAAATCCCCGCCAAACGATCCGGTAATTATATATTTGTTTCCTCTGTTTATTATTGTGTTTATATTGCTTGAACACTCTTGAGCGCGCCCTGCAAAAAATAGGTTCTTAAAAATAAGTATATATTGTCTCAAAATAGCCTCGAAACAATATATACTTAAATTTGAAAACCCATGTACTCATATTTGAGTGCATTCACGTGTCAAACATGGGGATATTGAGATTCTTATTGGCAAACCCCATTTTTTAGCATGTCAATATATAGTAGACTCTCGTATAACGTAAGGAATTCATTCCGCGTAATAGAAAATCACGTTATAGGAGACATAGATTGAGCAGACGATTTCATTCGGCAATGAGTCCAAAAGCGTCGGGTGTTGGCATAGTATCGAAGCAATCATTCCTTCAACAGGTTGAAAGTAGAAAAGATGTCGTCATGTGCTTCCTTTTTTTCACTTGTTATACGAGACTCTTTATCGCGTTGTATAAGTAATAGTCGCAGATTTTTCATCGCGTTATACGAAATCGCGTTTTGTGGGAGCGCATTGTACGATATTCTGCTGTACTCAAAAATGAGTGCATGGGTTTTCAAATTTAAGTATATGCTGTTTCGGGGCTATTTTGAGACAATATATGTACTTATTTTTAAGAACCTAATTTTTACAGTGTATATGAGATTTGCTGTGATCTCATCAATACAGGATGTAACGAGCTAAGGCTCCTATCACACGAGCTAGATCAGTCGGCATTTATTTACCTTTGGGTTGTCACATGAACAAGTCAACCCGTAGATTATCAAGATGTAACTACTGTTCAGGTCATCATGTGTTATATCTGGTTACTTTTTTAATGATTTTTACTGTAATTTTAAATTAACAAAATATTTTGTCGAAATCACTTCGAGAAAGGACACAAAATGTAACATTTCCTCCAGATGCTAGAAGAGAAAGAACATAGCTGTGATAAATGCGGCAAACGGAAAAGCTGTCGTCTTCTGAAGCAAAAATATGGTGGTTAAGAACGTTAACCTGTATTATTTTATCGGCTCTAAGACGAGTGAAATGATTTTTACGTCATTCCAGCTGCAACCTTTAAACTTTTGCTTAGCTTAAGAGAGCAGCCTCTTTAGAAGTAGAAATGACTTTACGATACGTCTTCCATATGTTAATGAATAATATCTAAAAACATGCAAAAATAAAACTAAAATATGCTTATGTTGCATTATTCGATTTTCACTTTTTTATTCTTGAAAATAAATAAAATAAAAATTTAATTTTCGAAGTAAATTTTCGAGGAAAAAAATTGCATTTTAAGCATTTAATATAAAGCTAGCATTAAAAAAAACTTTTCGTAATAATATTAATAATGAAGTTATAATGTTACAAGTATAAAAACATTGTTTAAATACATTGTTAGTTCATACACATACATACATATTATATATATATATATATATATATATATATATATATATATATATATGTATATATACATATATATATATATATAAATATTAAGGTGGTTCGAAAGAATCGATTCTTTTATTTCGGAATCGCGTTACCTCTCAAACGTTGTACTTTGACATCCTCAATTGGGTAAAAAAAAAAAAAAAAAATCTAAGTTGACATCTTCAGGTCGCGCCTGAGGATGAAAATTTGAAAAAATATGTTAAAAAATGAAATTTTCAAAAAATAACAAAATTAGTTTTTTTTGTAATTTTTTATATTGCAACAGCCATAAATTGTCAGTATATAGCGTAGTTTGAACGTAAAAATTTTTTTATAGCTTTTACATAATATCTTTAGTTCGCGCATACGCCTTAAATTGGGCTAAAATCGCCTAAAATTTGAAATTTACGTGTTTAATATACAGTAATACATAATGACATATTTACGTTTCAAAAGTATTTTAAAAATTCTAAATTTGTTGACTATAACCTTTTATTACAGTATTATACGTACAAGTGTAGTTACACATACATTTATATTTATACAATAACATTGCATGCCATAGCTAATTACAGAATGATTTATAGATTTTACCTATTTTTTGTATCTTTAAAATTCCTCAGCTGAGTTGGGCATTATTTTAAAATGAGATTTATAGTCAAATGATGGCATAGTTGACCTTGAGATCAAAGTTGTCCTTATGAAACCATCCCTGTTCTCTTCTCCACATACTTTAGTACAAGATTCTGTTACGAGCTTTACAATTCTTTCGACACTTTGCGTGTGGCAAAGAAATTTAATTAGCTCGAACTCTGGGAGAACATTAGTAATAATAAGTTTTTCTAGGCTTTGCCTTGACACATTGTTCATTATTGGAGGAGGTGTAAGTTTGCACTTGGACCAATCAATAAGTTCAATGTAATTTGAAGCTGCAAAATTGATGGTCGGTGGTTGAAAGTTCGCACCGATTTCCCTTTTGGTTCTTGTTTTCTTCCTTTTAGCAATCTTCGAAAAGCTAGCTGTCTTACGTGCACTCTCTTATCTAGTACCATTGAAATTAAAAGATTTTCGGGATGACAAAAATACGCATTCCTCTGAATCACAGGATCAATTATTTTACGTACCCTGTCGGGCAGCTGTCTTGTCTTCTGTACTAATTTAAACACGTGAACTGCTCCAAACATTACAGAAGGATGCATTTTAATTCCAAACCATACTGGAGCGTATATCTTCATAATATAGCTGACCAGCAGTTTAATTTCGTCAGAAGGTTTTACTTCAGAAATATATAGTCTTAAGATCCTATTTGCACAAGTTAACCACCTAGAGTTACTTAGAGGACCAGGATCTATCACAGCGAGATCTGGCGCACACTCTCCTGTCTTGACTGCTCGATAAATATTAAGTAAATACTGTTGGTCCTTGCTTAAGTCAGTTTTGGTCACATTTATCTCCTCACTATTAATCGTTTCAAAATTAGCAACAGGGAGTTTTTCACAGTCAGTTAACTTCTTGCCAATTTGTCCTGAGAAACTTGTGGGTCCTGTAGTATCACCATCTACACTTTCAAACAAATGCCTGAACGGAAGTTCGTTGAAATGTAATAAACATATAAACCATTGTAAAGGACGACCAAGTTTAAGCTCAAGGTTACGAATAACACCATTTTTCCATCCTGTGTTAGTCGGTGTTCCGTCACATCCAATTGCAACAAGCTTAACATAATCAAAGTTATTGTTTTCTAAATAGCAAAAGATGCTATTATCTATTTCACTTCCAGCGGCCTTTGTAGGTGTCAAATGTCCCAGATACTTTCCACCAGGCTCTTGAACCAAGCTGATGTGCTCCTCTTTCTTTAGTCTGCGATACATTTTGTTACCATTATTTTCCTTATAATAAGTGTCATCTTTTCTTCCGTCAAAATACAGTCCATGTAACTCTACATTTGGAGAGTCAGATTGTAAAGAGTATCGAATTTTATGTTTTTCTCGTCTGATCTTACTCTTATCCATTACTAGAGACATATCTCTTTCATTTATCATGCCTACATCTTGCAAAACGCAAGAAGCAATAGCAGCAGTGGCTCTCTCGGATATACCATATCTATCGCTTATTAATGCTGTTGCAGGAAGCTTAATTCGCATTTGCGATGTTGACGGCAAACTGTCACGTTTTGCTTCGTGACTCTCAAACTAGCTGTTTTGGTCAGAATTTAAAAGAGTATCTCTTTTGCTAGCTTTAATATCAGGTTCAGCAATCTCGTTTTTCTTTTCACTTGGCATTCTTTTATTTCTTTTTGCGATCTTATTAGTCTCTACTCTATCCAAAGTGCCAATATATTTTAAACGGCCATTTCGATGGTCATACAAAAACTCTCTCTCAATAATAAGGATCTTATATTCTTTATCACATTTACAATCCATATTTCTTTACAGCTACAAGAGATAGGCTTCTTACCACACGAACACGCAAAATTCATTACACACTTGCAGGAAGCAACATCAAAAAGTTTGGACTTCGCTTCATTAACAAAGTGATTGAGTTTAGTCTTGAAGTTAAATTTATCTTTAGCACGACTAAATGACTTTCTTAAAGTGTAGTACTTATTATGGTAATCCTTTATCATTTTAACAATACGTTCATGGCTGACCGTTTACTGTACAGTTCTTCTATTTGAGCAGCAATGCAATCTGAAATATTTGAAAAAGATTCGTTTTTTACAGATTTTGATATTTCTTCAAAACAACCTAACAAAACATCTGCACATGTGGGTAAAACACTTTGACTTAACGCTTTTGGTGCACCGAAAAACGGACAAACACTTAAGCTTTTAGAAGTTTTCGGGGGTCCCATTTTTATTTTTTGGAGAACGGAGAACAATATAACAAAACTTGAGCATAAAAATCTCCAATAAATTTACAAAATAATCCACTCAATGCAAAACACGCTGCACGTTTTGATTCACCTACAGTTACAAAGTAAAGGTGCTGCTTGCTTAGCGGCTACTAACTGACTGACAAAGTGAGAGCAGAGAAAATGTGTCTACTGTCTAGACAAGTCGGCGGTGGAATAAGAATGCGACGGCGCGGCGCAACTTAGCGCTTGCCGGTCAGTTACTGTTCGTGTTCAGTTTCTGACATTTTTTTTCAAATTTTAAGCCTTAATGCGCGAACAGAATATATCATCTAAAAGTTTTTTTTTTTTTTTTTTTTGGTTGAAACTACGCTATATACTAACAATTTATGCCTTGTTGTATTATAAAAAATTACAAAAAAACTAATTTTATTATTTTTTGAAAATTTCAATTTTTAACATATTTTTTCAAACTTTCAGCCTCATACGCGAACTGAAGATGTCAACTTAGAATTTATTTTTTATTTTTCCCTAATGGAGGAAACCAAACTACAACTTTTGAGAGGTAACGCAATTCCGAAATAAAAAAATCCGTTTTTTCGAACCACCCTACTCTTGAGCATGCCCTGTAAAAAATAGGTCCTTAAAAATAAGTACATATTGTCTCAAAATAGCCTCGAAGCAATATATACTTAAATTTGAAAACCCATGTACTCATTTTTGAGTACACTGACCTGTCAAAATTGGGGAATTTGGGATTCTTATTTTTAAACCCCATTTTTTAGCAAGTCAATATATAGTAGACTCTCGTATAACGTGGGGGATACATTCCGCGTAATGGAAAATCGCGTTATAGGAGACATACATTGAACAGACGATTTCATTTGGCAATGAGTCCAAAAGTGTCGGGTGTTGGCATAGTAACGGAGCAATCCTTTCTTGAACAGGTTGAAAGTAGAAAAGATGTCGTCACGTGCTTCCTTTATTTCACGCGTTATACGAGACTCTTTATCGCGTTGTATGAGTAAAAGCCGCAGATTTTTTGCCGCGTTATACGAAATCGCGTTTTGTGGGAGCGCGTTGTACGAAATCCTACTGTACTCAAAAATGAGTACATGGGTTTTCAAATTTAAGTATATATTGTTTCGGGGCTATTTTGAGACAACATATACGTATTTTTAAGAACCTATTTTTTACAGTGTGAATGAGATTTGCTGTGATGTCATCAATATAGGATGTAACGAGCTAAGGCTCCTATCACACGAGCTAGTACATTCGGCATTTATTTATCTTAGGGTTGTCACATGAACATACAAACCCGTAGATTATCAAAATGTAACTACTGTTGAGGTCATCATGTGTTATATCTGAGTTACTTTTTTAAGGATTTTTACTGTAATTTTAACTTACCAAAATATTTTGTCGAAATCACTCCGAGAAAGGACACAAAATGTAACATTTCCCCCAGATTCTAGAAGATGAAGAACATAGCTGTGCTAAATGCGTCAAACGGAAAACTGGTGTCTTTTGAAGCGAAAATATGGCTCTGGAAAACGTGAACTGTTCTATTATATGGATTCTAAGCTAACCGAATTGTTTTTTGCGTCTTTTCAGCTGCAATCTTTAAACTCTTGCTTAGCTTAAGAGAACAACCTATTTAGAAGTAGAAGTGACTTTACGTTATGTCTATACAACTTCCATATGTTAATAAATAATATCGAAAAATGTGCAGCAATAAAACTAAAATATTTTCATGTTGCATTTCTGGATTTTCACTTTTTTTTTATTCTTGAAAATAAATTAAATAAAACTTTAATTTTCGAAGTAAATTTTCGAGAAAAAAAATTGCATTTTAAGCATTTAATATAAAACTAGCATTAAAAAAAAACTTTTTGTAATAATATTAATAATAAAGTTTTTATGTTATAAGTATAAAAACACTGTTTAAATGCATTATTAGTTCATACACATACATACACACACACACACACACATATATATATATATATATATATATATATATATATATATGTCTACATACAGTCGTAAGCTAAATTATTCGAGCCCTAGCAATAAATCCTATATAAGAAAAGTACACTTAATTTTGTTTTTTTAAATAAATCCTTGTCGAATCATGTTCTCAGACCATACTTTTCAACATGCTAATTTATATTCCGTAGTATTGTTAGCCCCGCCTTCTTTTTGCCATCAGTATCTTTTTAGAGTACTTTTCTTCTTATTTAATTGTAAATGCATTTGAGGAATACTACTCTAAAAATTTACTGGTGTGGAAAAAACGGCGGGATTATTAAGGGCCCTCTTCACTCACCGCCGCCGGAAGCCGAAATTAATGCTATTCTATGGGAAATTTTTCTTTACAAATAACTTATTAACTAATACATATTTTTAAATTCTGTTTTCACATTCTGAAAGTTCCCGGCTGTAAAACTGACGCACCTTTTCAAAAAAATTATTTTATTATTTTTTTATATTTTATTTTGAAGCTTCAAAATACGAATTTTCAATATGTGAAATTTTTTCATTTTGCAATTTCGAAATAAAATATTAAAAATTAAAAAAATACATTTTTAAAAAAATCCGTCAATTTAACAGTTGGGAATTTTCTGAATGTGAAAACAGAATTAAAAAATATGTATTAGTTAATAAGTTATTTGTAAAGAAAAATTTCCCATAGAATAGCATTAGTTTCGGCTTCCGGCGGCGGTGAGTGAAGAGGGCCCTTAATACTACGGAATATCAATTAGGATGTTGGCAAGTATGCCTCAGACTAACAAAGAACGTGATTCGACAAGGATATGTTTAGCAAAACTGTATTAAGTGTACTTTTTTTAGATATGAATTATTGCTAGTGCTCGAATAATTTTGCTGCCGACTGTATGTATGCATATATATATATATATTCATTCAATCTTTTATTTTTAAATTTTAGTTTTTTTTACTTGATAGCAAGATTATATTATTTTAAAAGAATTGCGAAAAAAAAATATAGTGTGTTTATTTATATTAGAAGATAAAGAATATTTTTGTTTTATATTTATTATTTTAAGTACAGGTCCATTTTAAGCTTCTGATATTTTTTAGGGCCAATCAGTTTCGAGTAATAATTAGTTTATGCGCTTTATAGTTATTCTACTATATGGAAGAATAATTTAGAAAGAATGATAAACAATTGAAGAATTTTTTTTTTCCTTTTTTTTTAAATCGTCAATTAAAAATTTAATTGTAAAATACATTGCCATTTGTGTTGTAGGTATAAACTTGTTTTAGATTAAAACACATTTTAATTCACCCGACAAAATATTTAAAGTATGCTTAGAAAGCCGTAAAAATTTATTGGCTCTCAAAACATTTTTCAAATCATAAGATATTTAGAGTGTTAAATTAAGTATTATAATGTGTCCCCGTTTAAATATTTCTCTTAATTCATTGTACTGAAAACTTTCTATTTTATATTTTAATCTAACTAATGGTGAAAATACAAAGACTATCACTTGAAACATACTCAATATTGAAATGCATAATAATAAATTAAACTTATAATTGTTCTATGCTCCACTAATTGGTTGGTTGGTTTGTTGGTTTTCACGTCGAAGCACTTCTCTAATCGAGAAATATTATAGTTCTTTACATTCTGTATATTAAGTATAAATGGGAAATAATTCCTCTTTTAAACAAGATATATGCATTCGTTTTTACTTTCCGAACACTATAATGAGGAAAGTATTGTAATCATGTCAAAAATCCGAATTGGAGATTTTGATGTTTCTATACGTTTCGAGGTCCCCTGAGTCCGTTTCCACTATTTTTGAGATGATGTATGTATGTGTGTGTGTATGTGTGTGTGTATGTATGTGTGTATGTATGTGTGTATGTATGTGTGTATGTCTGTGAGTGAACACGCTAGCGTCTAAACGCTTTGTTCGAATAAGCTGAAAGTTGGTACGTATATTGTAAGTCACCGTAGTACGAACCCTATAGATTTTGGTAAATCTAGCACTTATAGTTTTTTACAGGGACACAAAGAAAAATTCTTTATCATTATGGCCAATGGGACCAAAATCTTAAAAGTGCGATAGCATCTAAACGCCTTATTCAATTGAGCAAAAACATTATACACATATTATAGGTCACAGATACTCAATCTGTATAGATTTTGGAGAATCTAGCTCTTATAGTTTTTTTTACAGGGACAGAAAGAAAAATTCTTTATCATTATGGCCTATGGGGCCAAATTTTTAAAAGTGTGATAGCGTCTAAACGCCTTATTAATTAATCTGAGCAAAAAAATTGTACACATGTTATAGGTCACAGTTGCACCCACTGTATAGATTTTGGTGAATCTAGCACTTACAGTTTTTTTACAGGGACACAAAGAAAAATTCTTTATCAATATGGACTATGAGATCAAATTTTTAAAAGTACGATAGCTTCTAAACGCCTTATTCAATTGAGCTGAAAATTTGTATGAATATTATAAATCACTGTTGCACTGACTATAAGCAATTTGGGAAATCTAGCATTTATAGATTTTTACAAGGACACAACGAAAAATTCTTTATCATTACTCTCTAAAATTTCTGGAGTGAGAATCTCTCTCCTTAAAAAAGTGAACCCTATTTTGACACCAATAAAGGTGAGAAAACACTATTATCACTCTTGAAAATGTGACATTTCTCACTTTTTGTGAAAGGGTGACGTATAGTCACTTTGCCACAAAGAGTGAGGTCACCATGTATTGCAAGATCAAACTTTTGTGGAGTGAGAAATAGCTGCCGCCATCTGTTAATCATAATTCGAATAAAAAGTGGACAATTTCTGAACGATCTGATGCATGCATTTGTTTAACAGAACTTATTCCTAGACTTATTCCTTCTAACTAAATCTCTGATGAATAAAAAAAAAAAGTAAAATAAGTATGTTAAAAGATAATTCGGTAAATATTTTTTTCTTTGTGATTGACAAAATCGAAGTAATATTATTAGTGAAGAATCGAAAATCTCAAGAAACATATCGAAACTCGTACTGGAAAGTAAATAGTTTTATTCAGAAATATATAAAGTATAACAGAAAATATCAGTGCAAATATTTAATGCACAACGCCTTAAAATATATAATTACTCATATTTTTATTATATTAATTGACAGCTAACATATGTGAAAGATTAAAAGAAATGGGTAGAATTCTTTACTAATATTTGAAATCAACAGCGAGTTTTATACTACTGAACGGAAGAGCTTTTCAGGAAACTCTATAGATTTGTATGCGAAAATTTATTTATTTATTTATTTATTTATTTTTTTAAATATGTACACTTGAGTAATTTCTTTTCCTTATAAGCTACTTTAAATGAATGCTTGTATTAGGAAATTTGTTTTCAAGTACACATTTTCTTTTAAATTAATTCTAATTTTAGCAATTTCAAAATAATTATAATTTTAAAATATCCATTAGAATTCTGTAATTTTATACTGTTGATAAATGAAGTAAAAAATAAAATATGATTGATCACGTATAAGAATGATTTAATAATGTAAAATAAGCAACAAGTGTATGTGCTCAGTGGTTCAGTGGTAAGACACTCGCTTGCTACGAGGACGGCCTGGGTTCGATTCCCGACGAATCCAAACTGCATTATTTCCACCGTTGAACTGGAGTTCATTCGCAAGGCGAAATGAAATGATATCGTCTAGTGTACGCCATTTTTTAAAGAAAAATAATCAGCCATATTCTTTAAATTGCGGTGAATAATCTCACTCTTAATAAAGAGTGTTACCAACCTCTTTAGAGGTTGGCTCCATTTTGGCATGTTCAAAGAGTGATATGCCACTCTTTTAGAGTCAGATCTCACTCTTCATATTTTAGAGAGTAGGATCTATGGGCTCAAAAATCAGTAGCGTTAAATAAAACATCGTGCAATATATGGAGAAAAATACTCAAACACTCTATTATGGTTTTCTCTCTTTTGTTTGTTTAACAATTCCTCTTTCTTTACTTTATCTACAAAACTGTTAGTTACTCAATGTTCGGAAAGTCGAGTGGAGTCACTCCAGATTTTTTCTATTTCAACACAAAAAATGTAATGAATAATGTCTCCTTAAAAAAGTGTTTTGAATAAAATTAAGAATAACCTTTATAGATAATTGGCTAATATTTCAGTTTATTTTCAAAAGAAAAGTAAAAAAAAATCACTAACTATTTTATAAGTAAATTGCTAATAAAATAATAATAATAAATTCTTTTGCATTAAAAATATGTAAAAAAAAAAAAAAATCATGCATTAATTGAGCAAATTTAATTTTTACTCTTATTAATTTTTTTTATGTGCATTATCTTTTTTCACACTTAAGGAAAAAAAAATGTAAAGTTTTAGAATATTAATGATTTAATTCTATTTATTACGTATTTTTAATAAATCAAAATACTAAAAAAAAAAAAAAAAATGCTTTAAAACAATCAATACCTCCCAAAATTAAAAGTAGTTCGGAATAAACAAAATTAAAAATTTATTAACAAAAGTTTAATAACGCCTTTGGAAATTCTTCCAATTCATTTCAGTAAAAAAGTGCTAAATTTTAAAGATAATTTATCATTTGTAAAAATATATAACTAAAAAAAAAAAAAAAAAAAATTACATAACAACATGTCGTTAAATTTTTTATTTATTTATTTATTTATGAAATGTTTCATTTACAGAAGCAACAAAAGAAGCAAGATGTTTTTAAATACTTTTAAGTAAAATATTGGATTATTTTAATTTTCGGGAAAAATTGTAATGACGTAAATGTAAATATTCCAATAGTAAAATATTATAATAGTAATTTTTGGTAACCGACTTAAATATATATATATACTTTATAAAAATCAAGTGAATTTGTTCAATGTAAACACTATTACTTTATTTTTTCTTCGAAATAACTACATTTATTTTTCATTCTTGATATAAAAAAAAGGAAGAAAGAAAGAAAGAAAAAGAAAAATAATATGATGAATTTGATATAAGGATACTGATATATTAGGAATTACTAATTCAACTTTTTTTTAACTATTGAACGAATAAAGTTATTCTCCAAAATAATTAAAGAAAAAGAAAAAAAAAAAAAAAAACAGTATAGCGTAAAAAAGAAGAAAGAAAAATCAAAATAGAATCATAAGTAATGAAAATACTTTAACAAATTTAAATTTTTAATCTCATAATTCAGGAAATAGAAATAATGTCTCCGGACGTGTCACCAATGAGGATGCTAAAAAAGTTAAAAAGTTCATTAGGAAAAAAAAAGTTTGTTATCAAGTATTAAATCATGTGAAACAAATCCTGCTTTATTATTATTTTTTTTTTTTTCGTTGAAATATTTTCGTTTATGGAAAAAGGGACCATGTCTTAATATAATTAATGCTTAAGTACTGCATTGGTTTTTGTTTGGGTTTTTCGATTTCAAAAACTCATAGAAGCAATAAAATATATATATTTTTATAATAACTTCTCATGCTTTATTTATTAAAATAACATGAAATGATGGAAAGCATACTATTTCTAAAGATCTTTTCTCGTGTTACAAAAACTGTTATAAATTTCATTAATAACGTGTAAACTAGATTATATATATATATATATATATATATATATATATATATATATATATATATATAAACTAGAACCTATTTTTATTGTTTACTTTTTAAGTGATTTTTTCGTTAATTACAATTTATATTTAAAACAACACGGAAGTCATATTTATATAGAATCATATACACACATTTAAAAAATAGAAATGACCACACGTGGTTTTTTTTCCCGTATTTAATACGGGTATTGAAAAAAAATAACTTGTCTAAAAATTAAAAAATTAAAAATAAATGTCAGGTGAAAAAGCACTTAAGAAACTCTGTAACGAACTCAGTTAAGAAATTCTAAAACATATCTATTTTATTTGACCGATATTTTGCTTAAAATTTAGTGTATTCAATAGGTTTTTTGATATAACATCTGTCTTTCAGCCTATATAAAAAAATGCTTTTTCAATTAGAAGAATATTTATTATACATACTCACATCTCAGAAAAAAATATAAGTGTGTATTTTATGTTTTGGAATAATGTTTTAGTATTGTTTTGTAATTTTCATCTGAAAGATTTGTAAAATTATGTTTAAATCCATTTTTGTAACGAAGTATATATATATATATAACTATGTGTGTGTGTGTGTGTATCTGTAACCTTTAATTATATCAATAATTGATATATTGGTTAGGTGCTCCAGTAATTGACATCGATCCCGAAATAATTAATAAATAAAAAAAAAAAATAACATCATATATTTTACATATAAGAATTTTAACATTTTATGTCAAACACTGGAGCATAGGGTGCTAATAAATGGTAAAATGAATAACTAGCAGTGTCAAACACTGGACCATAGGGCGCTAGTTACTAATAAAAAGAAAAACTCGCAGTGCCAATCACCGGAACATTGAGTGGGAGTCAAATAAAAATTCATTAACAAAAAAAAATAATCGTTATCAAATGTATATATTTCAACATATATGTGTTTCTGAATGTCTCTCATGCCATATGTATTAACTTAAGATTTCTATAAATATTTTCTGATGACTAGAACATTAAAAGCATCAGTGTCAATCACTGGTGCATTTAACCTACATATACATTTATATATATAAATGTGTGTGTGTCTAAATAATCGTTCGATTCCCATACAAAACCATAGAGATGTTTTGCATGTTATGTTACAAGACATTCGCAGCTTATCATGATACGGGGTAATGCAAAGTATTTGTGTTTTTCTGCAATTTCTCATTGGTTCCCTGTTTGCATTTCTTTCTAAATTGATACTCGAGATTATGAATTTATAAATATTTTTGCATGTGTTAGGTAAGGCCGTTAAGTGCACTATTTTTTAGAAATGGAAAAAAATGTGTGTATATATGTATATATATAGATAGGTAGGTAGATAGATAGACGTAGACATAAGATCTTGATCACGTACTGTACATTTTTTAAAGTTCCGTGACTATTAAACAACTATCGAAAAATGATTATATCCATCTGTCTTTACAAATGCCAATAAATAAAGTTTAATTATAACAATCTATATAATATTCCTCTAACGTGGACCAATTTCAAATATTTTTTGTCGAAACAATACGATACGCGAGGATAAAAAAAAATAATATTTATACATGGAAAATATTTAAGCACGCGGACTTAGTTTAATGGACTAATAAGAAAAAATGACGACATTTGTCTGATGAGATTATTTTACAAAAAAATATATTTTTAACAGTTGTTTCTTCAGTTGTTTCTTTAGAATCTTTGCAAGCGTCATTTTAAACCTAATAATATTTTAAAGATATATACAGAATAGGAACTTTTGTGTCATAAATTGACTAAAAAATGGAATCATAAAAAATATAATCAAATCGGGACTTATTTTATTTTATTTTATTTTATTTTATTTATTTATTTTTAAACAACAACAACAAATATATATATATATACGAAAATTAATAAAAAGTCATCGTCAACATTACGACAAAAATTTAAAAGGCGTCAGGGGAGTCCTATATTAAAACTGTACTGCCTGTGGAAGTATGAAAATTGGGTCGTGAACCATGAATTTTATTTCGAAACCTTTCTTTGAATGATTTTGGTTTCACTATTGTACAATATTAATTTGGTTTTAATAATAATTTGGCTTTTGGTAAATTAGAATTTTAATTAGGTGGTAAAATTGGTATAACGTTTATGAGTTTCAAATTTTAAAGGTAAATAAGAAAAGAAATAAAGTGCGAAAAGTTCGCACGCGTTTGCTAGTAAAAATAATAATAGTAACAATAATAAAGAAATCTCAGAAATTATAATTTGCAAATGAGTTTCAGCACCGCTAGCTTCAGCGTCTGTCGGCGGCTCTAAATAAATAAATAAAATAAATTGATTAACGCGATTGGGATTTTTCATTTTAACTTATATAATACGAAAACTTACATAACAAAGAAAAAAAAAGATTGAAAAATAGGTTATTTTTTTTCCCCTAAAAAAATAAACTGAACGAAAATATCTTCACCAAGAATGCTTTATTAACCAAGTCAGCATTGCAATTGCGGTTGTTATGAGCTTCCTCAAGAAATCAAATGAACACCATTTAGGACCTGGTAAATCTTATTTTTAAGTTTGTAAGGTTGAGACTATGGTAGGTCACCACAGTTTTTCAAATTGAGCTGGATCCAGCAACGCAATAAATGAAAGAGATGAATGCTTCGACGCCAGCAGTCGGCGAAATTTTAGGTTGGAATGGTTTTGCGTCAGCATAGTGCTGCAACGAAGGAAGGAAGTTGCGGTGTGTTGGCGAACCCAAAGTAGCTTTAAAATTTAGTTAAAGTGAAGAGATTAAAGTCGGTGGAATGAAGGAAAAATAGGAAGGTAATTTTCGTAGAGAGTGGGGTGTAGATGGGTTAGTTCTTATGATATACTAAACTATAGTTTGGGTTGTATTGATGAAATTTGATTATTATACGATAGGTGATGTTATTAGCTATTGTAGTTTGCTAGTCCGATGAGGATAGCGAAGTTATAGAATATAGAAAAATGGTATGTAAAATCGTGCCGTGGCAATCCAGTCGGCAAGTTTGTGTTTACGTCGTGTAGTGGTCAAAGAGTGCAGTCTTCAACCAAATTCTCTTATCTTCTCCGGGTGAGAGTTACTTTATATTTTTATAAGTTATTTCTTGTAGTTATTTTTCTAAGTTATCTAAAGTTTCTACTGATTGAGTTTGAAAGGCCAGATTTACCCTCCCATTATTTCAGTTTCAACAAAAGACTTATTTATTTTAATCAGGTCTCGTACTATAATTTATCTATTTAGTCATCAATAGATTATTTAAGATGGGGTTCGTATCTCCGCAAACCTCGCAAGTTCGCCAAGCGTTCGTAGTGTGTTGCGTTTATTCTGATTAATTTAGGAAATTCGCTGCCTACGCTTTGGTAACGACTCGAAAGCAACGGTGCTTTTTTTCTATTTTATAAAATTACTAAGTTAAAGGCGTCTAGATTGACTGGACTAACGATGCAAACTAGTTTAATGTTTTAATTCTGCAGCGAAAAATATAAGTTTCTAAGCAATTTCTCTCAAAAAAATTTAGTTATATGTATCTATGAAATAAAATAATTAAATAATCAAAGAAATTGAGATAATTCCATTAACCCGATAGAAAATTTACATTTTAACTTATTTAATAAGAAAACTTACATAGCAATTCAAAAAAGATTGCGAGATAGGTTACTTTTTTTCTTATTAAAATACATTGTAATATTTTTTTATTTTTCGCAAAACTTTTCAAAATTTTAAAGATTATTTTTCCCATGTTAAAAGATTTTTACAATTACCTTTCTAAACTATGTTAAAACTGTTAACATTAATAAAAAATTAAAATAAAATAAAATAACTGATAAACAAATGAAACACACACGTGATGAAAGACATTTTATTTTGCATTATGACGGAGCAACAATTACACAGAAACAGAAAAAAAAATATGTATACGCAGATTAAAATCAAATTATAAGCTTATGATACACATATTATAAGCTTATAATACTTATAATACACTGCCTTACACATTGTTTAAAAAAATAACAAACAGTTATCATTATGATGTTTAATGTAGAATATTATTCTGAAGTGCTAATATTATACGTATATGTATATGTATAAATATGTATATATATATATATATATATATATATATATATATATAATTTTGAATACAAAATGATGAAAAGGTCTAAGAGTTTTAGATAAGTGGGCGAGATTAACAAAAAGAAAAAATGTTAATAAATACAACAACAACGAATTAAATTATCGAAAATACATTTGTAAAAATACACTTCATTTGAAAAACACCCATTCGCTTCTTCATGTGTGGGAGCAGCAGAATAGACAATTATTAAGAAAAATTTAAAAGGCCTAACAGGTTTCGGAAACATGGCGGAACCAGCATACTCCCAAAAAAGCGTATAACAATGAAATTCTAAAACAGAAATAAATTAATAGTACTTCAATAGATATAACTGTAGTAATTTTGTTTGATAAAATTAACTCAATTAAAATGCAATATATATATATATATTCGATATGCGTGATAAAAGTAACTTAATAAAGGGCATGCTAGTTAGCCATGTTCCCACGCAGACGTCAAGGCAAAAGATATTGTAATAAATTGGACTTACGGCAAAGTTAAATTGAAAAAAGAAGAAAACAGGTCAATATAAAGCAGAAATGGTGTATTCACAATCAGTGACCTATTACTGGCCACGGTCTTGTCCGGTGTTCTAATCGCATAGTCCAACCATTCCAAGTCGCTCGATCTCCAGTAGCTGCATTTCCGTCAGAAGGCGTTTCCTTAAATTTCTATTCAAAATTACATAATTTTTGTATAATCTTTAGTGCTGCCTTTGGCGCCTTTTTTATACAAATAAACTTTAATTAATATGTAAATATAATATATATATATATAACAACTGCATTTTTTAAAAATAAGTTTACCTTTATTGTTGTGAATAATATATTACAATGTACACAAATTGGTAATATGATAACAATATTCCTGTTATATTTTTGCACATTAGGGAGCACAAGAATAAATAAAATACAATTAAAAGTCTAAAGTTAAATTTAGCAAAATAAAAGAACTAAAAGAACTATATTATGTGATTATGTAATGTGTATCTAGCATATTCTCTACTCTAAGTTACGGAATAAAATTTAATATAATATATTGATGAAAAAATCATAACTAAAAAAATTAAATATTTCACATCTATCTCAACAGTTGCCTTTAAGAATTCACTTTCTTACAGTAATTCATTCGTAATTCTTTCGTAAAGTAATTCATTCAAAATAACATACGAGATTTATTGGGAAACTATTGATTCAAGGAGAAACAATGCGATATCTATTTCATAAATTAAATGCAAGCTCCCTTGGGAAAGTGCGCGTGACATTTAATAAACTATTTGTCAAATATATTCCAGACTTTGGCTGTGTCTAGAAATCAAGAGTCTAAGTTGAATTATTGATTTATTAAAATGGAAAATGTCATTAAAGTAATTTTAAAATATTTGATCTTAACAATGTGAACTTATGTGGTAAATAATTATGTCATCAGATAAAGCTGGTGGAATAAAAATAAGAAAATACCATATATATTTAGTTAAGTAAAACACGATCATTGAATTGATAAAGAATTTACTCACTAGCAGAAGTAAAATGAAACACCAAATTAAAATATTATTTAATACTATTTATTTTCTGCAGTTAAATAAAAAAAGAAAAAAAAAAAAAAAGTTTAAAACAGGACAAATTTGATGGATTTAATATATTTGGTGTAACAATTTAGGATTATATTAGAAAAAACAGAACTTCACAATTATTTAATAAATACACTTTTTTAGGTTCGTTCATTTCCAATATTTTTCATCAATTCTTAAAATAAAATAAAAATAACTAAATGAGTATGATCATCTATAAGTTTGTAATTCCTATTTAATAACAACATCTAGATATTTTAGTAATCTAAATCGTAAAATTTAAAGTTGTGAGGAATAAGTGGTCTCCTTATTCCTCAATCTTAGATCTTAGATCTTAAAGATTAACTTAATTACTTAATTACTTAATAAGAAGAGCTCGAGACCAACTTAACAAGTAAATAACAAAGTTTATTTAGCGTTCAATATCAAGGAAGGTGTTGGGCCACTTCGTTATAACTTAAATGACCTCAGATAATAACTTTAACAAAGCATAACTTAAAAGTATGTTTATCTCACCAATACTGATCTTGTCGATGACGGTTCTCTGTCATCACTAGCTAATCTCACACTAGCACTATCGGTCGGATTCCCGAAGCGCGATTGACTCTTCTCTTATTTTACGCTACACCTCTCTACCGTCACTTAACTTCCTCCTCACACACTAAGCAGCTACCAATTCATTACCGCTAGCCATTTTTCATTCACTCTCAATTCACTATCTTATACTACATTAAACAACTTCCTTTCTCTTCATTTCAATCAATACTTTTAAAATCACTTCTAATTCATCGAACACTCAGAACCTAATTATTTCACTGCAGCACAATGCCGACATAAAACTAACTCGACCAAGACTTTCGCCTAGTCACTGGCGACGAAGTGATTTCCGTCCCAACTTTGGTGACGGTCTGTAGTCTCGACCTCATAAAGTTTGTAATAAACAATCTGTTTATTACATAAAAATAATGCTTCTCCCATATTATAACTAATATAATATAGTTTTTATGTCCAAGGGAATTTTATCATAATTGTAACAAAATAAATTTAAATGCTTAAAAACACTCTAATCTATTACCACAATTAATTTAAATAAACAGGAAATGTAATCAAAATATTTTAGATAAACATTTTATTATTTAGAAACATCATTTAAAATTGTATAATAGAGAAAAGAAAAATATTTAAAAAAAGAAATAAAAATATGCAGCAAATTAATGAGAAACAATTATGTTAAATATATTTTTAAACTCTATAAATGGTACAAATTCATACCTTAGACTCCTTTATTGTTTAATCAGCGATGACGAATTTCGTGTTGTTGATGTATTTTTATAGTAATAAATAAAACTTGGATTTGCTATTCAGCTCTAAAATTTGAAAAAAAAAAAAAAAGTCTACAGACATCTGACCAACACAGGTTGAAGTTACAAATTTTAGCTGTACCTCTTAAAACTGAAAATAAATGACAGTGATACAGATTGAACTGACAGAGCCAATAATTCCTTTACTGTTTGACAAGATATTAAAATTATAGAACTCTCTTATACCAAAACTAATTTTTAGAAAGAAACGACAAACAGAATATCCAAGTGTAAAAAGTGAGTTACTCAAGAAACATACCGAATTTTTAGCTTATAGTGTCAAAGCGATATGGAAAGTACTCACCGATTTCACAAAGAACATGTTCAGACTTCTAAAAATCTTAAATTACATCTTAAATCTCTAATTGCATAGTGAAAGTGAACAACTTTTCTTTTTATTATTTAAAACGTGTGGAAGTGTCGGCACTTTAAAAATTCGTTGTTTATAAAATTAAAAGAGGAAGAGATCACATGTACCTTGAACTTATATCCAAGATAGCGTAAAATCATGTAAATATATATATATACTACTGGACATTAAAATTGCTATACCGAGAAGGAATAATAATAATAGAATGAAATTTGTTGGACACATACATTATAGTAGGAAGAAGAATTGATTAAAATTTCAGGAAATGTGGAGTGATATGTACCGAGAAAACAGTACATAAAGCAGCGACCTCTGTGAGCAATAACAGCACTTATCTGCCTAGGCATTGAATCGAACAGCGATTGGATGACATATACGGGTATAGCACTTCATGAAGTTTTAACACGATGCCACAATTCATCGATCGAAGTTACTGGTGAGTAGTGAGGGGCCAGTCGCTTTTCAACGATTAAACAGACATTTTCATTGGTGCGAGATCAGGAGAACGCGCTGGCCAGAGCAACATTCGAACACATTCGGAATCAATGAAGGTCCAGACAATATGGACAACTTGCGGTCGTGCATTTTCCTGCTTAAATGTGCACTTCGGAGGCCTTTAACATAGGGCAGAGCGATGGGCCTTAACTCGTCAGAAATGTAATGGCTGGTATTCAGAGTGGCTGGAATGAAAACAAGAGGTGACCGGGACGTGTATCCAATGGTACCACATACCATCAATCCAGGTGGTGACTCAGTATGCGGCTACCAAAATTCTGATTACCCTCAAAACTGCATCGCTGATATGGGCGCCCTTAATGTGTGATCAGCGATGAAGCTGGACGCAGGAATGGCGTGAAGTCACTTTTCAGGCAAATCACAATCCTGTTTACAGCATCAATATTGCCGTACCCGTATTTAACGGCATTATGAATAATGCACATTGCCAGCTGGGATTTGACATCATCACACGGTCCATCATTCGCAATGATGTTATGGGTTCCCATTGGATACACGTCTCGATTACTTCATGTTCGTATTCGTGGCACTCTGAACAGCGGCCATTAAATTTCTGATGAGTTAAGGCCTGCTCCTCTGTCCTGTATTCGAGGCCTGCGTAGCGCAAAATTTAAGCAAGAAAATGCACGACCGCAAGCTGTTTGTATTGTCCGGACCTTCTTTGATACAGAATGTGTTCGACTGTTGCTCTGCCCAGCGCGTTCTCCTGATCTCGCACCAATAAAAATGACTGTTTAATCGTTGAAAAGCGGTCCCCCCCCACCACTCACCAGTGACTTCAATCGATGAATTGTGGAATCGTGTGAAAACTTCATGAAGTGCTCTACCCGCACATGTCATCCAATCGTTGTTCGATTCAATGCCTAGGCAGATAAGTGCTGTTATTGCTCACAGAGGTCGCTGATTTATGCACTGTTTTATCGGTGCATATTACTCCAAATTTCCTGAAAGTTTAATCGATTGTTTTTCCTACTATAAAGTATGTGTCCAACAAATTTCACTCCGTTATTATTATTCATTCTTGGTGTAGCAATTTTAATGGCCAGTAGTGTGAATATATATATATATATATATACAATGTGTCCCATAAGTCTGAAGACACTTTAAAAATCCATAACTACTGAATGAATTAATAGAATTGAATACGATTTGCAAAAGAATCATTCTCGTAAAGATTTTTTTTTTTCTTTTGTCACAGAAAAAAATAATAATAATAATAATATTTAAGTTTTTTGTCGACGATCGTTAGACAATTAGTTAAACTTTTCGCACGGATGTGAAAGAAAAACAGACAAATGAAAGTCCTATAAATTGCATTATACTGCTATTTGAACATTTCTTTTCCTTCCTACTTGTGCATACATGAAATTTAATTGCGATTGTGATTTGGTGTATAAAGTGTTATTGGTGACGATGATTTCCCTCACGTAAGAATGCCACAGTTAGCAGTGTTATAACTCGTTTTCAAAATGTAATTTGTGGTGACGACGGACACATAGAATAGTACTTATATGCCTGTAAACATTTAAATGCGAATAAATACAGTTTTTCATTAAAGTGTGTGATCTGGTCACGCACAGCACCCTCTATCGACAAATAGCTTAATTATCCCCCCTCCCCCCCCAAAAAAAATCCTTCTTCACGAGAATGATTTTTTTTTCGCAAACGCAATAAATTCTACTAGTTCAATTTCTACTAAATGTCTACAGTGTAAAATAATTCTCGGTTCAGTGGTATTTAAAAATCTAAGAAAAAAGGAACAAAATCGAACGCTTGCCGGGCTCTTTAAGCAAGAGAATGAAAAAGGGACAACGATGCATTATTCTTTTTGAAGTTTAATGATTATAATAAAATTAAAAGATCTATTTACACTTTAAATACACTATTTACAGAAAAGAATTACTTAAAGGAACATAATTCCAAATCTAATAAACTCTCATAATGAGAGATCGAAAAATTCTATCTTCGAACGCAGTCGAAGAATCCAAATCTAAAACTAAACTACTGGCTGTTGCCAAAATCTATTAACAAAAAAAGTTATATCTTTTTTCTTTCATTGGCGACGCAGCGCCGTCTAAAGGGGATTGATTTTACTACAACAGACGTATGGGACACCCTGTATATATGTATATATATATACCTATGGGTATTATAGATATCGACGCGTAGGATTATTCAATACTGCTCTAAAGTTACATTTATGGTAAACAACTTTATGGAGATATTTGTGCAAAACACTAGATATGTCTTTGTATTGGATTAACTACAGAGACGTACAGCCGGTAACAAAAGTCTCCGAACACTAGCAAAAATTCCTATGTAAAGAAAAGAAAGAACACTTAATACAGTTTTGTTAAATAAATCCTTTTCGAATCATATTCTTAGTCAGTCTAAAAACAGGATTCGACAAGGATTTATTTAACAAAACTATATTAAGTACACTTTTTTTTATATTGGAATTTTTGCTAGTGTTCGGAGACTTTTGCTACCGACTGTACGAGACGAATTGTCAAACAATTTAAGTGAGATGTATAACTGTGAAAATTTATAAATCAAAATTTTAGATGTAAATATATATTTCATAATTTACTAACACTGATAAATATTTTTTATGCAGACTATTATGAGCAGAGTGTTCTATTATTGAGTAATGTCATTGATTATTTTCCATTGTCATCATACAATTGAATATTTGGAAAAAAAAAAAAAAAAAAAACTAGTTTTGAGGTAAAAAATCACCTTTATAAAATCATTTAACAGATATTGTTTTATATTTCATAATACATGTATAGGTATTTAAATAGTCATTTATTCGAATTTTAAACTAAAAGTTACTGAGACAGGAAAATAAATTTTAAGAGACTGGTCGTATTGATAAAAAAAATAAAGAAAATAAAACAATAGGGATACATTAAAAGTATGAATATCGCAACATATTTATGTTTTATTTCTAAAAACAGGGGAAAAAAATGAAGCGTAGATTAGTGCAACTTCTGGACTTCTTACTTGACAAAAAGCTTGGGGAAAAGTAAAGGATGAAACAAATTCCTTCGGTAAAAGAAAAATAATCATTCTTCAAAAATTTAATAGAACGTCAAATACTGAAAACGGGCCTGTTTCTTCCATTTCCCTCTTTAGTTAGATTTAAGACAAATTTAACTGGAAATTTATTCTCACCTTTCTGAATATGTCAGTAAAAAACCGAGTAAAGTAAATACCCCGTTCAATTTCATTGTTTTACTTTCAAATTTTATAAAGCATTTTTTATTTAAAATTCTCTTTTAAAAAGAGTAATGTAATCCATTTTCTTTCTTTCTTTTTTTTTTTTTTTTTCATAATTATTCTATGTGCCGGTTGAAATATCAAAGGGAAAAAAATAAAGTTTTGATATGGGTATGTTATTATTAAGGGATAAATTCGGCAGATTCCATAAAATATCTATATTTTTTTTTTTAATTTTAGCAGTAGTTTAAAATTCGAAGAATATTTTTTCTAAACATCTAGATGACTCTTTTCTAAGTTTAATAATGTATTAACTAATAAAATTTCTGTATTGCAATATTTATATTTCAACTAATCCAATTTTTTTTTCTATGTAATAGATGAAAAATTCTGCACAAAACATAAGTTAATTTAGCACGACAGGACCTATTTTAATCTATTATTCCATATAAAAGCATGCGGTAACTGTGTTCCATGAACTAGCATCAGTTACTATATTCATTTCTTAAAATTTATTTGGTGTAACTTTTGCATAAAAACCCTTTGTGATGTTTAAATATTTGTTGACTTTTGTCGATGAATTTTAGTTGTAATCGTAGTTGCGTATCTTGGCGAAAATCATCCAAGCTACATTGTTGGTAAATTTCGAATTTCACCAAGTGCTTTGTACTGAAGCTGTACCCAAATCTTTGCCCCGATTTTTCTCAATTTTATTCTTATTATTTAAATATATATATATATAAATATTTGTACCCTCGTTTTTTATCCCCGACATAAAAGAAATATATTTACCTATATATATATATATTTTTTAAATAAGATTTAAACAGCACAAATATTATTTTAAATTGTGTAGATATTAGGTATAAATTGATTTTATTTATAGCTAAATGAACAAAGCGAAAAAGATCTCACATTAATCATGAATTACCTAAATAAATTTTCTTTATTCTTTAGTCTAAATTCTCTAAGGCATATTTTTTAAATTAATTTTTATACACTGTTTGTTATTATTTCAAGTGATGTTGATAGATAATATCACAAAATTTATGAGAAACGTGTTTATATCAACTCCTGTAAGACACACACACACATTTTTTTTTTTCACACATTTTTAGTTATGTTAAATGTGTAGTTTCTTCAATTTTATGCTATAAGGACAAAATATAATTTTTCACATTCTTTGACCCAAGTCTAAAATCCACCTGTATTATTTTTGAAATTGTTTAACAGGCACACACACTTTGATACTATTTCATATCATACAGACTAAAATATAAGTTTAAAAATTTTTTGAAAAAGTATAATTACATAAACTCATATTCCAGGGTGACATGCATGAAAAATGAGTTAATTTCTTTCATTTCTTTCTTATTTTTTGTTTTTTTCCCTCAAATAACCTATGTATAATATACAATTTAGTGAATTTTATGCTATTAAGACTGAGATGTAGGTTTAAACAATAAGAAAAAAGCTGAGACATGTCTGTTGCTTTCAGTAAGATATTTTTACCTTGTCACCTTTTGCTGTGTTTCACCTAAAATACACCATGCCTTCCGATATAAAACGATACACTGTTTAACCCATCGTCACAAAAATTGCTTACTATTGTTTCTTTTCTTATTAATGAAGAAACAATTTAGCTAACACCATATTTTTTAGTTCACTCGGACATTTGGTTCAACAGATATTACATAAAAGCCCAATTTTAACTTTAAAGTTATTAAAAAGATAAAACAAATTAATGCCAAAAAATTATGTTTTCATTTATTTCCTTTTTAAAAGAAAATAAAGTTTTTTGCACAGGAATAATAAATATTTTCATTTTCATGTCGAAAAAAGTGAACTTGTAAAAGTTCTCTTTTATTTGAATCGGGGACAAGACAGTTCTTAAATGTAGTTATATAAAAATTACGTATTTTAAAATTGATATTTAAGTCGTCTATTTGCAAAACCGGCCAACTCCTTAAATTTAGAAATATGTTTTTTTCAGTTCTAGGTAAACGTTTCCACCATGTGGAAACAAGAAACCATAATCAATCCATCCCTGGATTATTTGCGTTTGAAAATCACGATGTGCTGCAAAACTTTTTAAATAATAAGGCTGATGAGTTTCAAAAACGGTCATCTCCTAATCTATGAGGTCGCGATTCTGATCAACACGACTACAGCAATACATTTGTTAATTTAGTTAGTGTTATTGTATTTAATCTCGCCTTCGACTGTTCTTTCTTGTTGCACAAAAAGTTCTAATATTTCAAGTTCGTGTTTTCTTTCACAATGAAGAAGTTTGCAGCAGTATCTTCTAATTAATAAAGGAATTGTAAAAGTGACCATACGATGTGGAAAAAGAAAAAAAAAAAGCCAAAGTTCAAAGTTCAAAGGTAATGTGCAATCATTTTATACTAACGCTGTGTATATATTACTGTTAATATGGTTAAATATTATATTTTAATAATTTAATAACATAGCAATGATTTTTCTACTGGTTATAGTGATGTGTTTATGTAAGTTTGTTAGAATTCGAATAATTTTTCACCTCGTGATTAATGAATTTGTGCCCATCTGAGATGCATTTTCATAATTTTTCTAGAGTTATTTTTTGTTACGGATATCAGTTCTTTTTTTTAAATAAGTTTATTATAATTATTTTTTTTTTCAATAATTATTTATTATTATTATTATTCTTTTTTTTTAGTCCTTCTTTTTATCAGATAACACAAATCAGTTAATTATAACTAAAATTTAATTGAATAAAATAATTCGTGTATTTGAAAGCCTAAATTTCAATATTTAGATTAAACTTCGTTAAATTTAAATTCTGGTTTCTTGTAAAACCGACCAACTCCAAAAAATGTTGCAAAGGCGACCACATCTGAAAGAAAAAAATAAATAATCCTCTCCTGTCACGTGCCCGCCACTTTATTTTGAGTTTTCAAAGATACTGCCCTAACGATTATAAAACTAAAAATTTTTGGTTTCTACCTTATTTTGTCTTAATGTGGCAAAAAACAGTTTTTTCTCAGAATTGTATTTCTTGCAGATGGCTTTTTTTTCCCAACTAGCCGATTATTGGATAGACAATTAATAAAATGATTAACTTAAAAGTTTTCTTTTTCTGAAAACGAAATTTGGATGAAAAAGACAATAAAATATTCGAATGAACCAATTTTTATACATGCGTCATAAATATAACTTAAATAAACAAATAAATAAATTTGAATTTGAAATTAATTTATTCATTTGTTATTATTTTTTAATTGTGGGACTTTAATGTAGATTTTAATTGAGAATGCAAGAAAAAATTCTTCGTAGGATTAAAAATTCAGGTGTGTAATTTACGGATCAATCCAAAACACAATACGATGGCAGGCTGTAAGACAATTTTTTTTAAATAGGGTGTACAAATGGTGGGTTATACGAGTGTGTGCAGTTATCATCTGGCTTCATATAGAAAAAACATCTTAAAATTGTTTGCAAGATAAAAATCTCTCACAGACATTCATCTAATTGCAACAGAGCCAGGAAAAAAAATGTCCTCCACTTCATCGTTTATATATATACTAGCAGACCCGGCCTCGCGTTATTGCGGCTAAGTAATACGTTGATAATTTGATAAGGTATATAGTATTTCCCCACAACTGGATTTGGCGATTTTTTTTTTTTTTGGCGCCTTTTTGAACGATAACGAAGTCGTTCTGGATTCTTTGCAATAAAATATGGTAAACTGCAAGCTTTTATTTTAGATTTATGATTTTATCATTTATGATTTTTAGATTTATGATTTAGCCATAATCGCCAAATCCAGTTGTGGGGAAATACTGTAGTTGTTACCCACAACTATAACTTATAATATAACTTCAGTAATTATATTCGGATAATTATAACTTCAGTATATCTCCACAGCTGAATTTGGCGATTTTTCTTTGGCGCCGTTTTGAACGATAACGATGTCGCTCTGGACTGTGTGATATAATATGGCAGCCTATATGTTGTTTATTTTGGATTTATTATTTTATGTTTTTGATTTATGATTTAGATTATCATTTATCATTTATGATTTATAGATTTATGATTTAGCCATAATCGCCAACAAAAAATCGCCAAATATTGTTGTGGGGATATACTGATTAATATATTACTGAAAAGATTAATATATTTTAACGAAGTGGTGAGAAGATTGTGAGTATGTTAAAATTTTAATAGTAAATTCAAGTTAATCAAGAAGGAAAGCATTGAGGATTAAGATAAGAAAATTGCAAGATTTTAAGATCGCATTTTCAGCAATAAATATGAGTCAAAATTTAATGCAAAATACATATATAAATCACAAAATTAATCAGGAACGTTAAATTGGTAAGTTATTAAAGAAAAAGTAAAGAAAAATAGGAGAAATAATTAATTAAAGTTTCGAACATCGATCATATAGATTAGCGTTACAAAACAAATAAACAGACTTAAACTCTTCCAGATTTTTAAATAAGTTTTAAATTAAGTCTTAAAATTTAATGTTAAATAAAACAGACTTTTAAATAAGTTTTAAAATATTGAAATGGTTACTTTTAATTTAGAACGTTATGTATAGATCACAAATTTCTTAAAGAAAACGAAGTGATACAGATTAGAATAATGCAACAAAAATTGAAAAAGCAAGGTTATGTCGTAAATAAATTTTTAACACATGTGTCACGTGAAATAAATTGTAGCATATACATAATGTATCTGATATAAGATATTAACATGCTGCAGCGGAATAAATTTCATATCTATCATCCTTGGCGGAAAAAAATAATATCGCCAAATTATCTGGCGCACACATTTAATTCCTTTCAAAAATCATGGTTATATTAACAACTTATATTAAGAGAGTAATGAATAATATGAAACAATATTTCGCACAATACATATTACGAAAAAATACATCTAGCTTGTATATTTTCGCGTTACGATTTTGATCACCAAATACAAAAAACTCCAAAGACGACGGAGCTTTGAAATTTAAAATTAAAATTTTGTCAATTTAACAGCAAAATAACTCAATCTAACGTATGCACATGATAAATAATACATATCTATACAACAATATGGGGAATAAAATCCGGAAATAATTTTCCTCGTTTTTTAATAATTTTTTACAAAAAATACAATGGGCGATAAACATAAGAAATCTTTTTCTTGATTTCACAGACGGTCAGTGACGTCACACTTCGCTTGTGTATAAGTACGCACTATATCAATGCGAATAAAATCTTTAAATTGATTATGACGTCAATTTTCGTGAGATGTATAATTTAACTTTTATAATTTTTTAACGTTCACGTTTGATTAAATGTATTTACTTTTATGTCGAAAAAAAATGAACTCGTATTTTTTCTTTTTGGCAACAGTTAAACTTATGGAACACACAGATATTTTGGAGCAACTGTAACAAAGGTCTATAATTAACAAATAATTGCAATAAAACAATATTGTGACAATAAATTGAGATAAAAACTATCCTATCTCTCAAGTTGGACCAAACTGCACACAATGTGCAAAATTTCATTAAAATCGGTTCCTTAATTTAGGAGTTTATCGCGGACAAACATCGTGACACGTAATTTTTATATATTTACAGATATATATATATTTATATATATATATAAATACGATGTAAAGGAGGACTTTATACATATGCCATTCCCACTTTATGACGAGATGCAAGCAATTATGACGTACAAAAAGCAATATTGTGCGTTAAACATAATTTGTTTAGCAGTTATCACACATTTAAGTTTATAAATTTAAAAGAAAAAAAAAACACTGAATATCACTTATTGAAAAAATCACAATTTTGAATCTTCAAATTAATATCATGATATACTTATAACCTTAAAAAATATTATTCCCTCTTTTGTCAAAGTTCTACTTTATTAAGATAATTATAAACAAATACATAAAAATACATGCAACAATCTATACTAAATTTACTTTTTTTTTCTAGTATTTTGAATAATAATAATAACTAGTGGTCGCCCAGTGGTCGAAATTCGACCATAATTAATTAAAATTATAAGTTTAAACATTATTAAGGTTCTATTGTCAAAGACTATACTTCTATAATCACAGATTTTGCCAAGGCTACACTGTTAATTTACCTAGTTTTTTCAAAAAATTATATGAAATTTAAATAAAAAAAATCCAAAAAATGATTAAAATAAAGAATGTCTTTTTTAAATTTTTTTTTATTGAAACAAAAAGACATGCGATTAAAAAAAAAATGCTGTCCATTGAACTTGACATACATATTTCGATAATTTAATTAATGTTACAAAACTTCTCTGTAAACGATGTTTTTTGTAAAAACTCTTTCGTCGTTTGCTAAATGTCCTTGACCATTATATTCGGAAATATAAAATCTCAAACCGTCGAATGATCGAACTCTACTTGCTGCTACATACAATTGCCCATGTGTAAAAACTGGTCGATTCAATAAAATTCCAATTTTTTCGAATGTTTGTCCTTGAGACTTGTTTATTGTCATCGCAAATGCAGGTATTATAGGAAATTGAGTTCTTTGAAGGTTAAATGGTAAAGTAGTTCCGGAGTATGTTAAATTTATGCGTGGAATCAAAATTCTCTTACTGCGTGCGGTCCCAGTTAAAACTTCGCAGTCAATTGCATGTCGATGCATAAATTTGATGCGCATTCTTGTTCCATTGACTAATGGTATTGTATTTAAGTTTCTGATCAGCAAAACGATGCAATTAACTTTCATTACTAACTTATGTGGTGGTAAACCACTAATAGTCAAAGAATTTAAAAACTCTACCGGATAGTTATTGATGGCATTGTCATTATCACAAATTATTTTATCATAGCTATGATATGTTCGCTGTTCACCAGGAATTTGATTAAGTATATCAGTATTAATCAAAGTACAATCATCATTTGTAGGCGCTAAAATAACGGAGTTCAATATATTTTCTGAGAATATGTTTTCGGAAATATTTCCATACACCTCATCAATAATATTATTTTTATCTCCTATTAATTGTTGAGGTATTTCGATAACATTTTCACCAAACTGAGGGAATTGTGGGGCTTCATCATTACCAATTTTTTTCAAGAATTCTACAAATTCTATTTCATTTGGTAAGGCTCTCATATTTCGAGTAAATGTAACTTTATGAAAATAAAGAAATTCATGCCAACTTTTGACACAATTTTCAATTAAAGTTCCACGTGATCCATTTGGGATAACTGGTAAGATTTGCCGAAAATCACCGCACAGAAGTATCGTTTTTCCTCCAAATGGTTTGTGTTTATCATTTTCATCGGATAGATCCCGCAGTAATCTGTCTATGATTTTCAACACTTGCAAAGGGCACATAGAAACTTCATCAATAATTATCAATGATGATGAATTTATGTAACGACCATAGCTACTATTTGCAGTAATATTTGCTACAGAATTTTCTAAAATGGGTATAGGCAATTTAAACACATTGTGTAAAGTCCTACCTCCAAGTAATAAAGTTGAAGCTATGCCACTGAACGCAGTTGCAATACAACGAAGATTAAGCGAATTTAATTTGTGAATAATTGCTGTTTGAGTGAATGTTTTGCCACAACCTGCATGAGCGGTTAAACAAAAAACATTGGATCCAGTATCATGATACAAAATTTCACGAATCACTTGATCAATGAGATTAGGCTGTTCAATATTTGCAGCTTCATAATACTCACAAAACAGCATCTCTTGCTCTATTATATCAATAGTATTTGCTTCTTGTATTCTCTGCGAGTATGTGGGAACTGGTAAACCAAGTATCTGACCTGATAAATTATGAACATTCAAAATATCATCAATTTCTAATAGAGCTCTATTAAAAGATGCTTCTTCGTTATAAAGTCTCAGAAAATCTTCACTAAGATATACTTTAAATTCATTCCATAACGCTGATGCATTGGCTGGCACATTTATTGCACAAATGTAACCAAATAAATTCCGCATTTGTTTTGGTGTATGTAATTCTTTTGCTTCATTTAAACATTCGCGCCATTCATTATCATTTGAAGCAATTCCGCGAGCATGGCACGCTTCAACAAAAGAAGTGTATATAATTCCATTGTATGTTCTAACATCCTCAAATGATTTTGGACCACAAACATGTAATAAAAGCAATCGTAAGTGGAAAAGTTCGATGTCTTTTGGTGACACTACATACATCCGTGTAATAATTTTATCACCTCCACGGCTTCTCTTCTTCCATTTTTTTCGGGAATCTTCCCACACATAATGCAAAGGAATTTCAATATACTTATATTCTCGTGCTGATGGATCTGATCGATTCAATTCAAAAAATGCTAATAATTTTGTGTGTCTTACATTGTCAATTGCTTGACGTTCTTGCCCTTCTCGAAAGTAAACATTCTGTCGTCGCGGTAAATGAATATCAAGTCTGATGATAACATGTGACTGAAAATGCATTGGTAATTCATAGATGCGCCATATAGCTTCAGTTGATCCAACATAACGACCAATTAAAAAATTTTTAACTTCATTAATTTCTATATTTTGACCTTGTTCATTTTCCCCAGAATCTAATTCAACGGATGCACTGTCATAGCCTTTATACACGTATTTATAAATGTATTTGACGCTTTTGACTGTAGTACATACTTCAACATTTATATGGCAATTAAATTTGGCAAGTAAATATGGATTGTATGGTACAACGTACCGATTGTCAAGGCAACTACCACGAACTTCTGCATGCGTACCATTATCACGCCTTCGGTATAATGGATATCCATTTAACGATTCACATGTAAATTCATTAAATCGTTTTGGATAATCTTTTATGCATTTTCCATCTCTCATACATACAGAATTAGGATTAAGGACACCGCATGGACCATGCATCATGTGTTTTACAACATATTCATGTAATGTCGGATGTGTTTGAATGTTAGGAATCTCCGCAGATACAACTTTATCAATATCGATAGCATTAACAATTTTATCTTGCTCATTTAAAGTGAGTAAAATGTGAGCATGAGGCAATCCTCTTTTTTGAAATTCAATTGTATAAATGAGTGCTTCAACTTTACCAAAGATATTTTTTTGTATAAGGCCCTCAATTAATGCTTTCAATTTTGACTTGAATACATGCACAATTATTTCAGGTCTAAAATTAGCAGTTTCACCTACACGAATATTGTTAACTATTTCCGGCCAACTTGGATTGCAAGTCATTGTAATAAATAAAGAAGGTTTTCCAAAATGTTGTACAATTGACATTGCATCTAAATAATTCTGATACATATTTCTTGGAGATCCATTGAACGAAGATGGTAAAATTACTCTACGGCCAACATTACTGGCATTGATGTTCGATTCTAAGTAGTCTGTTAAATTGTTGTAAACTTCAGACCTAAGAATTATTTGATTTTGTCGAATGAAATGTAATCGTGAGCCCTCTATTCTCACATACATATCAACTATCCATTGCAGAAATAGCTTTTGTGAATGGTGTAATATGCTGAAGTCTTCTCTAATTGCAAGTCGATAGGCTGCATACTGAAGCATTGTTAATTTATTTCTGGGCGCTCTTGAATTAGATATAGTTGGTGCATTATGAGTCATATTCATATGCCACCCAGTATCACCATTTGGAAAAAGTAGTGGATACGCTAAAGGATCTAATGATGAATCCAAAACTGAGATATTTTTAATGATACCATTAACTTTTGAAAATGAAATCATATTTCGTTCAAAAGGTGGCTCACCATCAACTGTACTAAATATTACTGCTACATCAGTTTGAACTGCATCATTGAAACGGCGTAGATCTAAATCATGATTTACTTTAATGAGCATACAAATTTCTTTATTTTGATTTTCAACTCTTTGACAATGATGTTTCATTGCAATGAATGACCGAACAAAAGGATTACTGCGTTCCAATTCGAGAGAAATTTCGCGCATTATGTTGTTGTTACATGTTTGATTAAAACGTTCTTGTAATCTATAATTGATAGCAGTGTCAACATCATAAAAATATAATTGCGCATAACATGGTGAACGACCATGTGCAGCAGTCATTGGACCCGATCTGTGATAAAAAACATCATGTATTTTGAAATGATACACTCCACTTGTAACTGCCTCGGATACTTGAGCTTCTGAGCTAACCATAGCAAATGATGAATTGTATTTGCGAATATTTTCAAAATAATTTTTTGACTTACTTTTTATTGAAGGTTCATTTGAAATAAGTCCATCATACAATGATTTAAAATATTCATTTTGACTTAAGGGCGGTAATATTGCTTTACCCTTATGACAACATGAAGTGAATGCAGTTCTGTCACCTAAAGTGACTTCAGATTCAAAATGTTTTGCATTGCAAAACCTGCATTCCAAATCCATTAATCCACAATCATAACTATAAAAAACTTTTGGAATGACATTTCGTGCACATTTAAATTTATCTGTCAAATTCACTTCTTCATTCTGTATAATATTAACACTATTTGTATTTTCATTACTATTATTATTATGTGTCCGCAAATATAGATTCCTTCTTCTTTGTCTCTCAATCCGACCCGTTAATGTTCTATGTCGAGGCATAATAAAAGTAGAAAAAAACTTTCATCGTCAGTAGAAAAAATCGTTATTTTTTTTTATTTTAGGTTGATTTCTTTAGAAACTGATCTATACAAATTGAATGAGTTGAGTTGAGTTGAGTTGATTAATTAGTATATATATAATGCAAAACTTGTGTGTTTTTAAAAAATATTAGCATTCTGCGATAACTCTTTCAGATGAAACTGGCTATTTAAAAAATAACTCATTGTTATTAACTTTTATTATTGTTATTAACATATTAACTTTTTATTATTAATTGAAATTTCAAAATTTTGGCAACAGTATAAAAAAATGAAAATGCTAATTTTAATCTGGAAATAAAACCCGATAATATAGGCTTTGAATTGCACCTTTGTCGTTTCACAAATGTTCCAATTTCTCGTCTTTGTCGTTGTATTTTTAAAAAATATTAGCATTCTGCACTTCTTCTCTATATAAACTATAAGTGTGCGAAATTTCATAATCCTCCGTCCGCGCAATTTTCGTAAAAAGGGGTACAAAGTTTTTGCTTCACGTATTAATATATAGATAATAATAATGATAATAATAATAATAATAATAGTCTCTTCTTAAATATTTTTTTGTGTTAGTAATAAATTTATATGCGAATTCATTCATTTCTCTCTTCTTAAATTTTTATTTCCATTCTCACTTTTATTTTATTTTTAGGTGTTCCTTACGTTTCACAGGCTAAGTAGAAATAAAATTTTCCAAACTTAATAATACTTCCTTCAGAAGAAATATTTTTCTTTTCTTCAGGTGCTGCAGTAAACAAGTATCAATTTCATTACTACAACAACTAGAATAAGAAGTTTCTTGAAGTTCAAGTTAATTTTTTTTTTGTTAGGATATTGCACTGTAACAACAACTTAATAATATCAATTAATAATTTACTAGGTTTTAATGATGAAACTGTATGTACATTTAATAGGTATTTTTAAAATATTCATTCATGTAATAAAAAATATTTATAAAATATTATTCGTTTATTCACGTTAAATTTAAAACCGCAAAATTATTTGGTTCTCATTATGATTCATTATTTTAAAAATTGCAATTGGACACATATACCTGATATTTTGATTTAAAATGCAAGATATATGTATAATATAATAAATGATAAAATTGCTATCAAATGAAATAAATATCTATCCAAACAATATTGAAACTAACGTAAGGAAAGCTATTCAATGCAGGGTGCAGGTAATAAGTTGATACATGAAATTGTATTTTAACGCAATAAAATGTCGTTGAGTACCCTATATCTTACCAAGAAAAAGAAAAAAAGATGATGTAATTCTGAAGCTCATAAATAAACTAGTATGTTGCGGCCACCAAAAGACTTTCTTCGGTATTTTTCTATACAAATTCACTAAGCGGAAATAATTTATTAAAACTATTACTTATTAAAATTATCTAACATGATAAATACAAAGGACTTTCATCTTAGAGAAAACAAAAACTAAATATCCATAGAATAACAGTTTTATTGTCTGTAAATAACATCTTAAAAAATGAGTTTTCTTAATGCTTATTTCACATATCAAGTTTCGTACAGTTTTATGCCATACAAGTTGAGATATAGCCTTCGCGCTATCGAGGAAATTTCCAGTATAACAGCGCCATCTACTGGCCTAAAAGCATCCAACTTGAATCAGCATAATGCCTCATTATGAGCTTCTCACATATCAAGTTTTGTTTGATTATACGCAATAAAACTTGAGATATAGGCTTTCCTTAAACTGCAGAAACGCTATGTATCAGTGCCACCAGTTGAGCGGTTGACACCAAAGATTCATAGGAACTAATTTATGTCAAGGTGCATCTACATATAAACTTATATGCAATTCTGTTCAATAGTTTTTGAGATATATATCCTTCACTTAAATTGCAGATATCGCTGTATAACAGCACCACCTGTTGGCCGATAAGCATTCAAATATTATCATCATAATGTCTCATAGTGACCTTGTTACATATCAAGTTTTGTTTGATTATACTAAATAAAACCTGGGATATAGCCCCCTTTAAATTACGGAAGTGGCTATATAACAGCGCCACCTGTTAAATGATGAGACAACAAAAGTTGATAGGCGTTCATTTATTGCAAGGTGCGTACACACATAAATTTATACGCAATTCTGAGCAGTAGTTCTGGAGATACAGTTTCCACAAAATGTTTGTCACACACAAGCAGACTGGCGGATAGACAGACATTTTCTAAAAATGATAAAATTGAATTCTAGACCTCTCAAAACGTGTAAATCAAAACAAACGGAAGTCAGAAATTTTTACAAATCCAATACTTTCTTCTGTTGAATATAGATAAGAAAGTAAAAATTATATGTAAATATGAAAATATATTTAGAGAATAATAAAAAAAAAAGAAAAAAAAAAAAATGTAAGTAATCAGAAAATTATGTTTACGCAGAAACTGCAAACAACTGTGAATAATCAAAAACAATTACAAATAAGCAAGCAAATTAGCATAAAGAAATTAATAATTCCAGACTTCAGTTAAGACATAAATTAGATATCCGTTAGGTTTTGCAATTTCAAATAAATTGCAAAATGTCTTTTACGGAATGTCGCAATTATTTGAATTCCCTTACTTCTTACAATTTGGAAAAAAAATAAAGACATTTGTTTATTAAACTTTAGCATTAATACACAAAGCCTTATTTTTAAAATTAATTTTCTCAATCTAAAATCTAATAGTAATTGCAAAGATAAATGACTGAAAAATTACACTGCTCTGCATATAAATCGACCTCAACACTGCTCCTGGAAATTCTTATGTAAAATGACCTCTTGAATGCGAATATGATGATCATTTTGCCTCATCATCTATAAATTTTTTGTCACGCCCTCCTATTTTATCACTGTTTTGTAATTATATATCAATGAATTTCATTTCGAAGGAAGGAAAGGATGAATTATTTTAACTATTAAATATCTTCTGAGGGGCTATAGAGGTGAAAAATTCTAAAACATGAACATTTGTAGGGAGCGGGAGATACAAGGGGGAGATTTTCCACTAAAATTATAAATTACATTTATTACATTTTGTTAATCTATTATTATTTATTAATATACATTATATATTTTTGTTTTTAAGCGTTAAAATAATCCTTTCCCATACTACAAATCAAATTTATGGCCATAAAATTACTAAACAGTGATAAAAATTGGGAAAAGAGGGTGACGTACCAAGAAAACTGTGGGTGATTGGGAAAAATGGGTGTTCCATTGGAATTTTGGAGGTCATTTTACATAAGATTAGGCAGGAATAGTGTTTGGGTTCGATTTTTTTTTTTTTTTTTTTTTTTTTTTCAGCGCAGTGCAGTGTTATTCGAAAGATTTATTTATAAATCTGAAAATGGTTCACTGTCATTACCATTAGGGTTCTTTAAAAAACTTGAAACAACTATAAAATTATTACATTTGAAAATTTTTAAATCATCACTATATCTAAAATAATCTGGTGTGTCACTCACACGACTTTCCCTTACCTTGAAATTTAATACTATGCAGGTTGCAGATTAATAGGTAAGATAAAGAGTATTGTTATGTAAACCTGTGTTAAACAATTCAAATTCGGCTTCGGAAGAGTTTTATATGATAATTAGTTCTATGTGAAGGGGGGCTACCGCCCCCTCAACCCTCGTTTCATTAATGCACCTACATTTATATAGAATATAATTCGGCTATTAAAAAAAAATTCTGTTTTTAAAAAATAATTTATAAAATTATTATTTTAAAAAATTATTTTTTATGATAAGGCAGACGATTTCGATATTGGAGAAGTAGTATAACACTAAATATCCAAAAAAAGTCCCTTTTATTATCAATATTAATATATATATATATATATATATATATATATATATATATATATACGATTTTTGTTAAAAGTTTTTTTTTTTTTGTTAAAAGTAAAAAAATCGATAACTTTGTTTTAAATTATCGCAAGTCGATGGTTGAACAATTCGTTTTAAAAGTATTGACGAGCCCTTTCGAAAGATACCCATCATGAAAATTTTCTGTCCTCGAGGAGGGACTTCCCCCCCCCAGGGGGGAAGGCGAGGTTCCTACATACACAATTTTTTTCCCCTGTTGACTATCTCTATTACAAAAAATATATATTCGTTTCATTTGGTTTAGTGCAGTCTATAGACGTTAAACTCTACTTACCTGCAATTTCCCCCATAGACGTAATGTATTAGAATTCACTTGATTATCCTTGTACACGAACCATTTGCTTGATTTTAACGAAAGGCTTACTGTAGCATCCTTATATGATGCACATTTAGAATACCAAGTTTGAACTTTCTGCCATAATTTGTTTTTGATATATGCTGATAAAAGACAGACACACACACAGACACACAGGCACACATACACACACACAGACACACAGACACACAGACATACACACCGACCATTTGCTAAAAACATGATTTTCGTATTCAGTAGACCTCAGAGCATGTAAATATAACAAAAACTCGCGTTCGAAAATTTGACACAAAAACAATACTTTCTCTACCTTATGGGTAAGAGAAAGTAAAAAAATAATATCACAGCGAACTGATAGTTGTTTTCTTTAACCTTGAAATTCTCCCATGATTTTTTTTTTTAATCATTTACACTAATTTTTACTGTACATTTAGCATAAAAAAAAGAAACAAGAAAAATCAATATTAGATAGTTATTTTGGATAAAATTTACTGATTTATGGAATAGCAATATGAAACTAACACAGTATGAAATAAATTTAACTTGGTAATCTGATGACTACCACATTTCCTTTCCTTTTTATTACCGTATATTTTATGCATATTTCATGCTTATGACAGTATTGAAAACCGCTTGCCTGTCATTTGATTTATTCTTGGGGAGTTTTCATTCATAAAAATCGCAATGAAAGTTATTTATGTTATAATCAAATAAATAATATTATATTTCCGCATAAATTTATATTCAAATTCAAAAGATAAATTCATTTCTATTTATATGTATTTTAAAATATTTCTCTGATTTCATGATACCATTCGGTTTTGGAATTAAATCTAATTAAATAAGTCACTAAATTTCAATTTATAAGGCTCAAATACATTAAAAAAACAAGAAACTTAATGAAAATGCATTAAAAAAAAAAGGTTAAATTACATCAAAGCTCTATCTAGAAAGGCCATATTAAATAAGTTTATTTGAAACAATTTTTAAAAATTATATGCTGTATTCTCTTGTGTTTGCTTCAAAAAACAATTCAATTACAATTTATAAATTTTGTTTAGTAATAACATTTTAAGCTATGCTTGCAAACTAAATTATATTCATTACAATTCCTTTCAATTAAATTATATTCATTAAAATGATTGTAAAAAATTAAATTAAATTAATATATTTAAAACTCAAAAAATTAAAAAAGAAATAATATCTTAAAAATGGAAGATTTTTATCATTTCTTTATAAAGTGATTATGGTAAGTGAATTGTATTATACAATACAATATCAAGAAAGTTTTTAAAATAAGATTGTTGAAAATTTAATTTTGAAGCAGTTTTACCCTATGTTAAAAAGTTTCCCATTCTAGTACGTTTTGACATCTAACAATAAAATGGCAAGAAATGTGCAATATATATATATATAAACTTTCCAGGTTTTTGATACATTTGTACATTTGAAACGAAGTCGTGTTATAAATAACAATCTCAAATACGTATTTGTAATAATTATTATAATTATTCCATCATGACCTGTGGGGGTTACCGAAGAGATAGAGTCAACCCAACCGTAGAGGAATAACGTTGTGGTGGAATATCTTAGAGTGGTTGAGTGGCTTTTACATCCCACTAGTGCTGCACTATGTAAAATTGGTGACTTACTGCGACTTGAACTTACTGACTTACTGCGGTATAATCCGGAGACATGACATCACAGTTTCGATCCTCCATGGAAGGTCATGTCTTCTGCGAGCCTCTAAAGGTGAATCCAATACCGTCGCCAACTGCTCACAACGTAGCTCTAGTGCGAAGCAAAGCCTACTCCACCTCAATCTGAGTTATGATGCGTACCTGATGGTTTTTCATTCTTTTTTTTTATTTATCTTTACAATTTCAAATTAAGTCTTATAACAATTTCACTACCCAATTTAAATTTTAGTTTATCAGAAGCGAAATTATTATTAGTTTTTGTGGGATGAAGCGCTAATGATAGTTAAACCAAATCATTCAAGTCTCAAAATAAAATTTATGTTTGACGACCCAGTTCTCATACTTCTCCCAGGCAGGACAGTTCTAGTGTAGGACCCCTTGACGCCTTGTTGACGATGCCTTTTAATTTATTTTATTATTTACTCATTTTGGCATTTTTTTTTTTTTTTTTTTTTACTTATTGTACTTTTTATTATTGCGTGTCCTTATCTAATTTATGTCAAAAGTTAATATTTCATTTATATCTTTAAAGTAATAGAATTAAAATGGCGCTTGCAAAGGTTGTAAAGAAGCAGTTTTTAAAAATAAATTTTTCTATAAAATGACTTCATCACACTTTTAATAGTCTTTTATGAGTAAATGTCGGCAAACAACTAATGCTATTTATACTATTTTCAACAGGAAATTTGCCTTAGTGAACCAAAATACTGTTTCAATATTCTGTTTCATCTGTTTCAATGGATGCTAAAAATGGTTTCGAAAATCAGAGCACCAATAAATTAAAGACATATACTTTTTCTGTTCATTTTTTGGAAAAATGTTATAAAAAAAAAAAAAAAAGGTTCTAGCTCGTTTACTATGGTGCACCAGTGGCTCATAGGTCCTGCTCTCAAAGGTGGATGAAGAAAATTGGCTTGTCTGATTCCAGGTCAAGTACATCAGAATGTATACAAACCCTTGTAGAAAAAATGCCATGTCTAAAATTTACTCTTAATTTTCACCTATTTTGTATTGGAAAGTATGTTTCTATCGTACTTAGTTTACGAGAAAATCGCTGTATCATCTATTTTGAATCACCCGGTATCCGAACACTAGCGAAAACTCCTATATAAAAAAAGTAGAGTTAATATTGCTTTGTTAAATAAATCTTGTCGAATCATATTCTTAGACTGACTAAGAACATGATTCGACAAGGATTTATTTAAAAAAAAAAAAAAAAAAAAAACAGTATTAACTCTATTTTTTTTATATAGGAGTTTTTGTTAGTGTTCGGATAATTTTGTTACCGACTGTATATGTATACAGCGTGTTTCAAAAGTCCCACACACCCCTCCTAACTCGTAAATGAGTCGGAATTTTGAAAAATGGCGGAACACATGAATTCGAGAGGGACCGCTTTTGCTGAAAAATGTTTGGGCCCGGGGATGCTAGGGGGGCCGCTAGGGAGGGCAACTTTAAAATTTCAAACAGAAAGGTATGTCTTGTGATACATCGTTGGAAACGTCTCTTCAAAACAATGAATTTCATATAAATAGTTTTACTCTACGATGAGTATTAAAGGAGATGCATGACTTTTTAGACTTTTGAAATGTGGATTTTATACTTATGTTTCCCCTTTAATACCCATTACAGGTCTAAAATTGTTATATTAAATTCATTATCGTGTAGATATGTTTCCAGGAATGTATCCCAAGACATACTTTGCCCAAAAATATTTGAGCCCGGACAAGGGGCTGGTAGGAGTGCCGCTGGTGAGGGCATCTTTAAAATTTCAAACAAGAAAGTATTTCATGTGATACATACATGGAAACATCCTTTTATGAAAATGATTTCGATATAAATAGTTTTGGTCTGCAATGATTATTAAAGGGGATACATAAGTGTAAAATACACATTTTAAAAGTCTAAAAACGAAACTCATGTATCTCCTTTAATAATCATCGTGGGACGAAACTATTTATATCAAATTCATTGTTTTGAAAAGACTTTTCCAGGGATGTATCGCAAGACATACTTTCCCATTTGAAATTTTAAAGTTGCCCTCCATAGCGGCCCCCTAGTCCCCCGGGGCAAACTTTTTTCACCAAAAGAGGTCCTTCTCGAATTTATTGAACACGCGTTCCAAAAATTTTCACAATTCCGACTCCTTTTCGAGTTTAAAAAAAAAAAGGGGGGGGGAGCGTCTTTTGGAACATCCTGTATATTTATTTATTTAAATTCAAATACAGTATTTGTGTTTTAAAGAAATTCTATGGGCATTTTAAAACGAAAAAAATAAATAAATAAAGTTCAAAAATATTTGGTGGATATTCTTAAGAAATATAAACAAATTGTTTAAATAAATTTGATATTTATTATTTATGTTAATTATAATATCTGCTCGATATGAATATCTAAACGTCTAGTTTAAAAAAATTTGATTTTGTTATCCAAGTATAATTATCTAAATCTTATAAAACATACAAATTTCAAGTATAAAAATAACAACAATATATATATATATATATATATATATATTAAGAAAGTTTTTTTTTTTTTTTTTCTGAAGTAATCATATCTGTTATACAGTACAGATGACTGTATACAAAGTATTTATTTCACAATAGCTTACAAAGAAAATATTACAGAGTTAAGGTGTTTGGGACTATGACAGATATCATTGTTGGATACCATATATATCAATAAAAAGCATTCTATTTTATGAAAAAAGAACATAAAAAAATAAATGTATAAATATATAAATCACAAATGAAAAAAACAGTACTTTACATATTTCTTAAAGGAAAAAATTCAAACCAAATTAAAGAAACTGCATTAAAGAAACTTAAGGGAATAATCATATGTTAAAATTTTCAATATATTAAGAGTAAAGAAAAGTGACATAGAATATAAAAGAAGATAAATTTTGCTGTTTTATCTCTAATATTATCTAATTATTTGCAAATGAAAAATTACTTAATTATTTTTCAGAACATTTTTAAAACCGATTATCTTTCTGGCTTCTATCCAATTATTGAAATAATAAAGCATCTTTATCGTCAAACAAAGAGAAGTCTTACATTAAAGATTTAGAAAGTTGAAAGTGTAATTAAAAATCTCATGATATTCGCTAATATATGTTTCAAAAGAAATTACACTTTACGCTGTAATTAACTTCATGCAAACATTAATTTTCTTTAGTTCTCTATAGTTATAAATATTGAAATTAGGTATTGGTGAAAGATTTTTACCCCTATTTTTGAATTTTTTTTATATGTTTCCAGATTTAAAGACAGAGAAAACCAAAACATAAATGCTGCACCCGTTTGTAGGTTAGTCCGTTTACTTGCATGTTAGTTAATTATTGCGTTAATGCGACAGGTAATTTTTTTTTTCTTAATTTTTTAAATTCTATAGAAGAAAGTTTTGGTTTCTTAAAAAAATTCGATCTTGTGTTTTCTATGAAGTTTTAAGAGTCTAAAACAGGATTTGAATATTTTTTGAAAATGTTTGACTGTATGTCTCTCTGCACTGTGAAAAATATGTCCTATTTGCTGCCAGAAATTTTCTGTAATAGGAAAAATGCACGTACTTTACGAAAAAATTACGCTGACAGAACGTATTGTTTGTAATTACAGAAAATTTCTGGCAGCAAATAGGACATATATTTTACATTGTGCGTTTGTGTTACAAACTTTTGTGGCAAGTGTATCTCAGAAACTAGTGTACACAGTTTCATAGAAATTCATATGTAGTTGCACTGTGCTTGTGTATTAGTGCCTATTGACATTTGGTGAAAATCGTCCAATAGATGGAGTTGTCGTCCTGCTTTTTCTAAATCTTTAACATGGTGGTATACAAAACAAAATCTTATAAATGTGCATAGAGAGAAATATTTTTGTGAATCATCATGAAATAAAAAAGAATTATTTAAAATGGAAATAGTCAATTGGGATATTTTTTTCAGTATAGGTAGGAGGATCACTTCCCTTACTACGTAGAAATGCCCCGAAGCGGCAGATTTTCATGATGGGTATCTTTCTAAAGAGCTTCGAAATACCTTTAAAACGAATTGTTAAACAGTCAATCTGTGATAATTTAAAATAATAATTTTTTTTTTCTTAAAAAAAAAGCATTTTTTTAAGATGTTACATAGAGAATAAAATTATCTTTCATTGGATCTTTAGTGTTGCACTTCTCTAGAATGGAAATCGTATGCATTCATCATGGAAGATAATTTTAATAAGTGATAATTTTAATGAATTATTTTTAATTGATTGAATTTTAATAGGAAAATATCAAAGAAAGGCCTATGTTCGCTACAACATACTAGTTAAATTTGTGTAGACAATATCCCAAAAACGAGTGATCGTATTAAAATTAGACTAATTCTAAAATATCACTTATATTAATAACAAGAAGTGTATTTATCTTTTATTTTCCAATTAAAAAATTCGCATGTTTTTGAAATTTATTTTTTACTTATACAGTATAATATAGTATTCCGCTTCAACGAGAATTATTACAATTATATTCAACGTACAGATGTCGGATCACTTTAAAAACATCACTTATGATGCTAATATGTACTTGTACATTATTGAGGATGAACGTTCTATTTTAAAAATTTCGGAAGTTATTAGACATTTAGAATTTTTTTAGAGAATACACTTCTCATTAGCGTATACTATGAAAATTATTACATATGAAATAGCATAGAATTGAATGTAAACGCAAATGTAAAACTAACTTTAATAAAAATTAATTATCAGATTAGTTAATGCGAATCAGATGCAAACAGATTTAATCAAAGTGAGTGTATCCTAGTGGGTGGGGCATTTTAGTTCAGACCATGATGCATGATAGGCTAATTCCATTTTTATTAGGTAAATATTATACGAACAGATGTAGAACAAATAAATGATAGGAATTTAATCTGAATTATCCTATGCTAACTAATTTACATAAATATCTATTAATACAATATTTTTTACAAATATTTTTACTGAAAGCTCTACTGAATATACTCTTCATTATATTTAATGAATATATTTATACTGTTGTACTTCGAAAGTATTTTACGTCTAAATTTGTAAACGTATACACAAATCTGTGTTACCTACTCCACGAAGAATATTTAAAAGAATACATTGTCAATATATGGGACATGTCAACGTGATCTTCCCTTCATTTTTTGATGTGTCATCTTATGTCATCTTCATGGAGACTTCATCATAGCTTACAATTCAAACGGCTGTTTGTTTTAAGTGTTTTTTAAGCAGATGGACATCACAAGACCCGTTATTACATGTTTGATTTTGCTTATGCTGATAAACTAGTTAGGCACGGAACTCACTGACGGGAGTCTTATTGGGATCTAATGGCACCTCCTTTCTGACAGAAAAACATATTACATTATATATGTGACCGTCACGCCAGCGATTGTGATTAGAAGATGTTGTGAAGAACAGTAAAAACAGAAAAAGAAGGAATGGCAAAGAATAGTGATTTTTTTTTTTTTTTTTTTTACCTTGGAGGCCTGAAAAAATACTTTTTAGCTGTAGAGGTATTCTGTTGTTCCTGATCAGCAGGCCTCAATTGAATTAGCAAACATTTTATAAAACTCGTTAATATAATCAAAATTTAATTATAATATGTGAATATATTAGCTACGTTTTTTAACAAAATGTTTGGTATATTCAATATAAATATATATATATTGCATCATTATTTCTTCTTACGGTCGGCAACAAAATTACTGAGACGTTAGTAATAATTCATATTTAAAAGATGTGCACCTAATACTGTTTTGTTATGTAATATTTGTCTAGTCATGATTTTAGTCTTTATGTTGTTATATAAAAAAGTAAGTTGATGAAAAAAAAAATAGCGACGAAACTAAAGGAAAAAAAATGTGGGTGTGTGCTTCAATAATTTTGTTGCCGACTATAAATAAATATATATGAGAATTTTAGTGATTATTAACGTTTTTCAATAGTTGTATTAAAATAAATAATTCACGCTCAGTAAAGTAATAACAATAATAATAATAACAAGAACAATAACAAAATGTGAATGAATCAGTCTTATACGAATGATTCTAAATCTTGTTTTATGATGACTTGAAATAATATTTGAAAAAAAAAGTGCAAAAACAAGCTTTCGCTTCCATTTACCTGTTTTAAATTTGTAATATGTTTTATCGACAGTTTTCTTTGGGATTTACAGTTTATTATGTGAATATCACCCAACGCTTAAATAAAAGATTTTAGTTTGTAATGGTAGAAGTTTTATTGGAGAAAAGCGGTAAAATAAATTCTTGTTCTGTGAAATCTTTTTTTAAGAACATTTTCGAAAGCTTATTTTGATAAAAAAAGATAAACTTTCACTGATAAATTGACTGTTTGAGTTAGATCCATAGGGAAATTGGAATCTTATTTTATTGTGTTTCTTTTGATTGTGTAATCCAGAAAGAAAATCGAAAGTTTCCCTAGAATTCCCAAGATGGAAAATAAAATACATTTTTTGCGCTTGCCACAAATTTTATCACAAAACTATTGTGTTAAAAATTATGTTTTGCACAAAAAATATCAGTCATATTTTTTTAAATGGAATTATTACTATTTTATTCAATAACTTTGAAATTTTGTTATGATTTAAAAGATTACACATTTTTTTATTCATAATTTATATATATATATATATTTATATATACATAGATACATAAATATATATACAGTAACCGCCGCTTAATAAATTCACTGGTTAATAAAATCAGCCGCTTAATCTGATAAAACTGCCAGGACCGGAATCAAATCAATGCAAACTAATTTTAAAACCGCTGCATAATAAAATCAGCATCGCCGGTTAATAAACTCAAAAATCTCTTCAGCAGCAAAAATATCGTTTATGCGCGCTAAACAAATTTTTTATTTACACTGTGATTTTTTATTTTTTAAATAAAATAGAAAATAAAATACAGTAATCCCTCCGTTATTTCCCTTTGTCGACAATTTTACTTTACAACATTCAATTTTACATTTACAGCAATTAAACATGCCCCATCACTGTCTTAGTAATAATTTCAAGGGATGTATTCTTCAAAGCGCGGTAATAAGTTACAAATTTGATTTGATTCGCAAGTGACTTTTTTTTATAATGTTTAATTAAAAGGTAGTTTTTAGTTCTCATTCTGAAATAAATAAGAAGCAAGAAGCGTAAACGGAAAGATTTTAAACTGAAAAGAAAAGCGTCAACTTTTAACAAAGTATAGATGATTTTCTTCAGAGGAGAGCACATCGGTATTTGGGATGTGTTTAACCCTTTCACTACCAATATATTTTTTTTCTGAGAAAAATAAAATAAGTATTAAATAATTTATCTGAAGTGGTCCATTTAATAGACAGTGAATTTTTTCAACTGACATTTCTATCCACCTATTCATGGTAGTTACAGGTCTAAAAAACAAGAACAGAAAACATTCAGAAAAAAAATTTCATATTATATTTTAATTTAAGCTTGGGACATATAAGTCCCAGTGGTAGCGAAAGGGTTAATTCACTTATTTTGAAGGAACAATCAAATAATTATCTGTTAAAAATTAATTAATATTGTTTATTAGTACCATTATTTGGTACATTTTTAAATTTCTTTTCAAATGCAGGTAAATAATACCTTTTTCTTGAGAGGGCAGAAACGTTCGCCGGATATAAATATCAGCTGCTTAATAAAATCATTTTTGCTCAGAACGAATGCGATTTTAATAAGCGGCGAGTACTGTATATGCATATGTATATTCCCTAAAGCTTTTAGTGTAATGGGCTAAATGTTTTTCTTTTTTTTTTTTTATGCACAGTTAAGTATTCTGTTTCAAGAAAAAAAAGTTCCAAAGCCACCGTTAGGGAATATTTGGCGCTTCGGTGAAGAAAAACATAAGAAATTTGCCTCAGCAATTTTCGTCAGACCGATGAAGAAGACCAAAGGAAATATTGCCGAATTATCCTGATTCATGAACAAACTGTGTTTCAGTGGGGATCCGCATTAATCTAGCTATATTATATAAGCGAAAATGCTAGTAATGCCGATATGCTCGAAACATTTGTTATAGCATAAATGCAATAAAATCGATGTCTTATTTTTACCATGATGGTGCGCCACCGTACATAATCAGTTGTCGGTAAAGAAAATCTTATTACATCATTTCTCAGACAAAGGACACCACCCAATCCTTTTCACATAGTGACAAAAATCGCTTGATTACAATCTTTGCGACTTTGGGTTATGGGACAATCTTAAGATCGTTGTCCATAAAGGACATTTTTCTCACATTTTCGACAACTTAAAAAATCACACGAATGAAATTCAATCTGCTTCAAGCTTCCGATGAAAATTTCGTATGCGGTGTTACAGAAACCCCAAAATTGTGATCGTTTTGAATGAAATTTGTGAGCATCAATGAATGGTGTTTCTTATTAATAAACGAACTGTTAATTGTTCTTTTAATTGAAAATAATGCATTCATTGACAACAACTATTGCGCTTGTAGTGCCAAAGTTTTCCATAGCGGTATCTTTTTGAAATATATACATATATGTATATATATTTAAGGAAATCCAAACTGCATACAGTGATGTGCATGTACGCAAATTTTCATTACATTTACCACAATATATTTAGATTTATAGGGCTTTAAACACCTCAGAATACTTTATGCCCACATTGAACATATATATATATATATATATGTATGTATACACCAATACTACTGTGCGAACAACAACAAAAAAATTTAAAAAACAATTGACATTGTGTTAAGAAAAATACATCAAATAAAACAATTCTAAACACTTTATTAAAAACCAATACGTTGTTATTAATAGCAAGTCGATCGTCTTTTATTATTCTAATAAACCTACTAATAAACCTTCTAATAAACCTACGTATACCAGTTTTGAACGGTCTTACTCAATTAGCTGAGATGCAAAAGAACACCTAATCAGGACGCCTCAAAACGTGTAAATCTGCTGATAACTTTCGATAATATAAAAGAACTTTAAAATATCTTTCGAATGATGTATTAAAAATAATTTAATCATGATTAGAATGTGAAATATTGAAATTTGAAAATATTACAGCGCCATCTGGCGGTAGAAATTTCTGCATTCCACTGTTTGCTCCCAAATCAACAAAGCTTTCTAATGATGTATTACTTATGAAATTATTTTAATTAGTAGTTGAGATACAAAGAAAACTGATTCAGGAGACCTCAAAACGTGTAAATCTGGTGAAATCTTGAATTTATTTTCGATAATGTAAAAGTACTTTAAAATGTGTATCGAATGACGCTTTAAAAAAAAAATAATCATGATTAGAAATAGAAATATTGTAATTTAAAAATATTACAGCGCCATCTGGCGGTAGAAATTTCTGTAATCTACTCTTCGATTCCAACTCAACAAAGCTTTCAAATGATGCATTACTTATGAAATTTTTTTAATTAGTAACTGAGACAAAAGAGAATCCCATTCAGGACACCTCAAAACGTTTAAATCAGGAGAAATGTCGAAATATCGAATTTCTGTAATCTACTATTCAATTCCAAATTAACAAAGCTTTCAAATGATGTATTACTTATGAAATTATTTTAATTAGCAGTTGAGATACAAAAGAAAACCCATTCAGGACACCTCAAAACGTGTAAATCAGGTGAAATCTCTAATTCCACTTTCGACACTTTAATTAGTAGCTGAGATACAAAAGAAAACCCATTCAGGAGACCTCAAAACGTGTAAATTAGCTGAAATCTCGAATTCCACTATTGCGATGCAAAAGAAAACCTAATCAGGAGACCTCAAAACGTGTAAATCGGGTGAAATCTCGAATTCCCCTTTCGATAATGTAACCGTACTTTAAAAGGTATATCGAATGACATATTAAAAAAAAAAAAAGGTTAAACATAATTAGAATATTAAATATTGAAATTTTAAATTATTACAGCGCCATGACACCTCAAAACGTGTAAGTCAGGTGAAATTTCGAATTCCATTATCTATGGTTGCCGGTTAATGGAAGTAAATAGAAAAAGAAATATTTTTACCTTAAGTGTATTTGTGTCGTTTTGAAACTCGCATCCTCTTTCGACAGATAAAATGTGATTCGTTTAAAGATAAAATTTAATTTGCAATTAAAATGTAAATCTTTTGTTTATTGTCGAAAATCGATGAAATTTGAACAGGAAGTTTGTTTTGTGGTGTTAAGATTGTATACTATTTCAAATGTGCGAATTTTGAAAAATTGAAGAAAATAGAAAATTGCAATTTTTAATCCCAGTACAAAAACACGTGACCTCATTAAACACCAGATGTTTTTTCTTTCCGTTCAAGATCGTCTGTCAAGTTAAAATGCTTGTGATTTGTTGCCACCATTTTTTTTAGTTTAGTTAATTTAAAAAAATCTAATTGTCCGATTGATAAGCCGTTTACACCCTCGGATTGAGAAAAAAAGCCCTTTCCAATGGTATCTTGTTTGTAACAATATGACTGATATTTCTAATTTATTTTCCACTTTTTCCGTAAAAATGTCACTTTTTAAGCATTTAATCATAAATTCTGGGTCATTTTTCGGTAGACATGGGTCAACATTTTAATTAATATCTCCGCTAATTAGGGTCGCATCGCTTAGCGAATTATTGCGATGTCGAGATGAAGAAATTCTGCGTCTGTCGACACCGGTTTCGAGTCGATGCGACCATTAGTGCCGGAGCTTTAGCGATGACAAGGCATTTCTCACAGACAGACAGATGCGTACATATTTTAATAATATAAGGAGATAAGGTTTTTATTTTAGCTCTCTTAGTAATAATCAAAGTAATGATCTGCTGCGGTTGCAAATTACCTTATTCTTAAACAAACATTGTTTCCAATGATTTTTTATTCCAGATATTCGCAGGTATTTTAACAATATTAATTCGTAAAATATGCTAATCATTCTTGATTATGTTGATGACAGTGGACTGACCTAGCCACGGTAGAATTTTAATCCTTTTTCGGAATTTCTATGCCGTCTTTTTTTTTTTTTTTTTTTTTTTTTTTTTAAGCTCTATGACACGATGCACCATTTTCCATAAAAACGTTATCTTCATGTTTCAAATTGCTGCTTTGAAAGATAAAAAAAAAACTTTTATAATTTTAATATATTTCTCTGAAATAATTTTGCGATTACAGAACGCCTAACAGCTTCTTCCTCTACATGAAATAGTCCTTACATCAGTGTATCATCTCATTTATTCCGTCGTATTTTAGAACTGTGCTGCAAAAATCTGTCGTCGAACTGCATTACAGAACGACACCCCCGATCATTTTCAACCACAATCGCTAAACTGTCAGTATCGAAATTCGTCCGAAAAAATAATATTCCCCCAAAATTTTTATCTTTAGAAAAAAATTATTTTGATCAATCAATAGCTTTATTTTTTTCTTTTTGTTATTATTATTATTATTTAAACAGGGGTTTCTTCTTTACTACTCTTTTATAAAGATCAATACTTTGTAGATACCCGTGAAAAATTCAAGGAGATAAGTACAAAGATATAGCTACATCATCCACAGATTTGTTTGGGTTTCTTTATGATTTCTCGAACTGATGCCCTCTTTTGTCTGGCATTTGTTCCAGGTTTTCCAGAACTTGTTGAGAAACACGTTTTTTTCAATCTCTTTCGATTCACGATTATATGATTAGTAATTGACAAGAGCACGTTTAATATGGCACTGATATCGCGCTTATGTTTACCACTTTCAAATTGACCAAAAATGTGTCTATCTATCTATCTATATATATAACGAACTTTTATACGAAAAGGTATTTAAAAAATGATAATCATGTAGTAAATTATAGTGGAGTGTATAGCAATAATAAATCAACATAATCAATGTTTATTGTGAATGACTCTTAAAACAATCGAAAAAAGTTTGAACAAAGAATAGCTTGTTTAATTGATCTTTATGGACATTATATTGTTTCTTTGAACTTTCGAGCATGTTTGATAACAATAATTTCTTAAACGTGTCAAGATTATATCTTTTATTTATATTTAAGAAAAGTCTTCTTTCCAACTGCTAGAGAGAAAAATTATGGTCATGTTAAATAAAATTTTCGGCCATTATTTATTTAATAAAAAAATATTTGTTGACAAACTTTTTTTTTAAAGTATTTATTAATATTGTGAATATTTGAACATTTATTGAATATTTTTTATTTAAATTTTAAAATGTATATTTTTATGGCAAATAAATATGTGTACGAAAAAGCCATACGATAAGGTTAAAGAAAGTATGCGAATATGATCTTAATAATAAAAGATAAAAAAAAAAAAAAAAAAATAATAATAATAATAATTCGTTTAAAAAATCAATACCAGTCTTTTTTAAATTTATTTTTTCTGTATTGCTAAAAGGTAAGAAAACAGCAATTTTAGCATAATAAATATATATTCTATTCTATTCAATTCTAAAAATACATTTTGTTTTAAAAACATTTGTAAATATTTTATTGCTCTCTTAAAGATAAAGAGATCACTCTTTTAATGATATTTAAAAAAAAACAAAAAAAAAAAACCGGATCTTTATGGATGTATAAAAAAAATGACAGTTTAAAAAAAAGACAAATTATATATATATATATATATATATATATATATTCATTTGTTTTAAGAATTACTAAAACGTTCTATAGATAAAACGAAACTCTTTTTAAAATTACAAATGCCCACTGCTCGCTCCACCCACCAACCCTCACTTCTCTTCATTTATTAACACTTTGCGAGGTTCTGTCCGCTTATTCTCTGCTTTACCTTTCACTGAATAGTAATATTAATAGTGGATAACACAAAACATAAGCAAAATGTTATGGAAATTCCCATTTTCAATGCCAAGTTAAAATGCATAATATTTAGTAGAGCATTTTTTTCAAATAATATATTATGCAAAATATGAGTTTTCTTTTTTTCAGAATAGAAACATTTTCACAATATCTCGACCATTTTGAGTTACAGCTTTAGTATATGATCCTCCTTGGCGACTTTTTAATTTTTATCACTGCTTGGCGAAAAAAAATGTTTCTATAATTCCCTGTTAAAAAAAGAAAAAAAAATCTAGTGCCTATTTTTTCTAATGCTTATACTTTTGTACCATTGAAATTTTTAGTTAATTTAGGGCAATATATAACACTCTGTATGTGTTTCGAATGTAAAGTAAGGTAATGCAATTTTTATTAAAATCACACAATTAACTGATTGGAAGAAAATCATATTTATTGATTTTTTTTTTCCGACTGAGTGAAAAAAATGCCTCGACCGGGAGTCGAACCCCGGACCTTTGACTTACAAGGTCAAGGCTCTACCAATTGAGCGATCCAGGCCGACAACCGGTCGGCATTACTCACTGAGACAAACTTTAGGCAGAAACATCTGGTCTATCATGTAGATAGCTCGACAGAAATGAGCTGTCTGCTTATATGTCAAGCTATCTACGTGATATACCAGATGTTTCTGCCTAAAGGTTGTCTGAGTGAGTAATACCGACCGGTTGTCTGCCTGGACAGCTCAATTGGTAGAGCCTTGACCTTGTAAGTCAAAGATCCGGGGTTCGACTCTCGGTCCAGGCATTATTTTCACTCAGTCGAAAAAATAATTCAATAAATATGATTTTCTTCCAATCAATTGATTGTGTGATTTAAAAAAAATTGTATATTTCTTTCTCCCATTGTTTAATGGTGTTTTCCTTTACCTGCGGCTTATTTCTCTCGAGTTATCTACATGATAGACCAGATGTTTCTGCCTGAAGGTTGTCTGAGTGAGTAATGCCGACCGGTTGTGGGCCTGGACTCAATTGGTATAGCCTTGACCTTGTAAGTCAAAGATCCGGGGTTCGACTGCCGGTCCAGGCATTATTTTCACTCAGTCGGAAAAATAAAAAATATTTCGATAAGAAAGGTAATAATTTTACACATTCGAAAATATCTCTAAGGAAAAAAGAAATATTACTATTATTATTATTAAATTTGGAAAAATCTCTTACAGCTTTAATTCTCTCCTACCTATTTCTTAAAATAACGAAGTATAAAATGTACTGATATCTCTGTAAGAGTTTTAGGTGATGAATATTCTCTTTCCATAATTAGAAATATGAAATACATCATAGAAATGTCTAATTCTGTACAGTAATATATATATATATATATATATATATTAATGCGAAATTAGAAGCTGTAGATCATAAATGAGTTTGAATTTAACTTGAATATATATTTTTATGCAAAAATATATCCGAAGTATTTTAAAATGTGTTTTTAAATAAAAAGATAAATAGACTTTAAATATAAAAACAGGGTGGGGACAGGCTATATTTTTTCCCTGATTCTTCCACCACTATATTTCTTTTGGAACTTTTGTAGTAAGTTTCTACTATTAAGTAAAAAAATATTAAATAAATATACAGGTGGGAGAATCAGGGAAAAAAGCGAGTCTGTCGCCAATCTGAAAAACAAGTCAATTACGCATACACGACAGTATATCATTACCTAATACACACAAAAATATGTGGTGTGTCACTCACACGACTTTCTCTTACCCTGAAATTTAATACTATAAATACAGATAATCATTTAAGGGATAATATAACGAGTACTGTTATGTAAACTTACGTTAAAACAATCCAAATTAGGCTTCGAAATAGATTTATTTGACCAATAATTCTTTGTCGGGGGCTATCTCCCTCCTCGAACCCCATTTTTTTACTGTACGTGCATTTATGTAGAATTCAAATCTGTTATTAAATTAAAAAAGTTTAATATTATTCAGACAACTTTCACACGCAACATCCCTTGAAACTCATCAATCTTAATCAAACTTTCCTAGTATCAAGCCTATTAACATCAAAATACAACGTTTGGATTGCCTTAATTTTCTTGTATTTAATTTATTCTAAGAGACATAGACAGACATCAAACGTTAAAAAAAAATGACTTTGGTATTCAGATATCCTTAAAACGTGTAAAAAAAAAAAAAAAAAAAAAACAAGCCATAACAATTTAGCTTAAAATGTACATTATTTACCATATGGCTATTAGAAATTAATTTCAATTCCTGAGCAGCTTTCCTGGACATGGTAAAATATTATAGCAATGCATTTTCAGTCACAATAAAGAAGAATGTTACGGCTTAAATATTAGCAGTCCTGCGTATTTTCTAAAAAGCATGTACACACCACATTGTGTAATAAATATAGTCCTATATAAATAACACACGATACAACATAAAATACACGTTCATCAATTTTCAAGCATTGTCGCATTATAATCTGTTTCTTTTTAGTAGCCCTGTAAACGAACAGTGATAGATTTCCATATCATATTCTACATGAAACATGTTATCACGTATATAAAAAATATATATTCCTTTCATTTGGTTCAGTGCAGTCTATAGATTTTAAACTCTACTTATCTGCATTTTCCTTCATAGATGTAATGTATTTGAATTCTCTTGGATGTCCCTGTACACAAACCATTTGCTTCATCTCAACGAGAACTTTCACATGCAACACTCCTTGAAACTTATTAATCTTGATGAAACTTCCCTAGTATAGTAACTTCAAAATAAACCATTTGGATCGCCTTAATTTTTTGTTTCTAATTTATTCTAAGAGACATAGACAAATATCACTAGCAGGCGACGCCCGCTTCGCTGGTCCCTATTTTTAAATGAATCACTAAAATTACTAAATTCTCAGAATTGCATTAATTTTTATCACGTGAAAAAAAAAAAGACAAAAAAAATCTGATTAGGCAAAATGTCGCACCGGGTTCTCACTATCTTTGGAAAAAATTCCCAAAATGCTCTAACTCTTATTTCTATTATTTTCTCCCTTCGCTCCCCTCCCGTCTATCCTAATAATTTTACAAATTCGAAAATATCCGCAATCGATTTGTAAGTATCAAAAACCTCTATGCACCAGTTTTGAACGATCTATCTCTATTTTACTTTTTTGCCCCTCCCAATAATTTTAAAAATTCAAAAATATCCGCAATCGATTTGTAGGTATCGAAAACCTCTATGTACCAATTTTGAATGGTCTAACTCTATTTTATTTTTTTTGCCCCTCCGCCCCCCCCTTCCCGGCCCTACTAATAACTTTACACTTTCGAAAATATCCCCATTCGACTTGCAGGCCTCTAAAACCTATCTGTACCAATTTTGAACGGCCTAACTGTATTTCTATTTGTTTTTGCCCATAGCCCCCCTTACCGCCCCACCCCCTTTCCGCCTCTCCTAATAATTTTACAAATTCGAAAATATCCCCAATCGATTTGTAAGTATCGAAAACCTCTATATACCAATTTTGAACGATCTAACTCTATATATATTTTTTTGCCTCCCCTCTCCCCTCCCCCTTCTCGCCGCCTCCTAATAACTTTACACTTTCGAAAATATCCCCATTTGACATGCAAGACTTTAAAACCTGTCTGTACCAATTTTGAACGGCCTAACTGTATTTCTATTTGTTTTTGCCCATAGCCCCCCCTTACCGCCCCTCCTATTAATTTTACAAAATTCGAAAATATCCCCAATCGATTTGTAAGTATCGAAAACATCTATATACCAACTTTGAACGATCTAACTCTATTTTTATTTTTTTGCTTCCTTCCCTTTTCTCGCCTCGCCTAATAACTTTACACTTTCGAAAATATCCCCATTCGACTTGCAAGCCTCTTAAACCTATCTGTACCAATTTTGAACGGCCTAACTGTATTTCTATTTGTTTTTGCTCATAGCCCCCCTTACCGCCCCACCCCAATTCCCGCCCCTCCTAATAATTTTACAAATTCGAAAATATCCCCAATCGATTTGTAAGTATCGAAAACCTCTATATACTAATTTTGAACGATCTAACTCTATTTTTATTTTTTGCCCCCCCCCCTTTCTCCCCTCCCCCTTTTCGGCCTTCGTAATAACTTTACACTTTCGAAAATATCCCCGTTCGACTTGCAGGCCTTTAAAACCTGTCTGTACCAATTTTGAACGGCCTAACTGTATTTCTACTTATTTTTGCCCATGCCCCCCCCCCCTTACCGCCCCTCCTAATAATTTTACAAATTCGAAAATATCCGCAATTAATTTGTAAGTATCGACATAAACAATTTTGAACGATCTAACTCAATTTTTATTTTTTTTGCCGCCCTCCCTCTCCCTTCCCCCCTTCTCGCCCTTCCTAATAACTTTTCACATTCAAAAATATCCCCATTCGAATTGCGGGCCTCTTAAACCTATCTGTACCAATTTTGAACAGCCTAACTGTATTTCTATTTGTTTTTGCCCCATAGTTTGCCCCATTTGTTTGCGCTCCACTCACCAACACTCAATTCTCTTCACTTATTAACAGTTACTAAGTTCTGTCCGCCTATTCACTGCTTTACCTTTCACCGAATAGTATTATTAATAGTGGATATAAAAAACAAAAGCAAAATGTTATGGAAATTCCCATATTCAATGCCAAATTAAAACGCATAATATTTAATACATCATTTTTTTTTCAATAATATATTATGCAAAATATCAGTTTTCTTTTATTTTCAGAATAGAAGCAATTTCACAATATCTGGACCATTTTGAGTTAAACCTTTAGCATATGACACCCCTTGGCGACTTTTAAGTTTTTGTCACTATTTGGCGAAAAATATTTTCCTCTATTTCCCTGTTAATAAAAAAAAAAAAAAAAAAAAAAAAATCCATTGCCTATTTTTTCTAATGCCTATATATTTTACTATTGAAATTTTTAATTAATTTAGGGAAATATATAATACTTTGTATATGTTTCGAGTGTACAGTAAGTTAATAATTTTACACATTCGAAAATATCTCTAAGGAAAAGAAGTTTATTATAATTATTTTATTTTGGAAAAATCTCTTACAGCTTTAATTCTCTACTACCTACTTCTTAAAATAACGAAGTATGAAATGTATTCATTTCTCTATAAGAGTTTTAGATGATGAATATTCTGTATAGTTAAATATATTCATATATATATTTATATATATATATATATATATATATATTAATTCGAAATTTGTATATTAAAGAAAAAAAAAATAAAAAAAATAGGGGGAAATAAAAATTGGGGAAACGTGTTGCGTACCGAGAAAACGGTGCTTGATTGGGTAAATAGTTGGCATATTCGGATTTTGGAGGTCATTTTACGTAAGATTCAGGAGGAGGAGTGTCAAGATTCGAAAAAAAAAAATACAGCACAATGTTATTTGAAAGATTTATTTATAAGTCTGAAAATGATTTTTTGTCATTATTATTAGTGTGCTTTAAAAAACTTGAAACCACAATAAAATCACTACATTTAAAAACTTTTAAATCCTCACAATATCTAAAAAATATTGCAACGAACTAATAGTTGTTTCTTTAATCTTGAAATTTTCTTATATATATATATATATATATATATATATATACATTATTTTTACTAGTACACTGATGACATTATAATTTTTATGACAATAATTTTTTCCCCAATTCAATCAAATTAGAATATCCTCCCCACCTTACCTTAACTCATAATCTCCTTAACAACAATTGCATTAGTTTCTTATATTTAAAACTTAAACTTGAAGGAAGTATTTTTTTTTATTAATACATCTGTTTAAGGTATTAATAATAATATAAAAAAATTGTGGTGGATGGACAGGCAGATGGAGGATGGGTGGTGGTATTTGACTGGTTGGTTGGGAGGGTTTGTTGTTGAATTAATTTGAAAAAAAAAAGGAAGGGATTATTGCTACTGCAAGTTACACTATTATGGGAAATTGTATTTCTCAGCTATCATATCCGTCGTGTGATGTCACTGTGTACGCACTATCACGTGTTACTACGTCACTGTTTGTTTCATCCTTTTCACTGTATGCGCACGCACCTAGAGGCGCACCTGTTTTTAATCAGAGATGTAAACCGTTGTTCGAGGGAAAGACGCTCCCGCTTATATGAAAACGAATGTTTCGTTTTAAAATGTAATACTTATGTACTGTCCCCTTTTTATTTCTTAATAAATGTTTTGTTGTTAATGTTAAGGTCTGTAGCTGTTTCCCTATATTTATGGGGGCTCGACCTATCCCGTTAAATTCTACCCCTAGCATCACGAAGCCGCTACTTTTGTTTTCTAAAACAGTAGCGTGAAAATGTTGTTCTTCAAAATATTATTCTTTAAGACGTTCTCAAGTGAACTGTGAACATTTTTTTTTTTTTTTTTTTTTGAAATTCTACGGACGATTATTTTATTTATTAAGATTTTACGATTCAAGAAATTTTTTTTTCTTCATTCGGACGTTTTAAAAAGGATACTTTCTGTTCTTCGTAAAAAGAAACATTTGAAGTTTTTCAATATGAAATATCAGCATTTTTCATGACGTTCTTTACTATAATGCTTCATTTCAATATGATTCAAGTTTTGTTCCTGCTGATGATTTTTTTTTCTACCTTCGTATCTACTGGATGTTGTTCCATAACAAACGTAATTCGCCGTTTTTTTTTTTTTTTTTAAGAAATACCAGCGCTGAAAGAAATATTGTTCTATATGCCAACTTCATGCCGATGATTTGAAATTTATCAGTGTGCTACTTTCTTCACCCGACGTTCTTGAAGTGATTCATTTCGACGTATGAGTTTGTTTTTCACACAATAAGAGCATTTTACATGAAATTCATGAATTCATCATCATCTATTTGATCCTGCTTAATAAAATAATTTAGTCAGCGCTGCATAGGACTGCCCTTAATGTCAGGTAGGAGCATGCATTTTTTTTTTCTCTCCTCTTTGCATGATAGTATATAAAGAAATTTTTTTTTTCATTTGTAGTTTAAATTTGGATTGAAATTCATTCATTGCCGTTTTAAAATTATTTGTTTGTTCATTTTTGTATAGTTAAAGCATTTTCTTCCCCCATATTTAATTATTTTCCCTCAATAAAGAGCTATTCTGTTCCCCAATAATTATTTATTGTTCCTAAAAATATATATGTTCTGGTTTTAAACCATTTTTTTTTTTTTCAATATTTACTTAAGAAAAAAAAAAAGAACATTTTTTTTTTTTTTTTTTTTTTTTTTATTTACTTCGGTTTCCTTATTTTATTTTTATTGCATCCTAAAAATGGCCCTTAAATTAGGCGACCTCCCGCTAGTTGCAAATTCTTTGAAATATTCTAAAACAAATACTATAAAATTACTTAACACGCTGTTAGGATACCCAACTTTTGATCATCAATTGCGTAAACGTATGCGAAATTTTAGCGGTTTTACTGCCGATTTCGACATTAATAAACATCAAGAACAGATTTTAAAAACATTTTCTTTGTCCGATTTTATATCAATCGCTAATTCGCTACACTTAGAACCAGTCGGTAGTAAGGAAAATTTATGTAAAGAAATTTTGAATGCACGTACTAATTTATCTGAGTTTCAGAAAACATTAGATACTAGTTTTTTGTCAGACGAAGATGATCTCAGTGGAAATAATCATTCTGTTGAAACCCCTTCTTCGATCGTTCCAACTTGGTTGATATTGTGAATTATGAACTCTTTATTCGTTAGATTTAATTGAGTGCATTTTGCTATTAATGACGTCCTACGTTTTATTTGTACAAAAGTGAGTCATTTTACAACTTAACATTTAATTCTTGTTAATAACTTTAAGCTTAAGATTAATTATTTTAGGTTTAACATTATTAAGATCAACTAATTAATTAAAATCAAAAGTAATTAATTAAATGGTGCCCCATATTCACTTAAATCATTAGTTAAAACATCTTCTATAAATAATACAACCTAATAGCATTTCTTGTTTAAATCTGAATTAATGTAACTGACATATTATTGTTTACCTAACTACACGATAGATGGCGCTTGCTCACTGCTCTATAAATGTTTACTGTCTTTAATTTTCCTTCCTTGAAGGTTTTAAAGTTCATTGATAAATGTAAATATTAAATATTTATCTAACTCAATAAACAATTAAACAGAGGATTTTATCGTTAATGAACTTGCTCAGTTGTTAATTCTTTATCGATTAATCGAAATTTGCAAATAATTTATTTTTAATTTCGTTAATTTGAGGGCAACTTCCTATTCTCGATGTTGTGTTGAAAGCTTTACAGTCGGTAACAAAAGTGTCCGAACACTAGCGAAAATTCCTATGTAAAAAAAGTACGCTTAATACAGTTTTGCTAAATAAATCCTTGCCGAATCATGTTCTTACACTGACTAAGATCAGGATTCGACAAGGATTTCTTTAACAAAACCGTATGAAGTGTACCTTTTTTACATAGGAATTTTCGCTAGTGTTCGGACACTTTTGTTACCGACTGTACATGTGATTACTCTGATTTTTTTCTATTTTTCTCTCTGGTTTCCTTGATGATTTGATTTAATATTTTATTTCATTTCTCATCCAAAATGTTTTTGCTGCTCGATCGGGGTATGAGCAATATATATTTGCTATTGTTAGCTATATTATTTACGAAATCTTTGCAGCTTTCACAGCTTTATGAAGTACATTCTCCCTAATGAGATTTTACTTCTATTTTTAAGTATTTATTATTCCAATTATTGTATCTGAGGTCCTTTATTTTCTCCGTCATTATGTTTAATGGTCTTTTTTCACTCAAGTGGGCGTAAGTGATTAAACGGTTTTTTGCTCTTATTGGATCTTAACATGTATCGCAACATTTCATGTGTTACAATCAGTTTTATTTTTCTTGTGTTGGTATTGACATGTATCTATTAAATGCTAAAATATTATGGTTAAATATTTATTAAGGTATCTATCATATATATATCTATATATACATTATCATTTACACTTAATTTTAGTGTACATTTAGCATTAAAATATGAAAAAGCTATATTAGGTAGTTATGTTGGATAAAATCTAATGATTTGTGAAATAGCGATATGACACTAACACAGTATGAAATAAATTTAACTTTAAAGTAATCTGATGACTACCACATTTCCATTCCTTTTTATTACCGTATATTTTATGCATATTTTCATGTTTATGACAATATTGAAAACCGCTTGCCTGTCATTTGATTTATTCTCGGGGAATTTTCATTCATAAAAATCGCAATGAAAGTTATTTATGTTATAATCATATAAATAATATTATATTTCCGTATAAATTTATATTCAAATTCAAAAGATAAATTTCTCTCTCTTTATATGTATTTTAAAATATTTCTCTGATTTCATGATACCATTCGTTTTTGGAATTAAATCTAATTAAATAAGTCACTAAATTTCAATTTATAAGACTCAAATACATTGAAAAAAACCAGAAACTAAATAAAAATGCATTAAAAAAAAAAGTTAAATTACATCAAAGCTCTATCTAAAAAGGCCAAATTATATAAGTTTATCTGAAAAAATTTTTAAAAATTATATGCTGTATTCTCTGTAAGGAATTATAGTCCTTAAAATTCTTTTCAATTAAATTATACTAGCTGGAACCCGTCGAATTCGACGATCATTTTATTGACCGTAATGTTTCAAAAAACATCGCATCATTATTTAAATGTATTTCAAGTTAAAACATCTAATATAATTTACGACATTTCACTTAAAAAAAAAGAGAAAGTCAGAAAAATGCTTATAAATAGAAATAGTATATATGACATTAATTTCAACAAAGTACAGTCAATGTGACGTCAAACTGACTCCAAATAAATAGTTCCTATCTTTCATTTTCTATTTCGTTTAATACTAAGACTACATGTTAGCTGACCCTATCCGGCGTTTCCCGGGCCCATGGTAATAACCTTAAATGAACCTTAAATTTGTATGGTTTTACATCTTTAACTTGATTTTGTTTGAATTTCTATTTATAAATAAAAGCATCGTGAAAAAATAATCAGCTGTAACCAAACAAATTACCTCGAACCGAACGAAACTCTGCCTTGTGACCTTGGTGCCTTCGGTAGCGCATACGCCTGCCGCTAATAACATAAAAATATTCCCAAAAATTAACCTGGAACCAAACGAATCCGCCCGGCAATGACCGGGCCCATGATAATAACCTTAAATGAACCATAAATTTGTATGGTTTTATATCTTTAACTCGATTTTGTTTGAATTTCTATTTTTAAATAAAAGCATCACAAAAAAAAAAAATAATAATAAATAAATAAATAAATAAATAAAATAAAAAATATCTGTAAAAAAAAAAAAAAAAAAAAAAAAAAAACTCAAACAGAACGGAACTCGGGCTCGTGACCCGGTGCCTGTGGCAGCGTAATAAGGCCGCTAATAACACGAAAATTTTCTCAAAAATTACTCTTGCACCGAACGAACCTCTGACTCGTGTTACCTCTGCCTGTGACTGCTGCACTGTATAGCAGGCATGCATGCTACAAACGCGTTGCAAATTCCACTTTCCTCCACCAAGGGGTGCAGTATGTTGTATACGAACATCACCAATCGCCTTGAATTTCCAAGACTTTTCAAATAAGGTGTCACTGGTGGTGAATCCTTTAGTTGCCCTTTCCACCGCCATGGGGCACAGCGTGTTCTATACGAACAACACCAACGGTAAGGAAGTACCAAGACCTTTAAAATAAGATATAAAATAAGATATATACTGCAAAATCACCTAGTTCCATTTTTAACCACCAAGGGGTGCAGTATATTGTGTCCGAACATCCCCAATCAACATGAAATTTCAAGACCTCTATCACCAATCGTCTTGGATTTCCAAGACCTTTCAAGTAAGGTGTCACATGGTGGTGTCAACTGCAAAATACTTTAGTTGCACTTTCCACCGCCAGGGGGCGCAGTGTGTTTTTTACGAACATCACCAACGGTCAGTAAATCCCAAGACCTTTAAAATAAGATATAACATGATAGGGTCTGCAGCAAAATCACCTAGTTCCATTTTTCACCACCAGGGGTCGCACTATATTGTATGCAAACATCCCCAGTCGACATGAAATTTCAAGACCTTTAAAATGAGGTGCTACATGCGTGGGTCTAGAACGGATTTCCCTCTCAAACTAATTTCCCCCCTCCCCCCCCTCCAAATTTACTTTCCCCCTTTCCCCCCCTTTAAAATCGAAAATTCCAAATTCGCAGAAAGTGATTTTTTAGTATTCGACTCTAGTCCCCATATGTACAATTTCTTCACCGTGAAGTAATTTGAAGCTTAGTTAAGCTCGTAAACGTGTTTTTAACCCGGGGGGGGAAGGGTGGGAACCGGTTTCCCACCCTTTTCCCCCGGAGGTGAAACGGTTCCCCCCCTCCCCCCGAGGAGGGAAACCGTTCGACTTTTTTTCATTTTTCTCTTCTCATAGCACATCTACAGACCTTTTTTTAGACACCTCAACCAAATTTTTACACCAAGTAGTTCTCTCATTATAGTGGAGACAGACAAAAACATGTTTCAAATTAATATATAGATTCATTAAAATGATTGTAAAAAATTAAATTAAATTAATATATTTAAAATTAAAAAAATTAAAAAAAAAAATGAATATCTTAAAAATGGAAGATTTTTATCTTTTGTTTATAAAGTGATTACTATATTTTATTTTCTCCCGGAGAAAAAAAAATACATATATCACTTAGTCAGTAAGTTTATTTACATTTTTTTCCCCATATGCTATAAAAATTTCAGCATAGGAGCACTTTCTGGTAAGTAAATTGTATTAAACAATACAATATCAAGAACGTTTTCAAAATAAGATTGTTCAAAATTTAATTTTGAAGCAGTTTTGACCCTTATGTGAAAAAGTTTCCTATTCTAATACGTTTTGACACCTAACAATAATATGCCAAGAAAGGTGCAATATATATATATATATATATATATATATATATATATATATAAATTTACCAGGTTTTTGATACATTTGTACATTTGAAACAAAGTCGTGTTATAAAATAACCATCTCAAATGCGTATTTGTAATAATTATTATAATTACTGACATCATGACCTGTGGGGGTTACCGAAAAGGTAGAGTCAACCCCAACCGTAGAGGAATAACGTTGTGGTGGAATATCTTTGAGTGGTTGAGTGGTTGGGTGTCTTTTACGTCCCACTAGTGCTGCACTATGTAAAATTGGTGACTTACTGAGGCTTGAACTTACTGACTAACTGAGGTATAATGCGGAGACATGACATCACAGTTTCGATCCACCATGGAAGGTCATGTCTTCGGCGAGCCTCTAAAGATGAATCCAATACCGTCGCCAACTGCTCAATACGTAGCTCTAGTGCGAAGCAAAGCCTACTCGACGTCAATCTCAGTTATGATGCGTACCTGATGATTTTTCATTCTTTTTTCTTTATTTATCTTTACAATTTCAAATTAAGTCTTATACTAATTTCACTACCCAATTTAAATTTTAATTTATCAGAAGCCAAATTATTATTAGTTTTTCTGGGATGAAGCTCTTATGACAGTTAAACCAAATCATTAAAAAAAAAAGTCTCAAAATAAAATTTATGTTTGACGACCCAGTTTTCGTACTTCCCCCAGGTAGGACAGTTTTAGTGTAAGACCCCTATGACGACATTTACATTTTGCGCCTTGTTGACGGTGTTTTTTAATTTATTTTATTATTTACTCATTTTGGCATTTTTTTTTTCTTTTTTTTTTTTTTTTTTTTTTTTTGTTAAAAGAAACTTATTTCACTTTTTATTATTGCGTGTCCTTAGCCAATTTATGTCAAAAGTTCATATTTCATTTATATCTTTAAAGTAATAAGTTTAAAATAAAGCTTGCAAAGATTGTAAAGAAGCAATTTTTAAAAATAAATTTTTTCATAAAATGATTTCATCACATTGTTAATAGTCTTTTATGAGTTAATGCAGTCAAACAACTAACACTATTTATACTATTTTAAACAGGAAATTTGCGTTTGTGAACCAAAATGCTCCAGAATACTATTTCAATGTTCTGTTTTATTTGTTTGGATGGATGCTAAAAATTGTTTCGAAATTCTGAGCACGAATAAATTAAAGACATATACTTTTTTTGTTCATTTTTTGGAAAATGAAATGTTATAAAAAAAAAAAAAAAATACGCGCACGTTCACTATGGTGCACTGGTGGCTCATAGGTCCTGCTCTCAAAAGTGGATGAAGAAAAATGCCACGTCTGATTCCAGATCAAGTACATCAGAATGGATACTGAGCCTTGTACAAAAAATGCCATGTCTGAAATCTACTCTTAATCTTCACCTATTTTGTAATGGAAAGTATTTTTCTATCTCTCTTAGTTTACGAGATAATCGCTGTATCATCTATTTTGAATCACCCGGTATATATATATATATATATATATTCAGCGTGTTCCAAAAGTCCCACACACCCCTCCTAACTCGAAAATGAGTCGGAATTGTGAAAAATAGCGGAACACATGTTCAATGAATTCAAGAGGGTCCTCTTTTGTTTAAAAAAATTTGGGCCCGGGAAGGGTAGGGAACCCGCTAGGGAGGGCAACTTTAAAATTTCAAATGGGAAAGTATGTCTTGCGATACATCCCTGGAAAATTCTTTTCAAAACAAGGAATTTCATATAAATAGCTTTGCTCTACGTTGATTATTAAAGGAGATACATGAGTTTTTAGATTTTTGAAATGTGGATTTTATACTTATGTTTCCCCTTTAATACCCATTGCAGGACTAAACTTGTTATATTAAATTCATTCTCTTAAAGAGATGTGTCCAGGAATGTATCACAAGACATACTTTGCCCAAAAATAGTTGGACCCGGACAAGGGAGTAGTAGGAGTGCCGCTAGGGAGGGCAACTTTAAAAATTCAAACTGGAAAATATTTCGTGTGATACATCCCTGGAAACGTTTTTTCATGAAAATGAATTTGATATACATAGTTTTGTCCTGCAATGATTATTAAAGGGGACACATAAAAATAAAGTACACATTTTAAAAGTCTAAAAACTCATGTTTCTCCTTTAATAATCAGCGTGGGACGGAGCTATTTATATCAAATTCATTGTTTTCAGAAGATGTTTCCAGAGATGTATCAGAAAACATAGCCTCCCATTTGAAATTTTAAAGTTGCCCTTCCTAGCGGCCCCCGAGTCCCTTCGGGCCCAAACTTTTTTCATCAAAAGAGGTCCCTCTCGAATTCATTGAACACGTGTTCCGCCATTTTTCACAATTCCGACTCCTTTTTGAGTTAAGGGGGGGGGGGTCTTTTGGAACATCCTGTATATATATATATTTATTTAAATTTAAATACAGTATTTGTGTTTTAAAGAAATTCTATGGACATTTTAAAACGAAAAAAAAATAAAGTTCAAAAATATTTGGTGGATATTCTTAAGAAATATAAATAAATTGTTTAAACAAATTTGATATTTATTATTTATGTTAATTATAATCTCTGCTCGATATGAATATCTAAACGTCTAGTTTAAAAAAAATCGATTTTGTTATCTAAGTATACTTATCTAAATCTTATAAAACATATAAATTTGAAGTATAAAAATAACAACATTTTACACACACATATCACACATATGTATATATATATATATATATATATATATGTATAAAGAAAGTTTTTTTTTTTTTTTTCTGAAGTAAACATGTCTGTTATAAAGTATAGATAACTGTATACAAAGTACTTATTTCAAAATTTCTTATAATGAAAATATTACAGAGTTAAGGTGTTTGGCACTATGCTAGATATCATTGGTGGATACGATATATATCAACAAGAAGCATTTGATTTTATGAGTAAAGAACATCATAAAATAAATATATAAATAACAAATGAAAAAACAATACTTAACATATTTCTTAAAGGTGAAAATTAAAACCAAATTAAAGAAACTGTATTATGAAACTTAAGGGAATTATATGTTAAATTTTTCTATATATAAAGAGTGAAGAATAGTAACATAGAATATAAAAGAAGATAAATTTTGCTGTTTTATTTCAAATATTATCTAATTATTTGCAAAGGAAAAATTACTTAATTATTTTTCAGAACATTTTTAAAACCGATCATCTTTCTGGCTTCCATCCAATTATTTAAATAATAAACTATCTTTATCGTCAAACAAAGAGAAGTCTTACATTAAAGATTTAGAAAGTTGAAAGTGTAATTAAAAATCTCATGATATTCGCTAATATATGATTCAAAAGAAATTACACTTCACGCTGTAATTAACTTCATGCAAACATTAATTTTCTTTAGTTTTCTATAGTTATAAATATTGAATTTAGGTATTGGTGAAAGATTTTTACCTCTGTTCTTGATTCTTTTTTTTTTTTTTTTTTTTTTTTTACGTTTCGAGATTTAAAGATTACGAAAATTAAACATGAATGCTGTATCTGTTTGTAGGTTAGTCAATATACTAGCGTGTAAATTAATCCATGCATTAATGCGTTATTTAATTCATTCTGTATTCACATTCTTCTAAATTTAATAGAAAATTGTTTTTGTTTCTTTTAAAAAAAAACGAATTTGGGTTTTCGATGGATTTAAACCTTTAAAGAGGTATAAAATATAATTTAAATATTTTTTGAAAATGTTTGCCTCCGTGTCTCTCTGTGAGTGCGTGACAAAATTTTGTGGCAAGTGCATCTCAGAAACTACTGCACAGAATGTCATAGAAATTGATATGCAGTTGCACCATGATGGTATATTAGTTCCTGTTGACTTTTGGTGAAAATCGTCCAACAGATGGAGTTGCCATCCTGCTTTTTCTAATTTTTTAACATGGTGGTATAAGAGAAAATCTCGTATAAATGTGCATAAAGATAAATATTTTTGTGAATCATCATGAAATAAAAAAGAATTATTTACAAGGGAAATAGTCAATTGGGAGGTTTTTTTTTCTGTATATGTAGGAGTATCGCTTTCTTACTGGGTAGAAATGCCCCGAAGCGGCAGATTTTTATCATGGTATCTTTCTAAAGAGCTTCGAAATACCTTTAAAACGAATTGTTAAACTGTCGATCTGTGATAATTTAAAATAATTATTTTTTTTTCTTAAAAAAAAAAAAAAAAAAAAAAAAGAAAACTTTAGAAAAAAATCACGTTTTTTTAAGATCCCAGCAAAACCACAAATGACGGCCAACACAAGGCCAAGTGCTGTTTGCCAGCAGTAGTTGCAGCTGTCCCGCCGGTGGCAAAAGTTAACGGTGCCGTAGGGAATATGCTACGCCGGCCGTCAGTTGGCCATATTCGATCGATCCATTGTTGGCAGCCTGCTGTAAGTTAAAAATAAGTTAGTGGGCCAGTGAATGGATCGTTGCTGGCAGCTAGCAGTATGATGAAAATAGGTAATAGGCCACTGTTGGCAACCGGCATTAGGTTGGAAATTAGTAGTGGGCCAGTGTTGGGCCACCTGGGGGCAAACATAATTTTTCTATGTTATTGCTGGCAGCCTGCAGTGGGCCAGCTTTGGCAAACATAAAAAATTATATTACTGCCGGCAGTCTTCGTTGGCCCTTTATATTTTCCCATCAGTGGGCCAGCAGTGATTTGGTTGTAGCTAGTATATTTTGTGTTATTGGTGATACCCTTAATTTTATTTGTGTTTTTTTTTCTTTTTTTTTTTTTTTCTCTCTTTCTCTTTTTTCTGATGAGGCAGCAGCCTGTTTTTTCCATGTATCCAATATTTAATTTCATTTTCTACATTCATTTTTAAATACTATTTACAAGTATTTGATTCAAAAACTATACTTACACATTCAGGATTTCTAGTGCAGCATATATAGGAAATATTCAGTTGATCCATTTTCCTTAAATGCAACTCTATGATAGGTTTAATTATTTTGTTTTCAGTGCAAATATTTGTTTATTATATTTTTACTTTCTTCTATCTTCAATAGAAGAAAGTCTTGGATTCGTAAAAATTTTCGAATTCCGGTTTTCGTCTGTCTGTCTGTCTGTCTGTGTCTGTGTGTGTGTGACAAAAATTTTGTGGCAACTGTATCTCCGGAACTACTGCTCACAATTGCATACAATTTTATATGTAGATATACCTTGATCTAAATTAGTGCCTATCAACTTTTGGTGTCAACCGCTCAACAGGTGGCGCTGCTATACAACGATTTCCGCAATTTAAGGGAAGGCTGTATCTCAGGTTCTATTGCATATAATCAAACAAAACTTGATATGTAAGAAGGTCATTATGAGATATTACGCTGGTTCAATTTAAATGCTCAACGGCCAAGCTGCTATTCAGCGATTTCTGCAATTTAAGGGAAGGCTATATCTCAGGAACTACTGCACAGAATTGCATATAACTTTATATGTAGATGAATCTTGACATAAGTTAATACCTTTCAACTTTTGGTGTCAACCGCTCAACAGGTAGCGCTGCTACACAGCGATTTCTGAAATTTAGTGAATTTGTTTAGGAAAATATAGAAAAAAGTCTTGTGGTGTCCACAACATACTAGTTTTAGGAATGAAGGGATTTATGTTTTCTTTTAACGTGTTCATACTTCAAATGGTTTAACTTTGTTGTATTATTTGATATAAATAAAGGTAACTTGACATGTGAAAATAAAAATAAAATATTGAAACAAAAAATGTTATGTTTATGTATGTAATAAAGAGAACATTGTAAAAAACACCATTAACTAAAAAAAAAAAAAAAAAAAATAGCAGCAATTGTTTTTGGTCTAAATAGCACAAAGGCCCTTCATCAGGCGAAACAAAATGGGCATGAGTGCAGCAAAAATGATTTGCTGCATTCGTGCTTGTTGTTAAATTGACGAAGGGATATGGTATTATTTCAGCCTGAAAGAACTGATGCAATTTTTTTAGCAGTTATTACGTTTATTTACAAAGTTTTATTTTTATTACTATCAGGCTTTGCCCGCTTTGCTGTCTCTACAGTTAAACGAATTAAAAAAAAAAAAAAAAAAAAAAAAAAAAAAAAACAGAAAGAAAGAAAGAATAGAAAATGAATAAATGAAAATATATATTTTTTATATTACTTTAAAATTAACAACTAAAGTAAAGTCACTGAAATCACACAATACGAAGTTCCGATTCTCCGCTGCATTTGACAACGTTTCCGTCTTTTGCGAATGTTTGACCCGGGTTCCCACTGCCTTCGACAGCGCCTTATTCGAGAGGTTCAATTGATGTGTTTATCGGCAGACAAATTGTGTTACCATTATTCAAGAACTACAGTTTTATTATATTTCAGCATCTATTAAACATTTGAGTTTTGGTACCATGTATCAGGGAATTTATTTAAACGAAATAGTTTTCCTAACGTTCGCTCTGCTGTACTAAATTTATATTTAAAATAAATTTATTATATTATAAATTTATAATATTATTAATATAATTAAAATATATAAAAATATCAATATAATATAATTATTCCACATTTATGTATTCATATCTCAAAAATTCTGTCAGCAGTTTCGCGTCAAATATAATATTAAGATATGCTATTAACGCTATATCAATCTTATGAGTCAATTATGTTTTGTAGTGTTTAAATACTACTTCCAAATTTAAATATTTTATTTTGATATGTTTATTTTAATAATAAATAGTTAGTCATATTTCCAAATGTATGAAAGAGCTATACTTCGCTATTTACAACTATTTCACTCGTGCCTACTTTATTCATATAATGAATGGTCATGGAATCATTTGGACCTGAAACTTTTATTATTATTATTATTATTATTATTATTATTAATGTTTTTTACAGCTTTATAAATTTACAAAGTTCTTTATTTACTTTTTTCAACGCCAGTTCTTCATTACATTTTTTGCTGTAGTAAGTATATGTTATACAACCAATCTCTCTCTCTGTCTTGTTTTAGATAAGTTTTTCTTCAATTTATATTAAAATAATAAATTATGCTAGAAAGGTTTTAGAGAATATTTAGTAAAATGACAGGAAAATTAGTATTGAATGATGAAGAAAGTAAGTAAACTTTATATATAATTAAGAAAAACAGTCGTTTCCACTCAAAATAATTAAGCACGATACATCATCAGGAAAAGATATGTTGACTACGAGTTCAGCATAATATCATCGACGAAATGTAGTAGCGTGACAACAGCATGTCTGCAAAATCTTGAAGTCGACAACTGAGTTAAAAACTATGTTTGCCGTACAGCGAAGATTAGAGATTCAAAAATTTCAATTTTTAAAAGGTGTCGTTTTTTCTGTCATTTTATTAATATCAAAATTCCTATGTTCGTATCTATTTTTTAATGTATAAAAAGTAGAAAAAATGGATGCATAAGAATGTTTTAGGCTACAAAATTTCTTCCCAATAGTGGGATTTCGCAATTATTAAGAAAATCATTAGAAAAAAAAATTGAATAATTCTGACAACAGTAAAATAAGTACAGACAAATCGACCACTTTAAAATAATGATAATAATAATCTGCACGACTTTTATCAGTTATTACTACACATATTTTATTTTACTCCTTTTTATTATTATTATTATTATTATTTTAAAATAAAGTGGTCAGTAAACATAAAATTGATTTATCCATTTGTACATCTGATAATTTTCCTATTAAAGCAAATTTATATAGTCGGTAACAAAAGTGTCCGAACACTAGCAAAAATTCCTATGTAAAAAAAGTACACTTCATACGGTTTTGTTAAATAAATCCTTATAGAATCGTGTTCTTAGACTGACTAAGAACAGGATTCGACAAGGATTTATTTAACAAAACCGTATGAAGTATATTTTTTTTACATAGGAATTTTTGCTAGTGTTCGGACACTTTTGTTACCGACTGTACATACGTCGTGAAGATATAACAAAGAGAGTTCACATACAAAATTAAAAAAAAAAAAAAAAGAAGTTTTTTGAAACACTCATTTCCAATATTTGTAATTGCTTCCACCTAATAAGAACTCTTGTGAATTTCCCTGTAACTAGCAAGTATTACATGCTAAAGAGCGAGAAAAAAGTGATTTATGTAACGAATTTGAAGAAAGTTAGAGCCGTTTATGAGATATCTTCTGTTGGTCCCATAGGGTCCGTCAGCGGCCGAACGGTTCTGCGCTCAAAGCTGGTAGATGGGAGGTGTTGGGTTCCCAGGTCGAGCTCATCAACCTAGCCGTTCGGAGTTTTCCATGGTTTCCTCCGAAACTCGCGTAAATACGGGCTAGGACCCCTTAGAAAGACCCCCATGGAGCGCATTTCCCTTATAAGCCTAGGACACTTACGGAGTCAATCGGCCTTAATGCCTACAACCCACCAACCAACTGTCGGTCCCACTGACAATTTTCAACAAAACTTAGTAAGCACATCTGTTCACTGTAAGATAACAATTACATACGGAATTATATCTAAAAAGGGAATTAATATAGCGTGTTTGAAGAAAATCTATAAAGCTGTTTTTAAAAGAAAGCACTCGTGGGGCTTAAAATTGACGAATATTTATAGAACGTTTATCAATTTCCCTGAACTAACACATACAAAAGGACAATCAAAACAAAGTTTATATAACTTTGAAGAAATTCCCCAGTTTTTGAGATATAGCCAATTCAAATGTCCAGTTTTCAAAAACTGTTGGAAAAATCATCTGTATACTATACCTGTCTTAATTCAGAAGTTCGTCGTTCTTTATTAGTTTTGTATATATGATAGTCAGAAAAATTCCAGAAACATACTGACATATATACAGTAAAGACACACAAACACACAGACCACTTGCCAAAAACCACTTGACTCAGGAGACCTTAAAATATGTAAATTAGGTGAAAACTCGATGTCGAAATTTTTGACCGAATACAATGCTTTCATTATCTACGGTACTCTGATTATGGATACTACTACTACTACTAATAATAATAATAATAATAAAAACTAGTAGACTACGCCCGCTTTGCTGGTCACTATGTTGAAATGAATTTTCAAAATAATTGGACCAGTATTGATGTTTTACATCACATTATTAAAAAAAAAAAAAAAAAAAAAGCAAAGGAAACTAAAATTATTTTATTGAAATTGCTCTAAACCTCGCTTCGGGTACTCGCTACCTACGGCAGCTCATTTTCCATCCGCATAGTAGTGTGAGCACCAGAGCACAGACAGACACATAGATACTTCATACATAATTTTTTTTTTTTTTTAACACACTTAACATTGCGAGTATTTTTCGTTTTCATCCCATGCTAAATCTATGGATTTTTAGCATACCCCCCCCTCTATTTATACATTTTAAAGTACGAGAGGTCACAAAATAGAGGTCACTTCATGAATCTTTATACTCTTCATGCGATGATGACATATATTACACCTACAAACTTTTAGCTGTATACTTAATCAGAACAAAAACCCTTAACGGGTTAAAAGCTTGTGACGCAGCATTTTATTTCGATATGAATTGGAAATATGGGTCTTAAAAGTAATGATATCAAATTTGAGTGACGCTTTGCTATTAATTGAAATATATTACATAGATTTTCTTATTTCATCATTTGTTTTGTTTTTTCTTCTATTTACATCACAGTGTATACATAATATTTTCAACTTCAGCACGAAAAAATATATAGAATTTACTCCCTGATACTTTTTCATCTGCACCTCGTGAATTCAAAATATGAGTTTTAAAAGAAATGATATAGTTTCTGTGACGCCTCAGTGTTACTTTAAAAGATTTATTTTTAGATTTCATTACAATTACTTTTGTTTTGTTGAATAAAGTATATTTACACATTGAAATAATGCTTTTAATTTTCAAATATACTGTCAAATAATCACACTTTTACTGAATTTATATTATAAATTGAAATTATCTAGTTCAATAAATTGATTTGTCTATTGCGTCACGCTATCCAAAACTGAAAGTAAAAATTATGTAAATGTTTTCTTTGCATCACACAATCTCTTTGCACACATTTTCACTTAGTACTATGATACAAAGTAACATTTACAAAATTTTTACTTTTTTTTTTTTTTTTAATATTTGAAATTTTTCATAATTTGGAAATTTTTTCTGCAAAAAGCATTTATGTATTTTTGTACTTGCTGGATTTTTTTATTTTAAGTATATATGTTGAAACTGACAAAGTAAGAATTTTTTTAATATGATATATATATATATTTTTTTTTTTTTTTTTTTTTTTTTAAAGAGCATTTTGTAAATAAAAAAACTGACAAAATTGATTTTTTTAAATCTTGCCAAAAGTTAGGCGTAAAGTGATGATTGTGATTTTATGGATGTTACCGCTAAAGTGTTAGGATGAACTATAAAGCACTTATGGATGTAACACAACATAAACAAGAAAAAACACATAAGCAAGCAAAGCTGCGTCACTTTCTACATAAGCAAGAAAAAACAGTTGTTTGCCAATGTAAAAAAACTATGAGTCAAGGAATGTAAAATATAAATAAATAAAAATAAAATGTTAAAAAATTTCTGAAAACTTTAACAATGCAACACTGTAATCATTGTAGTGAGACGATAATTAAGAATATTTTTAATTACATTTAATATGAAAATTATTAAATGTGAAAAATTTAATAAACAGGGATGAAACTACCAAACGAAACCTTCCAAAACCCCGAAGTGGCTAATCGAACAGTCAGTGCGATTAGTGTACAGGCTATTCAGACCATCTTTTCGAAGAAGAATAAGTTAGCACTGATAAGAGTAAAATTTAGAAATAATACAATGTGTCTCATCCCCGTGCATGAAAAATTATCTTTTTACTTTTTTTTTTTGAGTGAGGGAGTGGGGTAGAGATTAATTATTTTCACAGAAATTTTGTACTCTAAATGATGCTCAAATTCTTCAAAAAAGGGCAATAATAAACAGTTTGAAAATTGAATAATAAAAATAAAAAATGTAACATGAAAACAGATCTTAGTAAATTTGAGTATTTTTAATCTTTGAAAAAATCTTTGCAATATGTTTGTTTATGAATATGAATAAATGTATAACATAAGAATAAATCTGCATATTCAACTACATAGATGTCATTTGGCTTTTTATTTCTTTTCCTTCTAAAAAAAAAAAATTAATTAAAAAAATTAAACCGTTCCAATATAATTCGATGCAAACCAAACTAGTACTGCACCGAGTAGCACTTTGACCGAGTAACCGAGTACTCGGCCTTTTACTACTTAATTTAAGATGCATGCATGAAAATTTACATATGAAATGAGATTATTAAAATAAATATTTTATCATTTCAAACATGATAGACTTCATTAATCTTCAAATTCTAGAAGAGTAAAAAAAAGATAGGTGGTTTTGGGCCATAATTTGCAAAACAACAAATTTGATTATTAAAATATATTTTTAATAACATTTCAGTGTATTTACCTTTTTCATAATTATTATTTTTTAAATTAAAAATCAATCTTTTCTTACAGTTTTAAAAGTGTCTTACTTTTATTTCCACAAATATATAACTAATGTTTTATCTACTATTTTAGTATTATATAAGGGTTCTTTTTTCTAAAATATTTTATTTTTGTCTGTTTTACAGATACAATTTTATGTACTAAGTTTTTATTAAAAAATTGCATATTACACACATACAAGATGGTTATACTTAAATACTTGTAACTAAAAGGGATAAGCTCATACCATGAATTGTCGCTATACCGAGTTTGGTTGCATACTCGCCCATTTTAACTGCGAAAACTGTTTGCAGCAAAAGTTTAATGACTTTATATTTATATTTTCGTAATTTTTTAGTTTAGTTATTAATAAACAACTCTTATGAATGTTACATTTCTTTCAATAATATATAAAAATAATGAAATTCTTACAACTACTCGGTATTGGCGGAATACTTAGTCCAAATTCGCCCGAGTAACGATTACTCGGCAAATTAGCCGAGTACCGAGTACTCGGTACAGCTCTAAACCAAACCCAATTTTCTATACAAATATATGTATGATTTTTCTGAAAATGACTTTTGTACTTATTTTGTAATGCTTTCTAACAACAATGTTGAAATAAACATGGATTGTAGATCAATCGCATTATACACTTTCAAAATGTTAAAAGTTTGAATTTGTAGTTGAAACCAGCAAAATCATTAGTACAGGGCGCGAAATTTCCTCTCGCCATTGGTGAGTGGAATTTTTACTGTGGCGAGTAAAAATTTGGTCTAGTTATAGGTAGAGTTCTTATACGATAAGGTGACAGAAAACATTCTTTTTATAGATTTAAATATGGCAAAATCTTGCCATCTTATAACCTCTTATTTAACCTCTCCTTTTTCTCTTCTTTGAGTGTCGAGTCTGTGTGCGCGTTGCCCGACAATCGTCCCAGCCTGAGAAAGGAAAAATGCATAAAGTAAACGCATAAAAGTTTTAATCTCTAGGCAGTTTCGTTTCTCGCACTGTGATTTCTTTAAGCAGAGTGAGAATAGACAAGTAGAGAGCCTCTTTGCTAGACGCCCGCAATCCAAGAGAAAAAAAATGCGAAAGTTTGTCTATGCGATATTGGCGCATGAAAATGATCCCGAGCCCTTTTAAAGATACTGCCTATGTTTATTTTGTTGAATAATGATCAAAAAACAGTTAACATTTTCCAGTTTTTGCTGAAACACCAAGAATTTATGCTTGTTATGATTTGTAAGCAACAATTTTATCGAACATGTAATTCCGAAATGGCTATTTCAAATGACAACAATGAACAAGTTATACACATCGACATTCCGTCTGATCATAAAAATAAAATGGACGAAAAAAACATTTCTGATGTAAAAAGTTAAATATATAAATAGGTAAATAAGGAAGCTTAATCTCGCATAATAAGATTTTCACAGGGTGTTGATTGAAAAAGTTTTTTTTTTTTTTTTTTTTTTTTTTTTTTTTTTCCTCTTCTTTTTTTTTTTTTTTTTTTTTTTTTTTTTTTTTTTTAATGACTCTTCCCATTGATAGATATTTTAACCTTTTTTTTCAGATCTCAAATATAATGCATTATAATGATTTTTGATTATAGATGATTATGAGACATGATGATATATACGATACACTTTTAATATATATAATTTTAGACATATTTGTAAAAGCATTTCAGATAGTTAGAAAAAATAAAAAACCCAAAATGCGTAAAACAGAAAAAAAAAAAAAAAAGACAACCCTATTTTGCAGTGAGTATAACTTTTTTTGGAGTGAGTGTAATCGGAGTTGAAATTTTAGGCCCTGCATTAGTATATTACAGAGAAAATTCAAGATCAAACAAGCAAAATCATTATTATGACCAACACAACAAGGAAGCGGTCTGAATAGCCTCCACTAATTGTACTGATGGTCCAAATAGCAATGGCCACAAAAACCCTGAAAACTAATACCTGCATGCAGATAGGGCACACTTATATTACATGGCTACTTATTATAAGTGATATTTGAAGAGTTCTTAATACATTTTAAGGAAACAACTACATTTTAATTAAACATTAAAAATGAGTAATTTCTGCCAAAACAAAATTATTTAACATGAAATTCAGAGAAAGCAAAAATTTCAAAAACCCTGAATTCAGGGATAGCCCATGAAAAGTTTCACCCCTGAATAAAGCAACACTAAATAGTTATTAAAATCTAGTTTTCTGTGAAAAATTTTTATAATTATCTTATTAAAATACAATTTATATATATAAGCAAGAAAAAACAGTTGTTTGTCAATGTAAAGAAAACTATATGACTCGAGGAATGCAAAATATAAATAAATAAAAATAAAATGTAATGCATAAGCGAAAAAATAGAAACACATTTAGACCGTTCAAAATTGGTACAGATAGGTTTTAGAGACCTGCAAGTCAAATGAGGATATTTTCGAAAGTGATTAATATAGCCGTTAGTTTCAGTAAACTAATGTAATTTTATTTTTTATTTTATGATATACAGGGTGATCCAAAAGTCAGGACAAACTTTAAAAATGAATAATTCTGAAACGAATCAAGATACAAATATACGGTTTGCACCAAACGGATGGAAAAGAAGCCGGGTTTTGTGTGGCAAAGAAATAAAAAATAGTTCTGTCGGCGACCAACAGATGGCGCTGTCGTAATTCTGATGTAGGATTATGCAAAGCAAAAAACGATATAAAAAGGAACAACTACAGCAGGTAATTTTAGTCGAAGCTTATATGCATCGAAATATCGCATTCTCAGTCGCTACTTTAATCACGCATGGCCTCCAAGATCTCCCGATCTGACACCCTGTGACTTTTGGCTGTGGGGATTCTTGGAAGTCAAAAGTGTTCCTTGACCAACCGGCATCAGTAGCAGCACTGAAAGACGCCATCCGCCAAAATTTGTCTGCCATAACGCAAGAAATGCTACTAAATGTTGTGAACGATGTGGTGAATCATCTCACAGCTGTACTTCTGAATGATGGACATTGAACAGTTACTGTAGTAGTACTAATTAACTGTAATTAAGCTGACTTGTAAGTTGTCAACATTTTTTTTCATTTGCAAATCATCTTTTGGTGAAATAAAACACTATAGCGCCATCTGTTGGTCGCCAACAGAACTAATTTCTTTCCTTTGCCACACAAAACCCGGTTTCGTTTTCATCCGTTTGGTGCAAACCGTATCTTTGTATCTTGATTCGTTTTCGAATTATTCGTTTTTAAAGTTTGTCCTGACTCTTGGATCACCCGGTATATAAACAAACACTTACCTGAAAAAAAGAAGGGTAGTGCAAAAAAAATATATACAGTGTGACTCCCGAATGTCGGATTTTATAATTGGTGACTGAAATAAAATTGTCTTAGTATGTGACAAAATTTTTAATAAACACATACGTGAAACAATAATCTTTCAGTCTAGTTGATCATCAAAGACCCGTTATAAATGTAATCTACAATGCTTCTCAATAAAAAATTGTATTGATTTTGGGAAAAAAAAATAAAACACGTATCATATTCTTAACACGTTCGCTGCCGGTTTCACGTGACTAAAATTTGAAATGACGTTTTTTTCCTTTAACCCGCCGAATATGTTTGACGTGTTGCACAAGAGCGCTACATCGCCAAATGTTATAGGCTTTGTGTTTACCTTTGCTTGTTTGCGTCATGTGTTACGTCAATACGCTGTATTACGTCAAACGTGTAAAAATTCATCTGCTCGTTACAAGCAAACTCTGGAGTTAATGAGTAATAAGTTAAATTTCCATAGCAAATAGTTTCGTTTGTACTGAGCAGATAAAATATCTCGCTGACACTTCGCCATCACTTCGGTTGCATATTGATGATACGTGTTTTATTAGAGAGAAACTATTCTATTTTAAAATACCCTTCCATGGAGGATAAAATTTTTGATCACATGTTTCCGGACCACTTATAGGGCTGAGTCCCCGACCGTTGCCAATCGCCCATTGCGCAGCACTAGTGTGACGTAAAACCCAACCAACCATCTATTTTGAAATATGAATATTTGTGATATTTGCGTTAGTACTGTTTGGCTGGTTGAATAGAGTTGGAATTTAAGAGGTACTTTTGAATTTAAGAAGTTGGTTTGTTGATTGTGTTTTACGTCACACTAGTGCTGCGCAATGGACAATTGGCGATGGTCTGGGTCTCACCCTTAGAGTTGTCCAGGGACATGCCATCACAATTTTGATCCTCCACGGAAGGGATGACTCTCTCGCTTCGTAGACACCCAGAGGTATAATTAATATGGGAACATGGAAAACATTGCGGGCACAACAGATTTTATGAGCACCAGCCACCATTAGTATACACAATGGTTTTTGGCAGGCTCGAGTACCGAACCCGCAATCTTCCAATTCCGAGCCCGGCGCTCTACCGACTGGGCAACCACGGTCCTGAATTTTAGAGGCATATTTTTGAATTTCATGCCAATACTGGTTGCTACAGTACAAAATTTTGTATACTTTTTAATTTCATGCATATTGAGATAGGGGTATAGTGAACAGATCAGAGTACCATTATAATAGAGAATCGTTAAAATTTGCTATAATTATCCAGTTGCGGATTTATTTTTTCATTCCTAATGAATGAGGACTATAAATAAAATATTAATGATAAATAATTTACTTTATACAACTTTTGAAAACTTTTAAATTTAAAATTCCTAAGTAAAAAAGTATATTTCATACTTTTTTGTTAAATAAATCCTTGTCGAATCATGTTCTTAGTCAGTGTAAGAACATGATTCGATAAGGATTTATTTAACAAAACCTTATGAAGTGCACTTTTTTTACATAGAAATTTTTGCTAGTTTTCGGACACTTTTGTTACCGACTGTACTTATAGCTGTTAAATTATTGGAAATAAAAAAACTATCATTTAAACACTTATCATCAATTACTAAAGCAATACACTTTTCAGGGACATTTGGTGTGATTGTATAATCTAAGTTTTATTTTTGCATTTGTGATTAGTTATAAATTCGTAATTATTTTTTTTTCTTTTAATTATATTTTATGAAAATTTTCCTTTTGTCCTATGTATTATTATTATTCGGATTTTTTTTTTTTCAAGACGCGTTTTATTTTTAGGTTAGATCGCCGAAAAGCTCGCTTTCGCATGCCGCCGCTGTAAGGTTGCTATTCGGAACACGATGCGAAATGGCGCCGTCTTGGCGATTTTCGAAATTTCGCCAAGCGGCAGCCTAAAGTAAACTTTCACCTGTAAAGCAATACGTCACATCCCGCGCTGGCGCGGGATCGGCAGCGAACGTGTTAACAAGCCACCACAAGCCACAAGCGGAGGAATACAGTACGTAAACAAACCAAACTAGCTAGCCCTGTCTTTAGCGAGCGCCAAGAGTTTTGGATCTGGATAAAGTACGCATGCGCTCCAAAGACCATGGACCATAGTATAAATTCGTGTGCATGAGTGATTTAAACTTTTTTGCTTTAATTTTTTTTTTTTTTTTTATTATTATGAATAACGATAAAATAGAATATCTATAATTAAAAAATACTTCTTTTATTTTAAATATATAATAAATATTTAAAACAAACAATGAAGTTTTTTTTTTGCATTTAATAAAAAAAAATCTAACTATTTTATTGACTGCATTCAGATTAAACCAACCAACCACAGCCTCAGAAAACCGAATGACGCCTGTTCTGAATTCTGAGAATATGCAGTTCAAATACACGTATTGGCGGAGTAAAAAATGGTTCGATTTTTAAGCTAAATTATTTAAGAAACAAGAGTTTTTTGGGAAAAACGGGCGACGTCATGCATCACAGACAAAATAAATTAATATCATATATCAATTTCATAAAATTTCTTCGAGCCGTTTTCGTGAAAAAAAAAACTCACACGATAACACATTTTTCCTTTGAAGTCTTAAATTACAACTACAGATCTCAAAATATATACAATGTTGAAGTGTGAAACTTTCAGGATAGCATCAGGCAGAAGAAGAAAGGTTATTCTGAAAACATCAGATCAAAATATCTCCTATTTACTGAGATATTAAATGTCGGCGTTTCCAAATCCCTTTGATGTTAAATTAGCTGTATAATAGAGTGTCGCTGCTAAGCTTTGTTTGAGCTTTGCTGCGTCACTCAAAAAACTGCGGTTTTTTATGATAATTTTCATTTAAAAGTAATTGATGAATTGACTTTTCTTCTACTTTTTTTCTCTTTTATTTTCTGAACACTGTTGCTCGTTATCTTGATAAACAAATCTCCTTCCTGCCCATTAGACCAACAAAAATAACGCTGATGCGACAACTATCAGTTACATTTTGTTGTTTTTAAGTACAGCTGGTTTTCTGATTTAATGTTAGTCAGAGATATAAGTGTGCGAGTGTGTGAAGGATTCCTTCTGCATGCAAACATTTAAGAAAAAAGAATTTCACTTGTTAATATAATGTATACTTTTACTTCAAATATATTTTTGAGTGTGTTTATTTACATTTTTCAACAAAATATGAAATTGCTTAGACTTCTGTCCATATATCCGCTAATTTCCTTTTTTAAAAATGTTTTTAGAATTCCATAAAACTCATATATGTTATTACAGATTTTTCAGATTTATTGTAGGAAGCTTGTCATAAAAATTTGTAGAGGTAGCACAAATGGTTTGAGTATAAAAATTTATAAAATAATTTTGATACATTACAGTCTAAGAGAAGTTTCTTATCAGCGCACGTAAAATTTTTGTACAACGTTAAAAATATAGATCAACATAGATTTTAAAGGTGCAATAAAAAAACGTTTCCAATCAAAAATAACAAAATAAATATTTGTGATTCATTTATTAGTGATGCACAAAAACATTCTTATCCTTTACAGGAAATCGATGGGGTACTATTTCAGTTTGGTAAAAGTGAAATTCTTTTTCTTACTTGCATTCAAATAATAACAATTATTATTATTATTAAAAAAAAAAAAAAAAAAATAGTTTGTTATGGTTACCACTTTTTTTTTTTTTTTAAATAATAGTTTATAGAAATTACATATTAAAATTATTATTTATTAAATTTATTTTCTGCGATGAAGGCAGGCGATTTGATTTTCATTTCAATGAAGCATAATATATTAAATTTCGAAAAAAAAAAAAAAAAAAAAAAAAAAAAAACAATTTTATACCAAAATTCGAGAATTTCTTTATTTTATTTTATTTATTTTTTATTTTTTTAGTATTTTACTTTCTTATGTGTATATATATATATATATGTGTGTGTGTGTGTGTGTGTGTGTGTGTATATACATAAGAAGAAAAATTTCGACTTCCGGTTTTTGATGTATTTCCATGTTTTGAGATTCCCGAACACGATTTGACCATTTTAAGAAAGTTTCTCTCGGTGAGAGTGCATAAAACAATTTGTAGACGCTGTATCTCACGAACCAATGGACGAAATTTAACCAAACTTGATATGGTCAGACCATGATTAAAATCGTTCCCGATTACATTTGTGGATCATTCACTCAACACATATCTCTATATTTCTACTTCTTCGTAATTTTCAGTATGACACAGAATAGGAAGAAATTTTATATAAATGTACTAATGATAATATATATATTTTTTAATTTTTAAAATGAATTAAAAAAATAAATATTTAAGTAACTAACAACCAAACAGGATTTTTTTTTTTTTTTTTTTTGTATAAGTTGAGAAATCGCTCGCCCTTCCCCGTGAGGGAGTAAATTTTCAATGCTGGTATTTTTCAAAAGAACTCGTCAGTACCTTTTAAGTAAATAACTGAATCAAATTTGTGGTAAATGTAAACAAAGTTATAAATTATTTTCAATTAAAAAAAAAAATTAAAATGTTGGCGCAAAATTGATTTTTTTTTTTTTTTTTAATTGAGAAACATTGTTTAAGATGAAAATCGTTTGCATGCATTCGGGAAAATAATCTTAACAAATTATCTGCACTACGCGAATTTGCATAATAAAAAATGTAGAAGAAAGTTTTGTGGTGCTACAACATACTAGTTTTTGTCAAAAATTAAAAAAACAATAAATTGGCTTTAAAATATCACAGATATATAATTCAACCGTTCCTTTTAAAATTACTGGCGAATTCTTTTCAAGGATACCCATATTGAAAATTTACTTTATCTGGTATACTTCTCCCTCAGGGGTGTGGAAGCAACGTTTGTACATTTACAAAAAAAAAAAAAAAAAAAAAAAAAAAAAAAAAAGTAGAAGTATAAACTTTTTGGATTACTATGACTTTCAAAATTTTTTGAGCTCACACCGAGGGACAGACAGACAATTTCTCAAATTAAGTTCATCAGCACAACTCAAAACGTGCAAAATCTGTCGAAAACCGGATGCCGAAAATTTTCCCGAACCTAATGCTTTCTTCTTATATACACTGAAGGAAGAAAAAGTAAAAATAAAACATTAACTATAAACATTTATAATTATTCTAATAACATTCTCTTGTCCATATAATATAAATATAGAAAAAAAGATCCATAATTTTTATTTTATGAAATTTATTAAATTAATAATAAAAATAACAAATGTAAGTAGAAAGTTAACGACTATCATAACTTACTTAAAACGGATCAACTGAATATTCACTTTCTAGAAATCCTTTTATTATAATAATGGCTTTAGATTCAAACACTTTTAAAAAATAGTATTTAAAAAATAATAGAAAATCAAATTAATAATTGAATTACTTACCCATATATTCTTTTTTCATGATTTAAGAGTCTAGAAGCTACACCCGCTGACTACAATAACGAACAAACTTCGTATGAAATGGCAGATGGCGAGCGAATTTCAAATCAACAGAAAGTAATTCACAGCGCCCTCTAGGCATACAAATTGGTTATGGCCTAATAATTTGTGGCCACAACATGAAATATATTATGTTGGCCTTGTGGTGATAGCCTGCATAAGGCCAACTGTGTTTATGCCACTTCTGGGCCACGACAATTTTTCGTCAGGCCTCCAATACTGCTGGCAGCCATAAACCGCCCACTGCTGGAGTTATGTGGGGCAACCGGCAACTGATGGCAAGTGCAGGATGCCGGCTGAAGGCCATAATGAGCCCATCAGTATAAGTTTTCCTGGGATGTCATATAGAAAATAAAACTATCTTTTATTGGATCTTTAGTGTTGTACTTCTCTAGAATGAAAATCGTATGCATTCATCATGGAAGATAATTTTAATAAATAATAATTTTAATACATTATTTGTATTAATTGAATTTGTATAGGGAAATATAAAAGAACGGCATGTGGCCACCACAACATACTAGTTTAGTATGTGTAGCTAATGATCGTATTAAAAGTCAAACCAATACTAAAATATTCCTTATATTAATAAAATGAAGTTTATTTATTTATTTTTTTTCTTTTCCGATTAAAAAATTAGCCAGCTTTTTGAATTTTATTTCTTACTTAATATAGAATAATATAGTATTCCGTTTTAACGGGAATTATGAGGAATATGTTCAGCGTACAGATGTCGGATCACTTTAAAAACATCATTTATGATGCTAATATGTACATCATTAAGGATGAACTTTCTACTTTTAAAATGTTGTATGTTATTAGACCAGTTGTTATTTCCAATTTTTTAGAGAATACAACAACATTTCGCATGAAATTATATTATGAGAATTATTACATTAGAAATATTATAGAATTGAACGTAAACGCAAAAGTAAAACTAACTTTAATAAAAATTAATCATCAGATTAGTTAATACGGATCAGAACAAATAAATGATAGTAAATTAAGCTGATTTATTCTATGCGAACAAATTTATATAAATATCTATAAATACAACATTTTTTACAAGCATTTTTCCTGAAAGCTTTATTACTAAATATACTCTTCATTATATTTAATGAACATATATACACTTCGTAAGTACTTCGTAAGTACTTCGTAAGTATTTTATGTCTAAAGTTTTAAACTTACAGATAAATGTATGCCACCTACTCCATAAAGAATATTTAAAAGAATACATTGAAAATATATTGGACATATCATCGTGATCTTTCCTTCATTTTTTAATATGCCATCTTATGTAGCTTCATGGAGATTTCAAAATATCTTACAATTCAAAAGACTGTTGCTTTTAAGGGTCTTTTAAGGAGATGGGCATCACACGACTCGTTATTACAATTTTGATTTTGTTTACGCTGGTAAACAATTTTGTCACCGTACTTAATGACTCGAGCCATATCGGGATCTAATGGTACCTCCTTTCTGATAGAAAAACATATTACATTATGTATGTGACCGTCAGAAGTCGTGATTTCAAGATGTTGTGAAAAAGAGAAAAAGCAGAAGAAGAATCAATGGCAAAGAATTCTACTTTTTTTTAACCTTGGAGGTCTGAAAAAATAATTCTTAGCTGTGGAGACATTGTGTTTTCCCGATCAGGAGGCCTCATTTGTTTTAGCAAATTTTTTTTATAAAACACGTGAATATCCATCAAAATTTTATTATTATATGTGAATATATTAGTTATTTTCTTTAAAAAATTTTTTGGTATATCCAATATAAATATATATATCGCATATTGCATCATGACTTCTTCTTACAGTCGGCAGCAAAATTATTTAAGCGCTAGTAACAATTCGTATTTAAAAGATGTGCACCTAATACTGTTTTGTTTTGTAATATTTGTCTAGTCATGATTTTAGTCTTAATGCTATTATATAAAAAAGTAAGTTGGTGAAAAAAAAAATGAAAAAATAGCAATGAAGCTAAAGGAAAAAAATGTGGGTGTGTGCTTCAATAATTTTGCTGCCGACTGTAAATGAATATATGAGAATGAATATGAGAATTATATATGATTACTAACGTTTTTCTATAGTTTTATTCAAATAAATGATTCACGCTCAGTGAAATAATAACAATAATAGTAATAATTATAATACATAACAAAATCTGAATGAATCAGTCTTATATGAATAATTCTAAATTTTGTTTTATGATGACTTTATTATGAATTGAAATAATATATTTTTTTAAAAAGGGTTAAAAGAGGCTTTCGCTTCCATTTACCTGTTTTAAATTTGTAATATGTTTTATCGACAGTTTTCTTTGGGATTTACAGTTTATTATGTGAATAACACACAACGCTTAAATAAAAGATTTTAGTTTGTAATGGTAGAAGTTTTATTTGAGAAAAGCGGTAAAATAAATTCTTGTTCTGTGAAATATTTTTTTAAGAACATTTTCGAAAGCTTATTTTGATAAAAAAGATAAATTTTCACTGATAAATTGACTGTTTGAGTTAGATCCACAGGGAAATTGGAATCTTATTTTATTGTGTTTCTTTTGATTGTGTAATCCAGAAAGAAAATCTAACGTTTCTCTAGAATTCCCAAGATGGAAAATAAAACACATTTTTTGCGCTTACCACAAATTTTATCACAAAACTATTGTGTTAAAAATTATGTTTTGTGCAAAAAATATCAGTCATATTTTCTTTTAAACGGAATTATTATAATTTTTTTTCAATTTTGCTATGATTTAAAAGATTAAACAGTTTTTAATTCATAAATGTATGTATATATATGTATATATATATTCCCTAAAGCTTTTGGTGTAATGGGCTAAAAGTAAGATTTTTTTTTTTTTTTTATGCACAGCTTAGTATCCTGTTTCAAAAAGCCACCGTAAGGGAATATTTGGCGCTTCTGTGAAGAAAAACGTAACAAATTTGTCTCAGTGATTTTCGTGTAGACTGATCAAGAAAATCAAAGAAAATATTATTGAATTCTCATGAATCATAGACAAGTTATCTTTCAGTGAGATTCCGCGTAATTCTAGCTAATGTATTAATTAAGCGAAAATGCTAGTAATGTCGATATGCTCGAAACAAGTGTGATACCACAATTGCAATAAAATCGATGTTCTATATTTACCATGATGGTGCGCAACCTTACATAATGAGTTGTCGGTAATAAAAATCTTATTACATCATTTCTTAGATAGATGAATAATTAATCACGCAATCCTTTTCACATAGTGACAAAAATCGCTTGATCACAATCTTTGTGACTTTGGGTTATCGTAATATCTTAAGATCATTGTGCATAAAGGGCATTTATCTGACATTATCGACAACATCAGAAATCACACGAATGAAGTGCAATCTGCTTTAAGTTTCCGTTGAAAATTTCGTTTGCGGTGTTACAGAAACTCCAAGATTGTGATCGTTTCGAAGGAAATTTTTGAGCATCAATGAATGATGTTTCTTATAAATAAAGAAACAGATAATTGTTCTTTTTATTGAAAATAAGGCATCCATTGACAACAAATATTACCCTTGTAGTGCCAAAGTTTTCGGTAGCGGCATCGTTTTGAAATATATACATATATGTGTATGTATTTAAAGAAATCAAAACTGCATATAGTGATATGCATGTACACAATTTTTCATTAAATTTACCAAAATACATATTGATTTATAGGTCTCTAAACACCTCAGAATTTTTTATGCCCACATTGAATACACACACACTCACACACACACATATATATATATATATATATATTATACAATATTCAGAAATCTTGCATTCCATGCTGACAGTACTGCTAGTTTCCTGATGAGATCTGTACTGGGTTTCAGCATTTATAACTCTATTTTTCCTTCATGTATTCCTTTTTATTTCAATAGTATTTTTGGTTAATTTCTTTCAATTTTTAGCTTGTGTTGCATGTATTTATTGGATTAATGGATTCTGAAACTTCTCATAGTTTAGGCTTCAGTGATATATACGTCATTTCTCTTCTGCGTAAGTACTTAAACATGTTTTTACTAATCAGTGACATTTAATTAAATGGTAATTGTGACAATAACTTTATACGTATTACATCTAATTTTTAATTTCATTGTTGGTATTTTCATCTTTCTCTCATTTGCTGAGTATGGTTAAGGAATTAAGTTATTCATTATATATATATATATATATATATATATACTAACACTACTGTGTCAAAAAAATGACATTGTATTAAAAAAATGCATTCATTAAAACAATTCTAAACTGTTTATTATAAACCTAATATATTGTTATTAATAGCATGTCGATCGTCTTTCATTATTAAATGAGGTTTTTATTTTAGCTCTCGTAGTACTAATCAAAATATTGGTCTCCTGCTGTTGAAAATTATCCTATTCTTAAACTAACATTGTTTCCAATTGTTTTTTATTCGAGAGATTTGTAGATCTTTTAGCTATATTAATTTTTAAAATATGCTAAACATTCTTGATTATGTTGTAATCCTTTCCCGGGATTTCCAGGCACTCTTTTTTTTTTCAAGCTCTATGACACGGTGCACCATTTTCCATAAAAAACGAATCATAATCTTGAAGTTTCAAATTGCTACTTTGAAAGATCAGAAAACTTTTATAATTTTAATATATATTTTTTTTTAAATAATTTTACGATAACAGAACACCAAAGGGCTTCTTTTACTACATCAAATACCCCCTACATCATCTCATTTATTCCGTCCTATTTTAGAATTTTGTGCAAAAATCTGTCGTCGAACTGCATTACAGAACGACATCCCGCTCATTTTCAACCACAATCGCTACACTGACTGTACCGAAATTTGTCCGAAAATATAAAATTCCCCCCAAAATTTTTATCCTTAGAAAACATTTCTTTTGATCAATCAATTTCCGTTTTTTTTTTTTTTTTTTTTTTTTTTTTTTTTTTTTTTTAATATAGAGATTTCTTTTTTGCTACTCTTTTATAAAGGCCAAGGTTTGTAGATACCTGTGAACAGTGAACAAGTATAAAGATATAGCTACGTCATCCACATATTTTTGGGGGGATTTCTCGAACTAATGCCCTCTTTCGTCTGGCATTTGTTTCAGATTTTCCAGAACTTGTTAAAAAAACATGTTTTTGTTTCTTCTCTTTCAATGCACAATTACATGGTTAGTAATTGACAAGAGCACGTTTAATGTAGCACTGATATCGCGTTTAGATTTACCACTTTCAAATTGACGAATAATGCGTCTATCTATATGCATACATATATATATATATATATATATATATATATATATATATATATATATATATATATATATATATATACAGAACTTTTATGCGAAAAGGTACTTAATAAATGATAATCATGTAGTAAATTATTGGGGAGTATATAACAATAATAAATCAAAATAATCAAACTTTATTGTAAATGACTGCTAAAGCAAACGAAAAAGTTTGAAAAAAAAAAAAAAGAAAGAAAGAAAGCTTGTTTTAGAAAGAAAGCTAGATCTTTATGAACATTATTTTATTTCTTTACACTTTTGAGCATGCTTGCTAGCAATAATTTTTTAAACTTGTCAAGATTATATCTTTTATTTTCATATAAGAAAAGTCTTCTTACCAACTGCCAGAGAGAAAAATTATGGTCATGTTAAATAAAATTTTCGGTCATTATATATTTAATTAAAAATAATTGTTGAGAAACGTTATTTTATTTTTAAGTATTTATTAATATTGTGCATGTTTGGAAATTTATTGTGTATATATATTTCTTAATTTAAATTTTTAGATGTGTATATTTATGGCAAATAAATATGTGTACGAAAAAGCCATACGATAAGATTAAAGATCGCATGCGAATATGATCTTAATAATAAAACATAAAGAATAATTCGTTTAAAAAATCAATTCAGTCCTTTTTAAATTTATTTTTTCTGTATTGCTAAAAGGTAAAAAAAACAGTAATTTTAGCATATAAATATATATTATATTCTTCTCAATTCTAAAAGTACATTTTGTTTTAAAAACATTTGTAAATATTTTATTGCTCTCTTAAAGATTAAAAGATCGCTCTTTTAATGATATTAAAAAAAAAAAAAAAAACGGATCTTTATGGATGTATAAAAAAATGACAGTTTAAAGAAAAGACAAATTAAAATATATATATATATTAATTAGTTTTAAGAATTACTAAAACATTCTATAGATAAAACGAAACTATAAAAGCCCGCTCTACTTACCAACCCTTAAGTCTCTTCACTTATTAACACTTGCGAGGTTCTGTACGCCTATTCACTGCTTTACTTTTCACTCAATAGTAATATTAATAGTGGATAACACAAAACAAAAGCAAAAAAACGTTATAGAAATCCCCATATTCAATGCCAAATTAAATTGCAAAATATTTAATACAGCATTTTTTATTCTTTTTTTCATAATATGTTATGCGAAATATGAGTTACTTTTTTTTTTTTTTTTTCAGAATATAAATAATTTTATAATATCTGGACCATTTTAAGTTACTGCTTTAGAGCTTGACATCCCCCCCCCCTACCCGACTTTTAATTTTTGTCACTATTTGGAGAAAAATATTTTCCTATAATTCCCTGTTTAAAAAAAAAAAAAAAAAAAGAGAGAAAGAAAAAAAACAAACTAGTCCCTACTTTTTTTAATTCCTATACTTTTTACTATTGAAATTTTTAGTTATTTTGGGGCAATATATAATATTCTGTTTATGTTTCGAATGTACAATAAGGTAATAATTTTACACATTCGAAAATATCTCTGAGGAAAAAAAGAAGTTTATTATTATTATTATTATTTTAATTTGGAAAAATCTCTTACAGTTTTAATTCTCTCCTACATACTTCTTAAAATAACAAAGTATAAAATGTACTCATATCTCTATAACAGTTTTAGGTGATGAATATTGTTTTGCCATGATTAAATATATGAAATACATCATTAAAATGTCTAATTATGTAAAGTTAAAATATTAATGCGAAATTAGAATCTGCCATTCATAAATGAGTATGAATTTGACTTGAATATATATTTTTATGCGAAATATATCCGAAGTATTTTAAAATATGTTTTTAAATAGAGATATAAATAGATTTTAAATTAAAAAACATGGTGACAACAGACCATATTTTTCCCTTGTTTCTTCCACCATTATGTTTCTTTTGGAACTTTCAGTAGTAAGTTTCCACTATTAATTAAGAAAAAAAATATTATATAAATATACTGGTAGTAGAATCCAGGAAAAAAGGCAAGTCTGTCACCGACCTGAAAAAGATTTAACGTCAATTACACATACACGACATTATATCATCACATACAGACGCACAAAAAATAATGTAGTGTGTCACTCACACGACTTTATAATGAATAACCATAATGTAACGAGTACTGTTATGTAAACTTACGCTAAAACAATTCAGATTAGGCTTCGTAATAGCTTTATTTGACCAATAATTCTGTGTGGGGGGCTACCTCCCTCCTCAAACCCCGTTTCATTATTGCACCTGCATTTATGTAGAATTCAAATCTGTTATTATATTAAAAAGTTTAATATTATTCAGACAACTTTCACACGCAACATTCCTTAAAACTCTTTAATCCTAATCAAACGTTCCTAGTAACAAGCCTATTAAATTTAAAATACAACATTTGGATAGCCTTAATTTTCTTGTTTTTAATTTATTCTAAGAGACATAGACAGACATCAAACGTTAAAAAAAAATGACTTTGGTATTCAGAAAACCTTAAAACGTATATAAAAAAAAAAGCGATAACAATTTAGCTTAAAATGTACATTATTTACCATATGACTATTAGAAATTAATTTCAATTCCTGAGCAGCTTTCCTGGACATGATAAAATAATATAGTAAAGCATTTTCAGTCACAATAAAGAAGAATGTTACGGCTTAAATATTAGCAGTCATGCGTATTTTCTAAAAAGCATGTACACACCACATTGTGTAATAAATATAGTCCTATACAAATAACACACGATACAACATAAAATACACGTTCATCGATTTTCAAGCATTGTCGCATTATAATCTGTTTCTTTTTAGTAGCCCTGTAAACGAACAGTGATAGATTTCCATATCATATTCTACATGAAACATGTTATCACGTATATAAAAAATATATATTCCTTTCATTTGGTTCAGTGCAGTCTATAGATTTTAAACTCTACTTATCTGCATTTTCCTTCATAGATGTAATGTATTTGAATTCTCTTGGATGTCCCTGTACACAAACCATTTGTTTCATCTCAACGAGAAATTTTGTGTGGTATCCCTATATGATACACATTTAGAATTTCAAGTTTGGACTTTTACTATCATTTGTTATTGAGAAATGCTGATAACAAGCAGACACACACACAGACACTCTTAGAGATACATACACCAAAAGCTGAAAACATGATTTTTCGATTCAGGGGATCTTGAAATGTGTAAATATAACAAAAACGCAACTTCGAAAATGTGTCTAAATAACAATACTTCCTCTGCCATATATATGGGTAAGAGAAAGTAAAAAAAAAAAAAAAAAAAACATAATATATATATATATATATATAAACAACATGAGAAATTGCCAATAAGAAAATTAATTATCTAAAAGAAAAAAAAAAAAAAAAAAAAAAAAAAAGAAAGATATCTGCAGGCGACAAATTTTAATCCTAAATTCACTTTTTCATTGAAAATATCTAAGAAATAATTACAAGATAAAAAGAACTTTTTTATACCATGATTTTAAATTTCCTGTCGAACCATATTAATGCTGTCGAAGGCAGTAGGGACCTCCTGAAACTAAAAGTGTCAAGACCTAAAGTTGACTGAAAGTGTTTAAAAAAAAATGTATTGTCACCATGTTCTGAGCTATCCTTAAAGTTTCAAATGTCTAGCTAGTTGGAAAGTTAGTTAAAAGTCGATGGCAAGAACAACAAACAAACAAACAAACAAGAATTGAAGTTAATAAAAACATGGTAATATATTGAAACATTTTTTTTTTTTTTTTTTTTTTTTTTTTTAAACCATGGATGACATTTTGCATACCCTGTTAATAATGCCGTAAAAAGTCTGAACGAGAACGATTTAATAGAAAATTTTTGCATGTTGGCAAATAAAGTATTTTTACTAACTCGGAGTTTTTAATAAATAGTTTCGTTGTAAGAAATAGAAATTTCTAACCAACTGAAATGTCTTATTTGGAATATTCGACACACATTGATGCGTCTCATGACGCAGACACTGTCGTTCGCGAGTAGATGCGGTCGCAGACAGAAAAAATAGAGATCAGAGACAGCAACTTTTGGTTTTATATATAGAGATTATAAAAACTTTTAATTTTAATTCCATGCTACAAAACTAGCAATGCTTAAGTAAGTCTGGTATATAAAAGTATATATGTATTTTATTTTCTGTAGACAAAATACAATTTTTTAAAGTATTAACAAATTTGTTATTTATTTTTAAATTATTAATAAAACAATTTTTCAAAATAAATAAATAAATATATATGTATACAAAATAAATAAATAAAATAAATAAATAAAATAAAATAAACATTCATTCAAAACTTAAAAGTTCAACTTACGAATTTTTTAGGAGTTGTAAATATTATTGTTAATAAAAATCACGTATTGTAAATTTTTATCGTATCATAAATTTTTATCACATTTTTTTTTTTTTTTTTTTTTTTTTTTTTTTTTTGTCGATTTTAATTTAAACGCCAGAATTGAAAACTATATTTAAGAAAAAAATAATCGTGAAAGACTTTTCAGAATAATTTATGTTTCTGAAGGATTTAAAGTTGGTACGAGTTTTTTTATTGCTAAAATAAATAAAGGTTAGATGTGTTAGAAAAATTTTCATGATCTTTGTTCAAATAAAATTGCGATGTGTTTCTAAGAAATGCACTTATTTGGAAAAGTAAAACAGTGTTTTCAATTTTGTGAAGCGCATTCAACGTAAATAAATGTATTTCTTTTTTATTTTCTTAGTTCATTTTGTGACGTATTCAAACACCGTGTTCTATTTACTGTTTCTATAAGGGAATATTTTATTTTGGGAATATAATAAAATGTATTTAAAAGTATTGTTTCATAAACCTTAATATAGAATCATTTTCCTTGTCATTTTACTACTGAAATCTGAATAAAATAAATAAAATACATTATATCGTTCTTAGAAATAAATTAAAACAAAGATTTTATTCAATATACTTTTTTTTTTCAATTCCCTGTTATTCGATTGGCTTGGTAAGCTTATAAAATCGTACAAAAATTTAATTTTTTTTAATAGTTTTATAGGTTTTGAGGTGTGGAAAATCTGAGAGTTACAAAATAGATATGGTGCCCGTCTGTAGGGTGCCAGTGCACACCATAAACAAAATGGTTGCAATGATGTGAGACCAGTTTTAAAATGTTACTTATGACTCTGGCAAATACCCATTTTGAGTCAACATGCTAATATGAAAACCTCGATTTCTTTTAGCATTAAAAAGAGCTGAAAATTTCATATGAAATGTATTATTAGGATTTTGCATCGTTAAAATTGTGAATCAATTTTTAAAAAATCATTTATAATGCAGGTATGGACATCATTAACTATAAAATTTCTATTTCGAAAAACTTAAAGTTATCGAAAATTTACTATTTCCCCCAACATCTGGAAACAGAACAAAATTTTACACATACGTGCATCATGAGGATTATTTTCATCGTATGTATAGTTTATAAGTTTAAAAATATTATTTCTGATATTGGCAAGAACAGTTGTAAAAAGAAAAAAAAAAACTATAAGTATTATATTTTGAAATCTTCCTACATTATTTGAGATTTGCGATTTTCTTATGATGGCAGAATAGGGAAATATTTCACGTAGAGTTGCATTATGGGGATCATTAGATTCAAAATAATACAGAGTTTCGTGTATCCGGAAATATTAAACATGTCCTAATATTTTTTCAGAAAATAAAATAAGATGAATGTATCGAAAAGGAATTAGGGTAGCTTACATGGTGAGTGATATTATTCAGTTATCGTTCTGTGTGACCGATATTTCTTTTAAATACAGCGTACTAAAATTATCACAGACATTTAAGAGAATATGTGTGCGTTGGGGAACTAAGCATAATTCACCTAAACCAACCAGTTTTATTTTACGTGCACCATATGTGAAGTCGTTCCTTCACATATATGACTTGTAATTACAGCTTTAAATAAATGCAATAATTAATTACTATATTTTCAATAAATTAAATGTCTAATAAAATATCTAACGAAATTTTAAATTATCTTTTATATTTAATCGCATTTGTCTTTATAAATAAATATCTTAATTCTAATAATATTTTATCTGTTAATCTATTAAATTAATCTGCTGAGAACAAAAACATATTCTTTAAAATTAATAATTTATTTTTGCTAGTCATCTTTTTAAATGACGTGTCTCAGAATTATAATATGTCCTAAATCATTTAATAAAATAAAATATAAAGAATATTTTTTTCATCTAGTAACCGTTGTATAGATAAAGATTGCATTTCATTCTTTTAGATTGCGTAAGTTTATTTATTAGAAACTGAATTATGAAATAAATTTCCGTTGTAATATCATTAAAGAGTAATTTATATTTCTAAATGACAGGATGTGCAGTAATCGCGTCTTTGTGTCTCCCTTTAGCAGACGGCTTTTATGGTGTGGGGTTTGGCATAGGTGTTTGGCGTTAATTCATTAACGGACTTTCTAAATTCAAAATATTTATATTAATTTATTCGAGAGACAATGGATTCTGCTTGGTTGTAAAATTGGCACTATTTTGGAAAACTCGGCGTGATTCAGCAGTTTGATCTTGATTGCAAGATTGTGAACTTGAGAATTCGCTCCTAGATCGTTGTTAAGTGAATACGTACTCTTAAACCCTCTCTCTCACCTCATGCTTTTGCATTCTCGAAACTCACGGACTAGATGTACTGCCACTTTAAAAAGATGTTGAATTGCTTTATGAAAATCTCCAAAATAAAAAATATATTATTATTTATTACTCAAGTCTGTGTTACTTTCTCCGCCATCTAAATCTTTTTCAGCAGAATGGACCTGCACAGTGTATGCAACAACTTATACAAGAATACCGGAACTACTACATTATACCGTATATATATTTTCTTTTTCTGTTTTAGTGGTCTAGAATAAAGAACATGTTGTACAACATTCTACAAGAAAATTTAATACACACATATTTTGTATTTGCCTAAATAATTTTTGCAAGTGTTCAATAAGTCCATTCTTGGATTCGAACCTGAGACTTTTCGAATTCTAAACCGGTTATTTGTCACACATGTAAAATATAATTGCCCCTATATGCACTCTGAGTAGTTTTATCCGAAGATCTAAGATTTTATCCGAAGCCAAATTAATATTTTTAAATTATATTTTTAATTAATGGTAATTATTCGCTCCTCAACTTCTCTACACTTTCAATGCTCGCCGTAAATAAATTATCTGTTATTATTTGGTTAAAACTTTGATGATATTATAAATGTTGTGATTTATTGTGAATTTTGTTCTATCAATAGATAATAAAACACCTATTTTAACAATTTATCTTCTAAAATCTTTTATTTTGAATATAAATATAAAAAATATGGATATAAAATCCATAAAAATGGATATTAATATCGATATAAAATACTCTACAGTTTGATAATAAAAATTCTCCTCGTATTTTCACACTTTTGTAAAATTGTTTCATGCTTAGCACGGATATCCTGCTTTTCTTTTTTTTTTTTTTTTTTTTTTTTGTTACATATTTATAATATAAGAATTGAAGCAAAATAAGATAACTCAATAAAGAAATATTTATGCAAATGAAATTTATTCTTCTAAAATATTGATTTTTTACTCTGAAACTTTATTTTATTTAATATCCTGTACCTCGTTTGATAAATGAGAAAAAACACTTTTTATATTTTAAAGGTATGGTTATTATAGAAAAATAATGATGAAAATTTATGAAAAATAATGATTAAATATGTTTAATTTTTAAAGTGTTACCAAATCAAATGTATTTCGGACTAACAAATAAACATACAACCCTCATTCAATTTAGGTATAGGCAAGACATTTTGAAATTAGAAAATTTGCAATATGCAGAAAATTAATTTCTGAACTGCTGTTTTCCTATATGATCAAAATTATACTTTATAATTCAAGACTTAAAGCTATCTTTTAATTACTTTTTTTCGGTAACCGGTTATAACGGAAAATTTACTGAAAGGTAGTAAATTAACAGGTTATTGCATGCATAAGATTCGTCGTATTTCTTAAGACATTTTAACCAAGCTGAAAATTGTTTATGACTTCGGTTTGTCTGTCTGTCTATCCGCATTCTAATTCCCGTAAATATTGATGCAATTTATTGAAAATCACATATTTATTCAAGTTTACTATCAGAAGTTCCCTATTGGAAATGGATTACATATTACTACTGGTGTGTGTACAGGGACACCCGAAAATATACCAAAGCATTGCTATAAGAGATATAACTGTAAATCATATTTTAACACTTTTATTTTACCTGAATCTTACTGAAATTCAATTACGTTATTCAAGTTTGGTATCAGATATTCCCTATACAAAATACAGTCAATGGTTTGTTTACAAGTACAGCCAAAGATATTCCAAAACATAGCTTTCTGTGAGAGGTATTTCAATAAACCCTATTTTAATAACATTAATTTGTGCAAGACTTAATGAATTTGAAATATTTTATCCATGTACACAAAATAATGATTTTATAGATTCTGGTGTAATGAGCTTCAAGATTTACAGGGCCACACAAAAACATTCAATTACACGAAGGGATTTATTGAAAATTGGCTTGAGTCGCTGTCTGAGAATTTGCAAAGTGCAATACCGATTTTTAATCACTTAGAGTCTTCATTTAACCACATTTACATTTGTTTACTATATGTAATGTTTTCCAAAGTTAAAGAGCGGGTTATTAGCTAATAATAATTAATATTTTTGGGGGAAGGTGAAGCTGTTAGGTCTATTTCTAATTACACATAAAACTTCATCTTTCATTTTTTGGTAAGAGTTATATAGACTTCTGTTGACTGAAATCTGTCCCCATTTTCACAAATTAAGTATTTAAAAAAACAGTGCTAAAAAGAAACTTGCAATACAACATTTGGGCACATTTTGGATGTAAAATAATATCAATATTTAAATAAATAAATAAATAAATAAAACGATTTACATTTTCTTCAATTTATTTTACATTTAAATTTAGTATTGCATAAAACAAATGAATAAAGCATAAAATAAAAAAAAAAATGTCCTCAAGTTTTTCTATTTCTGTATCATAATTAAAATGAAAAAAAAAAAGACTGGTGACATCCTGAAAAAAGCTAACAGCATTTAAATTTATTGTAATAAATGTAATATAACAAAAACAAAAATTATGTTACATTTTAATTTGGTAAAATAATGGTAATAATAATAATAATAATAATAATAATAATAATAATAATAACAAACAAATAAATAAATAAATAATAATTTTAATGAAAAGCTGATTATTTGTTTAGTTGTACAAATAAAAAATGGGAAATATTAATTAAACATTATCATGCTTATTATAGCAGACTTTATAAATTAGAAAGGAAATGATACAAACATTTTACACTGTAATTTCATAATGAAAATATATCGTAAAAGTGATTTTTTTTTCTGACTAATTCCATTAATATGACAAATTACTTGCAGAAAAATATGTTGAAAGTGTAAAATAATGCATTGTTTGCCAATCGATTGCAATAACACTTTATTAAAAATTAATATATATATATATATTTATTTATTTATTTTAAAAAAATGTAAAAGTGTCATTAAATTAAATGAAATAATTCTAGACAGCTTGAGACCGTTTAGATAATATTTTATGAGCCCGATAATTTATGAACATAATTTGTAATAAAAAAATTATTGTATAAAAGCTTATTTACAAATTGAACATGCTTTCCTTAAAATTTAAACTTTTTTTTTTTTTTTCGCTTAAATAATATTTAGCTACAAAAGAATAGTTTTACAGAGGCTGGTTGCACATTTTTGTAACGATTTTGGATTTCTGATTGAATTTATATTTAAATTTTAAAATAAAACAAGAATGACATCAAATTGAAATGGGTTTTAACTATCATCTGCAGCTTAAAAAATATTTTTAGCTATAATATATCTCTGAAAAATAAACAATGGATTGAACGCTTTATTTTTTAACTTTCCGAAGAAAAATACTCATATTCGGTTGTAAAATAAAGATGTGAAAGCATGTATTAATATTTGTATACCTACAGTAAAGGATATATTTAATAAAAAATATGTAACTTTCAAATTTTGCATTCTATTGGTAAAAAGGCGAAAAATACATACCAAACAAACATATGTCCATTTCTTATTAAATCTAAAATCGCAACTCATATTATACATATATATATATGTATATATATATATATATATATATGTATATATATATATATATATATATATATATATATATATATATATATATATATATATATATATATATATATCGCAAAATCTTTATAAGGGAAAGGAGGGTAAGAGTACGCAGGGATATTTTTCCCTGCTGGCAACACTGCAAGCAGAAGCGAGTGTAATCATATCAACACGTTTGTTTTCAGCTCGATCAAGAAACCGCCATTATTATTTTCACCCTTGCTGTCATTTATTTATCAGGAAAATATGGTTTCGCTATGTTAGCATGTAATTTTTCTGTGAAGAAATCTTAATTTTTTTGTAAATAAAGGACTGATGCTTGCTTTCTAAGTAAATATAATTATGAGGTTTGTTCCCTTCCGAACAACGTGGACACGTTAGAATTTAACTGTTGTGAATGCTACTGCCATCTATGGACGATGTAGAGAAGCAATACATCGGCGGGTAAGAGTACGCACAGACCAGATATGCGTACTCTTATCCGCTCTGTGATTTGAAGCAGCCATTCTAATAAAACTTTGCATTTTATTTTTACATTATTAGTATTATACAAAAACTGAGATTGGGAACAATATTTTAAGAATTATGGGTTTAAATGTATGATTTTTACTATTTTTAAATATTAAAAAATTATGACTTCTTAATTTCGGAAATAAAAATAATTTGAATTAGGCTATTTTACTTTGCTTATATTTTTATTACTTGAACTTATATTTTTTCTCCCTTTTTTATAGAATATACCCCTTTTTTATAGTAAATGGCACCCTATAAGCGGAAATCTTATAGAAAGATATTCACAAGGGAGATGATGGTAGAAGCTAAACGAAGATTGGAGGCTGGTGAAAGTAAAAGGAAGGTGGCGAATGATTTGGGAATCAACGAGAATGAATCCTCTTTTGTACAAAGATGCACCCATTGGAACTTTGCCCTTGATCAGCGACACTGGTTACATAAATTCCGATTTGTTCAGTGACTGGCTGAAACATTTTGTCAAACATGCTAAACCGTCTGCAGAAGACCCTGTTCTGTTAATAGCAGATAATCACGCATCCCACTTCTCACTAACTGCAGTTTTGTTTTGTCGAGAGAATCATATAACGTTCCTTACTCTTCTTTCACATACGAGTCATGTACTACAGCCGTTGGGTAGAGGTTTCTTTGCCCCTTTGAAAGCTTTATGCTCATCTGAAGCCTGAAAATGGCTCGTACAAAATGCAGGAAAAGTTATAACCCTGTACGAACATTCATGGATTTTTCATAAAGCTTATAGCGCCACAGCCAGGGTTCAACTCGCAGAAAAAGCGTTCCGTGTTGCAGGTATTGAGCCATCATACAACCCTGACATAAGTGAAGATTGCTATTCTCCTTCACTAGTAGCTTTAGCACCTTTGGATAACGATTGTACAGTTGAAGTAGCACCTGAAGAGATCGATGTATCACCTTCCACTTCTCAGATAGATATCAGTATCCAGTCAATCGTGCCACTTCCTAGACATGAACAACGAGGAACTAAAAGGAAAAGAAAATCTCAAAAATCTGTGATCATGACTTCGTCTCCAGTCAAAAATGTGTTAAAGGAAAAGGTAGAGAGACAGAGAGAATTAGAAGAAGCAAAGGCTAATCGAGCTGCTATGAAAAATAAAAATGGAGCCAAAACTAAAAAAGGACAAACTCTGAAAGCAAAGAAAAAACATTCTGACTTGTATCGGCAACCCAGTTCCCCCAGGAAGTTCAGCAAACAATGAGGCGACAATATGCCCAGGTTGCGAACAATCATATGGGGAAGATTAGATAAAGTGTGGATTATGTAAGGAGTGGTGGCATGAGGACTGTTCAAGTTACGAAGGCACTGGAGCATTTGTATGTGACTACTGCTAAATTTTCTGGGTGCGTACTCTTGGACTCACGCCCTGCGTACTCTTACCCGCCATGTCGGGTAAGAGTATGCATTTGCTATTTTTTCCCTTGCATTCATTAATATATATTTTTATTAAGATAAAACTTTCATTTTGTGTACCCTTCTTTCTAAATTAATAAACTATGACTCACTCTATTTTCGAGGTTCTCTCTTTTCAATTCTCATTTTTATAACGAAAAATCCACTAGGTGCGTACTCTTACCCTCCTTTCCCTTACATCTTGGTAGGAACTGTGAACAATATTATAAAATCTGATTTAAAGCTAATGATAGAAAAAAAAATCATGATGTTCATTACCTAACGCCGAAACATGTTTCTTAGCGTAAGACTATGTATGTGCATATTGTTGTATCAAAGTTATTTGACAGGTAAAAAATGGAAATATATAGATTTAATTGAAGAGACTTGAATAACATTATTTGATTTCAATAGAAAATGATCGATTTAAGAGTGAAAAAGAAGACAAAATGATTTAAAATGTTGGTTCCGCGAAAACAAGGAAAGTTGTGTTAAAGGATTTTAGGTTATTACTGAATTCTATTATAATAGAAAATTTAAAATAAATAAAACCGCAAAAAATATCAAAATTGGCTTGCATAACTGTCAGAAACATGGTTTAACATTTATTTTTAAAAAATAAATCCCAACCCATAACTGAAACAATGTTCAATATGTTGAGTTCCATGAGGGTAAAACTATTAACCCTATCTCTAAAACTACTGCACATTTTTTTTTTCCTTTTTTTTATTTATTTTTTTTTAATGAGAAAAGAAACTGGATTTGACGATTTCCCCTTTACATGCATCCCTCTAAAGGCTCCCGACGTGTTTTTTATGGATCCTATGCATTTCTCCTTTTTAAACATGCTCTTTTTAAGTGATTTCCTAAAACATTAGATGGACTATGGAAAAATCTGGGGGAGGAGTAAGGCAAAATCAACCTCGATGGTTTAAAAAAGTCTCTGTTATCTTGAAAAATCCACACGTAATGTTATAGTTCAGAATAAGCGTTAAAAAACTGAAAATTTTAGAAAATAAATCTTTTATATTTGTTTATATGATATATGGGCAAAATCATTACAAAAATGTGTAAACACCCCTCTGCACTATAAGTACATATAATTTTCGTCTATACCTACCGAAATTCTAATAAATACTCCATAGTACAATCAGTCCCCGCTTATTTTTATTTTCAACGTCAATCTTTTTTAGAGAATATTTCTTCTTATTTAATAGTAGTTAAATAATATATATATATATATATATATATATATATATATATATATATTCTAAAAATTAAGTCATGTGAATAAAGGAGTGGATACTAATAATACTACAGATTATCACTTAGAATGTTGGCAGGAACGTTGCCTATCAAAGTTTCAGAATACATAAAACTTGCGTAATTATCAATTGTTTACGATAATATATATATATATATATATATACTTATGTTAAGGAGATCATTTAGTAATTTTAAGCAAGTCATTTGAAATTCATTTTATGTGATATTATTTTATTTTCTCTTATTTTTTAACCCTTTCATTGTCAGAGTAATTGTGCTTATAATAATCAAGCACCACCAGGAGTTGAGAACCTAATTGGATGAAAATAAATAAATAATCATTTTAGCCTTAATAGAGAAAAAAGGTAAATTTTTATGAAATATTTCCAAAATGAATTTTTGCAGTTCAAAATTAAATTTGGCTGGTATACAATATATATCACAACTCCTGAAGGGATTTTTGTATTATATATGTATACATATACACTAACTTCCAATAAGTATTTGGACACTTTCCTTTCAAACTTAGACGTTTTGTCAAATATCTCAATTTTTTTTTTTAAGAATCAACTTGAAACTTTGGTACTGTAAAGAACATGTTACACCTCATACAATTCAGCAATAGCTGTGTCCTTAAAAAGAAAGAGGGAGCAATAAAAATTAAATAAATTTCAAACTCTTTCGGTTCACTCTGTAAAAAATAATGCTTTAAATGCGTTTTGGCTGTAGCATATCATTATAAAGATTTTTCTCATTTCCAATAAAATTTTTATGTAGCTACCCTACATACTGATAGAGATATAACGGTTCCTTTTTTAAATTTAAAATTGACTTTTTAAATTATGACACATAAGGTATTAGACCCAACGCAAAACCCCTTTTAAGAAATTTTGCGTACTACATTAGACACAGCGTACTGCAATCAGAATGCTTTAATGATTCCTAAAAAAAACTTTTCTAGATATTTAACAAAATGATTCAATTCGAAAGTATCGAAATACTTGATAGCGTACAGTGGGTAACAAAAGTGTCCGAACACTAGCAAAAATTCCTATGTAAAAAAGTACACTTCATACGGTTTTGTTAAATAAATCCTTTTCGAATCCTCTTCTTAGTCAGTCGAAGAACATGATTCGATAAGGATTTATTTAACTGAACCGTATGAAGTGTACTTTTTTTACATAGGAATTTTTGCTAGTGTTCGGACACTTTTGTTACCGACTGTATATATATGGTGCGTGTGTGTGTGTGCGTGTGTGTCTGTATATGTATAAGAAAATCTCTCCTAAAAAACAAGTGCTCAAATAAATAAATAAAGCAAATAAAAATGCATGTAATTAAGATTATAAAGATTGTCCTCAGTAACAAATGTACTTTTCTTTTCTTTTTTTTATTACATTATGCATGTGAAATAAAAAAAATATATATATATATAAGAAAATGAAGAAACATCTTAATTTAGTATTTCGTTAAAAAAATTTATTCCGTTTCTCACAGCAAATTTTGTTGAAACTTAAAAAAAAAAAAAAAAAAAAAAAAAACCATAAAGATTATTATCTGCTGTCTTATATTTTAGCTATGTCTACCTAAGTAAAGGATATTCTTTTGCAGACCGTGTAATCCAATTTATTTAATGGAAGAAAGGTACCGCATTACCAGGAAGTATTCTATTATCTCTTATCCAATTCAATTACTATAAAATCGAAGTAGTTGAAACAAGTAAGTGGTTCTTATTGAACAGAGAAATAGTTTCTACTTTCGTTGAAATGTAATACGCAATATATATATATATAAAATACAATACACACTAAGAATTAAAATACCTTTTTCTACTTTTCATATATCCTCAGTTACAAATACTTATAATTAAAAATTCATTTCTGTTATCAAATGTTTAAAAAAAAAATCTGGAGTGACTCCACTCGACTTTCCGAACATTGAGTAACTAACAGTTTTGTAGATAAAATAAAGAAAGAGGAGTTGCTAAACAAACAAAAAAGAGAAAACCATAACAGAGTGTTTGAGTATTTTTCTCCATATATCACACGAGGTTTTATTTAACGCTACTGAACTTTGAGCCTTTAGATCATAAGGATAAAGAATTTTTCGTTGTGTCCCTGTAAAAATCTATAAATGCTAGATTCAGCAAAATGCTTATAGTTAGTGCAACAGTGATTTATAATATTCATACAAATTTTCAGCTCAATTGAATAAGGCGTTTAGATGCTATCGCTGGTCTCATAGGCCATAAAGATAAAGAATTTTTCTTTGTCTCCCTGTAAAAAAACTGTAAGTGCTAGATTCACCAAAATCTATACAGATTGAGTATCTGTGACCTATAATATGTGTATAAAGTTTTTGCTCAATTGAATAAGGCGTTTAGATGCTATCGCACTTTTAAAAATTTGGCAAAGAATTTTTCTTTGTGTCCCTGTAAAAAAACTATAAGTGCTAGATTCTCCAAAATCTATACAGATTGAGTATCTGAGACCTATAATATGTGTATAAAGTTTTTGCTCAATTGAATAAGGCGTTTAGATGCTATCGCACTTTTAAAATTTTGGTCCCTTGGCCATAATGATGAAGAATTTTTCTTTGTGTCCCTGTAAAAAAACTATAAGTGCTAGATTCACCAAAATCTATAGGGTTCGTACTATGGTGACTTACAATATACGTACCAACTTTCAGCTTATTCGAACAAAGCGTTTAGACGCTAGCGTGTTCACTCACAGACATACACACATACATACACACATACATACACACATACATACACACACACATACATACATCATCGTAAAAATAGTGAAAACGGACTCGTTAGACCTCGAAACGTATAGAAACATCAAAATCTCGAATTCGGATTTTTGACATGATTACAATACTTTCCTCACTATAGTGTTCGGAAAGTAAAAAGTCAGTTTAAAATTATGTAATTATATATTAATTTTTTGTTTGAAATAGCCATTTTTCTTTAGAAAAGCGCATTGGTAAATTGCATTAATGTGTAATGTAACTAAAATATGATAATATGCTATTCAATTTTAATGAATGTATTTTTTTTTTCTTTTATAAATATATGAATATTAATATACAAAAATTAAAAAGTACTTTAATTTATTTATAATATTTTAATATTTTTTATAAATGAACACTAAAAAAAAATTAGTAAATGAACATCAAAATTAAAATATTTTATTTTATCTAAATAACATTACGCACTAATGTATTTCAGAACTTTCAATTTATTCTAAAAGGGACATTTTGCTTAATATTTAAAATTCATTTTTTTAATAAAATGTTTTACTTTGATTTGTATGCCAATTTTTTGTGTAATTTGAAAAAAAAAAAAAAAAAAAAAAAAAATGTGTAACATGTTTTTATTTATATTTTATGATAAAATATTTGCTTATAGAATTTAGTTATAGAACCCATTTCTAGCACTTGATTTTGGCTACGTCTCATCAACGTTAGTTTGGAAAAAAAATTCGGTATTTTTTATTTTCCGAAAGAAAAATTATTACTAGTGGATCTACAGATCAGGTGCCACAACGTCATATTTTCATCAGACATTATTCAATAGGTCATTTTTATTTATTCCTTATTATATTGATTCGATCGACTTGTTACCATAATCAGATACATTCCTGAGGGGGGGGGGGCGTGAGCCCACATCAAACCCCCGCTGTATCTCTCTTTGCATACCTATCTGTATATCATATATATGTACTCTTAATAAAGACGGTATTGTATTATTTCCCTGAAATTCATAAATACTAGATTTCATAAGTACCAATTTTCATGCAAAAAGAATTACCTAGCATATCGGAAATATTTTGTGTAACCCTGTAAACTAATTACCAATTCTAGATGCACAATTTTCAACAGAAAAACATGCTTTAAAAATTCTAATAAAATTTCATTATATTTAATGGGGTTTAACCATATTAAAATGCACTTTTAAGAAATACCGACTATATACCATTATAGTACGAAATTCTTTTATGTATCTCGGAAAAGTAGACACAGTGATTATAAACGCGAATAATAAGAATACGTCTAATTAATTATAACTCATTAAATTTTCAAACTAATTTGACATCATTTGGATGATTATAGTACTCCCTCGGAATTATTTTGTGTGGTCTCATAAATTATTTAGTCTATACATATCCTTTTTTAGCATCTTTATAATGTATGTTAATTCTATTAAGTTCAATGCAGCATAAAAGCATTAAAGTGCGCGCTTAACTAAAAAATTGTCCAAAGGCTCTAATCTTACAAAATCTTTGGTGTGTCTCTGTAAACGAACCATAAACGTTGTATAAACCAGTAAAAACTATTCAGCTTATTTTGCGTTTAAAATTAATAATTGTTCCAAATGTAACATCGTTTGGATGACTACGTGACATTGTCAGAACACTTCTGTAAGATCCTGTACATTAATTAGAAAGCTTAAGAGCACATATTTTCTTCAAACAACATAAGTTTAAGCATCTTACTCACGTACGCTAGTTTCATTTTCTTCATTGCAAAGTAATGATATTAAAATGCGTTTAAACGAAATTCACCCCATACGCCATAATGTTAAGAATTTTGGCGTGTCCCTGTACACAGTTTATAAAAAATATAGCAATAAAAATTATACAGCTGTTTATATGCAAAGCTGGAACGTGTGCGCCAATTTGCAAGTTAATCGAAGGATTTTTGCGGCCGCTATTGCGATACATATAAATTCTTCCCATAGGCCGTAATGCTAGGAAACACTTTGGCGTGTCCCTGTACACGAACGACAAATGGAATACACACCTAACACTATACAGTAATTCCGTTCGGCTCATGAATATGTGTACCGAATTGCAAGTCAATAGCGTTATTTTGGGGGCCGCTACCGCGGTACACACAAATTCTTCCCATAGGCCGTAATGATAAAAAAAAACTTTGGCATGTCCCTGTACACGAACTACGAATGGAATGCACACCCAAAACTATACAGCTAATTTCGTGGGGATCATAAACATGTGCACCAAATTTCACGTCAATAGAGTTATTTTGCGGCCGCTATCGCACGACAGACAGACAGACAGACGGACAGACGGAACCCAAAATCTTTTTGAGTCTCAACATAGGGCATCCACTGACGTTTCGGCAAGTCAATAGCTGGATTTTTGCAGTGGCTATAGCGGCACATACAAATTCTGCCCATAAGCCGTACGTAATGATAAGAAACATTTTGGAGTGTCCCTGTACACGAACGACAAATGGAATACACACCTAACACTATACAAAAATTTCTGTTGAGCTCATGAACATGTGTACCAAATTTTCAGTGAATAGTGTGATTTTTGGGGCCACTATCGCAGTACATACAAATTCTAGCCATAGGCTGTAATGATAAGAAAAACTTTGTCGTGGCCCTTTACACAAACTACAAATGGAATGCACACAAAAACTATACAGCTGAACATTTGTACCAGATTTCAAGTCAAGAGCGGGATTTTTGCGGCTGTTATCCCGCAACAAACACACAAACACACAGGCAACCACACAAACGGAACCCAAAACCGATTTGATTCTCAACAGAGGGCCTCCACTGACGTTTCGGCAATAATTATGTTTAAGGAAAATATTGTAATTATGCAAGAAATCCAACTTTGAGATTTTGGTGCATCTACACGTTTTCCTGAATTCATATTTGCTATTTTTACAGTGATGTATGTGTGTATGTATGTGAGTGAACACGATAGCCTTTAAAAACTTTGTTGAAATTAGTTGAAAGTTGATATGTAAATTATAAGTCACCGTAGTACGAACTTTATTGATTTTGGTGTAACCAGCATGTATAGTTTTCTTTACAGGAAAACAAAGAAAAATTCAACCACATTATTGTCTACGGACCCAAATATATTAACCGTAGAAGCATCTAAACTCCTTATTCGTTTAAGTTAAAAATTTCTACACATGCTATAAGTCACTATTGCTTGAGTTACATAAATTTTGGGGAATTTAGCTATTACATTTTTTTAGAGGGATACAGCGAAAAATTATTTATCATTACAGCCCTACGGTCTCATAATCTTTAAAGTGCGATAGCGTCTAGACCCCTTATCCGAATTAGCTGAAAAAATATATATGTGTTATAGATCACTTTTACATAAACTGTATGAACTTTGGTGAATCTTATAGTGTTATTGCTTATAGTGAGCACTAATCACTTATAGTGTTTTTACAGGAACACCAAGGAAAATTCTTTATCATTGTGGCTTATGGGCTCAAATTATTCAAAGTGCGATAAGGATCAAATGGCTTATTTGATTGATCTGAAAGTTTATGCACATGTTATATATCATCGTCGCAGAAACTGTATGAATTCTGGAATTTTTATCATTTTGACTTATAGACTTAAACTATTTAAAGGGCTATAACGTCTAAAAACCTCATCCGAACGAGCTGAAAATCGTTATCGTCGCACATATTGTATAAATGTTGGTGAGTCTAACACTTATGGATTTTTACAAATACATAATGAAAATTTCTTTACCATAATCTATAAGTTCAAGTCACTTGAAAGGCAATAGTGTTTAATTAAACAACTTACTATAAACAGAAAAATACTCAAACACCCTATCATAGTATCCTGTTTTGTTTATTTAACGACTTCTCTTACTTTAATTTGTTTATATAACCTTAATCACTTAACGGCCCTCTTCACTTACCGTCGTCGGAAGCCCGAGCCAATGTTATTCTATGGGGAAATTTTCTTTACAAATAACTTATTAACTAATACATATTTTTAAATTCTGTTTTCACATTCAAAAAATTCCCAACTCTTAAATTGACGGACCTTTTTTAAAAATGTATTTTTTTAGTTTTTTAATTTTATTTTGAACATGCAAAAAAAAAAAAAAAAAAAAATTCACATATTGAAAATTCGTATTTTGCAGCTTCAAAATAAAATATAAGAAATTTAAAAAGTACATTTTTAAAAAAGGTCCGTCAATTTAACAGCTGGGAATTTTCAGAATGTGAAAACAGAATTAAAAAATATATATTAGTTAATAAGTTATATGTAAAGAAAAATTTCCCATAGAATATTATTAGCTTCGGCTTCCGGCGGCGGTGAGTGAAGAGGGCTCTTAATGTTCAGAAAGTCGAGTGGAGTCATTCTACACATTTTTTATATTGTATATATTGTACTAGCAGATTTATCTGGAATTGTTCTGTTTGAAAAAAAAAAGGCTTATAAAGTTTCTGAATTAAAGTTAAATAAAAAAAAAAAAATGTAAAAAGAATGTGAGATGGAATTTAAATTAAAATAAAATAAAAATCTATTAGTTTTATGATATTGTGAATGCCAGTTATTTATAGGAAAGTTGAGTTTTAGTATCAAACGATATGTTAAAACTGAAAGGAAAGTTTAATGGAATAAAAAGTATCTAATTGTAAATGCAACACACATACTAACATTTCGTTGTATATATCGACATTATTTCTTCAAATATAATAAATCTTGAAACATAATAAAACAATAATGAAAAACCCTGAGAGATAATTTCATTTAGAAAAGTAAAAGAAATTTGAATAATGAGAACTCTAACCATCATTTTACAGTGAGTTGAATAAATCACGAGAGTATGTCAACTTCAATTTACAAGTAGTTAATAAAAAGGAACTTATTCTTTAGTTTAAAAATGAGTTCATATCATCATAGTTGTCGCGGCTAAGTCATATTAAAATTTATGTTCAGAAAATATTTAAAACTGAAACTTGCAAAGAAAATACGTAATAAGTTATATACTATTGGGATATATAATTAAAAATGAAGAACAAAATTTGAACAACAATATATAAGTTGCAATTAATAATATGAATCCTGAAATATAGAAAAGCCATATATTATGTACAGGGTCCAATAATTACCTACTTGAAAACCTTAAAATATTTTAATAAGTTTAATTTTTTTTTTCTGAAACTGTTATAGATATCACATTTTGGAATGTTACAGTAACAAATAGAGTTTAAAAAAATGTATATATTTCATAGCAGTAAAAATGGACTGAAGGAAATTTGTTAAGTGGATACTTCAACTAAAGTAAACTGTAGACCATGTTATTCTATGGAGAAATTTTATTTAATAATTACTCATCTCCTGGTATTTTTTTCTTTCTTTTTTTTTTTCCAGTTTAGAAAATCCACAATCATTAAAATGTTTTTCGTTTACAAAAATTTAATTTTTAATTTTTTAATATATCATTTTGAAACTACAAAGTGTAAAAAGAATTAATTTTTCATACTTCACAGACATAAAACCAAAATTAATTATTTTTTGAAAAATGACAATCACTTTAACGATTGTAAATGTTAAAACAGACTTAAAAAGAAAAACAAAAGAACACATTAGATAATAAGTATTTCCTAAAACAAATTTACCAATAGAATAACATGTGGTTAGGCTGGTGGTTACATTAGGGGAAGAATCCCCTTAAAAGTAAAGCAATAGAAAATTTATTTGAAAACACCATAAATTGTAAAATATCACTATACAGAAGGTTCGAGTTAAAATCTTATAACAATTCCTAATATTATTATAACAGCCGCCACGATTTCAGCATCATTGTATTTTGGTTGCCACTTTATATATTTAAATATATTTATATAATCGCTTTTACAATATTCTGAAATAATCTAAAATGAAATCTTACAATAAATGTCTATAGATTTTTACATTTTATTCTTTGCAGACTATTTTAGATTGTGACGCTTCTAAGGAGAAACATCAGCAGTTTATATTAAAACTTTCAGCTTATTTTTCAAACAACGTTTCTTTAAAATATAAAAAGTTGAATAAATTTTTGGAATTTTCAGTTTAAATATCAGACATGTTTATAATCTACAAAGAGTCACAATTTCATCATAAAAGGCCACTTTAATTATCTATTTCATGATTACCCCAGCGTGAATGAAACAACTGAAAATTTGACACAGAAGAATGAAGTTATTAACATGCATTCTAATCTGATGTTAAAACATTTCTCGTGGCACTTAATAACATCTACATTTCAAGTGTAAAATGTCAGCTAGCTGTTATCAAAAAGTTGACAATGCGTGTTAATTAGTATTTTCATGAAAGGTCTCTGGAATTTGTAAAGTTTATGAGCACCAGTTAAATAAAAACATATTAGATTTTAATATGCAATACTAAACGTTTCAAAGAGTTTATTTGTATACTAATGAATATAATTTGTAGAAAATAGAATTGTTTGTTTAATTATTTTAAGTGCCACATCTAAAAGATTAAAAAAAAAAAAATGTAAAACCTGAATTTTTCAGTTTTTTTAATTACTTTTTGTGATAAATGCTTAAATGCTTAATTATGCATATTAGTTAATTATTTGTAATGTCTGTATTATAATATGCTTTAACGTACACTAACATCAAACCGTCTCAATTATATATATTAAAAGCAAAAACTGTTTTATTTAAGAGACAAAAATTTAAGTTAAAATACATTTAAAAAACAAAAATACATATAAAAACAATTAAAATCTGGACGTTTCGAAACTCGTCTGGGTTTCCTCATCCGTAATTATAACACAATATACAATATGCAAACATTACATGAACACTCAAGGAATTTAAAAGAGTACCGAATATCTACCACCTCCACACTATCAATAAAGCATCCGCACTGGCTCCTCATTATTCGGTATTCCTTTAAATTCCTTGAGGGTTCATGTAATGTTTGCATATTGTGTTGTAATTACTGATGAGGAAACCCGGACGGGTTTCGAAACGTCTAGATTTTAATTGTTTTTATATGTATTTTTGTTTTTTAAATGTATTTTAACTTAAATTTTTGTCTCTTAAATAAAACAGTTTTTGCTTTTATTATAATATGCTGTTTATCATTTACATGTATCATCAATCTTTAAATAAAAAATTAATATTGTTAACAAGCAGCTGTCATTTTTGTCGAAGTATGGTATGTAATTTTGCAATTGTTCTTCAAATTTGTTTTAGGCTTGTACTAAGACATATGCAGTTGATATAACTGTTGGAAAGTGAAAAACAACAAACAAAACAAATAAAAGGAGAAAAACAATGAATTGTACATTAATACCACTTATTTAATTTCAATCGATGAAAAAAAAGAAGGTCCACAAAATATAGATGACGACACTAACATAGTTTTGCTAAAATTATGCTTATTATAAAAAATTAATAAGGTTTAATACTGTTTATAATCGGTAAAAATAAGTAACCTTTCCCACCATAGAAAATATTTAAGCAAATACTTCTGAATATTTCAATTCTCTTCCATATTCACATAAGTTATAATATGTGATTTGCAATTTAATTAAATAAGTACTCAGGAAAGAAAAAAAAAACTAAATTGCGACTTTGTTTCTATATGGCACCGTGTCATTCATTACGACACTTGTCTAAAACCATGACTATTTTCCATACATAAATTTTAAGGTGAAATACATGAATGAAAATATTATATATAAAGATGTATCTACACAATATGTTATAAATGTCAGATGTTGAAAACACCACATATTATTTACATAAAAAGCAATCGTAAATTTATTTTCTTTGGATTCATTTACTGAACTAAAGCAAATTTATTTGTTCTTATTTATTCATTAGTGTGTAATGTCGTATAATATATAAATTTTCGTTTTTCAAAAGCGTAACTTTCACCCAGATGTCTTGGGATAATATCATTACATAACAAAAAAAGGAAAAACAATTTATTATTGTTAGCATCACAAGAGAAAGCCCTTCATTAAATATTAGTTCAGTGTATAAATACGGAGTATATCTGCTGAATTCTTTAAAAAGAGTCGATACAAAGATAGCCTTTGATAAAGTGGATTTTACTCGTAGTGCACTAAACAGAGAAACATCTTAAAAAGTAAGCACACATCGACCAGACTTTATAGAGATCTGGATATAGTTCATACATTCACCGTCTCTCACATGTGTGTTTCCGCCAATGTAAATCTCGTTAAAACTTTTATTACTGTAATAATGTATAATTATTTTTGCTCACACACATTTTCCTTTTTCATTCTAATTTTTATACAAGAAATTTCGTAATATGCCACGTTATTGATTCAAAAACATCTTTCTACTACTTACCACTTCTATAAAAAATATGAACTGGTATTGATTAATCCTGCATTGTATCATAATGTGCATTCATATATCCTTGTATAAAAATAAAGTTTGGCAATGATAACTTAGATTTGTTACTTATCATTAAACGCTTCATTGAAGATAATGAAATACGTTTACATTACACTTTTAAACATCAATAAAAATGATAAGTTAATAATCCATACATTTAAACGTATTTTAAACCCATAGTGAATACAAGCAAACCAGCAAGCAAGGTTAATACAATGTTCTATACAAAAAGTGTGTTTATTATTTTTACTTTCTCTTATTCATAAGACAGAGAATATCTTGTTTTGGGGTCAAATATTCGAAATTGAGTTTTTGTTATATTTATACGTTTTGAGGTCCCCTGTAACCATGTAAATCATGATTTTAGCGGTTGTTCTGTGTGTATACCTGTTATCAGAATATTTCAAGAACAAATAGTAGCAAAAAGTCTAAACTTCTTATTCTAAATATGTACCATATAGAGGTGCTATACTAAGCTTTTCGTTGAGATGAAGCAAACGGTTAGTGTACAGGGACACCCAAGAGATTTCAAATACGTTACGTCTATGGAGGAAAATTACAGGTAAGTACAGTTTTACATCTATAGACTGCACAAAACCAAATGAAATGAATATACATTTTTTAAATGAGTAAATCATGTCTCATGTAGAATATGGGGAACTTATTCACTGTGCATTTACAGGGCTACACAAAAGAACTAGATTATTGTGCGAGAATAGTTGAAAATTAATTGAAGTGTATTTCAGCTTATGCTATGTATTATTATTATAGGATTATATTTAGGTGCACCATGTTGTCTTGTCGGTACATAATTTTCAAAAAAAGGACGGGGCTGCAAATACTTAAGCGATAAAATTCTTTTTTATTGTTACTGGAAGTGTTTTACTATAACATTTTATGATATATTAATGTAAGACTTGGCGTGAGACTCGCCAAGTTAACTTCGAAAAAAATATTCCAAACTGCCCTCACACAAATCTTACTATGGTTCCTTTCGATGTAAAATCACTTTTCACTAATGTTTCAATAAGTGGCGCCTTCTGCTGTCTTGAAAATAGATTAAAAAAGTCTCATTTCACAGCTTCTAAAGTACAAGAATTAATTTCTGTCACCCACATTTTTTTTATCACAAACTTCTTTCTTATTCCAAAAAAAAAAAAAACTATCGTCAATCTGAAGGTTTTGACATGGATTCTCCTCTCTCCTCAATTATCATTGATATTTATATACATTATTTTGAAAGCATGCTATTAGAAAATGTTTCTTTCCCTTTTTGGAACCGTTATTTCAATGAAACTTTCACTCTTATTGACACATCGTGTCACAATATTTACTTAACTACAATGACACATCGTGTCGCAATATTGACTATATTTACACATCGTGTGACAATATTGACTAAACTATAAATTCTATAGACAGTAATATCCAATTCACATATGAAATAGAAAATAATGTCTCACTTCCATTCCTTGATACCCTTGTCTCACGAATTATAGATGGTTTTTCCACCCTCGTCTATTGTAAATTTTTGCACTCTCTCCCTGTCCATGCTCGTTCATGACACCCACCTACCCAAAAAATGGCAGCTTTCTACACTTTTATTAACCGTGATCTTAATATTTGTTCCGATACTGTTTTATTAAGCTCTGAAACCAAATATCTGAAAGCTATTGCAATTGACAGATTTTATAACCCTTCCATTATAACCAAGACTATGAAAAAAAAAAAAAAAAAAAAAAAAAAAAAAAAACTCCCTTGTACTTCGTCTACTAAATCAGTCTCTTCTAATATAAGTATTGTTTTACTTATTTTCCAAAATTCAGTCATGCCAGAGCTACAGTTTTCAAGCAATAAGATTTTAAAATATTTTTTTAACCTTTAAATAAACTCACCTTTTCTCAAAATCTGTAGCATTTCCTGTCAGTGTGCTTTATCTTACTTTGGCCAGCTTGAACGCAGTCTTAAATTCCGCCTTAAAGAATATATTAATTACGTCTGTAAGCAAGAAACCAATAAATAGGCCATTTCTAAGCATTGATGGGAGGAAAACAATAATTTTAAATTTGACTCAGCTAAAATAACATTCAGGCCTAAATCCACTCATGAACTTGATTTCTTTGAAACTTTTCATATTTATAAAAATCTTAAAAATATTGTTAAATGTGATTTTGCTGTACCCCATTTGTCTGATTGTTGAAAATTTTACATTCAGTCCACATCTTCCTAATTTCTTCCATATATTACACAACTAGTGTTTCGTAATTCCTATTGGCCAATCACCAACATTCTGTGTAATTCAATCGGCTGATCATCCTGAGCTGAATCCGATGTCTTTCCTACATATAAGACCACATCTCTCTCGTTTCTTTATGCACTGAAGACGGTACGCTAAACGCTACCAAAACAGCTGTCTGTTCTGGTTGTGTTTTACTAATATTGTCTATTTTCCTAATATTTAATTTGGCGTTCTAGACGTTGTAGTTTGCCTTAGTTTAACATTTTACCATGCCCAGGAAAGCTGCTCAGGAATTGAAAAGAATTCATCATAGACACGTAGAAAATAATGTATGATTTTAAGGTAAACATTCATCGCTTGTTTTTTGTATATTTACGCGTATTGAAGCTTCCTGATTACCGAAGTCATGATTTTTAATGATTTATCTTTATGTGTGATACGTAAAACGAATAATTTCAGGAGATCCAAAAGTTGTATTTTGAAGTTAATATACGTTTGTTGCAGGAGAAGTTTGATCAAGACTGATAAGTTTCAAGGAATGTTGTGTGTGAAGGTTGTCTGAATAATTTTAAGTGAAGTTTTAATTTTAATAACATATTTAAAGTCTATTTAAAGGTAGGTGCAGTAATGAAAGGGAAGTTGAGGGGGCGGCAGCCCCCCTCTCAGAGAACTATTTATCATATAAAACTCTTCCGAAGCCTAATTTGAATTGTTGTAACATAGGTTTACATAACAGTAGTCGTTATCTTACCCCTTAATCACTAACCCGTATTTATAGTAATAAATTTCAGGATAAGAGAAAATCGTCTGAGTGACACACCAGGTTATTTAATTTATGTAATTTAACTTTTAGTTATCAGTTTCTAAATTTAAATGAGTAAGATGAATGTTTATTTTACTAGATTTTAGGAAATATTCATTGAAATACATGCGTACATTTCTAGCATGATGTATTTAATTACTGAACATCCTGATTATGGCCTAAAAAGTCTATCTGGTTCTACTACAGAAACATTTAAAATTTTTCTTAAAAAAAAAAAAAAAAAAAAACGATTATTTTTAATATTTACATAACTATATGAGGTAGGTGAGCCAAAGGTGCCTAGTGATCATTCCTAAGTTAGCTCACCTCCTAGAAATAGGATTAACTTAATTTTTAAACACAAAATGGCGATACTGCATTATAAATCATACATCTGAAAGACACGTGACTGAATTTGAAGACATAATCTTTATCGCCTGTCATTATGTGTAATGGTTTCGTTTAAAGGAGTAGTCATTCTAATTTCCAGGTAAGAAAGTATTTTAATTTACATGTACTTAAGAAACTTAGAGCTTTAATTCATGATGTATTTTCTGAAATTTATTATTTTTTCTTTAACCACATTAACTTCATTTCTAATAAATTTATCAAATCAATAGCTTAATGATCTGCAAATGTCGAACATATGCATGTTCTCAATGTGGCCCAGATGCCGGACCATCTTTCAACACGTCGACTACCATCGAAAACAAATATGCAAATTAATATAGAAAGAGGAACTTTAGAAATTTCTGCTTAAGCATCTGAAAAAATCTTATAATCATTTATTATCCAACAATTTCCACACTGTTGAAAACTCCAGAGATCTCCAAAAAAAAAAAAAGCCTCAAACTCCTTCAATCAAAGAATGTTTTTTTTTTTTTCTCAATGTATGAGATGATTAAAAAGAAAAACACAAAATAGATAATAATAATAATAATAATAATAATAACAATCAGAACGTAATAGTAACCGACATAAGAAAAACAAAAACGATTCAGATACAGTATTAAAAGGGTGTACACAAACAAACTGTTACTGTCATACCTACACAAGTTGTTACTAGTCAAAAATAAGCTGTTTTTGCTATTTATAAAAAAAAAATAATAATAATGGATATACGATTAATGCTTACGATTAATGCTTACAATATGACAAGTAATGCTTACAATATTATGTGCATAAATAGTGTCAGGGTAAAAATTAAAAAAAAATCAAAATTTTCAATTGCACTTCCTGCATGGAATCCGATTAAAAAATTATATTGTGGCAAATGTATTTTTATTTGTTTCCCTTGTAATTTAATACTTCTGGAAGTAAAAATAGTTTCCTGTATATTTTTCTTTCACAAGTTAAAAGTAATTTCACTATATGGGCCACCTTTGGAACACTACAGGCCAAAAGTGGCACACAAGCTACAATTTTGAAATCGTATTATAAAAATAACTAAATTACATTTAATAAAAAAGTTTTCTTTGATATGTGAAAAAGATGATTATACCATAAAAAAAAAAAAAAAAAAAAATCAGCTACGCACAACTAACCAGAAAATTATAAAAGTATCCTCAAAGCTCAACTATGGCAGTCTTTGGCTCATTTACTTTATTATTATTATTATTATTATTAGTAGTAGTAGTAGTATTTTGTTTACAGCGTAATGCAACTTCTCTAGTAATTTCAATGCCCAAAAAAAAAAAAAAAAAAAAAAAAAAAAAAAGACACATTTTTTACTTGCATTATTAATGCACATGTAAAGTCATAGATTTATTCTTGCAAAATAAATTTGTTGTTGTTGTTGTTACTTATGCCACTCGGAAATTCCGAGCCCCGGTAGTGGAACTAACCGGGTTTAAGGCAGGAGGGGTGCGTCATTCCGTTTAACAGAGGAGCGCCCATTAGGGAGGAAGTACGTCTTAGATCCAGAAGCTGGCGATAGATGGCAGCACCAGCAAACAACAGGAACTCGAATTTTGTTCCGGGACAAGGCTGAGTTTAAACCCATGTTCCGGTACCCCCAGAGGTATAATTTTTGATGGGAACTTGGAGAACTTTGGGACCACGACGGAATTTAACGTGCACCAGTCGCATAAAATAATCTATCATCGTATAAATCACATTTACAATTATTCTTCTTTCGAAATAGGATTTTCAAAACCATAATTTGCTACGTATTCTTTACTATTGAATACTTACTATCAATTTCATTTATTATTGGCTATTGAAATTTAACACTCTAGATTATATATTTTTTGAAATTTAAAATTCTAAATTTTATCTTTTTTCGAACCTTCAAATATATATATATATATATATATATATATATATATATATATATATATATTCTATCTGAAATAAAACGAAAATTCCCAGATAAAAGTTACTCTCATTAGAAAGAAGAAAAAAAATATTTCGACAGCTGACATTTCCTGTTAAAAATTGAATTTCTCGAAAAGGAAGAGTAATGATCTTTTCGGCATCCAAAGCTAAATATTTCTCCTACTTGATTTTCCATTACATAGAACAACCATACATCTTTCTCAAAGTTCAATATATATTTCGAAATCAAAATTTAGTTGTAAAAAAAAATGGATGCTGACAAATGAAAAATTTAAATACTTCATTTTTTTACATAGTTTATAAAAACATTTTCTTTGTAAATTTATAGTTTTTTTTTTTTTTTTTTTTTTTTTTTTTTCATATCTGTTTTCTTTTTTTTTAATTGTGGTATTTTTGTAATTTGCTATCATCACCCTTTAGTGTGACAATTAAATTTTTTATATAAGAAGGAGTATAGTTGTACTAAATATGTTTGACACCATACATGTAAAATGTGTTACACTAAAGTATTTATACCTTTTTTACAATAAAAATGCATTAATGTGCTTTCCATGTATTAGAAAATATTTTCCCAACATCAATTAGTTATACATCTTATATTTAAAAACAAATAAGTTTATTTTCATTTTATTTATTTATTTATTTAGTTTTAATAAGACTATCAGTTACAATCTCCATTTTTTTGTAAACTAGTTTTGTGTAACACCAAAATGAATTAGAAATATCAGTTCTTTCGTTACAACTTCAGTACCAAATGAAAGGGGTGATTTTTCAGTTTCTATGTGCAAATATATCTCTCCTACGATTAACCAATGAGAAGGAAGCTATTTAGACGCACCAATAAAATAGTGATAATCAGGAGTGTTTTGACTGGTACTGAACACAGTGAAAGCCGGTTTTCGGGTAATCTTTGAATCATCATTTACAATCCTTTTGAAGTTTTAAAGAAATTCAACTAAAGTGAATGTTGCGCGAAAAAATTGTCATGTATAACAGCGCAATTTCGAGATAATAAAATATTTTCGGTTTTTAGTCATTATTGATTTGATATTATATCTATTATCGGGAAGTCGTGTAATGAACAAAAAGAAGCTGTAAAATTAGATATTAATAAATTAATTAATTAAATAAAAAATAAATAAAAACCTCCATACAAATCTACAACGTTCTACGTTAAACCGTTTTTAAGTTATGCGAGACATTCATAGACATATACGTACACTCACACACGTTTACATACAGATGTCAAGAAAATTCTAGGATATGTTTAAAGTGGGAAGGATTATCAAAATTAAATTGGAGGTTTACAACTAGATGTAATGACTTTTTATATGGTGGCACTTTTGATCTACAAAAACAGCTAGGGTATATTCTTAAAAGGCGGCATTATTTGTTAGCGGCTTACACAATGTAAATATTTAAAAAATAAAAAAATAAGAAAGTCTGATATCCACTAAAAAACTTGAAAATAAATAAATAAATAAATAATGCCGTCCTCTACCCAAAATCTAATTTTAACTAAAAAAGGGGGAGATCAGATAATTGTTTGGTATCAGTTAAAGGATCCGCTCCTCTTCATATAACATAATGAATAATAGTACTAAAACCCACTTAGAAATTGAAAGGGCATAGTCTATTAGTTATGTATATTCCAATACAAGTTTAGAAGTAATTAATTTATTAATACAAAATTTGAGGGAATTTTGAAAACAAACTTTGTTTTAATTATTTATTGAAAATTGTGCCCACATAATTTTTAAATGTTTTTTTTTTTTTTTTAATGCATTTTATTTAAACTTTAGGCTGTATTTTTTAATTTAATGTCTGTTGCTTATTTCGCAATACTGTTAATTAATTACAGAAACACTTTAAATTTGTGTGTTTTCTTATCATTATTCATTATATCCTATATAAAGGGGCGGATTCTCCAAAAGGTATAAGATAATTTTCTGATTTTTTTTTTTTTTTTTTAATGCATTTTAGTTAAACTTTAGGCTGTATTTTTTAAAGTAATGCCTGTTGCTTGTTTCGCAATACTGTTAATTAATTACAGAAACACTTAATTATTTGTGTGTTTTCTTACGATTATTCATTGTATCCTATATAAAGGGGCGGATTCTTCAAAAGATATAAGATAATTTTCTGTCTTTTTTTTTTTATATATATATATGCATTTTAGTTAAACTTTAGGCTGTATTTTTTAAAGTAATGCCTGTTGCTTGTTCCGCGATACTGTTAATTAATTACAGAAACACTTAATTTTTTGTGTGTTTTCTTACCATTATTCATTATATTCTATATAAAGGGGCGGATTCTTCAAAAGATATAAGATAATTTTCTGACTTTTTTTTAAGGTTAAAATCAGATATTTTGACAAAGGGTGGCATTAATGCTTTTTTTTTTTTTTTTTTTTTTTTTTTTTTAAGCAGTAAAAATTGTCTGTTATGCTTAAGAAAGATTTTGTGATTGTATAAATCCATACACTAATACCTTATTAATGTTCTTTTAAGGAAAAATAAAAGTAAAGAAATAATTATAGACTAATTATTTTTATTTTTATTTTCTCACAATTACTCTCTATCTAAAAATATGAAGAACAGTACAATACAAATATCTAACGGAAATTAATAATGAGACAATAATTCACATTTTAACAAACAAACAGAAGAGAATTTTCAACTTGGAAATTCTTAAGCGTTATCTTGTACATTTAATAGATTTTACCTTTAATGATCAAGTGCAATTAACTTAATGACTCTAAATCTGAATTCTTTAACTTAAGAAAACAGCTTATTGATAAGAAGTTTAGCAGGTGCTTGGAATAATGATTATAATTTAAATTAAAACATGTTACGTTAAACTGTATTCTGCTGATATATCATAGTTACTTTTAAAGAAACCCCTACAAAACAAGTCATGTAAAAAATAATGTACATAGTTAACATTCAGCATTCAACAAGTAGTTTTACAGAGGAAAAATATAATATATAATGTTCAATTTTAAAATTTGTATTAGATGGATTTTAATTGTAATTGTCTTTATTTTTATTTTATTATTATTATTTTTTTTTTTTTAATTGAAATGCAAATTTCTCTAAAAATGTCTATTCAAATGTTGAGGGATTTAGTAATAATAATAATTTTAATATATTTCTCCTTTTAGACATAAATACGGACAGATAATTCTAAACTTCTTGAGTTGCAAAATAACTAATTTTGTGTTCTGATTTTAGAGATAGTACAAGGTGATTATATTTAAAGTGACGATTTCAAAACACTAAAATTTTAAAACTATCCATCACAGCAATTTGATATTTTACCAAACCAATCGTGAGGCAATGAAATTTTGTTTGAAAAAAAAAAATACCTTCGAAAATGTGACGTTAATTATCCGTAAAGTATTTGTTTCATGAATCTTCTCTTTTCACTATGACTGTTTCCACTGTAAACAAGTATTCTTGTCTTTTTGCTAAAAAAATTGTAGTAAACCCTTGAAGTCTATTGTTTCCTGCTATTCCATTGTGTTGCTAAAAACATTCCTGTGTTTAATGAGTCCATTTAGGCGTTTCGCCTGAAATCCCCTGAAAGCGCCATCTATAGGAACAGTTGGAACTATTTTTTTCCTCTCCCAAACAAAATTTCATTGCCTTACGATTGCCTAAAAAAATTGTAGTAAACCCTTGAAGTCTATTGTTTCCTGCTATTCCATTGTGTTGCTAAAAACATTCCTGTGTTTAATGAGTCCATTTAGGCGTTTCGCCTGACATCCCCTGAAAGCGCCATCTATAGGAACAGGATCGAACTATTTTTTTCCTCTCCCAAACAAAATTTCATTGCCTTACGATTGCTCTGTTAAAATACCAAATCGCTGTGATGGGAAGTTTTAAAATTATAACGTTTCAAAATCGTAACTTTAATTATAATATTCCTGTATAATAAATATTTTATAATTCTTTTTTTTTTCTTAAAAAAAAAAAAAAAAAAAAAACTGTTATGTTATTAATTTTAAATAAGAAATATACATGTTTTTCTTAAATGCTGCATAATAATTAAATTAGGTCATTGCTTTAGAAGTTTAAGTACATGATCTATGAAATTTTACATTATTTCTGATTATGGTTAACAAAGTCTAGATTTTTATTTATTTATTTTTGTACCAAAATATAATAGTTGTTGAAACAAAGTATTTATCTTTTCTTTTCTATACTTTCATTCTTTCTTTTTCTTCTTCTTTTTTTTTTTTTTTTTTTTTTCTAATTTCTGAAAAATAAAATCTGATGTTGATTGTTGTCATAGTTACCGCTTATAACGGTAATTTTAAAAGGGGTATGTACCAATATGTATTTTTAGAATTTCTGAATATACTTCCAACAATAATCTAAAAAAATAGAAAAAAACAAAAAAAATTTTTTTTTAATTCTTTAACACTTTCGTGACCGCATGTTTTTGTCTTTTTGACAGTTAAACCCTAATGTGGGCGTTATTCTTGTATATTACATTATTTTAAATCAATTATTTTCCATATTCATATTTATTGTATAAATGGCTATACTTTTCAGTTATACTCTTTCTAATAAAAGTATTTGTATCAACGATGTATTGGTTGTATAAGTGTGAATATTGGGTGTATTGTTAAGCAATAATGTAACTTATGTAAACTGCGGAAACGCCCACTGGCGGAGTTACAGATTTTTAAATGACGTGAATTCACGTCAGCGGTCGCGAATGTATTAATATGCAAAATATTAATGTAAATTTCTTGAATGCATTGATCCCTTGAACTGAAATGTTTTTGAAATCAGCAAACACACACACACACACACACACACACACACACACACACACATATTATATATATATATAGACATTGCTTAACAACCACACGACATATTTTTCTCACTACTATACGTAGTCTATACTTTTTTTTTTGGAGGTCCCGTGGGCAGGAAACTTAAAACTGACTTAAAAATTCCGGCACGTAATAATTTATGCTTAAGAGCAATTTAATATATAAGTCATGAAGACACATAAAAGAAAGTTTACATGGTGAGTTTAAAGAAAGTCGTTCCAGCCGTTTCTTGACACCCATTTTTGAGATCTAAAACCTACTTCATAAGGATGACTGTTCAGCATGCGCATACGGCACATTTCGTTCCAAGTACATCACAGATACATCACACTATCCCATTTGTGCTTTAATATCTGTGTACAATTTAATTCATTTGTGCTTTGAAAACTACGTACCAGCAATAGAGCGTTGCCCTATTTTTATTTATTGCATACAGTCTAATTAGGCTGTGAAAAGTGCTTCCTGAGACTGCGATACATACTTGCCTGATACTCCCATACATACTTGTCTGATACCTACACTGTAAAAAAATAACTGTTACCAGCTGCAAGAAACTCTCTGTGATTGGAGAAAATAATTATTTTCTCCAATCACAGAGAGTTTCTTGCAGCTGGTAATAGTTATTTTTTTACAGTGTATGCAGCGTCACATTTCATGTCTGAAATGCAGGGCATTGCCATCTAAGAGCAAAATCACAGATAGGAAATTTGTAGCAATGGGACGTGCTTACGATATCACCAACGTCCACTACGATGTATTTTTCACGTGCAGTAGGAATGTAAGTGTGCTTTAAGTGCAACAACCAACCAATACATGCAATAAGACACCTAAAAGTGATTTACATGTCAAATTTGAATGTAATCATTACAGACATTTATGAGATATACATATTCAGTCTTACTTCCGATTTTAAATAAGATAAGGAAACTCATCGATTTACTGAAAACCTAGAATTACACATATATAGATAAATAAACTAGTATTAATAAGACGAGTTTGAAGAATATCCAAGGAGACGTTTTTAAAGTAATGAAATTGGAATTTCTACAATTTTCCTACGTCTACAAAGCCTCTATCAAATTTTCTGAACTGTAAAATCATTTGTACACTGGGCCTGTCTTAATTCTTCAGTTTCGTCGTTATATTGCTTTTAGTTTAGGATATAGGATAGTCAGAAAATTCCGCACGAACTGCTAAAAATAATTTTTTTGGATTCAGGAGACTTTGAAACAGGCGAATCAGGTGAAAACTCGATATCAGAATTTTTGACCGAAATCAATAATTCCATTAACTACAGTAGTCAGGAGATTTAATTGAAAATTTTTAACCGAATACAATATATCCGTTACTGATGGTAGATCAGTAATTAAAGTAAGAGTAACAGTAGAGAAGTATTTGATAGTCACTTTAGGACTTTGTTAAAGAGTGTCACGTGTTATTTTTTCTCAATTATTTTTTAAGACATTTTAAATACATATTTAAAATTTCACTAAAACATGTTTGGTATGAGAGATTTTTTTCTTCCTTAAAATCGCACCTCAAATTAATATTTCAAGAAGTAAAGATAAGAAAATGTTTTGTATACACAATAATATCTTGCTCGAAAGGTCATTTATGATTTGGTCTAATATGAAAAGTTAACGTTTTGTAAAGACTGAGATGAAACGTTACGCTATGAAGAGATGAATGGGCCACATTGAAAAAAAAGTCACATGCACAATGTGAATGCCTACTGACCAGTAAGGATAATACCATGCTCTTTGCAAAACGTGAAACGTATTAAGAAAATTGTAATTTTTTTTTTTTTTTTTTAGAAATGATATTATTTCTTATCGAAAATTGCTACGTAAATATATATTTTAATAATAAAATATACCAGAATATTTTAATATTATTCTCAAAATATAAATTGACAGAGAACGTCGTAAATTTTCATAGAGTAACACAATAAAAATTATTTGGCAAAGCCACATGTTCGAAATTTCTATGATTTTTTTTTCATTTACCCTTAACCCGTTAGTAGTCGCTAGTTGGTCGATTTGCTGCCCATCTTTTAGTGTTGCCAGATTTTTTTATTCATTAGCAACCAAAAATTTTTAGAAGTAGCATTTGATATACATAAAACACGAATAAAATCGAAGAAACGTCGGTCACATCACTTCTTAAAATTATTGGTGATAGTTAAATAAAAAGTATGCAATTTTTAATAGGTGGCGCTGTCTATAGCGACTACTAACGGGTTAAGATGAATTGTCCTTTGTTTGTTTTAGTTTTGAACGTATTGCTAAGCAACGGATACTTTAAATTCATTATTAAAGTTGATTGAATTATGATTTTTTTTATATTAAAACAAATACTAATAGAGTTTAGCACTATTATTTTGTTGTTATTGATGTTGTTGTTTTCGATTTGAACACCATTAAGCAATTTAACTAAAAATAAAATAATAAAGTTGGATAAAGTACCTCAATGCATTAGTTACTGGGTTTTATGACATATTTACAAACTTGTATTACGGTATAATACGCAAATATTAGATTTAAAAAAAAAAAAAAAAAAAAAAAAAAAAACAGAAAATTTAAGTTAATTTACAATTTTTTTTCACGAAAATTAACTAAAAGTACATATAAATAGATTGTATTCTTTTAGGTATTGAAAGAAAACATTAAAAATTTCTGCACTATTCTTTCCATTAGCATTGTTACTTTTAACTTCTATGGAACATCCATGTAGTTTTATTATTTTTTTAGTATTTAACATTTCTCTGCAAAAATCAAAGCTTAGTTAATTTTTAAGTACCAATTTGAAAAAATCATATTAAATCAATATAGAATAAATTTTTATACGTTTTGTCATAATACTATCAAAATAATAAATAAACAAAATAAATAAAAAAGTCTGTAATAATTGTTTAGACAACAATTTAGTTCACAAGTAAAATATTGATCACAATTAAACATCTAATATATGACTGATATTGTTAATACCATAAAAATTTTGTTTACAATTTTTTTTCAAACAATTAATTTTCTCATGATTTTATGCATTATTAAACATATACCGAGGAAATTTTCTATTGTGTTCCTTTAATATATATATTTTTTTTCATTAGCAAAAATACAATTATAATAAAAAGTATGTAATTAATTAATAGTGTAGAAAAATGCATATTTCAAAGTTACCTAAAGTTATCGTAATAGGTACATATTAATTTATTACTTAATTAACGTTAACTATAAATTCCTTTTTATAATGTTACATGAAAATTTCTTTTTGTATTAGGTTGTTATTTTGTTATTAACCGCTAATGTTTTTTTTTTTTTTTTTTTTTTTTTTTTTTCTTGGGTAACAGGTCGTGTTTTCAGAAATAATGTTTCTTTTTAATGTCTTGAATGAAAATTATTTTGAATAAAAGCAATTTATGTTTTTGTTTAGGGTAATATTTTGAAATACACATTTTTGGGGGTTTAAGCATTTTAAATTTAGATATCTTTCAAAAAAATATATTAATATTAGACCAAAAAAAAAATAGAATAAAAATAGAATTTCTGCTGGTAGCTAATCTTCTACGTAAACATTTTTTTTTTTCTTTTTTAACGAAAACATTAATTTGTTCAATATAAGTAATAATTGTCAAGTTAATGCAATCCCAAAATGTGAAACGATGGAAATATGTTTTTATATTAAACTCTCTTTGGACACATGATTACTTCATTTTCAAATACATTTGTAATAATTTATTATTACATAATTGTGATAATTGTTTTCGGATCATTGAAAGGTCAAATATAATTTTCAAATTTCGTGGAAGTCATAATACAAATGCACAGTGTGGCTATTATTAAACTTCCCCCTACAGCGCAAACGGGTGAACGGAATGCAACGAAATTTGGTATAAAGACTATACACGAGATGCGCTCACGGAATTTCGAAAAAAAAAAAAAAGTTTCAAAATGTCCTCCAGAGGGCGCCTTTCCCGGAAAAACATTAAATTTAACACAATAAATGACCAAAACGGGACACAGAAGCAATATTAACAATCCAGAACTGAGTTATAAAATGTAAAACCGGAAAATGCTGTCAGTTCTAGTGAAAAAAAAAATGTCGAAATTTGCATTCTTTTGAAGAAGAAAAAGCTTTAAGCAAAACAGTTTTTTTTTTTTTTCAAACAGATTTTATTTCTCTCGTACTGTTATTTTTTCCTTACCTTTACTTAATGTGGTTCGATGACAAGGTAATCAAAAATTAGTCAATAAATGTTAATATTGTTTTTGTATTCCGTTTTCGTCGTTTATAGTGTAAGATTTAATGTTTTTCCGGAAAAGGCGCCCTCTGGTGGACATTTCGAAAGTATTTTTTTTTCCATGAGCGCGTCTCGTGTATAATCTACATACCAAATTTCGTTGCCTTCCGTTTACCCGTTTGCGCTGTAGGATGCTGTTTATAGGGGAAGTTTAATTATAACAGGCACCCTGTATATATAAAAGTATATGCAACAGATTGAAATATACCATATATATTACATATGTTTAATGCGTATGTAAATATTTAACTGTAGAACAACAAACATGATGCATATATATATATATATATGTAGACTCAAAATAAACTATCTGTATTTTTTTATTTATTTAATTATTTATTTTACTGACTGTTGTGAAATTTGTACATTGAAATGAATTTTCGTATCTGAAAACTTAAAAAAAAATTATGTTAAAAGAAATACAACAATGTTTTACCCTTTCAAATTTTTATCGTACATTTAATCAAAATTTTATCTTACAAACCAAATCTAAGAGTATCTAAACCACAACTCTTACGTAAAAACAATATTAAATTTCTTTAGAACATAAAATTTAACATTCATTGCAAACCTTAAAACTTCCGTAACGGTTTTATGTTTGCTTTTGAATATAGAATGTTTTTTGGCAAATTTTCACATAGGTATACATCTTTTTATATTTTTTTAGAAAAATTGATTAATATACTTCAAAAACAATCCGTAATTCTTTTGAGTAGTTTCTGTTAAATATCAAATATATATATATACTACTATACTATACTATACTATGTTAAATATCAAATATATATATATATATCAAATATATATATAAAATGCAATTTAAAGATTTCAAATCTGTAAAACATATATTAAAAATCATCAGAATTTTTACCAGAGTATATACTTTATCGGTCAAAACCTAACAGAGATTAATTTATAAACGTTATATGGAAATGTAAGCTTTTATATGAAACTTTCAATAGTGACAATTGAAAGGTACCAAGTTTCCTTAACGAGGTGTTCTGGTGTTCAGAACGCTAAAGTACAGTCGGTAACAAAAGTGTCCGAACACTAGCAAAAATTCCTATGTAAAAAATTACACTTCATATGGTTTTGTTAAATAAATCCTTATCGAATCATGTTCTTACACTGACTAAGAAAAGGATTCGACAAGGATTTATTTAACAAAACCGTATGAAGTGTACTTTTTTACATAGGAATTTTTGCTAGTGATTGGACACTTTTGTTACCGACTGTACATTTTATTGCAGAGGTCTGCAACAGATACAAAAAGCGTTCGCAAACATCCAATACTTTACCATAACTGTAGGGTGAACATAGATAATGCGTTCAGTGTAGTGAAATATGCCATGTGCTACAGATTAGGGCCAATTACAGAGTCTCTTGTTGACAAAGGTTAGAGTTAGCTTTCCAGTTTCGAAAAGTTAAGGGACGAAAAGAAAAAAAAATAAAATAAAATATTGCACTGTACTTTGGATATAGAAGGAAACAAATCTTTCTTACAATATTTTTATCAATAGAACATGCAAAACACATATTTGCTTGGTTGTAATTAAAGTAATACGCAGAGGAAAATAGAATATATCAACCTTTCGAACAAAAGCTAAGTGGTAGAATTGTTTATCTGTTTCACCTAATACAAAGAATAACAGGAATTTTATATTACAATAGAAGAAAATTATATAGCAGACTAATTTGTGACTGTAGAATTACATACATTTAATTAAGTTCTGATAAAAAATCTGACTAAAAAAAAAAAAAGTATTGTTTTCTAGGTTAGATATAATTTTCGGTAAGTGTAAAGAAATAAAGTAGAGTAAAAAAAATAGTTACTATATATTTCAATGATTTTGGATTATAATTTTGTATAATGTAACTCGCGTTTATTTTTCTTGGTTCACTTGCTTTGATAAAACATAAGTATTTGTCCCATATATGCACAAATGCACTGTTAAAAATAATAGTTCAATGTTTCACCCTAGAAAAGGGGAAAATTAAAAATTTTAGAGGCAATCTACATTTTAAGATATCTGGTGCTATATGTTTTACAATTTTAGCAGTGTTATTTGAAATATTAGCACCATTAAAATGATCCTTTCTATTCAAATCGCCCTAGTACTATAGTGAAACATATAGCACCCAGCTTCTTAAAATGTTGCTTCCAGTTAAAGGTTTGTACTTGGCACCTTTTATAGGGTGAAACTTTGAACTATTAGTTTTAACAGTGTGCAATATGGTATATAAATATGTTGTGCTGCCATTTTCATTCTCGAAAATAAGTTATATAAATAGCACAGATATTTATAGTACATTTTATTATTTATTTTATTTTTATACTACTGCTTTTAGTAGTAATTAATTTCACATAAATTATCTTAAAATATATATTATTTTTCTTTCTTTTTTTTTTTTTTTTTTGTTCATTTTTTAATAAAGCGTGTATGATTTTGTGTGAATATTTTTAAATCAAGAAATACTGCTGTTCGAGAAAATTTAAATATATTGTTATAATTCATTGAACTCAAATATTGTTTCATAATTACTTATTGGGGAGAATTATTTTCTCCAGTTTTTCTCTTTAATTCCCCAGTACAAAATATTTGGAGATTATCCTTGAATTTTAAGTTCCTAAACAAAAGATTTTAGTTAGCCACTGGGGGAATTTTATTTACAGAAGAAGCGATAAAAATTCTCAGTTTTCATAAAAGGCTTTTAAAAATGTTTTTACAAAGCTTATTTTAACAAAAATAATGAAGTTTTCAGATAAATTGTCTGTATGATTGAAATCCATAGGGGAATCAGAATCCACTATAATGTTTTTTCTTTTGATTGCGGAATCTAGAAAGAAAAAACCATAGGCTTTCTACAATTCCCATGATAGAAAATATTCTCACGATGTACATATTTTGTATATATTATCACATTTTACTCACTGGGTTTATACACACACACAAAAAAAAAAAAAAAAAATGCGTTTTGTTAACAAAGTTATTCAAAAACTTAAAAGCAATTAAATGTAACATTTTTATTTTTTAATCTGATTTCACAATTTGTTAAAAATTTGAAGATTATGCATTTTTATAAGTAATGAATAAATTTTTCTGTAATATAAATGAGGATTGATTAAACTTTTTTTTTTTTTTTTTTTATATATATGTATATCATAATACTTGTTTAGTTCTGGATCTAATATTTTGAAGTATTCCATATGTTTTATGAGAAAATGAGAAAAATCTTCTTTTAATATTCCAAAAACATTTTGTTAACAATAAATATTTTGTTAGCAATATTCAAAAATTGTGTTAAAAAAGAAATTTTCTCGTAACTTGTTCCGCTCGACATTAAAAAGGTATCGAATTTAAGTACACATTTTTTTCCTTGACTGTGTTATAAATCAATTTAAATAACACATTCAAAGTGAAATAACTTCATGACAATTAGTTATTTACCATAGTAATGATATATCTCGTAATGAATAAATAATCGGAATGTAACTGTAACTGAAAACAAAACTACAAATGACGAATGGTAGATACACTCATGTCCATAAATTAAGAATAATGCTAGCTGAGGCAAATAAAGGTTCAGAAGCAAAACAAACATGACTTATTCATAAAGTCCATTTATTAAACAAAGGGTCAAGAGCAAAAAAAGGTGGTTTATGTAGGATACCATTTATAAAAACTACGATTTTTGCTCCCGGAAGCAATTACAAAAAAATATCTCCCTTACAAAAACTTAACATTACATTGTTGGTATGATGGTTAATACATTGTATGTCTCTTTGATGATGAAATACAGTCCTTACAACACCTAGGAATGTTGAATATTTAATTACTGATCTGATCTTGGGGACGATTACTCTACTAAGTAAGTAATGCTCTCCGAAGGTCCGGTACACATGTAGAAGGTAGTTGACGAACTACAACTCGTCGGAAAAGCATGTCCTACACATGCTCTATCGGATTCCAGTCAGATGAGAATGCTGGCCATTCCGTGCGGGTGATAAGTTCAGATTGTAGGCATCCGTATATAACGTTTGAACGGTGAGGGCGCGCACAGTCATACATAAACACACATTCTGGGCTCATGACACTCCTAAACAAACGTACATGTTGTTCCCGAATGTTGCCCCGATATTTTTGGCCTATCATTCTTCCGATTTGAACATGCAGATCTATTCTGGTGCCCAATAACTCCCCCCCCCTAAACGACCACTCCTGCCCCATAGCAACGGTGTCGTTCAATGATGTTATTTTGGTGGTAACGGGTTCCTGACATTCTACATATGAAAGTCTGGTGTGAATCACAATGCAAGCTAAACCTGGTCTCGTCAGAAGACATCACACAAGCTCACTGTGCCACTGTCTACATTGCATGTTCTCTACTCCAAGTTAACCGCTGGCACAGTACATTGCCGTGAGTGGAACACATCTAACAGGCCTGCGAGCATATAGACCAATATCTCCCAAGCGTCTATACACGGTGTTGAATAAATTAGAATTAGATTAATGGATAATGAATTTTAAGTTACATAAATGCCATTCTTTATTGAAAACGAAACTTATTTTAGCATGCATAATATTAAGGAAAAGCTAACTCACCTCTCTCCTGCATTTCCTGTGGTCGCTTGAAATACATTTTAGGCCACACAAATAAATAAAGATGAAATCCGATTGCTTAATATATTTGACTTTAATCATAGATTTTTCTTTGAGAATTTTTATGAACAAACCAGAATTTCTCAAGTATTTGAGCACAGATTTAAAACATTGCAAATATGTATAAAGGCATTTTTTATGCCTTGAATGAATTATAAATATAATACAGAATAGTACTTATTGTTTGAATAATATAATAAGTAATGAATATTTTACTGCGACTTCAGTATGAATGTTCGACGGGATATCACTCAAGAATCAAAGTACTTCTGTTTTTACGAATATGTTCAGAGAGCAAAAAACATAATAATAATAAAAAAAGAAGAAAAGAATGAAAGTTTGGTTTCTCTCTATGGTCACGTGATTGTCTATCACTGCTCGACTGTCACCGTCCCCGCTCCCATTGAATCAACATACTGGGGGGGGGGGGCACCAAAGCAGGAGTCGAAATACTCGGAAGAGGGATAATTTGAGTGACCGGTCGAATAAGAGTTCTAGCAGAAGATGTCTGAAGCTTGATGACTCTGGTGATACCGTCAGCTCCGGGAATCAACTTGATGACTCTGGCAAGCTCCCAATGGAGTGGTGGTGATGCTTTATTTTTCAGAATGACGAGTTGCCCTGGTGAAAAGTTGTGACTGTTGTTGGTTCTTTTGGCTCTTGGAAGCAAGGTTGGCAGGTATTGTGATGTCCACCTCTTCCATAACGTCTCCTTCATCTGCAATAAGAGCTTATACCTAGAAGAAAGACTAAGAGAATTGTTTGCTAACGAATGTTCTGGCAATTCTAATAATGCAGATCCAATCAATAAATGTCCTGGTGTTAAAGCTGCGCAATCATTAGGAGCATTGGACAATGGTGTTAGAGGCCGCGAATTTATAACAGCCTCTATCTGACATAGAAGCGTGGAAAGTTCCTCAAAAGTTAAAATTGCTCCTTGTGTGATTTTTACCAAATGCTGTTTGGCTAATTTTATCGACGCTTCCCAGAGTCCCCCAAAATTTGGAGCATACGGGGGAATCCAGAATTTGTTTCTGATGAGTGACAGTACTAAGTTGGGACCAGCATGGGAGCTTAAGTGATGATAATATGTTATTATCAAGGAAGTGACGTGATGTACTTTAGGAAGTAATATGGGGTGTTTTTCTTGAAATCGCAGGGATGGGTGGTTCCGCAAACGTCCTCCAACACGAAGAATACCCGCTTCGTCCAGAAAAGGATCAAGACCTAACAGATTGTGTGAAGGTTTTAAAAGTTTTCCTTTCCTTAGTACGGCAATTTATCACTAAATTCGGCATTTTGAATTATTTTTACAACACACATTTCCGCTTGATTTAACTCTATGGTCTTTAAAGGACCACTTTCCTTTGATTTGGTTTTGATATTAATTATGAATCTTAGCACATATGCTAGAATTCTTAAAAGTTTTAGATAGTTCGAATATTTTGTAATATGGGATATGAGAATGTTATTAGCAAGTGAAGGTTTAGAACTTGAATCTATCGGATGGTAATTAGGTTTTTCCTGAACGGAAACTGAACATACAGTGCACATGAGTGGTAGCTCAAAACTACGGAGCCATTTTGGCCCTTCCCACCACTCAGTTCTAGCTTTCAACTTAGCTGGGGACAATCCGCGTGTGGCACAATCGGCCGGGTTTTCTTTTCCTGGGATATGTCTCCAGGATTCTAAGTGAGTAAGAGCTCTGATTTCGGTGGCTCTATGGGCCACGAAACTATTTCTTTTGTTTGAATGGTTATTTATCCAGTTTAATACAATAGAAGAATCAGTGTACTAGTATGTCAAATGAGTAAATTTAAGGGATTTTTGAATGTTGCAAATTAACTCTGATAAGAGTACAGCACCGCACAGTTCCAATTTGGGTAAAGTGATTTCTTTTATGGGTGCGACTCTAGTTTTAGCAGCAATTAAAAATATCTAGATAGTGTTTGTTATGACATTTAAATATGCGACTGCCGCATACGCCCTCGGAGAGGCATCACAAAACCCATGAATTTCATATCTACAGTCTGTAGTATTTGAACCTAAATAGCGTGGAATGGACATAGATTTAAACTGATCAATTTCTTCATAAAAAGTTTTCCATTCTTGCAAAATATCTGGAGGTATAGGCTCACCCACGTTGATTGCAACTTCCACAATTTTTGCAGAATTAATTTTAAAGTTATTGTAGATGGCGAAATAATTCCGAGGGGATCATAAATTTGCGCAATTACGGAGAGCAACTGTCTTTTTGTATTAATTTGTTGATCAGCTAAGGTTCTAACTTGAAGAGTATCTTCACTTAAATTCCAGAACATTCCTAATACTCTTTGATTTATTTTTTCTTTATCCTTAAAAAAATGAATGACCGAATTAGCCTTCTCTTCAGTGAGTTAGGAAAAGCTAACTCACCTCTCTCCTGCATTTCCTGTGGTCGCTTGAAATACATTTTAGGCCACACAAATAAATAAAGATGAAATCCGATTGCTTACTATATTTGACTTTAATCATAGATTTTTCTTTGAGAATTTTATGAACAAACCAGAATTTCTCAAGTATTTGAGCACAGATTTAAAATATTTCAAATATGTATAAAGACATTTTTTATGCCTTGAATGAATTATAAATATAATACAGAATAGTACTTATTGTTTGAATAATATAACAAGTAATGAATATTTTACTGCGACTTCAGTATGAATGTTCGACGGGATATCACTCAAGAATCAAAGTACTTCTGTTTTTACGAATATATTCAGAGAGCAAAAAACATAATAATAATAAAAAAAAGAAGAAAAGAATGAAAGTTTGGTTTCTCTCTATGGTCACGTGATTGTCTATCACTGCTCGACTGTCGCCGTCCCCGCTCCCATTGAATCAACATATTTGTCTTGAAACTGTGACACTCGTGGCTGCAGACAGCTGACGAGACAGGTCTGATGTTGTGCTTTATATGCTTATTTTGGCAATTACTGCCAAATACTGGTGGTCATTCGGCATTGTAACTCGGGGCTGACCAGTACTGTAACGTCGTTTAGCATTTCGATCATTTTGGAATCGTTGCCAAAGCCTAGAAATGATACTTTAGGCGGTTCTAAGTTCCTCCGATACTTGTATCTGAGTACACCCACATTCTAGTCGGCCGATAATTCTATCACGTAAAACATTATCTGTATGCGTCCTCTGTGCCATAACCATTCGGTTGTGGCACTGAGTGGCACACAGAACGCTTGTGAACAATTTTCCTTCTTCTCTCCCATTCCTTATCTATCCCCTTCTTACACTTTCGTGATTGTAACATCATATCGGCGTTATCTGATGGATTCCTATAATTTGCATATTATTCTTAAATATGTGTGTGAAATTTCTACAGGTGAAATTTTTGCATTAAAGTTCGATTTCAGTGTGAATCTGAATTTTCCTTAATTTATGGACATGAGTGTAAAATGGAATTTTTAACTTGAAGGAAAATATATATATATAGAGAGAGAGAGAGAGACTTTTCACTAAAGCTTCTTTTGTTCCAAAGGGTTTGGGATAACCATCAATCTAAAAATCAGAAAAAATTAGATCGTTGAACATATACAATTAGGAATTATAATGGTGCTTAGCGTGAAGTAAGGCGGCTCGAATAACACCAAGTTTATGGCAGAACGGAAGTTTACAAATCAAACTTTTTTCAAACCTAATCTGACGCAGTGGATCCACCCATAAAATGTATCCAGTATTAAAAAATATAAGTTACAATTTTTTTTCAAAAATGATGTAGATTGAAAAGGATCAATTATTCTATATTATTTATACTATGGTTATCAATAAGACTATAGAGAAAAAGTTACATTGTACATATTTATTAAACTTAAACAGGTATTGAAACGGTATAACGAAGAAAAAGGAAAAGAAAAACAATCCCTTTTTTCGATCTTAATACCTATTCTAAGAGGACTTCCTTTATAACAAGACCGTTCATCAGAAAAAGTATCAAAATCTGAGCATCCGTTAAGATGTTATAGGTGAACAAACCTATTCCCTTCCCAAGAAACCAAAAGCACACAAGCAGTTATCTTTTGTTTATATCTTAACGATCTCATAATGAGATCTTCCTTAGCCAAGACCTTTCTAAGAACAAACACGTTATTACATTTGGATCACCTGTTAAGTATAGGTAAACAACCAAATACAACAAAGATATCATGAAAACAGACAGTCAAATGAACATCTATTGTTTAAATAGTATATATTTTATAAAGGAACTTTTCTCAGATTTTCCAAAAGCTTCTTTTACAAGAATTAAAACAAAAGTATCAAAGCCATTTTGTCCATTAAATTGATATAAGTGGACAAAAATCACAAAAACAGACAAACAGACATACAGGGTGCTACGTAAAGTTCATTCTCTGCCTTTTAACTGCTAAATGGTTGAAGCTATAATAAAAAAATTTGTAAAAAGGTATAGAAGAATGACTAAACGCTACCAATTGTGACTGCTTACAACGTCACTTGACGGAAAATTGCCATGTTAGCATCCGTATCTCAAAAGAGTATGAGATAGAGGAAATAAAGAATTAGAAAATTTAGGGTATCTCTGATTTTGCACTAAAATACAATCTAAAGTCATGAATACTAAAACAGAACGTTTAAAACGTAACTTTTTTTCTTCGCGATTTTGTACACTGTGACATTCGGAAACGACCTTAAAAAAGTATAAAATAGGCATTTACCACAAGATATCTTTATTTTTAAAGTTTAAATTTCTCTTTATTGACTGTAATACACAACTGGTCCGTTATTTGAACTTTTACATAACATACGTCTTACCAACTACGTTATAATATGAGCAACGTAAAGTTCAATCAAACGCACAAATGTGTATTGCAGCTGACAGAAAGAAATTTGAAAATAGAAAACGGAGGTATTTGGAGATGAATAGTTGTCCTTTTCCTTTACGAGATAATTTTGGCACGTGACAGTGCAAGAAAATTTGAACATTGTAATTAACTTCCCCCCAATATTGAACCGTTTTCAAGATAGATACGCTAACCAGATAACGCTGTAAATGTTCCAATCTCGAAGCAAATATCTACTTTAATAAAAGTAGACACAGATTATATGATCAATGCTCCAGCCGTTCAGCAGTTAAAAAAGTGGAAGCGGATTTTAGCGGACGCACTGTATTTTCCTTAGCTAATGATATCATAATGGACCTTTTTCAAGACCTTTAAAACATAAGAAAGAATCGAAATCGAAGCATCTCTAAAAAAATTATAAGCTGGGGAAAAAAAAAAATACCAGTTTAAATTGAGAACCTCTTTCTTTATTCAGTAGGTTTAAAATGGGGTTTCTAAAATTATGAAGTAAAATTTTTTGAGTAGCAGTATTAATAGGGGACAATTTTATTATAGTAAAGTATTAACGAATGTGACCTACTGAGGCATAAACATGTAGACAGAAAAAAAAAGGGATAAATCGTTGTTTACTTGCGCTGTATGCAAAGATTATTTAATTAGAATGTTTAATTAGTTGTAGTGTTGTCCTTCAAACACAGAACAATTCTCGGATAACACTTTCAGCGTTACTAATATGATAATTATTTCGTATTTTTAAAACTATTTGAAAATTACTCTCAAAATAATGTCAAAATTGTATTAATGCTGGTGGTGGTAATGTTCAATATTTCTGTAAAACAAATGCTGTATACATTTATATTATGTCATATAATTTCTGTATCCGTCTGTGCGTTGTGCGATCATGCACATAAAGTACATTGACAATTTAATGATGTTACAGGTACGTAGAGTTGGAAAATGATAGATTGTGAAAAATATGTAAAAAATATGCACTTCTGTTTTTTTTTTTTTTTTTTTTTTTGATTGGCATTTAAAAGAGCCCGTCATTTATTGAACTGCACGCACAAAATATATATATATATATATATATATATATATATAACGTATCGTTCTTTAATAGATGGTTTATGACAGCCACTTCATCTTAAGAGAGTTCACTCAAATAACTAATACTCCAAAATAGTTTATGCAGTCGTTTATTGAAGACACTTAGTCTTAGTCATTTTACACTTTATTAACAGTCAAATCATTCTGAGCACGTTGACGTACATATCCGTAGCCGAGTCGGGCCGAAATCGTCCCGTAAACGGCGGAACCGCGAACCAATCCCCTCCTGGGACCGCTAAAATAAACTTTTTATTGACGTGCACTAATTAAGCAAATACTTCCATGAAAAAAGGCCGCCGATTTTCGGGTGCTCCAGCTTAAATATGGATATTTGGGGGCGAGGTCAAACTCCTAATATGAATTCTTATTGGATCATTAAGTAAGCTAAAATCCAGCCCACATTCTCTTATTGGTTGACCCGGATATCCAGGATTTCGTATTTCGCAATGCGTTGCCGCTTATTCCGACTACTGCATAATTTTGATTATGAAACTTCTTCTAACTCCGATTCCCGCGCTACGATGTGTTTTCCTGAAAAACTAACTTTACTGGGGCTCTAAAATTGAATTCTCACAAAGTTGTTCTTAAAATTAAGATTTATTCTGAGCCAATACTATTAAGATATCACTTAATATTAATTTAAATACTAATTTAGAATCTTGCTTATTTTATTCTTTCATATCCCCCCCCCTCCAAGCCGACGCTCCCCCATATATGCCTGCAAGTATGTGGGAAGTCCACCAGAGACAGGAGATATTTCAGGAAACACTTTTGTCTAGGTTATCATTTTTAAGTAGGAGTTATGGTCTTTCCCTTTCTTTAAAAAAAAAATAATTTTTCTTTTTTTTTTTCTTTTTTAATTTATTTACTTGTATGTTGGACTGGTCAACGTGCTCCCCATTTACATATAATGGTGTTTACAGCACTTGTTTAAAAACATAAGAAAAGTTTAATATAATGTATGAAAACGTATGACATACTGTATGAAAAAAAAAATTATAGCATAACATGTTTGCCGGCGTAACATATTTGACAAGATATATCTCCTTCTCACAAACTAGCTTGTGTTGAGGAAAGTTTTTAAAACATAAAGTTCCTTTTGGCCATTAAAAGTTTTTGAATGTCTTGAATAATAACTTTGATCTTTGACAATAAATAATTGTTGTAAAAAGTCTGATCTTGGTTATTGAGTCCATATATAATATGTATAACAATAATTATAACACTGTAACTTCAACAGCACATTGTAAACAAATGGCATTCTTTGTGTATCTTTTTAATGATGCAAAGCTCTTTTAATAAACATAAAGTATATGAAAAACAATTATATCATAGTACATTTTTAACAATTTCTAGAAACTTTATTTACATACTTATCACAAATAATTTTTTCATAAATATAACATTTAAAAGACACACAAAACTATTTAATAAACACGATAGTGTTTAATCAACTCTAATAATACTACTAATACTAAGAATACCAGTACTACTAGGCATTTTCTTTTTACAAACTATTTACACAAAACCAACTTAATCATTTTCTGTTAGTAATTAATTGTTTTAAAATACTACATTGGTATCAACATAGTTTGGTTAGCCATTGGCGAGCCAAAAAAAAATTGTTTTGTGGGTAACTTGACCTTTGAAATTGTGAGAAGTCAAGTCTTTCCAAAAAGGTGAGTTGGGATAAAGGTGGAAACTGGTGAATTTCTACAGAGGGCAAAAACAAATCATTTTCCCGTACTCTCTGATCACTTTACAGTGGTGAAGGTCAGGAGATCAAGAGAATGATAAATAAAAAAAAAATACTTGGGGCATGGAGTTGATCCCTAACTAAAATTATTCATGACTTAATTTGAATTTTTGAGGATTATTACAGTATCTGAACTTAGATGAATGAACAATTTCTGACTTTCTTTTAAAATGGGGACTGGGTTTGTCTATTTCAAAATTAACTTCAGATATTTGTTTTAAGATTGTATAAGGGCCTGAATAAGGTGGACTTAACTTACGTGTGTTGGGATATTGGAATTCTTCATAAATAATTTCATCACCAACTTTAAATTTAACAGGGAGAAATCGAGCATCAAATCGGATTTTTTTTTTTTATGATATTGTATTGTTTTTTCTTTTGCTATTTTTCTAGCTTCATCAATTGAAGGATAGTAACTATTGTTTACTAATAATGGATCATATGGTAATTCTCCTAATAATAAATAACTAGGTGGGAATTGAGTTACAGAGTGGGGTGTTAAGTTATATTGATTTAAAACTTCACCAATAAATTTAGTCCAGGGAATTTTATTTGAAGAAGAGTTAACCTTACATTTTAGACGCGTAACAATAGTCTGATTGAGGCGCTCAATTTTCCCGTTGCATTCGGGATGATGGCTACTTGTTAACAAATGTGTTTTATCATAATTTCGAAGGAATTTTTTGAAACGGGATGCCGTGAATGCTGCATTCCTATCTGTTAACAATTTTTTAGGTACTTGAATTTGAAAAAGTTGTTTTAAAAAGTTTGTATAAGTTTCAGTGGTAACGATTTTTCATGGAAATCCCCACGCATAACGAGTTGCATGGTCCACGACCAAATGCAAATATTTTTTTGTAGAATTATGGTAGTTCAGCCCACCAACAGTGTCCAAAGACAAACATTCAAAAGGTTTATCTGTTGGCGGTACTTCCTGTAATGAACCAAACCGTTTTTGTCTACATTTTTTATTTATTTGACAGGTATGACAATGTTTTAAAAATTTTCAATATCTTTATTAATATTAGGCCAATAATACTGTGGTGTAATTAAATTTATCATTTTATGAATTCCTGGATGTCCAAATTGAGTGTGGGTTTTCTCTAGGAGGGATAATCTTAATGACATCGGGACTATTATCTTATACAAACCTTTCTTTTTAATTACAATTACATCTTCAATTTCAAGAATTTTCTTAATGTTAATACCTATGTTTTCTTTTTTCTGGTTTTCTTTAATTTCATTTAAGTCTAGGAGGTGTACACGGTGTGACACATTTTCCAAAACAGGCAATCTAGATAGCATATCAGCTTCAATATTTGATGATCCTTTTTGATATTTAATTTCATAGTCAAACATACTAAGTTTAAGGGACCAGCGGAATAATCTTCCTCTTAAATTTTTAACATTTTTTAACCAAGTGATAGACGCATGATCCGTATGTATGACAAACTTTTGACCGTGCAAATAATGATAAAAGTTATCTAAGGCATCAATAATTGCTAAACATTCTAATTCCGTAATTGCATAATTTTTTTCATAATCTCGTAAATTTCTTGAACGATATGCCACTGGGTGTAAAGTACCATTCATATCCGCCTGTTTAACAACACATCCCACACCATGACTCGAGGCGTCAACAAATAACTGACAGGGAGTTCTGGGATCATAAAGTCTTAAAATATGTTTACTTATAAGAGCATTTTTTAATTTTTGGAAGGATTTTTCACATTTCTGGTCCCAAACATATGGGACATTTTTCCTTAATAAATTATTTAAAGGAGCTCTTGTTTCGGCATATTTTGGAATAAATCTAGCATAAACGTTAACTGATCCCAAAACTCTCTGTAATTCCTTGACATTTTTTGGCTGTTTCAATTTTTTTATTACTTCAACGTTTGGATTATCAGGGGTAATTAGGCCATTAGTTATTTCGTATCCTAAGAAGTTAATTTTTGTTTTGAAAAAATTGCATTTGGATAGTTTTAATTTTATGTTTTCTTTAACACATATATCAAAAAGTTGTTGTAGGTGTTGGAAGTGTTCATCTTCTGACTGTGAAAATACAATTATATCATCAAAATAATTACAGGCAAAGTCTATTTTGTATTTATTTAGAATCCTTCTAATGGTTCGATTGAAGATAGCAGGGGCATTTTTAAGCCCAAAGGGAAGGTATTTCCACTCATATAATCCGAAAGTTGTAGCGAAGGCGAATTTTTCAGTATCTTTTGGGTGAATAGGAATGTGCCAATATCCACTTGCCAAGTCAAGAATGGAAAAAATTTTTGCTTTAGCTAGTTTATCTAACAAAGTATCTATTCTGGGAAGTGGTTCAGCATCTGTTTTAGTGATTGAATTGAGTTTACGGAAATCGATACATAATCGCGTCTTCTTTCCTTCTACCCGTTTATACACCAAAGTTACAGGTGCGGAATAAGGTGAACAACTTTCTTTTATAATACCGGCCTGTAATAAATTTTGAATTTGGGTTTTAATTTCCTCTTCTTCCTTAGGGGAAGTTCTATATGCTCTGAGCGAAATAGGTAAATATGAAGTTAAACGAATCCTTTGTGGTTCCATTCTTCCAACATCATATTTAGATTTTGCAAAAATATGGACATATTTTGATAATAATGTAGGAAGTTTTCCTTCTCTAGCAGACTGAGGATTTACGTGGTTCTCAGTGGCTTGAGTGTACTTGAACTCCCTTACTCTATTGTTTGTTGGAATATTAAAAATTTTCCTTTGACTATTGGTATTTTCACTTTCAGAAGTTATATGTAAAGTTTGTGTACATTTAGATATATTTTTTAACAATGGGAGAATGGTATTATTTTGTTTTACCAGTTTTTTAGCACAATCAATATTCAATTGAAACAGACAAAAATGTGATAAACCAAGGAGAGCATAAGGTAAGTTATTATCTAATATTAACATTTCAATATTTTTTGTAATATTACCAATTTGTAATTTAAAGTAACATTTTTCTCGAATTGTCAACATCCCCTGCGTTTGAATGGCATGTAATGGTGAGACCTTTTTCCTTTGAAGTTTAAATTTATGGACAAAATGTTGAGGAATAATGCTTAAGCTGCTGCCTGTATCGAAGGTTAAAGGAATGGTAAAGTATGATTCTGGATTTTTAACACCTTGATTAGTTTGCTTGTTTTTTTCTTTGGATATCCTTGTATATAATGCGACCGGTCGCTGCAAACTGTCAATAGGTGTGATTTGTACCATCTGTTGTATTATCTACCACTGTTGACTCTTCTGTGACGTGAGTTGGATTTTCTTGTTTAAAAGGGCATTCACTATGCCAATGAAAGGCATTAGGAATTTTGAGTTTTGAATAATATTTACACGGGAGAGGAGGCAAAGTGCCTTGAAAGTGAATGTGTGTATTTGGGTTTGAAAAATGGGGTCTAGGCCCTCTTAGATTGGGCCGAGTATTGTTTGTCCAATTTGGTCTGTTTTGATTAGGGTATCCCATATATGGTCTCTGCACATTGGGAAACCGTTAACTCCAGGGTTGTGGTCGGGGAGCATACTGAACTGGGTTTCTATTTTCCCTGTCTTGTGGATAGGTGAACCTTTGAAATTGACCCGGCAACTTGTTTGGAAGGGGATCAGCAGATTTTTCAGATATTTGCAGTTTATTTAATTTGTGGACAAGATCCCTCCATTCATTTAATGTTTTTGGCGCATTAGCCACAACAAGTTGTCTTAAAGTCAGTGGCAATCCGTCGGTTAATCCTTCCATGAGAAATTTGGGCTCTAGGCCTAGTGCTCGCCCTACTTGGAGTTTTTTATTATAATATTCTATGACATTTTCACCTGCTTTAAAGCAAATGCTCGAGAAATCTGTTAAAGATGTTTCTTCTGGTGTCGTGAATTCCTCTGTAAAAATTTCAACCAATTCCTCCCAATGAAGCATGTTTAAACTATTGTTTATATACACTGTGAGGGCTTTACCCTTCAAAAATCTTTGTATATTACGGACTCGCCAAACTTCATATTTTCCATTCCCATCGCACCAGGCTTCAAAATACATTAGACAGGACGTCCACATCATGCCGTTTTCAGGGCAAAAAGCAATGAGGACATTGTCCTCTCTCACAGTGGGAGATTTATTTACACTTAAAGATTTCTTTACATCATCTGATTCACCTGCATTACCTATTGCTTTTACTAGTGTGTTTGGGGAGGGCAGTTTATTCACATCAAGTAGGTCATTTTCTAAATTTGTGTCCACAAGTAAATTTTCATATTTTCCCTATGGGGGGTGTCAATACACCTGTTGGGGTGTCACCTTTGGACATAGTTAATTTTATTCACAATTCAAAATTTTGAAAAAAAGAAAACTTTTTTTTTTTTTTTTTTTTTTTGAAACAGGTAAATTATTTAATTTTGCGAATTAAATTGGGTATTTATTAATTATCACAGCTTGAAAATAAATATTCAATAAATTAAATATCACCAAAAACAAGTTATCACTCATAAAACTTTTTTTATATATCACAGTTATATCAATCACCTAAATAAATCCTACAAATAAATAAATATAAATAACATATAACAAATCAAATTTATTGACGTTCAATATAAATAACACACAACAACATTCCTTTCTGAAAAATATTGTTTTTTTTTTTTTTTTTTTTTTTTTTTTTTACTTTCTCTATAAATATTTATGACAATTTACTTTTAAATCTCTTAACATGAAATATAATAAGCACTTATGAAAAATTATTTTATTTTATTTATTTATTTATTTATTATTATTATAATTTTTAATTATTATTATTTTACTTATTTATTTATTTATTTTTATCAATTTCAATGCAGGTCATACAATATATCGCGAACATAAAATAAAACATAAAATAAACAATATTTAATAAACGATATTTGAGCACATCATTAATTTTTATTAATAAACTAAGATAAATATAACTTCAATAAAAATAACTAGGTATTTACTTTATAAATCATCGTTCGTGACTAGAAATAAAATGAATCACTCACCCTTTTTTCTTTTACACTGAGATGAAAACACAAAACACAAAAATTTTATTTTTTACTTGGTGGATGAAAAGAAAACTTTAATCAAAACAAAACCTCCGCGCAAAAAACGTGAAAGTAGAAGCAGGTGTTTGTCAGCTGATGATCCAACGCAAAGAGGCCATCTGAAAAACATCACTGCATTTGAGAAAGCGATCGGAACAACTTGGGTCAAAGTGGTGTAAGTCACCTTTTTTTTTTTATTCTACCGGCATTTGCGAAAGTAATCGAAACACTTGAAACAAAATGGTGTAAGTCACGTCTCCTGTTCTTTCTTCCTAAGGGCACTGTTTACAGTTGATCTTTATGACTAGAGTCTGACATCGTCCGGCTTGGTTTGGCAAATGGAAAATTACCGGCTGGTTTGAAAAGTTCCGGTCTGGTTTGGAAAAATTCCCGGTCCCAGGGCGTCACATTCCAAGATATTGCATTTCCATCCAAATATTTAAAAACTAATATGAGGTGCTGAACACAACTTATTTCATGATGAATTGTTGGTTTTCCCCTACAGCTAGACCATCCTTGCCGGATTTATTGTAACGTATCGTTCTTTAATAGAATATTTATGACAGTCACTTCATCTTAAGAGAGTTCACTCAAATAACTAATACTCCCAAATAGTTTATGCAGTCGTTTATTGAAGACACTTAGTCATTTTACACTTTATTAACAGTCAAATCATTCTGAGCACATTGACGTACAGATCCGTAGCCGAGTCGGGCCGAAATCGTCCCGTTAACGGCGGAACCGCGAACCAATCCCCTCCTGGGACCGCTAAAACAAACTTTTTATTGACGTGCACTAATTAAGTAAATACTTCCATGAAAAAAGGCCGCCGATTTTCGGGTGCTCCAGCTTAAATATGGAATGTTTGGAGGCGAGGTCAAACTCCTAATATGAATTCTTATTGGATAATTAAGTAAGCTAAAATCCAGCCCACATTCTCTTATTGGTTGACCCGGATATCCCGGATTTCGTATTTCGCAATGCATTGCCGCTTATTTCGACTACTGCATAATTTTGATTATGAAACTTCTTCTAACTCCGATTCCCGCGCTACGATGTGTTTTCCTGAAAAACTAATCTTGCTTATTTTATCCTTTCATAAATATATATATATATATATATATATATATATATATAGATATAGATATGTATAATTATAGACTAATTTCGCTACAGAAACTTTTATGAGACATTGTAAAATGCTTTAAATAATGCTATAGATTATCTTGCATTCTATCTATGTCTTCTAACAGAAGAGTATTCTTTCACAGACCGTGTAATCCAATTTATTTAATGGAAGAAAGATTTCGCATTAACAGGAAGTATTCTATTATCTCTTATCCAATTCAATTACTATAAAATCCAAGTTATCGAAACAAGTAAGTGTTTTCTATTGTGCGAAGAATCTTTTCTACTTTCATCGAAATATAATGGTTGATAAAATGAAAGAAAAAAAAATGGAATACCTAATAATATACTTTCTCTCTTTCAATGAATTAAAATTACATTTATTTATATTTGTAAATTATTATTATTATTTTTTTTTTCAGTCAATTGTACAATTTCTATATACGTTACAAGTAAAGAAATTTAGCAGTAATTATTTTGCGGTGATTCATAATGTTAACATTTATGTCGTGATATTTTAGTTTACGGTATATTTAATATACAGTTGCTATAAGAAATATGGTTACATAATACAAATAATCTGCTCTTTTAATGAACAAACATCTTTTTATCCTTTACAAATATTTAAATTACGATACACATTAACTGTAGATAACTTTTTATGTATTTAAAATCCTAGTTATAAAATGTGAAACAAATTAAGTATTAAGAAAATTTCTATATTTTTCTTCTATGAAAGAATGTATATTTTACCCATTTTAACAAAAATAAGTTTAAATTCGCTTTAAAATATTATATAAAAAAACCTAAACCATTCTTAAATATTTATTTATTTTATTTTATTTATTTTAAGTTTATTATTTTGAATATTTATTTCAGTTATTTATTAAGGCAGTATTTCTTTCTTTCTTTTTTTCTTTTTTTTTTTTTTTTTTTTTCTTTTTCAAAACTAATTTAATGTAACAATTTTGTAGGTATATAAAAAGTTGAATATTTTGGATATGTTAAGAATACATTTAAATGTTGTGGATTATTTTGAACTTAGCGTTCAATTTTAGAATATATTTAAATTTACATTGCAGTCAAATTTTAATAAAAAAATAACAGGATAACGATTTCCAGAATTTTTTTTATGTTGTATATCGATATCTCATTAAAATAATGAAATCTGTAAATTAATCACAAAAATAAGTTTAAAATTCATTTTAATAAAAATAAAGAAAAAACAAATTCAAATGTAATTGTTATCCACTTGCATAAACATTATAATGGACATATAAGAAGAAAAAAAATTGGTAATAAAAAAAAGAAAAAGAAAAATTTTAAACAGGAAAAAAATAAAAATGAAATAAAATAAAAATACAGAATATATCAAGGTGGAAGTAAGTATTTTAATTGTAATAATAATATTAACAACAACAACAACAACAACAATAATAATAATAATAATAATAATAATTTAATACATTCGACTTGACTTACCTCATTCGAAATTTTTTCCAATGCAAGAGCTGCTTATTACAGACTGATCAGCTTAATCGAAAATTAATGACAATTTATCTTTGATTAAAATAATCCCATATTTTCAAGAAAACATGTATTTTGACGTAAATATTTTCAAACTCTTATCATTTCAAATTATGTGATTATTGGCATTAAAATAAAAATAATTTGAATTCATAATAAAATAATTCTGTAAAAAAAAAAAAAAAAAATCAATGACAGTTCCATTCTACACTTCTTCATTAAAGACGTTTATTGAGAGGTTCATCATTAGTCTGAAAAACGTAATAAATGAGTTAATTTTTTTTTTTTTTTTTTTTTTTTTTTTCATTTAAAAATATATCGATTTATTTTTTTCATTTTATAAATCATATGGTTATATAAGAAAAATCAAAAAGTATATTTAAAACTACGAAATTTTACGCATTTCTATTTTTACTTTAAGTAGAAATTTTTGTTTGCCTTAATCAGTGAAAACTGTAATCGAAAACTGTAATTATACAAAATATATATTTATTAAAAATAGATTACCGATAGCCAAAATCGCAAAAGTTATCAACTATATACCTTTATTTGAAATTTTTTAATTCAAAGGATTAAAAGTAGTGCATATTTTCCAACTCATACTCTTTTTGTAAAACTTTAGAAATTTGGACTTTGCAAATTTAGGCATTTTAACGCAAGGTCTTTACATTTAAACTTCGGTAATGTGTTACATTTATATAAAGCAGAAACAGTTAATAATTAAAATTCGTCTTATTTTTTACAATAGCCTTTAAAAGTATTGTTATAATTTCTTTTTCAAATGAAATTTCAATTATGCGTTTTTTGATTAGCCTAGCGTAAATGTCACAGCACAAAATGTCAATGTGACGCAGAAGATTAAAGATATTAATATACATTCAACTTTAATGTTAACAGGTGCTTATGAAAATATCTACATTTTAAGTGTAAAATATCAGCCATCTGTTAACAAAAAGTTGACAAAGTGTGCTAATTACAATTTAGATGGAGTTATTTAGACGTTTTGAATAAATATGCATTAGTTAAGCAAAAATTGCATTAATTTTAAATGTTCTTTGCTTTAAATGTTTAGATGTCTATTTAAATAATAGTATGTGTTAAGATCAATATAGTTAAAATATTATCATAAAAGAATTAAGAAGGATTTTTTAAAAGGTGTAAAAATCTATATCGCTTTAAAAACTTTTTTTTTTTTTTTTTTTTTTTTTTTAATTAGTCTTAATTTTGAAAAGTACGCATTTATCAATTTTATATAAAATCAATTAACATTAATATTTGTTTTCATATGCAGTTATGTATTTTAGTAATTATTTGTATGATCTGCGTTACATAAGGTATGAACATATGCATTCGACATCAGTTATAAGAACAGAATTCAGTGAAAGGAGGTAGAAAGTTATAACGATATTATTTGGTAAAATAATCGTATAAAGTTCAGACGATGAAAAAAGTACTAGTTATCAAAAATAATGAAGGTGAAACTTCAAATTCTTAATCAACTATTATGTATAATATTTGATAATTATTTATTATTATGTAGCTTATACTTTAATAGTTCTATAACTGATTTAAAAAATAAAAAATGATTTTAAAATAATTTTGAACAAATATTTAAATATTTGATATTCTTATTTATTTTTTAAACTTTATATATTTTTTAACTACGCATAGATCTCTATGTTATTTATTTATTTACATTAAATAAATAATTTATGAACATGCATAATTTATGATTGTCTCCTATACGTAGTAATTTTAAACGTAATCATTAAATGACTATATTTAAAAATAGAACGAATTAAATGTTTTAAATCAGTAGTGATACGTTTACATATATTTATTTAATTACTGCTTTTTTAGCAAATATATAACTTATTCAAATAAAAATAATCAAAATTTATATTAAAAATAAATAAATTAAATTAAATTTAGGAAAATAATAGTAATAATAATAAATTTAACATAATACTGCGATTTCAAAATTCGCACTCAAAAAGACAAAGCTAGCAGTATAAAATTAACATTTTTCATCAAATTATGAACTCAAATGTATAGTTACCTAAATCTTTATTTTCTACAAACATGTAACCATGTAATTTTATGTTGAAAAATTATACATGTATTGGTATGTAAATATAATTCAAAGAAAAATAAATTTTTATTTCGTGAACAAAAATAATAGTTTGCACCTTATTAACAGTAACGATATTCAGAAAAAAATGATACATTTGTTAAATTTCGATACTCACTGAAACAATAGCATTTATTTTTTTCCGACCTCTTACCACAATATATTCATTAATATTAGCTGTTTCGCCATATCGCATATACTGAGAGTCCACGCAGTGCTGCCAGATTGAGAGAAATTTTTATTCAATAACCACCACTAAATTTCAGTTGTTACTGTTGCCATATCACTTTGAAGACATCTTGGTCAAATGCATTCGAAATGATTAGCAAACCGCTACAAACAAAATTTAGCGGTGGACATTAAATAAAAATTTCTCTTAATCTGGTAGCACTGAGTCCACGTCGTTTCTTAAATCTATTAAACCAGCCATTGCTATATTCAACATTTGTGATATTCATTTATTTGCCAAATATTTTTGTATATTACTTGATAACGTCTCCAGTTACAGTAGCATTTTTCGCATTCATCTGCAATATCCACATGCAAAGAGCATATGCTAATTTTTCATGTTTAGATGATTTCAGTTTTTTAATAATTGACTGAGGATTGTTAACATTAAACTATTTTCCCGTTGACATAATATGTCGCCAATAGAAATCCTACCAATAGATTTTTTAGACAAGAGAGTAAAAAAAAAAGGACTAGATATGATCTGTTGAGATGTATTTGCATTCATCTTTTTTTATATTCACAAATTTGCCGTTTTTTAAGAAACTGAAAGAATGACTCTTTTTGACATTTTGAAATAAAAAAGGATTAAAAAAAAAAAAAAAAAGTTTACGATGACGTAACAGTTTGAGTAAATGCGCATTAAATTAGAAGTCCATTTGTTTTGTCTCTCAATGAAACTCACCATCGGCCGAGCAGTTCTGTGCTCAAAGCTTTTAGACGTAAGGTACCAGGTTCAATTCCAGGACGCGATCGTTGACCAAGCCGTTCACAGTTTTTTGCTTTTTCTCCGAAACTTGCGTAAATATAGGCTAGGACACCATATAAATACCCCACAGAGGGCACTCCCCCTCAGGCCTAGGACCCTAGGGCAGTCAATTGGATTTTCTACGCACAACCCAACTCTCAATGAAAATGTTCCTCCTCTGAAAATTCCTCTTCTTTTCAAGCTAACATAGCGAGCAGGTTTGCATGAAGTAACCAGTGGCAAGGAGAGCGCCACACAAAGATTTCTTCTCTGTTTTACCATCCTGCGATACAATGAGTGTTTGACTGCGGAAAAAATGCGAATTTTAACAAAAAGCTTCACTCGAAAATGTTTTTTTAGCCTCATGCCTTTTGGCGCTAACTGAAATATTTAGGTATTTTTCTGCTATTTGCGATGCTGCCTTAAAATTTCCATCGACCTAAATTCAGTCCTAAAATTTAGCTTAATTTTTCTACAAACAACTTTCATGTTTTGTCAGATTTCATTACCCAGTCACTGCGAAATTTTCGGTAATAAGAAAAATGGCTGACTTGCTAAACATGGTTGCAACCTTCCACAGCCCTTTATTAATTTGCCCTATGGGCAAGCTTCTTCCGCTAACAAAGAGCCATTATGGGTAAAAATAAGGACATTGAAATGAGGAATAAAACTTAATATCTTTAAATAAGTTTTATAGATATATTGATGACGTAATAGCAACAAACTGTGAAAATTGTGCGAAATATGCAGCTGAAATCTGTCCCTCCGACCTTATCTTAAAGCGTACGCACTCTGAAGACGAAATTCTTTCCTGGATTAAAAAAAAAAAAAAAAAACAGATAAAAACTGGTTTACTGGTATTTATGATAAAGGCAAGATTTTAACTTTAAAGTTTTGTAATATAACGAATTGGTTCTCCTGTAAAAGCGATAGAGTTTTTTAAAATATTATGTTCATCCAAATTAACAGAATCAAAATGATTTGCAATAACCATGTAGACCTGAATTTAGCTCGGTAAATCTCAAAAATATATTAGGGGGCGTCCGTTAATTACGTGAGGCGGTTTTGACGATTTTTTGACCCCCCCCCCTTCCCCCCTGGTGAGATTTCGTGAGATTTGGCTCTACGCCCCCTCCCCCCCTCCCCTAATCACACGTGAGATTTTTTAAAATTCGTATTTTTACTGTAAATGCATTGGATTTATTTCAAAAAACACTACAGAATCACAGTAATAAAATTGAACAATAAAGTACTTAAATAGAATCTACTAAAATTAATAAAATAATATTTATTCTAATTCAGTCCATGAGGACTCGTGCACAGTCTCAAGAGTGACTATTGGAACCAACATATCCATGTGATTTTCAGTAGAATCATCTGCTCCTTCAATTTCGCTCTGATGTAGCCACTCTAAACCGTTGTCGCTTGCGCACAGAAGCTCAGTAGGCCGTATTGTCCCTGTGACAATCCGTGAGCGCAGCTAGTGCATTGTAAACTGCACATCGATACTCTGAAACTCTTGTGATGGATGCAAAGTAGATACCGCATGTACTGCAGCATATCTTTTCTAAATCATCGCATGAAGTCTACTGTGCTGCTTCGCGGCGTTCGGATAGCCACGATAAATATTACCGTGTCAGGTTTTGACATATCTAAGTCAAGAAACATGTTTTACTTGAATTTAACTCAATTTTCTCGTAATTTTACACTGTTTTTTTGCAGGAAAAAATTACGTAATATTTCCCGAGATCCTCCCTCTCCCCCACGTGAGATTGGCTGAGATTTGGCTCGACCTCCCCCCTTCTGAACGCATCAAGTAATTAATGGACGCCCCTTAACTGTCAACCGTTATCCTGTTTTTCTACTCAATAAACATTTCAATCTTCTTGATTACAATATTGCTTAACTTTTTTTTTGTTGCATTTCGGGAAACATTTAAGTATGTATGTATTTATTTATATTCTTGTATTTTATTTTAATGCATTTACTTTGGTTCTTTATTTAAGAATTTAATTATTTTTTATGCTTTGTATTAACTCAATTCGTTTGCTGTATGCTCTTACTTCCATCTATGAGAAGTTGGGGGCTACAAACGTGTTTTGTTTGGCTAGATAGCCAACATTTCGTCAGAAACTTCTCATATTTCATTCCCTACATGGGGGAGCTCACCTGAAGAAGGCCCTCATTTGTCTTCGGATTAATTTTCATTTATTCTTGGTAATTTTGTTTATTTATTACAGATTTATACTTCCTTTCACTGCATTTGCGCATAGGTTTATAAATGCTCTGTAATAATTCTATATTTAAAAACTCAAGTTTTATTCTATCTTATATTTAAAATTTATCATATATATATGTATGTGTGTATTAGTTAAATGTGTTGACTTCCTCAAGGACTAAGGGGCAAACTTCGTGAGGATTCTGCAAGATATCTTCTGAAAAGAAATTCTTAATTCAAACCAAACTGCTTTACTGAGTACTAAATAAATATATTTTTCTTTTGCTTAGTTTTGAATTTGAACATGATTTATTGAATATTTTGCAATACTAATAAATGGCTTCTTACCTTTTCCAAAATTGTATGAAAAAAAAAAAAAAAAAAAAAAAAAAAAAAAAAAAACATTTACATTTTTTGTGGCAATAAAATATGAATGAAATTTAATCTTAGAAAGAAAAAAAAAATCGAGATGTAACTCGGATAGTTTTAAAATGAAAATATTTAAAAAGAAAAATTATTTTTATGTTAAAAACTTTTGTTTCTTAAGGACATTCATTAATTACGCAATGCTAAATAAAAATAAAAATTCTACATCATCATAGTTACATGTTCAATATTAGAATTCTCAATGGAATTCCATTCTATTGCGAAATTGTTTCCTGTATAATTCGGATAGCCATCATAGTGTTTTGTTACGTAAAATATTCCAAAGAAATTATAGTAATTAAGCTAAATTTTTATCTGCACAAACACTAACTTCTCTCTAGACGATTTTTTTTTTCTTTTTTTTTTTTTACACTGAATATCTTTATTTTTATTATATAGTATGTTCTTGAAAGGAAAGGGAAAGATGATTTCACTTTTTTTTTTTTTTTTTTTTTTTTTTTTTTTAAACAATGTAGAAGTGAATGTTAGAATAGTGCTTTAAAATTTCTTCCTGAAATTCTTAAATATATGATTTAGTAATTATTGGGTCGTTCACCGTGAAAGTGAATTATCTCTTTGTAAATAGATTTTGAAATAAGCAGCTTTTTGTAAATTTATGCGTATAGAAAAAAGACAAGTTTCAGTTAATGCTATTAATTTTTTGCGTTTAATACAACTCAGAATTATAAGAATTTATAAATTATATTAAATCTAATTTAAAGTAACTTAGAAACTTCATTTTTATAATTGATATATAGAAGTTATAGTTTTCTGAAAATAACAAGTAATGCCATTTATGGGATTTTAATGCAATTATTCAAGTTTCTTCACTTTTATTATGAAAGATGTGACTAAATGTGATAAAAATAAGAAAAAAAAATATACATGCAGAGCTGCCAACTTAATCCGGCAAATTGTTAGTTCCGCCCCATTTTCTATACCACTTAATTTTTAGAGTAATTCTCTTCAAATATATTTACAATATTAAGGAAACAAATATTCTAAAAAATAAGTGGTGTAGAAAAACGGGCGGTACAAACAGTTTTCCGGATTAGGTTGACAGCTCTATACATGTTTAAAAATTCTTGGGAGTTACACCACTTTTATAATGAACCGTCCATTTGTCAAAAGATTTTCTTTTTTTTTTTTTTTTTTTTTTTTTTACTTAATTATTTGGATGTACATTATATAAAACTCGCGCACGTTAATTATACAGATCTAGATCTAAAATTTTGATTTCATATATGTATATATATCATATATATACATATCTTTTTTTTTTTTTTTTTTTTTTGTGACAATTGTTCAATCACAACTGAAGTCAGTGGTTTTTTCTGTTATATATTGATTTTTGTGAATATAGATTGTCTAATGACGCAGCTTCTTACGTAACTCTTCCACACACATAATTCATCACTAGCAGGCTTTGCCCGCTTCGATGGCCACTAAATTTAAAGGAAACCTCGTTTCTATATAGCTTTATAAAAATAAAATAAAATAAATTACTGAAATTGTTCAAAAGCTCGCTCCAGGTTCCTGCTGCATTCAGCAGCGATTTGGTCATCAACTGCAACTCGGGCGCTTGTCCTATTACCTGAGACAATAGTTTACCAATGAGCTTCCATTTAGGTGCTTATTATATAACAGTTTCGAAATAGATAGTATCGAAAAAAATGAAGTTTCCCTTTTATATTTGAATCCCAGTTACATGTGAACAACACTATACGTGTTGTTCACATGTTACTCGGACTGGACTCAAACGTAACTGGGTTTAGACAACATAATATTTGCTTTTACGTTATTTCATATGTTTTTTTTTTTTGTTGTTTATCCAATCAACCATTAAATGACAGCAATTTCACGCCAAATATTACAATATGCTGTGACCGGCTACGTCTGTCGCATGAGACAATTAATTTTTTGTGTTTATATATAATTCATGGGTTGTAAACCTGATAGTACAGCCTTAATATAGTTCTCTTCGGCGGCTTTTGAATTTTTGTCACCATTTTAGACTTAATCCATTGTAACAATAAGACTTAATCCCTTGTAACAATATGCTATGAGCGCTATTTCTGCCATATTTTAGACAACTAATCTTTTTATGGTTATATATATTTCCCATTAAACATATTTTTATTTATTTATTTAAATATTAATTTGAATTTTTCAAATATTTCTGTTCGACAGCGTGAGAGTGCAGTAACACACAGAGGTTCATTTGTTTGTATGATAAATTAGCATAGTGATTATTATATAAAAAAATAAATAAGTAGGTAAACATTATCGTGTTACATAACTTTATTATGTCGCTCCAATGGCGACTTTTGAATTTTGGTCGCCATATTAGCGATGGATTTTTTTTTTTTTTTTTTTTTTTTTTTTTTTTTTTTTTTTTTTATATGAAAAGGGGAAGACTATTTTTGCTAATAATTTTATCAGACTCTTTTTTGTTTATACATAAGAATCCTTTATATTCTGCTTATATTTTTAATGCTTTTTAGGTTTAAAATAGTGCTTGTTGAAATAAATTTCCTATCTTTAAAACTGCATTTGTTCTGTAAATTTTGCGTAAAAATAAATCATTTATGTTTTTATATATTTGATGCGCTACTTAGATTAAAATGGCTGTTGCTATATTAAACTTCTTGTCGAAAAATATTCGGTGTACTTCAACACCAAAATTTAAAAAATCGCCCATCAGGATCTGTTAATGAAGCTGATAAAATAAAAATATGGTTCATAGAGTTTAAATAATCTATTTAAAAAAAATAAAAATAAAACCCAAATTATTAATCTATCGTATCACATACATAGATATAGTAATAATATATAGATTGATCATTGGGGACAAAAAAGTGATTCCTTTTCACTCGGGAAAAGACGGCGATTTTACCAAAATATGGCAGTCTTTCCCCGAGTGAATACACACGGGAATATGCACGAATGTTTTAGCAAATAAAATTCATGAATAATTTATTTACTAAAGGTGAATGAAAAGCCCCAGATATAGTTTCAAATTCATTCTTCTTTTTTTTTTTTTTTTTCCTTCAATACCTGATTCCAAAGCTTTTTTTTTCGGCATCAAAAATCTTTGCACGATAATATGGGGATGATAGATCTATATTATATCTATGATCACATAAATCTTTTCGAAAATAGAATAAAACTTATTTTGAAAAAAAAAATAATAATAACTTTTGTTTATTAACCAAAATAATTGATGAAATTTGAAATGCAAGTTGGTCTTGTGGGGTACAGGCTGTATATTATATTTTTGTGTTCGTGAGAGTAAATTTTAAAGAATTTGAAAACTGCAATTTTTAATCCCTTTTAAAAATCATGTGACTTAATGTGAAGCAGATTTTTCATTTTTTTTTTCTCCTAACGGTTTCCATACAATCTTCTGCTGTTGCCACCTAAAATTCATACTTTAGTTAATTTAAAAAAAATCTAATTGTCCGATTGATAAGCTGTTTAATGCATCGGATTAAAAAAAAATTTCCCTTTCATTTGCTATCTTATTTGTAACGATGCGATTGATATTTCTAATTTATTTTCTAATCTTTCTGATTTATTTTCCTCATTTTAAATAAGTGTACGGTTTTTATTATTATTATTATTATTATTATTATTATTATTATTATTATTTTGTCAAAAAAACATGGCAACAATTAAATTATGGATAAAATTTTAAAATTTAAATGTCTTATTTATCAGAAATTAGAAGGTTTTTATTTTCACATTTTAATTAATTAAGAAAAAACTAATCATCCGATTGATAAGCTGTTTAATGCATCGGATTTACAAAAATTTCCCTTTCATTTGGTGTCTTATTTGTAACGATGCGAGTGATATTTCTAATTTATTTTCTAATCTTTCTGATTTATTTTCCTCATTTTAAATAAATGTACGTTTTTTTTTTTTTTTTTTTTTTTTTTTTTTAATTATTATTATTATTTTGTCGAAAAAAATGGCAACAATTAAATTATGGATAAAATGTTAAAATTTAAATGGCTTTTTTTTATCAGAAATTAGAAGGTTATGATTTTCACATTTTAATTAATTAAGAAAAAACTAATCAAAAATTGGAAAATCTGATTTCGATGTGCACAATGACCCTTCGGGATGCACCTTTGTGTTAAATCTCTTGACTGTCAGAGCTACCGTTTTGGAGATCAGTGAAATATACATACAAATATTGCTCACTTAATAGTATAAGATATGATGATTTTTATTGTATGTCTCCACGGTTAATTATATTTAATCATAAAAACATACTTGAAACTACCAAAAAGGAATAGCGTGTATCTATAAACTCCCAGTATTGACAAAAGTCTTTACGTAATAGAGAAAACCTGTCTTCATTTTTGGTTGCAGCACACACACAAACAAACAAACAAAAAAAAAAAAAAAAAAAAAAAAAAAAAAAGAATCAGCTAAAATTAGTAAATCAAATTCTGCTATCATTGTTTTTAGAGATCTGTGTTATTATAGGGAGTACTAGAATATTGAAGCTTTTCTCTATATGTGTGAGCGTTTTCCTGTCTGTAGCACTGTAGCCGCTATAGAAAGAAACAGAATACAATGCATTGTTTCCAAATCATAACTTTGGTTTATTCGAGAGGACACGTACCTAAGTCTGTTGATTTGTTTAATTAACTTGTTTGATATTTTAATTAACTAATCTGGAAATGTTTTAGGCGCAAAATACTTTGACAGAAGTTACACAAGCGAATTTTGTATTCCTTTATGTTTATCTCAGAGAAGAAGGTATGTGGCTTCCAGGTATTCCTATAAAATAGTACTTAAAAAAAAAAAAAAAAAACTTTTGAACCAGTTGAACAACACGAAACGTTGGTTAAAAATTTTAATAATGGGTCCACAGTCCAAAATTCTCAAAACGATTGAAAATTGCAAGTTTTATAATAAAATAATAGTTATTTAATATCCGGATCATGACTGCTTATTAATCATAATATTTACGGTAATAATTTATTAATTATATTTTTTCCATGCTTTGTGGACTCTTAAAATGTAGCTTTGCACATGTTAGCTTAAAAAAATGTTATGATTGGTATGTTATATTCCTAATCTCCTAATAAAAATTCATAATGTCAGCAGAATATTCAATAAATAAAATGTAACTTTTTTTTTTTTTTTCCTTTTTAAACTTTCTTTCTCTCACGTATGAGGAAGGTATGAGATGAAGTATTGTTTTGGAACAAATTTAAAGATAATTAGTTTTTATTATACTTTCACGTTTTGGCTTACCTGAATCTCAAAATTGGGATTTTAGTGTTTGATGTGCATCTATATATAGGTGTGTGTATATGCGTGTGTATATGCGTGTGTGTATGCGTGTTTGTGTATCATTGCTTCACACTAAGATACGGTTATATATTAAATATTTCTAATGAAAATATACTTGAAAACTTAATAATAGTTTGCACATCTTCGAAAATTAAATTCTATGTTCTAAAATAAAATAAAATAAAATAAAATGGCTTTGTTTTGGTGATTTCTGTAAAATAATAAATAAATAAAATAAGTCGTGATTCTTTGTAGTAAAGTTTTACTTTAAAAGCAAATATGATATGAAGAATCTAAATATAATATGAAGAGACATGTTTGTCCATTTATTTATATATTTTTGGAATTATCCACACCTTTGCTACAATTTTTATTGTAAAAAAGCATACCAACACGATTCCAAAATTCTACAATAAATTATCTTTCATTCTATCCCTGCTTACTTAACGTTGGAATATTCTTTTACAAACGTATAATCTAATTTATTTAATGGAAGAAAGGTACCACATTACCAGAAAGTTGTATGTTATTCAATCCAATTGCAATAAAAGCCAAGTCGTCGAAATAGGTACGTTTCTCTTATTCTGCGGATAATCTTTTCAGTTTTCATTAAAATGTAAGGTTTAATAAAAAGTATACGAACGATGAATCAAGTTACTTCAAAACGTATATATATATATATACAAAAATCTTAAAAACATTTTTTTTTTTTTATGATTACAATATTTCCCTTACATATGTATATTATGAAAATGAAAACTTGTATTTTTTTAAAGGAATTGAAAGCTTTTCATTAAGTCTAGTAATTTTTTATTTATTGTTTTCTTTCGTTATTCTTTTTGTTCAAATAGGTTAATTTACAAATATAGAGTTTTATTTTATAGCCAATAAAAATACAATCATATATATAAAGGAAACAAAATATATTCATTTACTTACTTTCACATTAAAAAAAATAGTTTTAAACAGACTAACTTAAAAAATATATAAGGAATTTTCGTGAAATATTTTTATATTTAGAAATATTACATTTTCGAAATTATATTTTTAGTATATCACATTTTATATAAAACGTAAATAGTTTTTAATCAAATTTTTAGTCTTATTTTTCTAATTATGCTTTTTTTTAAATTATAGAGAGTGATATTATCTTTTGAAATTGTGATATGTAATATATGCATTTTCTCTAAACTACAAGTGCTCATAATTTTAACCTAAAATGAAACTTTAATTATGAATTTTATGGTTACGCCAGCGTGAATGAAGAAATTCTAAATGTGACAGAGAAGAATGAAGTAATTAACATTCATTCCGCTCTAATGTTAAAACTTACTATGTGACACTTAATAATATCTACATTTGAAGTGTAAAGTGACAGTCAGCTGTTGTTAAAAAAGGTGACAAAGTGTGCGAATGAATAATTTGATGGGGGAATAAGGAATGTGTATCGTTTAAGTAAAAAATGTATTAGTTTAAAAATGTGTTTGTTGTGTTAAAAAATAAATAAATAAATAAATAAAAATAAAAATAAAAAATTCTGAAGTATTGCATAAAAAATGCAATAAAGTTGAAATTATAACAGGAGACTTGGCGTTGGAATATTAAACCCGAATAAACTACTACGTCAGAAACGCCAAAGAAAAATATTGGAAATGCATACAGCTGTTTCGGTAGCCTAAAGCGTACCGTCTTCAGTGCAAAAATGTTTCTGAATCAGGAGAAGTGCTCCTATATATAGGAGAGGGGCCGGATTTAGTTCAACCAATAGGATTACGGGAAAGGTGGGGAAAGTGGCCAATAGGAAATCAGGAAAGTTAGCTGTGTAAACTTTTCTTTTTGCACTGAAGACGGTATGCTTTAGGCTACCGAAACAGCTGTATGCATTTCCAATATTTTTCTATGGAGTTTCTCACGTAGTAGTTTATTCGGGTTTTAAAGTTGAAATTCTTTGTTAACTGAATTTGTAGGTTCTATTTAAAAGACATTTAAAAGTGTGATCAGTATAATTAAATGTAATTTTCTATGTCATTACGTATAACAAAATCTAAAAATTATTGCTCGTAACAACACCTGATAGAAGATAAAAAAAAAAAAAAATCGAATAAGTTTAAATTGCCCTGCACATAGCCATATTTATGGTATTTATTTATTTTTTATTATTATTAATATTATTATTTTGACATTTTTTTTTTCTGCAAACTTGGTATATTGGAGTTTCTTATTATCTTTTTCTATATCATTCTTAAAAAGACCTTTCTGAATTTCAGATGCATGTTTACCTTTATTCCTCATAAGATAGAAAAGCTATCCATTTAAAGCTTCCACAGACATGTTATATTCCGTTTTTCCCCCTTACAACATAACCCACAGTTTTGTAACAGTTTTTTTTATACATTTAATAACATTTAATCATATCTAGTTGCCATTTTCATTAAGTTCTTAAGTTTATCATTATGTACAGTCGGTAACAAAAGTGTCCGAACACTAGCAAAAATTCCTATGTAAAAAAAGTACACTTCATACGGTTTTGCTAAATAAATCCTTGTCGAATCCTCTTTTTAGTCAGTGTAAGAATATGATTCGATAAGGATATATTTAACAAAACCGTATGAAGTGTACTTTTTTTACATAGGAATTTTCGCAAGTGTTCGGACTGTTTGTTACCGATTGTAACACAGAAACCAAAATATCCGTATTACGAGATTATGATGTGCATCAATAAAATACTTAGACTTTTCACTAACCGCCTTTATTTGACTTTTTAGCACCAAATTAGAATGTTATAATTAAATGGTATTATGAATATACGTATAAAGTAAAACCCTTTATAAAATATATGATAGTGGGATTACCTGGCATTGCTTGGGATTTATGACACTTCTGTATAAACAATAGTTTTATTTTTTCCTGAAGGAGCTCATACATGAAAATTGTTTGAATTTCCTATACGGCAGCATGCTGCATATAATTGAATAGTTTATTGTTTCCTTTGTACTGCAGTTCTTTTTGAAACAGAATCCCCTACATAAGAAAGACACGTTTTTTGAGGTATTATTGTTATTATTATCATTTATACATATATACTAAATATAGGAATAAACAAAGTCAGTTATTTATAAAAATGTTGAGTTTTAGTATTAAAAAAATATTTACACATTATTATTGGGAGAAAACAAAGAATAAAACAAAAAGAAAGCAGTAAAATAAATTACTACATCCACTATCTTAATAAAATCCTTATAATAAAAATTTGAACTCGTCGTGAGAACTTAAACGTATAAAACACACAAATAAACAATTAATTTAAATTAATATATATATATATATATATATATATATATATATATATATATATATATATATATATATATATATATACAGTCGGTAACAAAAGTGTCCGAACACTAGTAAAAATTCCTATGTAAAAAACGTACACTTCATACGGTTTTGTTAAATAAATCCTTGTTGATTCCTGTTCTTAGTCAGTGCAAGAACATGATTCGATAAGGATTTATTTAACAAAACCGTATGAAGTGTACTTTTTTCTTTTTTTACATAGAGATTTTCGCTAGTGTTCGGACATCTTTGTAACCGACTGTATGTATATATATATATTTGCACGTAAATTTTTTTCGCTATAACAAAAAGTATGTTTACTTACTCTAAAATAATAAAATAAATAAATAAATAAATAAATAAATATATATATATATATATATATATATATATATATATATATATATATATATTTTTTTTTTTTTTTTTTTTTTTTTAAGGTTTGAGATCTATTAGTTTCAATCTGTGATTTTTGCGGCGTCATTTATCGATAGTTGGACATTTATCGAAAATATAATTGTATAATTTGAAAGCGGTGTTATAATTTGAATTAAAAAAAAAAAAAAAAAAAAAAAAAAAAAAACTAATAGTTCTCCGTCCTAAATTCTGCCTTTGCCAGAATTTCATCAAAATCATATATATATATATATATATATATATATATATATTAACAAAAATAAAAGAAAAGTAAATTAATAATAATCAGTATCGAAACAAACACGATCGAATTTTTTTTTTAAATAATTTTGAATTAGGAAATAAAAAGTGCGCGTGCAAAATGAAACAAAAATAAGTAAATGAAATGAATTTAATGATTTAATTTTTATATAAAACATGATCGCGTGCTATATTAAAAAGTACATGTAAAATTTAAAGTTTATGTGGTGCGTGTGGCAAATATAAAAATTGTTTTCAGAAATAGAATAGCATAAAGAAAACAACGATGTCGGTTGCATTTTCTTATATTGTTTGAATTTTTGAATTTTATAGAAGTAACATCTACCGTAGGAATAGATTTGTATGTTAAAACTACAGGGAATTGTTATGCGATCATAAGCGATGCTACATATATATATATATATATATTTTTTTTTTTTTTTTTTCATATTTAACGAACCTTTCTTATATATAATATGAGCTTTAATGAATAACAGTTAGGGACTTTTATTTTATTTTATTTTATTTTATTTTTTAAACCAATACCATAATAATTAAATTTCAACTTATATACGGCAGTTCTATTAGATTTTATTTATTTATTTATTTATTTATTTTTTCACATGCAGTAAATACTTCTTCTTTTTTTTTTTTTTTTTTTTTTTTTTTTTTTTCCCTTAAGTATTGGAAAAAATAAATAAAAGTGTAATTTACTTATTTACTTTTGGTACCATCTTTTACATTCTTTTGAATATTTTTAATGTTGAAATGGGGTTCTTATTGAACCAATTATCCGACTGAACAAATATACGGCTTTAGCCATATTTTGTCCGGAATATATAAAAGGTATCAATATAAAGGGTATCAATAAAGAGTATCAAAAGGATATCAATTTTCGTAGAGATCGATTGAATGGTGTAGCTTTGTATAGCGAATTAAAAATCCAGACAGATACAACGACAAACTTTCAGTTTTATTTATATAGATATATATTCTAAGGCGCTGTAGATTTAATTGTTAAATAATTCATAATAATCTCTGAAGATTAATTTCTTGTTTTCATATAAAAAAAAGCAGCTAAAAAGTAAAAATTCCTCACTTGAACCAAGAAATATTATCAAATATTTACTATGTAAATGAACTGTATAAAATTTTAAACTCGTATTCCTGAAATATAAATCATGTTTTGAAATGATTCATTACAAGAACTATAATTCATTTATTGTTCTCGTATTTAATATTTAGGAGCATGAAATGACAATATAAATGGGCGGAGAAATTTTTATATTCACTAACATGACTATTACCTTCTTTTGCATCTGAAGCTTTAATTGTATAATTTCTTTTTTCAAACCGCCCGTCTTATGTAATAATTTTCCAATATTTTTCGATAGCGTTCGGCATATCTGTCGAAATAATAATACATTGTCTAATATCAATTATATGTATGTATATATATATTTATTTATTTATAAAATAATTCTCCTCTCTTTATATATTAATTTAAATCTGTTGAATACTTGAATTTATCTGGTTATTCAAATGTTGAACAAAAAACTGAGAAATTTTGACTTTTCAAATGCTTGGAGGAAGTCCATTTAAATTTAAATTTGTATTATATATGTAAATATATAATAAAATTATAATTCTTTCATAAATTTAATTTAAAATGATACATTTTTTTTCCTTTTTAAGTAACATTTCATTTAAGTAATAATTATTTTTGCACTGCGCAGATGAACTATAAATTAACTAATCATATCAAATAACACTTTAAAAACAAATCTAAATACTATTTTCTTGTGTTTCTGAAACACTAAAATCGTCCTGGATTCAAGAATTTTCTGTAATACACTCTGTACTCAAAGTTTCAAAAAATACTTTTTCTTTTAATTCATAAAAGTCTTTTAAAAGCAAAGAAAGTTTTCGAGATAAAAGTTACTATCATTAAAAAGAAAAAATATTTGACCAGTTGGTATTTCCTGTAAAAAAAATTGAATTTCCCGTAACGGAAGAGAAATCGTTCTTTTCTGTGTTCAAAGCTGAATATTTTACTCTACTTGATTTTCCATGAAAGAATAAAGTAAATTAAAATGAACAAATACAAAATCTGAGAAACTTACTCAACAAGTAATTTGTAGCCACCACAAGACTTTCTTCTATCTAATCTTATACAAATTCACGCAGTATAAAATTATTTATAAAATTATTGTTTATTAAAATTATTTTTCATGATGAATGCAAACGATCTTTATCTCACAGAAATATAACATTAAATGCTGAATAAAAGTCAATTTTATTCCTACATCAGAAGAAATAAGACTTTTTTCCTATTTTTTTTTTTTTCTTTAAAAAGAAAAAAAAAATCGATAACTTTCTCTTAGATTATTACAGATCTATGGTTTAACCATTCGTTTTAAAGGAATTTACAGTTATTTCGAAAGGTACCTATACTGATATTTTACTAAAAACGGGTGTACTTCCCCCCAAGGGGAGAGCGTTGCCTCTACATGCGCAAACTTTTTTTTATAGGCTACTACTACTAATATCAATAATTTATATTAATTTTACAATCATGCGTTAAATATAACTATCATGAGAACCTGTATGTGAAATTTTGTCCAATACTATCATGTTAAAAAATTTAGAATAAAATTGAATTTGAGTGACACCTGTTGAGTGATTGATACCCAAATATAATAACCACAACTTTAGGTCAGGGTATAAATAAATTTCAGATTTGGTTAAATTTCATTGATTGGTTTGTGAGATACAACGTCCAAAATATTTGTGATACCCTCACAGAGACACACAGATTTTTACTAAAAACTATCAAATCGTATTCAGGATCACTCAAAACGTGCAAATCCGTCGAAAAGTGTAGTTTGAAAAATTCGAAGAATCCAATTCTTTCTTCTTATATATATATAGAAGTAAGTAAAAATGTTTTCTCTCTCTCTCTCTCTCTCTCTCTCTCTCTCTCTCTCTGTATATATATATATATATATATATATATACTCTCTGCTTATTTGTCAAACTAATTCGTGTTTGAGTAGTTGTTTTATATTCATGGAGATTCCAGTTGACAATGTTATTTGCACGTTTAAAGAGGTTGTTTTAACGTAAGATTTTAACTCTAATGTTTGTTTTTTGCAAATATAAATTTATTGCAACCAAAATCAAAGTTTGTCGCAAAACATAAAAAATAAATAAATAAAATAATAATAATAATAATAATAATAATAATAATAAAAAGAAATTCTTAAGATTTGTGTGGATCGTAAAACCTTTTTCCAAATTTACTTAACCTTTATTGTATGCTTTTTATATCACATATTATATATATACGTATATATGTGATAATGTCAGTTAATCATTATTGTTAATAATGGAATCACACTTTTTACTTTATGTTTTAATCCCTTTAGTTTTTATTTTGTCAGTGTAGTTTCGCGATATTCAAATATGCTGGAAAAAACAATTCTCTCATAATCCGTGATGAAACTAAATTATTTTGAAATTTCTCGTGCATATTCTTTATTATTTTTTTTTCTTTATGCGATTACTGGAAATTCTGCCGATTTTCTAAACCAATATTTAAAAATAGGTTTTTTTTTTTTTTACTTTAATAATTGATTTTAAAATTTAACTTTATTAAATGAAAATAAATAAATGAATACGTAGTATGATAAAAAATCGAAATGGATTCCAGAAATGTTATTCAATTTTTAATAGAAATTACAAAATATTGACCCTAAATATTATATTTTACATTCAAATCATTTTAAAATAATTTACATATAATACAGAAATAAATATATAGATGCACAGCAAACCGTAAAAGCAAACCGAAACGTAATAATTGTTAATGTTTGTTAAATGTATTTAGAGTGATTTTGACTGGATAAAAATACTTTTATAAATTTACGCAATTGTAAAATTAATCTATAAGTCTTATATGGTTATATTTGATATTAAAGTTAAATTATATAAGAATTGCGCAAACGTAATAGTTTATTTTGCGGTTTTTAAAGTTTTTAAAGTTTTTTTTTTTTTTTTTAAATGCTAAAATGGACTTATTAGTGGTTAGGAAAATTAATGTTTAATGTTGGACGATATATTTTTTTTCGTAGGGGGTGGGGGTGGATTATTTGCAAATCTGATACTTTAAATTAAAATTTAACTATTTAAAAAATAATAATAATTAATGTGGACTTTTTGCTTAAGAAAAAAGAAAAAAGGCAAAAATAAGATGCATCATACCTTTTATATTTCATGTAATTGTCAATTTTGTACAAACTTATTAAATCACTATTGTAATCCTTCTGTATACAAATAAATTGATTATTCTACACTATATTTAAAACTATTTAACAAAAAAAATATATATTACGCTACAGTAAAACAAATTTAAACTAATAAACTTAAATTAATTTCTAACACTAAAGCATTCAAGTGTTATCTTACGCATTTAATAGATCCTACCTTAATTACTCTAGTGCATTTAACTTAATGATTCTGAAGATAAACTCTTTAACTTGAGAAAATTATTCTTAGATAAGAAATTATCTAGATCATCATATAATTCTTGGGATTTAAATGTAAACATGTTACTTTAAATAGTAAGCAGCTGATATGTTATCATTATTTTCGTTTAAAGGTAAATTCTATCGCACAATTTATTTTACAATTTAAGCATGTTAGTGATATCAAAATTGAAATCAACAAGCAAATACAGATATTGAAATAGATCCATATGTTTCTTTAATGTTTAAATGAAGTAGAGACCTTTTTAAAGGACAGTATTTAATGCTAAGTTATTAAGTTCGGATAAATATACCTTTAAAAACATTCATAAAAAAAAAGGTATAAATATCATTATTCACTAACAAGGAAACATTCAAAAGGTGTCATCTTTAAAAAGTATTGAAAAAAATATATGTAATTCTACTCTTCATAAAACACCAGAAAATGAAAAAAATATCGGCTGAAATTAATTACAGCGGCTACAAAATTTTTTCAAAATTAAGCATATTTTGGCGTTTTTACCCTGCTAGGCGATTGATTTTGAGTACTAGGCGGAAAAGCAAAACACGGTTCTGTTCGTACACGGCAATCTCGGTGCTACCAAACGTATCGTCTAATAGCGCTAAATCGCCAAATATGCTTAATTTTGATAATTTTTTGTGGTCGCTGTAATTAATTTCAGCCGATAATTTTTTATTTTCCTGGTGATTTAGGAAGAGTAGAATCACATATATATTTTTCAATACTTTTTGAGAATGACACCTTTGGAATGTTTCCTTGTATGTAAAATTGGTGGTACGTTTTTATGTCACAACAACTAATAATTTATGCAATTCACATATATGCAAGTCACATAATGAATAGATCCAGTAAAATATTGACGCATTAGAAATACTGTCATTTCTAGTTTAGCACGTTTAGTATTCAGCATAATCAAGTTGCTTAGTAAATAATAATAATAATAATAATGGTAAAGATAACCAACAGGGTATTACAGGGCAATTCCCTATCAATGTAAAATTTAAAATAAATAAAATATATACAGAAGAGATACACAACAGCTAGATATTTTCGAATTACACATCATTACGAGGTTGAACATGCTTTCTTCTAGGGTTAAGAGCAAAAGAAGTAAAAAAAAAAAAGGTATGCTGTATAATGCATTGTTTGAAGGATTTCACAATTACATAAAACACATGTTATAAAAAGTGTTCGAAACTTAATCATAAGTGTTCTTGCAAATTCATACCGGGTCTGCATAGAATCTCTAATATTTGTGAAAATTGCGAACATATCTCGCCATTTCTCGATAGCAAGCGATACGTAAGCGACTAGGTATTAAATTAATTCAACAAGGAAATCTCACACACAAATACCACATAGGGGATATAAATGCTACTAATTTTCATACCAGTATTTCTATCTGAAATACTTTTACAGTACTCTTACTTTTTTTAAATTAATTAATTAATTAATTAATTTATATATTTAGATGGAATTAAAAAAAATATTGTTAGAAAATATTGGTATAAAATAAACGCGATATTCGCACCCTATTTCATAAGCACTAGTGGTAATAGTACATGTCTAACAAGCACAGCAATCTATCAAAGTATTGAACATGAATATTATGACTAAAGCGATGATGCCCAAATTTAACGTTAAGGTTGAGAATGAAAGCCTTGGATTTTTTTATAACAAATTGCAGAAAAACGCAGAAAATATTTCAGTTAGAAACAATAAAACGCGTTACTACAACAGGTCAAAAAATAAAGTATAAGTGCAGCATGAAAGCAGAAATAAATAAACGATAGGAGGTATGTTGATTTAAGTACATGGACGATACATTTGTTTTACCTTTTCTAATATTCCACTTTTCAATCTATTTTCGTATATATGAATGAATTCAAATTGATTTTTCTTCAAAGATTATAGAGAACAAGCATTTCCTTTTTCTTTATTGCTTTATTTAGTTAATACAGTCTTTTACCGCTTTCAAGCGGTTATATTAACAACTTTATTTACCTTTTGAATGAAACTTACATTATAATGGTATTAATTGATGAAAAATCCAAATCTGAATAAAATCAATTAAGGATTTGGTTTCTTTGAGAGCTGCCAGATTACAAAACAGTGTATTGCATACATTATTTCCGAATCTAACATTTTTTTTTTATTGAGTATTTTTAGAGTAAATCTTTACATTTGGCTTATAAATAGTGTACATGGATTATTGTTAACAGTTTTGTAAGCGTAGAAATAATGTTTTTACTAAGAGTCGCACTATTCAATATAGTTCCAGTGTTTTCATGGGTTTTCTCCCAAACTTGGATAAATACTTCATAATATATCTTAGAAAGACCCCATCCCCACCCACCCAACGGGAAGCATTCAATCTAGCCCTAAATATACAAGCAATATTCGGCCTTAATAATAATTCATAACCGAATACAAATAATTAAAAAAAGCATTATAATAATATGCTGCTGCTATAATCCATTTCAATAAATTACTTTGAATGTTTTTCTTTTATTTTTTAGCAATATCGTGGTAGCTTTCACGAGAAAACATTAATTAAAAATGTAAGGTATAACATGTCCTTTACATGTCTGAAATTTCATTATAAAATATTATGTTTTTTTCAGACAATTGATTGAACATGTAATATCGAAAATGTTTTCAGTATCTTGTCCCTTTTTAATCTATATTCGCATATTATAAAAAAAACCTTAAAAATACACATAATCGTGTATATATTTATACATAAACACGCATATTTTAACCTTAAAACATCATTAAAAGTGGTATTTATTGGTAAATGGTTTCATCTATTAATGTTTTATGTGTAAAATTTAAAATATATTGGTTTTGTGTTAAAATCCCATTATGTAAAATTGTTGTTATTATGAATACATTTTTTTCCACACATTCTAATTTTTCCGTAAATTTATGCAATATTAATTATACAAAAGACAAGTTTCTCATTATGGTCTATTGACTTTTTTATGAATACAAATATAACGATGATAATAATTATGTAATGAATTAATTACTTGAAGAAAGTAAATGAAATGAACGCTGCTTTAGATATGGGAAAAATAACGTTAAACTACAGGAAATAAAATCGCTTTACCTGAAGTTATTTCTTATGAAAATTAATTACGTAAGTAAGTATTTATATAATTAACTTTAACTGTGAATTTATTTTATATAACTACACGAAATTCCTTTTTTTTTTATTATTATTATGTTTTGTGTAGCGAAATATTTCTTGCTAATGTTGTTTATTAAATTAATGAAACATATCTTACAAAAATATGTTTCATTATTAAGTTAAATAAAGATGCTTACTATCTTTCGAAAAATAACATTGAGTTAGTATATGCTCTAAAATTGCAAATGTCTAATTTTTGAAAAGTAAACTTACACATTTATATATATTAGAATGTCCCTTAGATGGGGAAAATTTTCTTTCTTTCTTAAGAAAAAAAAAATCCGGTACCAAACCTTTTTTTATTCTATTTAAACCTAAGCGTTTCTTAGCAAAAGATGAGCTCTCTGGGATAATTTTAGCATTGCCGAATTGTCGCGTCGTTTCGACGCATGTTAAAAAAATTACAGGGTATGTATATCGGATTAAAAAAAGAATAAAGAAAGAAAAAAAAAAAAAGAAATTTCCCCCTTTAAAGGACATCCTAATATATAATAACAAATTATTGTGTTTTCTTTATGTTTAGGGAATATAAGATTTTTAAAAATGAATAATTTTGCTTATTTTTAATGAAGCATTTTAAGAGATATCATTAAAGGAAAAACATATAAGGAATATTTAAATGTCTACATAATGTTCTGTAAACTGGTGCCTATTTCATATTTTGGTAAAATAAGAAATAATCGTTACCATGGGGAATATTAACCTGTAGCACGTTAAAAAAAATGTTCAAGGATGATAATTGAGTTTTCTTACCCATATCATAAATAAAGTTTTGTTTTAAAGACTTGTTTGTAAGCTGCATATTTATAATATCAATGCATTTATCCCCCCCCCGCCCTCCCCCATTTAAACATTCAATACTCTCTGTATCCAGCTAATTTTACTTTTTCATGCGCGAGGAATAGTATATTTTAATGAGAATGTTGAAATTTGGATATTTTGGACATAATATGTCAAAAAATATTTAAATTCTTTAAAAAATATACATGTTATCGGCAAAAAATATGCTATAATTTAAATATTTCCCACAGATAAAAATTTCCATAGTGTTTTCCACACGTCGATTATTTAATTTAGACATCCATTTGTTACAGTCACATTCTGAAAAAAATCTAAAGTGACTCCACTCGACTTTCCGAACACTAACAGCCTTATTCACCATTAACTTCAACTCCCGGTTCAACGCCAAAACTTGAAAAGCGTCTAAAAGCAGAGTGTAGCTTTCAAAGACAATTTGGCACGCTTCTTCTGCCATCTAGTGTCAAAGTTTTCATATAATTTTTGATTGGTTATTTTCAGCTAAAAAATCTGAAAATAACAATGCCGCTAGAATGTTGAACCCTGACTTTATACGCTTTTCAAGTTTTTGTGTTCAACCGGGAGTTGAGGTTATTGGTGAATATGGCCCTAAGTAATTCACGGTTGTATAAATAAGTTAAAGTAAGATAAATCATTAAATACGTAAATGAAAATTTATAATAATGTGTATGAGTACTTTTCTTCATATAGTATGTTGTTTAGCTTAAAGCTATTGCGCTTCAGATAATTTGAGACCATAGACCCTAATGATACACTTTCGGTGTGTCCCTGTAAAAATGTGTAAGTGCTAGAATCACCAAAATTTATAAAGTTTGTACGATAATTTATAAAGTTCGTACCTATAACATGTATATCATATTTCAGATCAATCAAAAGAGGCATTTAGACGTTATTGCATTTTAAATAATTTGAGCCCATAAGTCACAATGATAAAATATTTTTATTTGTGACTGTGTAAAAAATCCATAAGAATTATATTTACCAAAATCTATATGATGTCTGCTAGTGTGACCTGTAACATGTTTATGAATTTTCAGTTCATTCAACTAAGGAGTTTAGACGCAGTAGCGCTTTAAATAATTTGATCCCATAGGGCATAAAGATTTTTTTTTTTTGTATCTCCGTAAAAACCTATAGTGCTAGATTCACGAGAATCCTTATGCTTCATGCGACAGTGACCTACAATACACATATAAATTTTCAATTCTATCAAATAAGGCATTTAGACGCTAATGATTGCAGCCCATAAGATTTAATAATAAAGATTTTTTTTTGTTCCTGTATAGTGTATAAAATAAACTATAAGCATTATATTCACAATGAAATATGCAGTTCGAGCAACGGTGGCCTTTAACACGTATATAAATTTTAAGCTCATTATGATAAGGCAATTAGACGCTATTGCACTTCGAATAATTTCAGCCCGTAGGCCATAATTATAAAGTAATTTTCGTTATGTTCCTGTAAACAAACTATGCGTAATAGATTCACCAAAATGTAGGGGAGAGTGTGGGACGTTTTTCATGTTTTTACTGATAATGTTCACCATACGTAATTCAGAATTTTGTAACATTGCTCATAAGTACACTTCAGTAATCAGTTACATATAAACATACTAACTTTAATAAAAAGTTATCATTTTTAATTAATAATAAGTTTTTTTACATGCATGTGCATTGCCCCATTCATCCCCACCTATGGGGATGAATGGGACATGCCTGGGGATGAAAGGGGCAGGACTGGAGTTAACAAAGAAAACAAAACAAAATCAAAAGTCAATATTTTTTTTAAGTTAAATTGGTTTATGTGATTTTATTGCACACTATGAAGTTACTGAAATAACCATAAACTGATGTATTGACTCAAATTAACACCAAAAGGCAAACGTCCTTTGGTTCGCTCAGTTCCTAGTGCTCTAGGCTTTGGTACATTAAACTAATAAGATCTAATCTAAAAATAAGTAAATAAATAAGATACTAGAAAGAGATAAATCATTATAATAGAAACAAATTATCTAGATATTTTTTTGTTACCGACTGATCGGGTAAAAAACAGCATTCTATTCTGTATTACATTAATAATCACTAAGATTTATTTAATTAGCTTGATTGAAATTGTTATTTTAATTAAATTATTATTAGTTTAGTTATTTAATTTTTTTTTTATATATTGATTTATGTTGCATTTAACATGCTAACTTATAAGTTTTTTTAATCATAATTATTATAAACAAAAATCAGAACAATTAATTTCAATCTATTTTTCTCTAAATCTATGCTACTTTTACAATTCCATGTTATAACTATTGAGCTACAGGTTATAAAAATATTGAAAATCTATATAAGATTTGTTTTAATAAAATTCTTGTGTACAATTTTAAATTAGCACATAGTGGGGAATGTCCAATTCATCCCCATTCAAACTGTCCCATTCATCCCAACCACCACATGATTATATAAAGTAGGAAATAGGCTTAATGAAAAATTGTCAATATTCTTCTTGATAAACACAATAAAAGATTATGCCTTTTTACCATACAACAGTTATATTAACTTTAAGCAAATAGTTAATGCCTATTTAACCAGTAAAAACTTACTTTGGCAGCTGAAAAACACATTTTAATTTTTTTCTGCCCTTCTATGGTTAGCACAATTCTGAAACTACACTTAATGAATGACCTCAGTACTGCGATATATCAGAAAAAATGTCAAGTTTCTGTTGTTTGCAAAACATAAAAATCTAGGTATTGTCCCGTTCATCTTGCATCCCATTCAACCCCACTCTCTCTTATACACTTCGTGCAACAATGACCTATAGCATGTGTGTAAATTTTTAATTCGATTGAAAAAAGCGTTTAGATTAAAACCCAAATAAACAACTTCCTCAGACACGCCAAAAAAAAAAATATTTGCGATCCATACAGCTGTTTCGGTAGCCTTAAGCGTACCGTCTTCAGTGCGAAAAAAATTCTGAATCTAGAGAAGTTCTCGTATATATAGGAGAGGGATCGAATTTAGTTCAACCAAATTCGGTCCCTCTCCTATATATACGAGAACTTCTCCAGATTCAGAATTTTTTTCGCACTGAAGACGGTACGCTTAACGCTACCGAAACAGCTGTATGCATCGCAAATATATATATATATATATATATATTTGGCGTTTCTGACGTAGTAGTTTATCCGGATTTTAATATTGCAACGCCAAGTCTCCTGTTATTATAAAGCGTTTAGATGTTCGCAGTTTAAATAATTTTGGCTAAAAAAAAAAAAAAAAAAAAAAAAAAAAAAAACATAATCATAAAGAATTATTCCTTGTGTCACTGTAAAAACATTATAAATTCACCAAAATGTACATAGTTCATGTCACGGTGGCTTATAACATGTGTATAAATTTTCATTTCAAACAAATAAGGCGATTTGACATGACGCTAGGTCATTATGGTCCATAGACCATAATGATGAAGAATTTTGCTTTGTGTTCCTGTAAAAAAAAAAAAAAAAAAAAAAAAAAAAACACTAAGTGCTAAATTCACCAAAATTAATAGGGTTTGAGCTATGAGGACCTATACCATACGTACCAAATTTCAGCTCATTTGAACAAAACATCTAGACGCTATAGTATTCAATGTGCCATACGCACACACATACATAATCGCACACATATTCCATGCACACACATCTCCATGCATCATCGATAAAAACATATTCCATCGCACACATATTCCATACACACGCCCATACATAATCGTAAAAATAGTAAATATGAATTCAAGGGACCTCAAAACGTGTAGAAACACCAAATCTCAAACTCGGATTTTTGACATGACTACAATACTTTACTTACTATAGAGTTCGAAAAGTAAAAAAGAATGTGATAAACTCCTTATGTATTCGCAAATCTTAGTAAAAAATAAAATTATGCTAGAGTAACTTTCCTACATATCAAATATCTGATTGGAGATCCTCTTTATTTACCTATACTTTAAAATATTATTTTTTTTTATGAAAAAGCTTTCAACTCTCAAAATGCAAAATTCAGCTCGTCTTGTTTGCGATACCCTTCTCATTTTTATTCAATTCAAATGAACTTTTAATATAATTTACACTAAACACCTAGCTTTAGCCCAATGTAAAAAAAAATATATATATAGATAGATAGATAGATAGATAGATAGATAGATATCGCATGAAAAATTATAACATTTATAACGAGTACGCATATTTCATCGAAAATTAAAATTATGCATTTTGTATTTCAAAGTGAATTATCACTAACATTCTTCTTCTTTATTTTTTCTAAAGTATGTTAAAATCAATTTTTGTTTTAAGGAAAAACCTGTCAAAAATAATAATTATAGTAAATATGTATTGTATGTATATATATATTTGTATGTTTAAATATTCCTTCTTTTTCTACAAAATATATAGAAATATTGTAAATACAAGGTAAAATTCCTTAATTGCTTCCTTAATTGCACTCATGATTAAAATGCTAATGCAAAGTGCGATTTTTAAAAGTTTCTTTGTAGGTCTAAAATACAAAGTATTTTCGTCCAGTATTTGGAGTTAATTTGTATTCCATATAATAAACTGATTGCTATCTGAAACACCTTAAACTTTACTTTATAAAATTAATCTAATGGAACTTTGTGCGAATGTAATTTTTCAACTACCTTATGTATCCATTTAAAACTAAAACACGTTTTCAAATGTCTAAATGTTACGTTGTAGTGGTAATTATGAATAATACTTTTTTTTTTTTTTTTTTTTGTAAACTTCAATATATATATTTTTTCTTTTGTGTACTACAATACTTCAAATTCAGTAAATGTGCAGACTGAAATACGAATGATAAAATATTAGAAAAAAATTATATGCAGTAATGGATTTTTAAAAATAAATTCAACAGCCCTACTAAACAACCAAGTAAAAAAAAATAATAATAATGATACATAAATAAATATACAACCTCTTTAACCAACATCTGCTCACACTACTGCCACCTTTCACAGTCATTTGCAAAAGTTTAAGACCAGTAGCCAATTTTCAGTATTTTAACACATTGCATCATTTGCGCAGATTATTGCGTAATCTCATGTGCTGATTGTATCAGAAGCATTCTACTGCGATAAATAAAGGTATCTGGCACGTTTATCCCCACTTGTGTAAGGGATTTTGTAGTAGACTGCGCTGTTGTGTAATTATTGTATGTAATGGGTAAAAAACCTTCACTTACTGTTACAAAAAGGTCAGAAATATTGACCCTGACTAAAATTAGATTTTTTGAACGTAAAATAAGTTCGAGGGTATATGTGAGCAAGACAGCTGTACATCAAGCTATTTGTAAATTTAAAATTTCCGGAAAATTTGTGGACATTAAAAGTCATTTCTTTTTCATACTTAAAGTAGGTCGAGGATTACTTGCAGGTTTGTGAGATGATAAAACAAAATATTTGGGCAAACCATAATTAAAAATTCGTATATTTTTAAAGCGAATATTTATTTGTTTGTTACATTTCATAAAAATATTGTTAACGTAAGTGGGCTATAGTTATTTTTATTTACTTTTTATATTAAATATTTAAAAGTGCATAAGCTTTGAAATCGTTTTGTTATTATGACAGTAAAATCTCACTGAAGTGTTTTAAACAGTGGTTTAAAGCACAGTTATATGAAAAATTGTTATTTATTTATTATTATTATTTAACTTTATGTTTCCGTAGATCTGCAACTGTTTTTCTTCAGAAGCATAAGAAAATGTATTCTCCAAAAACCTTTAATATTTATGTAAAAAATCCTATTGACAGCAAAAATATTTAATATGTTTTAATTACGATATTTTATAAAATTTTTAGTTATAAATTTAATTTTACTAAAATCTAAAATAAATAAATAAATAAATAAAAACCATATTAATGTTACAATGTAACTGATGCATTTATATTTGTTAATAATATTGATTTTGTTTTTCTTTTTTGCTAAAAGTTGAATAAAAATAATTAAATATGTAAGTAAAAAAAAAGTATTTAGTATAAGTCAAATTACTCATTTGTTTCCTTAAGCTTATTACATGTGGATGATTTAGATTTAATTGTTTCTTCTGGTGCTAGCTAGAAGAAATATATTTTCTTCACTAACACTGAAATTTGTCACTTTTCATTTTCCAATGTCGTTGAAGATAGATGAAAATAGAGCATTGATTTGAAGCTCACAAAGAATCTAAAGTTAAAAAAATGTATGATATTTTTTATTCTAGTTTATGACACGATTATTTTCAGATTTAAGCATTCGATGTGTCAAGTTTGCTCCTTTATCACTTTTTCTTTACATTACCTGAAAACTGAGCTTTTTCGAAAAAGTCATATTTTTATACGAGACTCGGAAAACCCTTTAGCTTCTATAGATTTAAAAAGAATTTTTCTTCAATAGATGACACCGATTTAAATTACAGTTGAAGAATATTTATTGTTCAAAGTGATATAAATAGAAATGAAAAAAAAAAAGTGATAAATCAGTTTTCTAAATTTTTGTGGTGTATTTTTTATTTATTTATTTATTTATTTATAAGAATTAAAACTATCAGCATAACTATATTCCCTTTATTATATTTGTATAAAAATCAAAATATCCACTGCGCCCAAAATTTCTCTACACATTTTTTTTTTTTTTTTTCCAAAATACAAATACAAGCGGCTGTGTTTCTTATTTTTAAGAACTTTGAATAAAAAAAAAATAATGGAATAAATCTCAAGTATAGATTTTTATGCATTTATACATAATAGCAACTAAAATACAGTACTCCCGTGAATGGAGAAATGAGCACGTTCACCTCACTACCTTTGACCAGATATTTATCGACAATTAATCATCTTAGAGTTTTTTAGTATCTCTTTTATATTGTGTGTTTTTATTTATTTGCTTTAAAAATACAGATACATCATAGATTAGTGCAAATTTTCTTGGATCTGGGACGAATCATTCAGAAATATTAAGTAATGCAAGTAAAATTCATAGTTCTTTCGGATATCTATAAAATATACATAGTTGCTGTACACATCATATATATAAGGGACACGCTGTTTTCTCTTGTACTAACCTATTTACATATCACTCTAAAAAACGATCTATTCTCGCTGCGCTAGTTTACATATTTAAATAAATCTCTCTTTATTTGAACATCTTTTTTTCCTCCCTCCCCCCCCCCCCAAAAAAAAAAAAAAAAAACAACATTGAAATCTGTATAAACCCTGTTTCCTATCCACACTACTTTCAGCAACGTCTTCACCATACGGACAATACCGGTTCATGCGGAAAAAAAAAAAGTAAAAAGTGGAAATTCGTTTAATTTTAAATGTACAACAAAAATATGTATATACTCATTTATTTTAATTCCAGGGCACTTGCAGATAAATGCTTTTAAATAATACATACATATATATATATATAGTAGACACTCGTATAACGCGGGTGATACGTTCCGCGTAATAGGAAACCGCGTTATAGGAGACATACATTGAGGAGACGATTCCATTCCGCAATGAGACCAAAAGCGTCGGCTGTTGGCATAGTAACGGAGCAATCCTTATCTGCAGTGAAAAAGTAAGTAACCTTGAACAGGTTGAAAGTAGAAAAGATGTCGTCACGTGCTTCCTTTATCTTACGTGTTACACGACACTCTTTATCGCGTTGTATGAGTAGCAGCCGCCGATTTTTCGTCGCGTTATACAAAATAGCGTTTTGTGGAAGCGCGTTGTACGAGATTCTACTATATATATATATATATATATATATATAATACATTCAATGTAATACAAGAGTTTATACATTATATTTCATTGGAATAGATTATATTTCAATAATAGAAAAGTACAAGATCTTTGTATTTGTTTTTGCTTATACTGAAAATATCTTATTTTATTTTTATTTTTTATTTTATTAAGATATCGCATAGAGCCTTAAATCAATCCGCGGAACATAAATTGGTAATTGCAGTTCCAAAGCCGAGTTAATGTTCTGAGCAGTTTTCAAGTAGTTATACATAAAACAATGTAATCCTTTAAATTTAAAATTAATTCAATATTTTTAATCTGATGTAAATGATGTATTTTAATTTTAAAAAACTGTAATATTCTGAAGAACTTAATTTAAATTTTCATGTATCGGGAAAAGATATTTATCTTGGATTTTCAGTCTACATTTAAAATTTCTAATACCTACTTGCATATAACAAACAGTCTACTTTGACAATGAAAAAGCCAAAAATAGGTAATTCAAATACAAAGACCTAACAAGTTATATCCCAGCATGTTTTGCTAAAAAATAAATTGCAATACATTTGACAATTTCGCTTTAATAATGTAACAAAATATTATGTTTTAAAATATAAGTCTATAAAATGAATATTTACAATTAATTTCAAATTAGTCAAAAATATCATTTATGTTCGTTTTCTTGAAGCTGTTTAATCCACTGCCAATAGATTCTTCCAGACGTCGTCTACTTAATCACGTGAAGCAGAATAATAAAGAATCGAATTCAGTTAAACGTTGTTCTTAAGTACAAAAGTATTAATTTGATACAAAATAAAATAAAACTAATATTGTGCATTTGTAACAATTAGAATATTTGTATTTGTAAGTTTATTTATTTATTTTTTTAAAGAATATTACGTGTTTATTTTTTTCACATGTAAGAATCAATTTTTGCATGTTATAGTGTGACTGATACATTAACTGATCTAGGGATAAATAACTTGTTCTTGTGGAGTGTTTATGGATTATAACTTGAAATTAATTTAAAAAGTTTTCAATTAAATTTAATCGCGTTAAAAATTTACAACTAATTAATTAACTTAGTTACTGGCCGAAATTGCTTTACACCGTGCGATGTTGCATTATTATTGATTTAAGTATCAAAAATCAGAAAACTTAACTTGATATCCATTAGCATTAACAACAAATATAAATTAAATAATGATTGTAAATATATACAGCACACAAAAGAAGATGAATAATGATATATAATGAAATAAGAAATGATGACTTAAAAAAAAAAAAAAAAAAAAAAAGACTAAATCGGATTGATCGAAAATAAGTATAGAAAATGTGTTATTTCAGCAATTGCTATAGATAAATATAGAAGATTTCCTCTAACCTTCGTTTAAAACAACAATACAATCTTAAGAGCCCATTAATCATCAGGGTGTGAATTTTCACTATGATTCGTTCTCGACAGTTGTTCCTTTTTATTTATATTCAGTATATGATGCCATCGGCTGTCTAGATTTTGAAACACTAACAAATCCTCATAGCTGTAATGATGCGAAGTCCAGTCAAATAGCCCATGATGATTAGAGGAAATCCATCTCCTGACTTGTTGCCGGGTTGAAAATCTTCGAGGTAAACGAACAAAAACGGTATTTTTGATTTAATTTAATTAAATTATGTTTTTAATTCAAAATGTACATCAATTATACGTTCAGAAAAAAAATGAAATGTAAAACTACGTTTAGTTATATTTTATAATATATAATTTAGACTAATTCAATGCAGAAAAATACTTATGATTAATTACAGTGTTCTGCCAAAAAAAAAAAAAAAAAAAAAAAAAAAAAAAAAATCGAGATGTGATACTATTTTTGTTGATTCTTATGTAAAATGACCTCCTGAATTCGAATATAACTGCCATTTTGCCCAGCCACCCACCGTTTTCTAAATACACCACCCTCTCCCTCGATTTCTTTCCCTGTTCGGTAATTTTATGACCATGAATTTGATTTCTGGAATGAAAAATAATTAATTTAGCACCTAAAAACGAAAAAATATATAATTCAAAAAATAGCATTAATAACACATTAAAAAAATACCAGATATGTAATGCATAAATTCAGTGGCAAATCCCCCCCCCTCTCCAATTTTTTCCCTTGTCACAAATGTCTATGTTTCAGAATTTTCCAACTCTGTAGCCCCTCAGAAGATATTTAACGGTTAAAATAATCCTCCCCCTTTCAAAAAAATCAAATTTATAGCCATAAAATCATTGAAAAATGATAAAAAATAGGGGGCCATACCTATAACACGGTGGGTGGCAGGGCAAAATGGGCGAAATATTCGGATTCATAAGGCAATTTTAAGGCCGAGTGTAGTAAATATAAAATATTTAATATTAATTTCAAGAGCTCAATTTAAGATACAAAGAAAAATTACATATTCTCAAAAAAGTTGTATTATTATTATTATTATTATTATTACTTGAATTTTAAAATAATTATCGGTTTCTAATTACTGGTATTTAAGCTGTTTATAGAAATAAATAACAAAAAAGACAATTCAAAGGGAAAAAAGCACTTTTTAAGAAATTATTACTCTCTCTCTCTCTCTCTCTCACTATATATATATATATATATATATATATATATATATATATACTATATGTATGTATATGTGTGTGTGTGTGTGTGTGTGTGTGTAGATAAGTAGATAGATAAATATACATATTTAAATAATAATTAAAGCATATTTATATTAAATAGGCGTTAAACGCAGCACAAAAAAGTATACAAAAAATATATAATTTTGTATAGAAGGTAATAATATATATCCCTAATAATTTGAAATGAGTGGACGTAAATAACAGAAAAAAAATTAAACAACACTAACAAAGAAAAAAATGAAAAAGTTACTGTAGCGAAAAAAATGTAAAACATCATTTCAAATGCAAACACCTATCTTCTTTCTTTTCAGTGGATAGGAGCAGCAGTAAATCTTATATAGTAAAACAAGAAAAAATAAGCAAGTTTCGGAATTAGGGCAAAATCAGCGTACGTTTAAAAATGAGAAAAAATAAAAAATAAATAAATAAATAAATTTAAATTTAATTCTGATTTTAAATTTTGTAAAAGTTTTATTTTTTATTTTTTCAAATTTTTGGAAATATGCTGCTTTCTCCATATTTTCTAAACCTGTTATAGGTTTTTCTTATTTTCTTCTTATTCATGTGTTTGAAACGTGGTATACAAAAGTTTTTCTGTATTTAAATTTCTATAATAAACAGATGATAAGCAAAATAATTCGTTATTTCTTACAGTAATATAATTAAAAAAAATTAATATATTTAATATAATATTTTAGGGGAAAATCACTAAAAAATTTTAAATTTCTCCACATATAAATTTGATCCGTGGAACGAATTCAAAGAGAGTTTCAAGTTTTGAACAAAACAATTTCAATACTAGCTGTATTTGACAGTACGTAAAATGGCATTCTATGCAGAACAAATCAAGCATAGAATGTTTTCACGGTAACTTTAACAAATGTAAAGCTGAGACATCTTGTTTATAGCGAGTATATTCTAGACGGTTTTCATTCTAAGGAAATAAACATCTGTTGCAAAAACTCTAGAGATAACTTATATATTATGTGAATTACATAGGATGAATGTAAATCATATAATATTGGTGCTCTTTTACTATATTTAAATTGGTGTTAAAACTTTTTATTTGATTATATATATACTGAAACTGTGGGATAATCAGTTACTTTTATACCTTAATAATTGCAATTTATAAAATTACTAAAGAAATTTGTTTTTAAATACATTAACTTTAAATAATTTTATATTAATAGATGCAACATATTTGTGATAGATTAAACATTAGAAGAGAAAATAAATAATTTTTTATAACTCAAAAATTTGTCCCATAAAAACCTAGATCTGAAGTCTGATGGACCTAGGCATGGATTCTTTTAGAACACATTAATAAATCAGTTTTGTAATGAATTTACCGCCCATTTATTTTTCTATTATATATATTTATATGTATAATACAAAACAATAAACAATTATTTTGTATAGTGCAATAATACCAAAAATATTTATTATAAGGTACTCCTCTCAGCGTTAATCATTCATTTTTACAATCATTTTATTTATATTTAATACATATATATATATATATATTATATAACTTTGATTCTATCAACGGTAAAACAGTGTTCGCTGACTGTAAATTAAATACTCATAATAGTCCTTATCATCATCGTATCATTACTATTTATTATTTATTATTTATTATTTTATTTTTTATTTTTTTTTTTTTATTTTTTGAGAAAGGAGCTGAAATTCTGTTCATACTGTTTTCCATAGTTTTTTTTTTTTACACGATATTTCTTTGAAATTTTCATATAAGTAGCTTATTACTTTGTGCTATTAATTAAATTATGAAAATGAAATTTCGCTAAAGCTTGCTCAGGCGTAGTAAAAACAATTTTTCCCTAAAAATGATCATATTTCATAATATATTTAATATCTTCCATCCTTATTGCAGTATGCTGTGCTTATGTAGCATGCCAAGTTACCTAGAAATTACTTTGAACTGTGTCTGTTCATAGCCTCTTAAACTAGAGTCTATCGCGTGGCTCGGAAACTTGGCAACATTTCAAGCGGTAGACAGCGCCACCTGGCACAGATTGCACGACTTTTTTATTCAACAGCCACTAAAAATTTTTAGAAGTGGGATTCGATATACATAAAAAGACAATATAATCGAAGGAATATCGATTATATATATATATAATATCACTTCTTAAAATTATTGGTGACAGTTAAATAAAAAATTCGCTCAATCTGTACCAGGTAGCGCTGTTTAACTGCTGCCAAGTTTCTGAGCCACGCGACAGGAATCTAGTTTAGGAGGCCATGGCCTAATACGCTACGTGTTATAATTTAAAAAAAAAAAAAAAGTTTTTTTTCAATGTTTTAAACAACCGGTATTTTTTCTTTCAATATATGTGGTAGCCTCATGAACATTTATATAGAAAAATAAAAATCATAATCATATGCTGCTGCCAAAACGTATTAAAAACATTATATTTTACACGGTGGTCTAAAACATTTTGACATTTGGTCCCCTTCTTCCTGCAGGATAAAACTTTTAATGACATTTATTATGTATAACATGTTCTTTATACTCCCAAAGTTTCAAGATAATTCGTAAAGAGTTTTTTAAAGATGTTTGACAAAACGTCTAAATTCGTAAACTTTTCAATTGATTTACGCGCTGTTTTTTTGTTTTTTTTTTGTCCGCGGTAGCCCAGTTGCTAGAGCGTCGCCGTACTCGTAACTGGAAGCTTGCGGGCTCGGTACTCGAGCCGACCAAAGACCGTCGTGTACACTAATGGTGACTGGTGTACGTAAAATCTGTCGTTGTCGCAATGTCCTCCATGTTCCCACAAAATTATACCTCTGGCGGTAACCGAAGCGGAAGAGCCATTCCTACCGTGGAGGATAAAATTTGTGATGTCATGTTTCCGGACCACCTCTTGGGGTGACTCCAGACCGTCGCGAATTGCCCATTGCGTAGCACTAATGCTACGTAGAACCCAACCAACCAACCATCTTTCTTTCCTTTTTTTTCACAAAATGGTCCGCTTTATCCGGGAAAGGTTTAAAGTTTTTATTATGTTAAACTTTACAAAAATGAACAAACATTAGGAAACCTAATTATATTAGGGTTGTTGGCGCTATCTACATTTAAATAGTATAGTTACTATTGATATCGATGTGCTTGAATCTTGAATGCTGGCATATATTTCTCAGTGATAAGAAATATTTCAATAAATCCAAGTTGGCAATTTGAATTAAAGAATTACTAAAAAAAAAATAAAGTGAATCTAAAGGAATAAAATAATTGTATGCTCATTTATCTCTCTCTCTTTTTTTCCCTTGATATAAAAAGGAATATTTATATTTACTCATGTATAATAAATTTGTAATAAAACTATAAAAAATAATTAAAATTGCCTGAACTAGAATATTGTGGTATGTGTATTCGATATAGTTGTGCTATACTGGATTAGTTTAAGCAAGTTTTATTCTATCCTTCAAACACTTTTGCTTTATCCAGAGAATGTATAATTGAAATGTACAATTTGACCAGTAAAAATAATTTTACGTGCCTGAATGACTTTGAAATATGAAATCGTTCATGTTTGTATTGTGTTTTCGAATCTCACTTTGTGCTTTATTTCGTAGTCTAGCCGTATTATTTAAAAAAAAAAAAAAAAAAAAAATGTCGAAAGGTTCATTTTCTCTTTTATAATAGTAATGGAATATTTTAAACCATAATTTTGTTTCTTTTATAACCTGTGTCTGTTTTTCATCCTATTGAACATTCAGTTTTGAAAAATTGCCCAACTTTTTTTTTTTTTTTTTTTTTTTTTTTTTTTTTTTTATCGTAGTAACTTTTTTTTTTTCACTAATTTAGATTTTTGTGCGCGCCTGGATACTACTACCAGATGTACCAGTACTATCCGGACCCGAAATAGTGCAATAAATGAAGAATCTTCCGAACGTAGTGGGGACCCTATAAATGCCTGTTTATCAGTATGTTCTATTCACAGGTTCAGTTGTATCGAAATACAAATACAAATTTCGATTTTCACCTTGTAAATGGACGATTTTGATGTTATTAATCAAGAATATAGCGGAGCTAGACGAAACGCTAAGCATGAAAATTTGAAGGATTTTTCCTGAAGATGCATGTCAATGACCAAAAATAAATAAATAAATAAATAAATAAACTTGCAGAACAGGTAGAAATACAACAAACAACGATTGAAACGCTTACATGTAGTAAGAAAAAAAAAACAGAAAGTGCGAATATGGATAAGACATGAATTGAGTCAAAGGAACAACGATCAGCGTACCACAACGCGATTGAATTTAATAAAAACGTAATACAGAAAATCGTTTTGTATAAAATCGCAAAAATGATGGTAAAACAGTATATTATGGCAATTTCAAATGCAAAAAATGTTAGGCGAATAAATGCGAAACAACACTATTAATACCGAAACGAATCATTCACTGCAAAAAGTTCTCTCATGCAGACGGAGGGGTTTAGTAGGTGTACTGCATTACGAACTGTCAACTTCTGATGATAGTGTAATTCTTGAACACCACAAGCATATTTTCGGAAATCGAAACAATAATTCTGACGAATACGTATATTTATTGTGTAACTTTTGCGCTGGGTAACTATGCTGTTTGATTAAGCAAGACCTCGTGTTGAAATACCTGCAAATAATACTTAATAATGCTTAGCTGGGAGGTTTGAGAACCCTCAGCATATACCCCGACCCAATTCATTTGAAGTATCATCGTTTAAGTCGACAATCTGTACTTTGGCTTCGGTGTACTTCTGCACAGTGAGTGACGTACGGAAATGGGTAGGCAAATTCATATCTATAAAACACAAATCGTTCTAAAGAATTGGCATTCGTCAATTGTCTGACTGATGGCGTAATGTGTTGGATGGTAATAGATAATGTTTTTGTGAATGAAAGTATTAGTCTTTGTTCCCTTTCAATTACATAATCATTTCTCTGAACCATGCTTTAAAACTTATTACTACACCCAATTGTATGCTAGTTTGTGCATGTGCAAATATTATATACTTATGGTCAATAAAATAAAAAGTCGAAGGTCCTTTTTTTTGTATGTAAAACAAATAACAGTATATATACATTTTTGAAAGAGAGGGTAGTATTTCAAAGCTTTCTATAAAATTAAATCTAATTTAAATTCCAGGGGGAAAAAATCCTATCTTAATGTATTCGAACAATTTTTGAAAATAATTACTTTCTTTCATTGGTCATTTAAGTTTCTGAAACCCATATATATCGTTGAAAAAGTATTATCTTAGGGTCAATTTTTCGAATATTTGTATATTTACACGTTTTAAGGCCCCCTGAATTCGAAAAGTATGTTTTTAACGGTTGGTCTGAGTGTGTATCTGTGTGTCTCTTATCAGCATTTCTCAAGAACAAATATCAGCAGGAAGATCAAATTCGGTATCCTAAATCTGTATCATAAAGAGATGCTACACTAAACTTTTCGTTGACATCAAGTAAATAGTTTGTATACAAGGACACCCAATAATATCCAAACACATTACGTCTATGGAGGAAATTGCAGGTACGTGCAGTTCATCCTCTATAGGCTGCACTAAATTAAATGAAAAGAATATATACTTTTTATGGGCTCAAAAGCAGGTTTCATGTTGAAAATGTTATGAAAATTACTCCCCATCTGTTTACTGGGTTGAACAAAAGAATCGGAATATATGGGGACAATATCTGAAAATTGATAGATGTGTATTTCAGGCTGTATTCTGTGTTATTAATATAGGGTTATATTTATGTGCACTGTGTGGTGTGTACATAATTCGTGGAAGATATACAGGGCTGTGAATAATTAATCTAAAACGTTCTTTTTCACTAAATGTAATCAGTACTTTACTATAACATTATAACATGTTTAGGATAACTGCTCAGAAATTGAAATTAATTCCGCATACATATGAGGTCAATAAAGTAGTTTTTAAAATTAAATATCCATTGCTTGTTTTCTGTATATTTGCACGTTTTGAGGTTTCCTGAATGCCGAAGTCAAGTTTTGAACACTTGATCTTTATCTCTGATTTTTATGAGAGTAACTTAAAAACAATCACTTTCAGGCAATTAAAATGTTGTATTTTGACGGTAATATAGTTTGATCAAGAGTGATATGTTCACTGGATTTGTGCAGGTGAAAGCCTTCAATTATTTTAAATGAACTTTCAAATTTAATAACTCATATGAATCCTATATACATGTAAACTCAATAATGAAATTGTGGGTGGAGGGCGGTGGATATAGTTCCCTCACACAGATTTATTGGTAAAATAGATGTTCTGAAGCCTAATTTGAATTGTATTTAACGTACGTTTATATAACAGTACTCATTATGTTATCCCTAAATCACCAGTCTGCATGTATAGTATTAAATTTCAGGGTAATAGAAAGTCGTGTGAGTCGTTAGTGTCACATTAGATTATTAATTATATAATTAATTCTCAAGACAAAAGACTAAGTAAGGACCAATTTAAACTGCCGTAATCTTTCATTCAATTTCTTCAAAAGTAAAGTAAATTTTAATTTTATTAACTATTTTCAAATTATAACACAATATATTGTGAAGCGTAATGAGTCTGTTTTTCCATAATATCAGAATATTGATACCTTACACTTTTAATTTTTTTTTCTCAGTGCGCACGAATCACGCCAAAAGAAATTAAATTTTAACGTTTTATTTAAATTTATGTGCACGAAGTATAACAAGAAAAAAAAAAAAAAAAAAAAAAAAAAAAACGAAAAGGAAAAGACAATCATTTTATTTCCTTTCATAGCAACTACAAGTCATGATTTATTAAACATTTACTTTTAATCAATATTAAAATTTAAAAATAAATAGTAATCTTTTATATAGTTTTTAAATCCCAAAAGAGTAATACTTTTTTCTCACTTCCATTGCACAGCTTGTCATGAAACAGGAAATATATTTCATGTGAATCGGGACTTATTTCGCCTTGGGGATCAGAAAAGCGTACTTTTAAATGTGAATTTTCTTTTCGTGGTATCAGAATAGATCTACGGGAGTTCCTAAATAATGTATGTTCTGTTTTTGACATAAAACTTCACCATAAATGAATGTTGCCTTCGTAATCTCAAATGAAATAACGATACGTACCATTCGGGATATAAATAAATCGGTAAAGGAACATTTTAAAATTGTGTGAGATAACTGAAATTTGTTGGCATTTGCTGTGAACTAGTTTTAAAAGAAACATTTATCTTTCTTAATATACGAGAAAATATCTATGAACTACCTTTTTTAATATAAATTTGTCTTTTTTCTAACAAGTAGTAGTGATTCCGTAGTATAATTTTTTAAAAATGAAAAAAAAAAAAAAGTTTGTATTCTTTTAATGTTTCTAATATATTAGCCCATTGAAATAACTGAGTTGTTTTTTAAACTAACATCGCACTTATTTTTCCTGTTTAACGAGATTCTAAATCAAATTTAAACTAGAAGAATAATATCAAGTTTTTTTTTTTTTTTTTTTTTTTTTTTTTTTTTTTTTTTTTTTGGGGGGGGGGGGGAGATTGAAGGGCAGTATCTATAAACTTTCAATTTATTGTTAAGAATAGATCCATCTAGAGACTCAATTATTAGCATTCTATTTTTCACCACTCTGCTTATGCGTTGAAACACTAATATAGAGATGAATGTTCTTTATCGTTACAGTTACAGGTGTTTGTAAATCAAGATTTCTTATAAGTATCCAAAAAGTTATTTGTATTTTTCATAAAATGCTGTTTTATATAAAGATGATACATAGGTAATTTTATATTCAAGAATACGAAAATTTAAAAATAATAATAATAATAATAATAATAATAATACCGAAAAAATAAAACAATTTCCAAAGTATTAAAAATTAAATATATCTATTAATGTGCTAAATTTATACAATATGGGAATGAAATATCGTACTAAATGGAAATACCATGTACAACGCATGTCAGTGACAGGATTCCCCAGTGCTGCCCTTGACTACACCCCGAAAAGCAGATGAGTCGGAGGACGTCCGAGAAAGCGGTGGATTGACTAATGAAACCGGAGCAGGCGCTCTGCCTACTCCTTGACGTTGATTATGATGATGATCATTAAAAAATATTTCAGCATACATTTTTTTTTAATTTGGTGTGCAAGAAACACATGACCTCCATTACCCACTATTATAAGATATTAAATTCACTTAAAGAGCCTAACACTACTTGCAAGCTTACACTCCTACCAATTTTCTTATTGTAGCAAACTAGCTCATATGTCGTAAAGACATATACAAAAGAAAATCGTAAAGTCTCTCTCTATATACTATATATATGTTTCATACAACATACATGTTCAATCTATTACAGTTCTCTATTTTTTTAGAAACATTTTCGAATATAAATTACACTTTCCTATTTTTCCATGTTTTCAATTGTTTCTATTGTATTAGAATAAATTTATCTAATCAGACTAATTTCGATATAATCGTAATGATATAAACTAAAAAATATTTATCATTAAAATTTTATTTTTGTGATTCTTAAATAAATAAATTAATTTGCAGAAGAGGATAGATATATATTGCGATTAAAAAAAAAATAATAATAATAATTTTTAAAGTAACCGAGAGGCATATCCTAACCCTTTAACGCAAGTGCAGACTGCAGCGATTTCAAGAGACAATGAACGTGATGAATGCTGTAAAACAAGTCTTTAAACCTCAGCAATTTTTTTTTTTTGCATTTGAGATTTCTGAACTTAATGAGGGTAATTCAGAAAATCAACTTTAGAAAGAAAAGATGAAAGAAATTCTTAAAGAAAAATTGCCTAATTAAAAGAAAAGAAATTTCGATTATTGCTCCAAGCATACTTTCCGAGACAAAAAAAAAAAGAAAAAAATTCTTTATGCTATGCATAGTTTTCAAAGTACATTTAATCTTTCATTCTAAAATGAGTTAATTATTTAAAAAAAAAAATGTAAATGCGATTTAAAAAAAATATATTGACAAGAATAAGAAATAAAAAATATTATTTTTGGCTAAAAAGCTTGTTTTCGTGTTAGAAAAAAAAAATCGATATTATTTTACCACAATGTCAACTATCCTATCAATGAAGGTAAGAAATACGTATATACAGGGTGATTAAAATTAAAGTTACGATTTCAAAACGGTATAATTTTAAAACTACCCATCAGAGCCATTTGGTATTTTACCACAGCAATCGTGAGGCAATAAAATTTTGTTTGGCAAAAGAAAAAATAAAATAAAATAAAATAATTCCAAAATTTGCCGTTAGTTATCTGTAAAGTATTTTTTTTCATGAAGCTCCTCTTTGTTTCTTTTCACTATGACTGTTTCCGCTGTAAACACTTATTTTTATCTTTTTGCAAAAAATATTGTAATAAACCCTTGAAGTTTTTTGTTTCCTCCTATTTCATTGTGTTGCTAACAGCATCCTTGTGTTTAATGAGTCCATTTAGGCGTTCCCTTGACATTACTCTGACAGCGCCATCTATAGGACATGTTGGAATTACGTTTTTTCTCCCCAAACCAAATTTCATTGCCTGAAGAATGCTCTGGTAAAATATAAAATCGCTCTGATGGGTAGTTTTAAAATAATATCGTTTTAAAATCGCAACTTTAATTATAATAACCCTTGTGACGACCTAGTGGACGTCATGATCTCCTTTAACTTAAATTAAGCTTAACTTAATTACTTTATGACATAACTAAATGGTAGGTAAAGAGAGCGCAAGACTTTAATTAAAAAATAAATAACGAGTTTTTATTTAGAGCTTAAATGAAAATGTAGGCGTTGGACTATATTCACATTAAATACCTTTATATCTTAAAGGGGCAGCCTTCATAAATACTCTAGCATCAATAGATAACCATAATTAATCTCAACAGCTTCACTTAACGTCGTTACCTCTCACGACTTTACTCGTCTTTCGTTAGTGGGAGGATTCCCTAAACCACTATACTACTTGACTAATTATCTTCTACTATAGCCCCTCGCTACTTACCCCTTTAACCTCCTACCACTTCTACTCTTACCACTAACTCTCTTACCTCTACCTTCTCTCCTCCCCTACTACGAAACACTTCACCTTTTATATCCATCACTTTCCAAAATATTAACATACTGCAAATTATAATTTAGTTTATCCTAAGAACTAACTCCATTAATCAACCGAATCCTAAAACTCTGCACATTCACGTATTCTTCGTAAAGTGCGAACTTCGTTTGTAGCGTTACGCTAACATAACATTACCTCACAGTTCCTCCCCAAAAGACAAAAATTTCACGTACCCGTGAAAATTTTAAATTATTGCTTATACTATGTAACTGAAAAAATAGTTGCAGGGACTTACTTCTTAAATTTAAACTGCATAATACTTTAGAAAAAGAGGGGGGAAAGCTTAAATTAAACTGCCCAACGATGACTACTTGCTTTTAAAATCTAATAGTGAGTAAAAATTTTAAGAGCGCCGGGCTGAAAAACCATCCACTTAGAAAAAAATTTATGATAAGAAATTTAAGCTCGTTCTAAGTTGATTTATGATGGCAAACCCTAGCGCTGAAAACTTAGTGAAATATAGCCCAACAGTACAGCGGGGATGACAGGTACATCTTTCATTAAAAACGGAAATGTAAGAATTTCATGAAATGAAAAAGAATTAGTACAGACGGATCACTTACACAAAAAAAATGCGATCGTTAATTTTAACTGGTGCAGAGTAATAAGAAAAAAAGTCTTTTTATTTTGCAGAGTTCATCAAAGAAGAAGAAATTCAAGTGTTCTATCAGATTTATATCTTGAAAGGCATCCGCTGGCATGCGTCCAAGAAAAGTTTTTCCACTTCCGAACTCAAAAGTAGCTAGCAAAGGTCCAGAAATACTTCGTCTTCATTTCAAAGTAACAGTTGAAGAAATCATCAGATTGGGTTTTCAGATGAACGACTGGACTGAGGGTTTTAATCATCAGAGTTTTTCTAAAATACAAAACTTTTTTACCGTATAAATCAAAATAGAAAGTAAACTGCAATTTGTAGATAGATAAATAAGAGTTTAACATATAAAATTTTATAGCTAACCAATATTTCCCACCTAGCTATTTGCACAACGGAAAAAAAACGAAATTGTTAGTTCATTAAAGTTAGTCGTTAAACACGAATTTACATGCAAAATAGCTAAAAAAAATTCTCTTTACCCCATACTAATAATACATGGATACATTAAACTTTTAGTTAGTATGCAATAGTTTAACAATAAGAAATATTCATTTTATACAGTTTATACGACATTTAGAGAAACATAGATGGGGAATATATACACAAATGTTCAAAAAGTTTGTTCCAAAACTGCCGTCGATTGCTATAAAATAGAAAAACATTAGAGTTCATACCTAGAGATCATGTAAAAAACTATAGGGGGGAAAATGTATACAAAGGGAAGAAAAAAAAATTATCTTACTAATCACTGCTGTTGAGGGCTATAAGTAAAAAAAAAAAAACATTAAATTACATACATGGATATATTGTATAACAGAAAAAAAAATCATGACATGTAAACAAAACATGAAATTTCCGGTGTTGAAAGTTCATGCTCCAAGTTTAAATTTAGAATTTTGAAATTTAAGAAAGTTCATGGCTTTCAGATGATGGTTGAAAGTTCAAAAGGCTTCACTACATGTCGTAGATTTTATGACTGCTCTGCTAGAAATACACTTTATAACGGAAAAAATAAAGAACCATAGCACCTGACATATTGATTCCTTGATATCAGCAAAATCAGAGATGCGGGTCAGACTCGCCTGTGGAGTTGTTGTAGAAATTTCAGCACTAGTAGCTTGCAGATTCAGGTCAGACGTTGCAAGGTCGCTGTCCTGAGGAGGCTTCGAACCTGGTGCCTGGTCACTCTCTTGAGGGGGTTTCGCACCCGGAACCTTGTCACTGTTCGGAGGAGGTTGTGAACCCGGAATCTGGTCACTGTGTTGAGGGGGTTTCGCACCCGGAACCTTGTCACTGTTCGGAGGAGGTTTTGAACTCGGCATATGGTCACTGTGTTGAGGGGGTTTCGAACCCGGCGAATTGTCCTTGCCCATAGTTACAACAGAAAACTGCTGTCGCTCCGTACTTTCGAATGCAGGGATGCTATACTGTGTAGAAACTGCAAGAGAGGTTAATTGCACTTTCGAAATTACATTCGTTAAAATAACATCATTTTCTTTTACTTTAGGCGGCATATCATTTTGACCATTTAAGTGCAAGTTCGCATTAGAAATTACCGACTGTGTCGGGTGTATCGATTCCAAGCTGACATCTAAAGGCGAGTTACAAAGATTAGCCGCATTATTTAATGATTTGTCACTTTCGCTCAGTTCAACGGTTGCAGCCGCCACATTTATTTTAATTGTATTTTCCTTTACAACTGCCGTCGCTACACTAGATAATTTATCGGATTTTTTATCCGTAACCAAAGGCTGAATAGCAGACCTAAATTCGTCTATCTTGCTGTTTGATACCAAAGTTTGCTCGTTGATTTAAATTAATCAAGCTTGCTTCCTGTGACTTAATAACTTGTTGTGGTTTTTCCACTGCCTTTATTACCACTTTCCACTGACGTTTTTGAGGGTGTGTGTGGAACGTTCATGCTCTAATCTTAATCTATCATACCGTGTGGCAAAGACACTGATAACTCTACTTTTCAAAGCCTCATAGGTTGGATTTGGGCCAAGTGAATGGCAGGAGATTAAATCACGCCACTGTCTCGGTTCACCTCTTAAGGAACACTTTAACCAAGTATATTTTTCGGCAATATCAATTTTGTAAAAATTAAAAAATATTCAAGCTCATCAAAAAATTGAAGAACACTAGTAGTGCCATTAAAAAATACTGGCTCGGGGGGGGGGGGTGTCAATCGAATATGGGCGCCACTGTGACGACCTAGTGGACGTCATGATCTCCTTTAACTTAGATTAAGCTTAACTTAATTACTTTATGAGATAACTAAATGGTAGCTAAAGAGAGCACAAGACATTAATTATAAAATAGATAACGAGCTTTTATTTAGAGCTTAAATGAAAAGGTGGGCGTTGGGCTATATTCACATTCAATACCTTTATAACTTAAAGGGGCAGCCTTCATAAATACTCTAACATCAATAGATAACCATAATTAATCTCAACAGCTTCACTTAACGTCGTTACCTCACCACGACTTTACTCGTCTTTCGTTAGTGGGAGGATTCCCTAAACCACTATACTACTTGACTAATTATCTTCTACTATAGCCGCTCGCTACTAACCCCTTTAACCTCCTACCACTTCTACTCCTACCACTAACTCTCTTACCTCTACCTTCTCTCCTCCCCTACTACGAAACACATCACCTTTTATATCCATCACTTTCCAAAATATTAACATACCGCAAATTATAATTTAGTTTATCCTAAGAACTAACTCCATTAATCAACCGAATCCTAAAACTCTGCACATTCACGTGTTATTCGTAAAGTGCGAACTTCGTTTGTAGCGTTACGCTAACATAACATTACCTCACACCCTGTATATATATATATATATTAATTTTGTATATGTATATTTTGCACGCTAATTAGTGCGTACAAAAGTATTTAAGAATTTTTATTGAATTGTTAAATTGGAAAATATTTTAAATACATCAGCCACATTAGCACCTTCGCGACCGCTGATGTGAATTCACATCATTTGAAAATCTGTAACTGCACCAGTGGGCGTTTCTTTAGGTTACATAGGTTATATTATTGCTTAACAATACACCCAATATTCATATCTATACAACAAATGCATTATGGATACAGATACTTTGATTAGAAAGAATATAAATGTAATGCATATCTATTTATATTATAAATATGAATTGAGAAAACATTGATTTAAAATAATGTAATATTCAAGAATAACACCCACAGGCGGAGCTAACTGTCAAAAAGACAGAAACATGCGGTCGTAAAGAGTTAATCTGTTGAACGTAATTGTTCATATTATTTATTTATTTATTTAGCAATCTAAGAGGAAAATACTTAAAAAAAAAAAAAAAATCTAAACTGAACTGAACCTATTTACAGAGCAATCAACATAATCCGGCAATTTGTTAGTACCGCCCCTTTTCCTACACCACTTAATGATTAGAGTAATTCTCTTCAAATACAGTTTTGATGAATTAATAAAACAAATACTTTAAAAATTAAGTGGTGTAGAAAAAGGGGCGGTACTAACCGGATTAGGTTGGCAGCCCTGTATTTAGCTTTCAATAAATGCTTTTTTAATACGTAGATCTTTAATCAGTGTATATATTTAAATTATCTTTTAATCTACAACCTATCAGGGAAATGATATAAAATACACTTTATATATTAGATAAAAAATATCTTTATCTATAGTAATTTATTTCAATTTATCAGCATTGGTACATAATACAAAAATAATTGTTCAATATTAATCAAACTCAATGAAAAGAAAAATAAATAAATAAACATTTTAACTTTCTAACAGCCACAGCCGGATATATTTATTCATTAAATTATTGTTTTTCCGTTATGTACTTGTAATTCTTAATAAAAAATCTGTTGTTTTTATTAAAGTGCGATGATTACACATAATAGTCATAAGATTCATCATCGAATACATAGTTTTGTTTAAGATATCAAAATAATATAGCATTCTTTTAGTTCATTTTAAAACAATCTAGTAAAAAAAATAAAATAAAATAAAACAAAAAATAAATTCTCTGTGTTTTTCCAAGGTGGTGAAGTTGTTAATTATGAATTTTACCCAAACTTATATTTTAAATAAAACGCTAATAATATAATGTATGATGTTTTTTATGCGTATATATACAAACATACATAAACACACATACATATATAGTTTCAAATAGCCCCTTATTATTTTCTTTTTGATAACCACGCCTACTTATTTTAAACTCTTACACTTATTTATTACTTTCTATTTTAAACTATATAATTTTTGTAAAATTTTTAGTGCTGCCTTTGGCGCCTTTTTTATATAAGTATATTTTAATTATTATGTAAATAATATATATATATATATATATATATATATATATATTCTTGTTTCTTTATAAGATCGCTTTTTATTCCATGAACGATTTTTTTTAGGCGAAAAATTAGGTTTTCCTTAATAAAAATGATTATATATCATAAAATATTAAATATCTGAATATTTAATTCTGCTATGTTCTTAGATTTTTTAAATACAACATTTAATTTTAAATTAGCATTTAAAAGATGCATGGTTCTAAAATTTATATATATATATATATATATATATATATATATATATATATATATATATATGTGTGTGTGTGTGTGTGTGTGTGTGTGTTTGTGTGGAAACATGCTGATTTCGTCATAAACTTCTTTTTATGTACGAAACATATGTGCTATTTTCAATTCTGAAAATGAAAAGAACATACAATACTAACAACACATTTCAGACACACTTTTTTACAGGTGAATTTAACCTTTTTTTTTTTTTTAATTACTATAGGTCTCATTTTTGCTTTCGGGCCAAACCATTTGCTTAATAATATAAACTATAACATACTCATTACACATCCTTTTCTGTTTGTTCTTCTTATAATTTATTACATGTTACTTTTCAAGTTTTCATCTTTATATTGCTAATGTGTATTAAACAAATTAGTTAAAAAATAAATAAATAAATAAATGTTTCTGAGAAATAAATTGCCCCTTGCAAAATATAGCTACACATTCTCCTTAACACTGGTAAATTTCCTTCACAGCATTTGCGCCAAATGTCTGTTACTGTTCTTGTTAAGTACATTTAAAAAATAGAATAGGTCATTATAATTGTCTTTTTCTACCACTTTCTCAAAAGCAAATTGCACGATCAGTAGCATTTTATTCTAAATCAGGATTTATATATATATATATATATATATATATACATATATATATGTATATATATATATATAACGACAGTACAGAGAGTAAAAACCACATTTCGTATATATTAAAAAAAAAAAAAAAAAAAAAAAAAAAAGCTCTTTTCCATTTTTTTTAAAATTATTAATATTATTAAAACCCAAATAAATTACTTCATTAGAAACGCCAAAGGAAAAATATATGCGATGCATACAGCTGTTTTGGTAGCCTTAAGCGTACCGTCTTCAGTGCAAAAAGAATTCTCAATCTGGGGAAGTGCTCGTATATATAGGAGAGGGACCCAATTTAGTTCAACCAATAGGATTATGGGAAAGGTGAAGTGTGTGGCCAATAGGAATTTAGGAATGTTAGCTGTGTGAACAGTAGAAAAATTAAGAAAATGTGGAGTGAATGTAAAATTTTAAACAATCAGACAAATAGGGAACAGCGAAATCACAATTTACAAGGTTTTTAAAATTTTTATAAATATGAAAAACTTAAAAAAAACCAAGTTCTATATATACGAGCATTTCTCCAGATTCAGAATTCTTTTGCACTGAAGACGGTACGCTTAAGGCTATCGAAACAGCTGTATTCATCGCAAATATTTTTCTTTTGGCGTTTCTAACGTAGTAGTTTATTCGGGTTTTAATATTCCAGCGCCAAGTCTCCTGTTATTATTTATCATTATATTTATTTGTGAATAGTTAATATTTTTACTATGCTCTTGTTAGATAATATATCTCTGTACCTATTGATCTATCTATATATCTATCTATATATTTACTTATATTGTTATTTTAAACACTAGTATATTTTCAAAATAAATGACTCAATAAATATATATATATAATTATTTTAAACACTAGTATATTTTCAAAATAAATGACTAAATAAATGACTAAAATCTATGATTATATGTTCACAATCCAAAACCTCCGGTAAAAAATAAAGATTTAAAAAAAAAATAATATTCAATTAATATTAACGGTAGCCTTATGTTTACATTTCTTAGTTTTTTTTTTTTATTAGCGTTTATTAAAATAAAAATTACAGATTTTATAGAAATATAATATTAGTTAAAAGAAAAAAAAAGTTACTTGAAACAGAATTACTTATTCAATGGAAAATTCTAAATTATTTAACATATATATTCCTAAAATTGAATTTTCAGAGTTAATAATAATAATAATAATATTAATAATGAAATTTTCATAAATTTAAAACATGTATTATGTGATTCTGTATTAAAATTAAAAATAATTGTTTAAAATTGTTGCGTTATTCTATAGAACCATAAACAAATTACAGACACAGCTGACATTAGTAGAAGAAAAAGAAATATATTGTGTAAGTTTTACATAAACTTTAATTGATAAATGTATGTTCTAACACTATGAACTAAATAAACGGTTATCTGTTTCATGCCTTTTTGAAAACTCTTGGAAAATATTAATAGATTTTTCGTATATCATTTTTCCCTAAGCCTGGAAGATCTTGTTGATCTCCGAATTCGTTATGAATGTGTTTGAGGGAAGAAACTACATATCCGGGTATTCCAAATATGATCCTCAATGTGTTTTTAAATCATTCAAAAGAATTACTTATGACATTTATTTTGCAGTATCGCCTTATCTTTAACATTCCTTTCTATTTTGAAACCTTTTACATTCCTAGTCACGTACAAGTTAAAATTAAATATTTTATTTATAGATGAAATTTCCCTTACGTTTTCTACGTTCAAGTTGGAGTTAAAATCAAATATGCCGTAAGTATGAATTATGATTTAGAAAACATGGTTTGGAAAAGCTTAAAATATTTAGTCGTATTTAAATAATTAATTTTGCAGTGATATGTCCCTTTTAGTCCCCCCCTTTTTTTAATAGAAATAAATATACAAATGTAAAAAAATACTTTGTGAAATAAGGTATAAAAAATATTACCTAGATATTGAAATATAAATTTACAGTGTATATTTTATACAAATATATATATATATATATATATATATATATATATATATATATATATATACATATATTAACATGAATTTTTAAGTAATTCTTCTTGAGTGAAATATAATATTTGAATTGATTTTGTCCCAGGCGTGAGAATAACATCTTTGTTGGTTTTAAATGTAATTTCTCTAAATAAATGTTTTAAACGTTCTAATTGGAAACTCACCTAATACCATTTTATTATTATTATTATTATTATTATTATTATTATTTACTGATAGTAAAAACAAAACTACTATATCTTATTAAATTTCAATATAATGTGCTATATTTTACAGTATTTTTGTTACCTGAATCGTTTTAAAGTTCTACGAAATTTTTTTATTGTAATTGAAGTTTCTAAGGCACATTAATTACCTTAAAGAAATCAAGTTTATATTGTAAAACTATGATTCCGGCATGCGCAATAACACTGCTCTGAAAAAAATAAAAAATAAATAAATAAATAAATAAAAAATCGAGTTCTGATACTATTTTTGCTAATTTTTATGTAAAATGACCTCCTGAATCCGAATATGACTCTTATTTTGCCCAATCACCCACCGTTTTCTAGAAACACCACCCCTCCCTCATTCTTTTTTCCCTATTCGATAATTTTATGACCATGCATTTAATGTGAAGAATGGAAAAGAATTAATTTAACACCTAGAAAAAAAAAAATAAATAAATAAAGTTTAAAAAATAAAATTAATAACAGATAAAAAAAATTAAAGATGTGTAATACATAATTTCAGTAGCAACCCCCCTTTCCCCCCAAAAACAAAAAAGAAAATAAATAAATAAATAAATAAATAAATAAAAATAAAATAAAATAAAAAATTCCTTTGTCACAAATGTCCATGTTTTTACACATTTTCAACTCTGTATCCCCTCAGAAGATATTTAACGATTAAAATAATCTCCCCTCCCCCTCCTAAAAATTAAATTTATAGGCATAAAATCACCGAAAAGTGATAAAAATAGGGAGCCGTTCCTAAAACATGGCGGATGATAGGACAAAATGGGCGTCATATACGGATTCAGGAGGTCATTTTACAAACGAATGTGCTGAAAGGGTGTCAGAAGCAACTTACGCCGAGCATTGTAATTAGTAAACAGACAAAATGTTCGAAATTGTGTAAAAATATATACACTCTTAGAAATGAAGTGTCAAAAATGAAGTATCAAAAATGAGTAAATTGAAATACTCATTTGAAATGAGTAATTTTATTTCAAAAGGGAAAACATGCTTCTCTCATTTATGAAATATAGCATGTTGTAAAAATTAAAATATGTTCTATTAATAATCTATTATAGATCTTTTGAACTAAAAAGAGTTCTTTAATAGAATTTCTACAAATTTAAACAGAAAGATTTCAAACACAAAATTTATCCCCTGAAATCTCTAGAACTAGATTTCGTTGCGTTTTCACCATAATACATCAATTAGAAACTATTTTTGGGATATTCAGTTTCATTATTATCGATGACAATATTTGAGCATATGAATATACTCAAAATTAAGTACATGGAGCTATTTTCATGGTGTAATTTTCTCTATTTCACTCATTTTTGAACGTTCTTGCTCCTTCATTTTTTAGTGTGCGATAGCTCTCATATTAGCTAACTAATAGTTCGTTTAAACAATGAGGTGCTCATTTCGGATTAATAATTTAAAAATTATGCGTTTTAGCCTTTCACGAGGTAAAGTGAAATTATTGTGTAACGAAGTTAATTTTCTCCATTAAACGCAAAATTAGTGCCGTTGGGTTTCGGTTTTGAGCTGAAATAACACAGTATAATACAGCCAGTTTTAGGTATTTAAAAGAGGGAGAAATTACATGTATATGAAATTCGTGTCTACTACAAGCAAATTCTTTAATTCACGTTTCATAATACAATTTGCCACGTCAGCGAAGACCTGGTAAAATTTCTCATAGTAGGAAATCCTACCTACTGGCTGATGCACCACTCAAACCATTGCACTGCTTTAAGCAATACAGATAGTGGCATCACGAGCCTGTCCCAGACAACTGAAAATAATATTTGATGATATTTTTCGGGCTCCCTTACCGTGTGACAGTTCAATAACAAGACTGTTCGTTCATACGAAAACAACAGCTAAGCACACATATATATATAGATAGATAGATAGATAGATATGTACAGTCGCACCTCGTTAACGTGAACACTGTTAGCATGAATTACTTTTAACATGAACTGTTTCAAGAATCTCTTTAAAAATGAAAATAAGTTTAGTTACATGACGATTAGTTACTGATAGCATGAACTGCTGATAACATGAAAAAAAATATCCGCCTTGAGATTCACGTTAACGAGGTTTGACTGGATTTTAATATTTATAATTTTTGGAATTGAAAACAAATATGTATAATAAACTTAAAAAAAAAAAAAAGAATTTAGCCAAAATTCTTGATTCTGATTCTTTAAAGTCTCAGCTATTCAAAACAGCTCATGCATACTGAAAACCGTTAGAAATAAAAATTTGCATTCCCCAATACCTCCATACCTGCATATATATTTTTACGTAGAACGCTACCAAATTAATATTTTTCAAATTAAATTTAAATTTAAGAAGAAGAACATATGGTAATTTTATCTATTTAATAAAAAGTTAATATATTTAGAAAAATTTACAAATATTTTCATAATACATTGAAAAAAAAAAAAAAAAAAAAAAAAAAAAAAAACTTGTCAAGTTGAGTTTAATAATTCAAATTCAGAAGAAAAGTTCTTGAAAACCTTAAAAGATTCCAGAAGATTTTCCAAATTAGACTTATTCTGCCTTTAAGGAAATCATGGAAGCATTTTTCCAAAGCTGATATTCAGATTATATTGAGGAATGCTTACAATTACTTCTGTCAATGAAGTATTCAGATTTCTGGAAGGCATTCGGAAAATTTATATGCATATTTCTCCTCAAGCATAAAAGCTGATATTGTTGACAATTTGTTTCACTATTGTGCTGTATGAGAAGCGTAAGATAAATAAATATAAGAATCTGCTTTCAAATTTAATAAAGTTAAATTTCCACTACAATATATGTATATTTATATGTTACTAAATTGTAAATAAGAAATTTGAATATTTATGTAATGTTCTTAATTTCCATATAAACGCAACTTTGAATTCAAGATAAGTACCGCATCATAATGCTTTGTGTAATATATTCGTTAATAGTTAATTGAATGTAAATTGAATACGTAAATATAAACATTTATACATAGCTATGAACGTTTAAGTTATTTTTTAAAGATAAGCCACTTGTATTTTTCAACGACTTTTTTCAGTACGACTAAATGCATGTAATTAGAATAATAATAATAATAATAATAATAATAAATTTTACTTCATTTTTGCTATAAAATATCTCGGAAAGCAGAGCTTTCCATTTGAAAATAGCAAAATTTTAAAGTCGAAAATTATAAGTGTTCATTTGATTAGAAAATTTCTTTAAAAAACTGAATACTCTCTAAAAACAGATTTTGAAATGCCTATTTATATACTTTTTTTTATGTATTAATCAGCTCTTAAGAAAAGGATGATAGTTATAAAATAATATAATAATTAATAATATTTTTAGAACCTTAATCAATCATGATAATTCATTTAAACTCAATAGTAAAAAGAAAAAATAACTATTTTATATTCTAGATGCAGCAGAATCTCTAAAATTTTTATAAAATAAATCATATGATACAAATCATAAAGTACAAGAATGCATATAATAGTGTAAAAAGTATGAACAGTGAATCTTTGAAACAAGCAATGCGTAAAAAAAAAAAAAAAAAAAAAAAAAGGTAAATGTGTATACACGCCTGCTCAAAAGTTAAGCTAGATTTAAAATCGAACAGTTTTTTTTTTTCCATTTTAAAATATTATCTCTAAATGAAATACTTTTAAACACTGTATATAAAGAACATGCTCTTCCTCATTTCTCTCTCTGTCAGTGAAGATTAGTTTAAAAGAACTATTAGAGGGCCGGCAACAAAATGAGGAAAATTAATAATGTTTATGATTACCCTGTATCATTAAGAAACAAAATTTTATGTTACTCTGTGATACGTTAATATAGACAAAGTACAATTTGTGCATACAATTATGTAACGGTAGAATGCTAAATAAAGAAGATCATAGCATCTATTTAAAAACTTGAGATAATCACGTTAAACACCGAGCTTATCTGCCAACGAACATATTCAGGGTTCATTTTCGGTACTTCAGGTTAAAAAGTGTTTCGAAAGAAACCAGATACATGTCTTTCATTCGTCAGGAATATTCCAGATATTAACTCCGTAATTGATTTTTCAATAAGCAAAAATTAAGAAAATATGCCTTAAAAAAAAAAAAAAAAAAAAGAAAGAAAGTATTAGACCGGCCTTGTACAAATTTGTAAAAAGAAAAAAGATTTACGCAAAAAAAAAAAAAAAAAAAAAAAAAAAAAAATCACAACGAACTTTCCGAATCAATTTCCATAAGAATTCCCGAAATTATAAGAACTGAAGAGGACTAAATTAGTTATTTAATAATGTATATATGTGGGATGGCCGATTGGTGTGAGCTTTTAAAACACAAAACTACTAATTCAATTAATTACTAATCATTTAAAATTTAATAGAAAATTAAGGTATTATATACAAATATTTACAGTATTGTAGTTCAAATTCTTACTGAACGGCCAACTATAGCAGTTGCATTTGTAAATGAAAGTTCACAGTTTTCGTTACAAGAGAGTTATTCGTAGGTTCCGTTTCCGATTTGAGCACTTTGGAAAAAAATACGCGGTCTAGTATATAACTCCGGCACAACTAAAACTTGTCGTCTAAAGCACGAGGTGCGGTCGTCGATGTGCGCTCCTTATCGTCCATCCGTCAACTAACTCTCTCTCTCTGAACGGTCTCAGCAGACGTGTGTTCCGGAAGCGACGCCCGTCTGACGTCACAGTTACATCCTTCTGGTAAGATTCTGCGCTCTACATCACATCGCTAGTTCATCCCGCTTCGGAGTTACAGGCTATGGCAATAGAAAACTGGGCAGCTTTGGATTCCAACGTTAGGGGAAGCAAGATGCCGATACCACACTCGGCCATCCTGCAGCGACTGGTCCTCCAGGAGGTCACACTGAAAAAAAAAAAAAAAAAAAAAAAGCAACACAAAATAATAACAAACTTATTTACAAACTTATTTACTTTTCAAATTTGATATATATATATATATATATATATATATATATTTTTTTTTAACCCTCTGTAACTCATGACCTTTAATATTTTTGTGTTTATTTGTTTCGTAATAATTGGAAAAAAATAAAATACACGTGTTTCAGGTTTTTTTTTTTATTTCTCATAAATTTCGAAAAAACAAACAAAAACACCTACAGACAACAAACACTTTATAGCATAAAATCCTATAAAATACGTGAAATTGGGTCAAAATCAATATTATACAATGAATTTGAAACACTTACCTCTTCACTGTTTCAATATAAATCACAAAACACACGAAAAACTATTTTTTATTATTTTTTGAATCAGAGCCGGTCCGCACTTGTCGTTAGTTACCCACTGTCGAGTAATGAACTTCAACTTACGACATACGGCGCCATCCAGTTGTGTTTCTAGATACTAGATTCTCTAACTGTGAGTGTATACGACAGGCTACAGTGCGTGATTACGTTGTAGAACCGATTCTTTGAATTTGAACCACGATCGAACGGTATGTTGCCTACAGTCTACAGTATGGTACAGAGGGTTAAGTTAAGTGATCCCTCGTTTGAGGAATCTGGCATGAGTGGATGTGCAATGGGGGCCTTCATGGCATCCATTTATAATCATATTATCAATATTTTCATTTTTTATTCACTGTCTTATAGTTACAAAAGTACATCAGTTTTGGCTTAATGGCAACTTGGTCGCCTATTGTACCAGTTTTTGGTGGTTGTCTACGCAATTTATATTTTGCTTTATTTTTCTCTTTAACTTTGATAAATTGTTCTTTGTCATGTGTACGCACATGTGTACGCAAATCTTTACTCTGGGATTCAAAGTTAATTTGGGACTCGCACTCAAGAACCTCTAATTGATCATTTTTAGTTTTAGTGTCTTTTAAGGCCTCTGCAGCATCATATTCGGTCATAAAGTCTCTTGTAGCACTTTTATATCCAGGGAAATCTTCTAATTGTATTTGCACAGCTTTGGGAAATAATGCAGCTATTTCACTAATTGTAGTCTTGATTGGAAGTGATGGAATATACAATTTTCTCAAATTTATACCGGCAGTCTCTTCTTTTGGGAAATTCTGTCTTTAACAGTCAACGGAATCTATCGTCAATGGCTTTTTTCTCAATTTCTTTCTTTTAAGGAGTTTATAATTTTTTTCAACTTTTTCCCTCAACTCTTTCAGCTCTTCGGCTAACTGCGAAATATTTTCAAGTAGGATTCGTTTCTCATCTTTCTTTGAATAAGTGTTTTCTTGATTTAGCGACTTCATTTGAGAAACATTCGTCTGACTTCGTTCCTTTCGTCGAGGCTCCTCCTCTTCCTCACTACCATCATCTATTTGGAAAATACTCGTCTGGCTTTGTTCCTTTCGTCGAGGCTCCTCCTCTTCCTCACTGTCATCATCTATACTATTATCGTCCTTCAAAAGCATCTTCTTACCGTCATCACTTTCGTCATCCTCGTCGTCGTCGTCATGTTCACTTACGGCTTTTTCTGAAGATTCTAATGATTTTTTTGACAGCATAACAGGTTGAGGGGTTTTATTTTCTCATTTTTCAACACTAATTAATGTTTCATTTATTTCTAGGGATTTCTCAAATATTTTATTTTTACAATTAATGGGGGCATAAATAGTAACATTCGTGTTAATTTCATTGTTATATGCATTTATTGGAAGAACTGTTACTAGATTTACTTCAAGTGAGCTAGATTTATTTTTGACAAAAATACCTTTTTCATTTATCGTCGTTTCACTTAACATTAACACATTCATGCCGATTATCATATCATATGGTATTACATCATTGATAACAACATAAATATTAGTTTTACTTTCAAATTCGTCAACTTTAAGATCAGCATCAAATGAACCTAACGGCTTTATGGAACTTATCCCGATCCCCTTCAAAGTAGTACTCATAGAATTTAATGTATCAGCATTCAGTTTATCAAAAGCATTCTTTCGCAACAGTGTTGCTTCACTTCCCGTATCAATTATACCTGTAAAATTTACATTGTTTATTTGTATAAGTTTATTCATATTTCGATTTACGCCAATGTACAATGCCTCAACTTCGGGTTTTGAACCCGGACATTCCGAGCTCTTATGCCCAAATTTTTTACAGGAAAAACATTTAAGACAATTCATTCTATGCGGGCAATCCCTAGACAAATGGTTTTTGTCGCCACAGTTAAAACAAAGTTTGTTTACTTCACTTTTAGTACTAAATTTTTCATGTACGTTATATTCTATGTGTTTCGGTTTTGCATTATCTACTTTATTAAATCTAAATTTATTTTTATCATTGTCTCTTTTAAATGCTTCATGTAATTTAATTTTTTCTTTGAAATCATGTAAATTTCTAGATTTAATAAATAGCTTAATAATATTTCTTTTCAGATTTAATAAATAGCAGAGCGTTTCCGCTCAAAGATCGTTTACAAAAAATAATTTTCTGCAGTTCATTAAGATTAAACATGTCTGTTAATTCTTCAAATTCAGTAAACCACTCAATTATATTTTCATGCGGCTCACCGCTAAATTTTGAAATCATTAAATGATATCACTGCACCATGTGTTTCAAAATTCTTACTATTTTTACAATGAATGTTACTCTTTTTAGTTTTATGATAATTATCAATAACATTATAATCAACATTATCATTATGTCATTGCACCGAATAATCAATTTTCGTAACGTCATTGTCGCCACTTTCCGATTTACTTTCGGATTCACTGCTCGATTCGTTCTCAGAATCATCATCATCCGAATTGTTCTCAGAATTTTCCTGTTTTAATAATTCTGTATCACATAAATTTAATAACAATCTATCTCTTAATTCCTCTTTGCTCCCATCAAAAGGGACATCTAATATATTACAGATAATAATTAATTCACTTAGTGAGAAATTATCGTCAATCAATTTTTATTTTTGTATATAGTTCTCGTCGTCAACGGCGAAAGTGAATCCTGTAAACTTTTTTATTTTGCATCTGTTCCTCCGATCACCCTTGTCATCGAATAAAAACCGATGCAGAATTTTAATTTTATTATATTTTTCTTGTCCTAGTGCAACACCAATTTTAGGAATGTTCCCAAGTGAGACCATCATGCAACACAACAAAAACTTACGTACCTTCGTAGAGCAGAAACAGCAGGTGCTTTGTTGTTCTAAACTCAAGCAGGTTTCGTAGGCGCTCTGACGTACCTTTGCAGAATAGGAACAACAGGTCACACTTTATACACTTATTTATCCAGCGAGAATTTAAATCAGGCAAAACATTCTGTATTTTAACCACCGTTCAAAACATGATCAAGCATGCGAAGAAATGTCGACACAGTTCTTTTAAAGTTAATAAAGTAAAAGTCTAATTAAAACACAAAGTTTATGTTTTTAAAGTTCAGCGAATTAAAAAAAAAAAGTTCTTTTTTCAGTCCACGCGCATCATCATTTGTAGAAACACAGTTAATTCAATCACAGTTTAAAAAATAATAATAAAAGTTCAGTTTATGAATCTATATTTTATCAGTCCAGGCGCATCCCACTTCTGACTTTTTGTGGGATGGCCGATTGGTGTGGGCTTTAAAAACACAAAACTACTAATTCAATTAATTACTAATCATTTAAAATTTAATAGAAAATTAAGGTATTATATACAAATATTTACAGTATTGTAGTTCAAATTCTTACTGAACGGCCAACTACAGCAGTTGCATTTGTAAATGAAAGTTCACAGTTTTCGTTACAAGAGAGTTATTCGTACGTTCCGTTTCCGATTTGAGCACTTTGGAAAAAATACGCGGTCTAGTACATAACTCCGGCACAGCTAAAACGTTGTCTAAAAGCACGAGGTGCGATCGTCGATGTGCAGTCCTCGCCGTCCATCCGTCAACTAACTCTCTCTCTCTGAACACTCTCAGCAGACGTGTGTTCCGAACGCGGCGCCCGTCTGACGTCACAGTTACATCTTTCCGGTAAGATTCGGCGCTCTTCATCACATCGCTAGTTCATCCCGCTTTGGAGTTACAGGCTATGGCAAAGGGAAACTGGGCAGCTTTGGATTCCAACGTTAGGGGAAGCAAGATGCCGATACCATATATATATATATATAGCGAGAGAGAGAGAAGAGGGATAAATATAGATGGATAGATAGACAGGCAGATAGATATTCTAAGAGATGTTAAATGTACACAAAACAAAGTGTTGATCTACACAAAACAAAGTAATTAAAAAAAAAAAAAACGTTTTTTTCTTTTTTTTATCATGTATTTTTCTATCGATATTACCAGATATTAATTTTATTACTTTTTACCTGAAGCTTTTAGAACAATAAACAGGCATAATGAAATATGGCAAAAGGATGTTTCCGAATTTTTTTGTTAATTAAAAAACAGTGTTTTATTAAAAGAGAAAAAATGTGTTTTATGCATATTTTTAATACATACATTTTTTATATATTTTTAATTTCTCTTTTCCATAAAATTGACAAAGCAATATGGTCGTTGGGTCGAATTTTAGAAATTGAAAATTTTTTAAATGTATGCGTTTTGAGGTCCTCCGAATCTACAAAACGCATCTTTAACGTTTGTACTATGTGTTTCTCATCAGCATATCTCAAGATCATATAACAGCAGGAAGTTGAAACACGGGTTTCTAAAAACACATCATATCCATAATTATATATTTCTCATGCAGAAATTTTTCTGAAATAAGACAATTTTTTAAAAGTTTAATGTGCTTTTAAAATACAGTAAATAAATATTCAGATACAGTACTTCCTATGTTACACTTTAAATTGTAACTAATGTTGGAGAAAAAAAAAATCGTGTTAGTGCAACACGATATTATATGTAATTTTAATAAAAGAAGAAATAGTAAGCTGTTCATGACTACTTCTTTACTAATTATTAAACTAAGGTAATACGCAAAATCAGTTATGATTTAAACCATAAAATAAAATTTACTACCACATGTCTTTTATCACTTCTTATTATATAGACATATTCAAAGCAAAAGTAGATTTATATGATTCTATATAATTGGTTTATAAAGAAAACGTCAATTTGTTAATGAACCCTGAAGAGAAAATCAGTTTCGAACAATAACTGAAACACTGCTTAATTTTATTGCGTACAACCTTTTTGAATTTCAATGATATTTGATAATGCTTGTGGTAGGAGGTGAAAAAGACATTTGACCATTGAATTATGGAAAAAGAAATCATTTGCGCATAGCGCAGTTTAAACAATTTCCATAAAATTGCTCAAACTTCATGAGCTCTTTAAGATATATTAATACTGATTGCAGTATATTTTTTTCAAAAGTGTTTTTTCAACATGTGTAATGTAGGAATAATTTTCGTTTAAAACTCTGCATGTTATAAATAAAATGCATTCTGATTTGTTTAAAGTTTTACAATAAATACTTATATATTTTATGTCATTTTATTTCATTTTTCAATTTTTTAACAGGGTGTCGTTCCATGAAGGTTCACAAATTGTACTAAGTCTACATTAACATATCCTACAGTTACATATAATTTCTTTCACTTAAGGATACAGGTTAATCAGAAACATTATTGATTCTGCTCAATTTATTGCCGGCCCCCTAATTATTGTCAAAACCTAATCTTGAATGAAAAATTTGAGGAAAGAGCTGTTTTTTATGCACCTAGTGGTTGAAAAAAAGTCATCAAGACATACATTGTTTTATTTAAAATAATGATTATCCCTAAATCTTGCTAAGATTTTGACAAAAGAGTATAAATAATATTATAAGAAAATAGTCATAAAATATAGTTATAACTTCCGGATTTTATAAGATTTACACGTTTTGAGAGTTGCAGAACACGATTTGACCATTTTTTATAAAATGTCTGTTTATCCGTTTGTTCGCCTGTGTCTATATCTGCGTGTGTGTGACAAAAATTTTATCTGAGGAACTACTACACAGAATCGCATACAATTTATCTGTAGATGCATCTTAATATAAATTAGTGATTAATAATTTTTTGTGCCAATCACTCAACAGGTAGCGCCACTATACAGCAATTTCCGCAGTTTAAGGGAAAGTTATAGCTGAGGAACTACTACACAGAATTGCATATTTCGTAAATTTATACGTAGATGCAACTTGATATGAAGTATTTTCTGTAAACTGTTGGTGCCAATCGCAAAACAGGTGTCGCTAATAATCAGCAGTTTTTGAAATTTATGGGAAGGCTATATCTCAGGGTATATTGCGTATAATCGTACAAAACTTGATATATGGAAAAGTAATTATAAGCCATTATGCTGATTAAATATGAATATATCAGTCGATAGGTAGTGCTGCTGTACTAAAAATTTCCCGGAGAACAAGAAGGGTGTCATCTGCACGGTAAAAAGCCACTTCCATAGGGCATTTCGAGTAATACCTCTCTGATAGGAAAATCGTCTGCACCCATTATAGATAAAAAAAAAAATATATCAAATAATTTGTACTGTGTGAATTTTCATAGAAAAATATAGAAGAAAATTTTGTGATAGCCACAGCATACTTTTTTTTTTTTTTTTTTTTTTTTTTTTTCACTTTACCAAAAAACTATTTTATTCTATTTAATAATTTTGAGGGAAAACATAATTTAACATATTTTGATTTAAATTATTGATTTCGAAAGAATTTTTATTACCTAAATAAGAAGTTGAATGTTTTCCGTAATATAATGCACTGAACTTATATCCCAGTGGCTATAAAATTTAATTTACAGCTTCCCATATTTGAAACTGCTTTTTCTTGGGGGTATGCGCATTTCATAATCGTTATTATTAATTTTATTGCATCCTAAACGTTTTTAGATTATGTTTTGTATTTAATTTTGAAGAACTACACTTCTTTTTCTCTGATCAAATGTGGATATTGACTTTAAAAAGCTTATCTTCTTCAATGCTTTTAAAATCTCCCAAGTGCAATTTTAATTATTATTTTTGGTGGGCTCGCTATAAAATGTTTGTTTTTTACTTTTATTTTTATTTTTTATAATGATTTTCTGTATCACATATTAAATTGCTTTCGAAAACAAATCAATTAAAAGTGCAATTTGCTTTGATAAATTTCTAGTTAAATGCAATAAAATGTACAGATACAAATTAATAATATGTATATAATAATTAAATACTAGGAATATTTTTGCTTTAGTTAATTTGATTTATTTCTACTGTAATATGTGTTTTATAAACTATAAACTTTAATTGAAAAATTATATTTAATATAATTTTATATGTTTAATATATTTAGTTAAAACCATGTTCATGTGAAAAATTATTGCGTATTTTATATATAGTGCTATGAGCATCTTATTAGTTTATCTTGGGGCACTGCTTAATGAAGTTTCTCTAATAATAATATTAAATTTATTATCATAAATCTCAATATGCTCTTTAATGATTTTCGAAAATTTAACAACATTTTAAGATCTAATAATCATTCCAAAATAGCTCGTTAATAATGAAGAGGGTATGAAATAGCTATATAAACTGTGCTATTTACTTTTCTGCAATATCATACTATTGCGAATGTAAGTATTTCAATATCACTCTAACAATACACACAAGAATGAAGAAGAAAAATACCATATGCATTCTGTAAATTCCTTTTATAACGGTAATAATGATTTTCAATGTATATATCTATATTTTACTCTCCTTATACAGCGTGTCTAATAAATACCGCTCTTGCCCATTTAACTGCTGAACGTCTCGAATGATATTTATGAAAGTGGTGTCTACTCACCGTAATGCAATTATTCGATTAATTCCAGTTTATATCTCGTCAACGGTACGAGAAATAAGTAAACATAAAGAAAATCATAGATTTAGTGAAAAAAATCCTTTTAAACATTAATGTTGAAAACGGAATTCTTAAAACGCGCATTTATTTATTCGTAATATCCTACACTTTAACGTCCTGAAATGATTTCATAAAAAAAAAAAAATCCTAGCGAGACTTTTGTTTATTTATTTTTTAAAACATTCCTTTAATGAAGTATAGTTTTTATTAAGCTCTAGTAAAAGATCTACTGATTTTTTTTATGGCACATTCAGATAGATCTTGACTCGCTGCCAGCTTAATTCAAAATAGCAACACATAAGCTTTCATTTGATGCTTATTGCATACTGTTTACAACTCTACTGTTTGAATTCTACTGCGCATATTTTGTAGCGTAGCGGATGACAAGTACCTTACGTAAAGACCAAACAAGGATCTAGATGTGCATTGCAGCTGACGGGCATGTATTCGCCAGCACGTTTTTTCGGTAACGGAACACGTTCGGAACACGTTTTTTCGGTTTGGTGTTTTTGGAAATCTCACACAGCATCAGAGCCATGATATTTTCTGATGGATTCACGGCGAGGGGCCCAGCCCCGGAAAGGGCTGCAGAGGAAGAAGACCAGAAGACCGATTGACCTAGATGTTCATCGACAGAGCTACCTCGGGTCCTGGAATCTCACTTGAGCATATAAGAGGAGCTATCCCAGGGGTGAAAAGGGGACCACAACGAGAATCTGGATGTCGGTAGACGCATGCACGGATCCGAGGTGAAACTCCCACGGTCCCCTACTAATGAAGGGCTGAAGGACGGATACTGAAAAATTGCTTGATGTTGTAGTATTGAAATCCATCATATAATAATTTTCGATCAAGTCATGTCATATTAGTAATCTTGGAAGCATTGCACCGCAATGAAAAATGAATCACAAGTTTTGAAAGTCAAATACAATTTTTATTTATTTCCAAAAGAAGTCACATTTTAAATATTTTTAGGTTCGTATTTAAAAATAATGTTTATGAATAAATTCCAAAGTTTTTTCTTGGAGCAAGAGAGAGAGAGAGAGGGGGGGGGAGGGATAACCAAAAACGTATCCTTCTGGCAGGAGAGCAAATGGAGGTCTGCTAAGTAGGGGAGCCATCCGCCTCCGTTATCAGTGTTTTACGCCAAATGCATGCCAATTTCATTTCTTTGTTTCTAAGTATAAATTAATGTTAATTTTTGAATTATCAAACATGATTTATAAAATCATTAACCCTGCATTTGGCTGGATTTTGCCAAGCACCTAACTGTCGACATGAGAGTAGGTGCAAATCTGAAATATCATTATTATTGCGCAATTTGAAATAAATTATTACTTCCGCTATTAAACCACATTAATTCTGACAATGAGTTTTCTTGTTTAGAAATATTTAAGAACATTTTTTTTTTTTTTAATAAATAATTATACTTAATGTCAAAATTTTCGTTACATTTTATTTCTTTATTTAATTTATTTTTTTATCTTATTAAAAGAAGTACATTTCTATTAAAAAAAAAAATACATTTTCATATATGATTTTTAGATTTTCAGTTATAAAACATATAAAATTTAGGTTTATGAATGATGTATGTTACCGTTTTATGTTAATATAGTGTACGTCGTATGTATAATTAAAATTGTGTAATTTCTGATGACATTTTTTAAAAAACAATTATATTTCCTCAAATGCCTGAGAACAAATTATTTGAATAATATAATATCTAATTTGAAATTTAATTAATCTTTTTTTTAATGTGATAATGCATTAATTTATTACTCACTATTTTGTTTTATTTAAAATTCAACTTAAAGTTAACAATATGTGTGAATATCTTTATATATTTCTCCTGGCGACCCAGGAAAAAAAAATAAATAAATAAAAATCTCTCTCACTCCCTAGTAAGTCATTACAAATATAATGAAAAATGTTTTTTTTCCCTTTTAAACAATCATGTATAAGTAAAAATAAAAACTATATATCAATGAAACATAGTAATGTGATACAGAGTTATTTCCACTCTTTAGTCAGGAAATATGATGGTACGCCATCTTGCTACCGATTAAAATTAGACAGAACATGTTGTATTTTTGACGAAAACGGAAGTCGTATATCGATATACGGAATACCGGTAAGTCTACTGGCGAAGCACAGGACTGCAAAATAGTAATCTTAAAATGTATATAATACGCTATTAATTGTGTTTGGTTTAAATAAATCAGAATGATTACATTTTGTAAAGAAAATTCTTGAAATCTGAACTTACTCCATATTTAATTTCTACATAGAAACCGATAATTTGCTCCTGGAAAGAAATAATAATATATTCTTAATTTACGTGGAATGCAATTCAAGTGAAAAAGTTAGAAATTCCTTTAAGTGTATTCTTCATTTACGATCGAAACTGATGTAAAAAACACTGTAATTGCGTAAATAATTTGTAACTGTTATATACTTAAGTTGCATTAGTTTTGTTATTTAATAACAAAACTTAAATAAATAAGTAAATAAATAATAAATAAATAAATAAAAATAAAAGTACACGACTAAAAAGTATTGATGACGAAAAAAAGCACCAGTTAAATAATATAGTATGCTATAACATATTTAAATTATTAATGTGGCATTCTAAAAAAATATTTTACAAACGTTACCATTTTCAATAAATAAATAAAGAAATAATTCATTAGATATCTAAGTCCATTTCTGAAACCTAAAATATAGACAATGCAAAATGTTACGTAATTTTAGTAAATATATGTGCGCACTGGAAACAAATTTCAACAACATGAATTTCCAAAATACATGTAAGGTTTGCGTCCTAATATCAAAGACATAACAGTCTTAGAAATTTTATTAATATTTAAAAAAAAAAAAAAAAAAAAAAAAAAAAAAAAAAAAAAAAACTCCATTATTTGTTTTAAATTTTGCTTCTTTGGTTAGTCGTTTTAGAGTTATCTGCTAGTAATACTTCTAAATATATGTTGCTATTTTAAATTTTAAATATACTTTCTTGAACTCGAAAAGTACATGTAAAAAGTTTAAAACAAATACTTCTACATTTCTTTTAAATGACACGCTTATGAAATTAATAATAGAACCTTAAATAAAATTTTAAATAATTATATTTATTATTGAAAAATATTTTTCACAAAAATAATTTTTAATAAGCATTTTTTTTTTTTTAAATAACTTGAGAGAATAAATGAAATTTAAATTTATTTATTAGTTCTTAGAAAATTTAATTTTATATAAATAAAAATCTGGATAATATTTTTAAAGTAATTCTATTCGTATTATACATTTTTTAAAGTACGTAATTTTTGAAATCTTTTATTTATTGTGACAATATAATATCACTGAAACATCTTAAACAGTGATTTAAAAGGACAATCATTACATGAAAAATTATTATTTAAATTTATTTCTTTATTATTTAATATTATATTTTTATAGGTCTGTGACAGAAACATAAGGAATTTTCTGTTCTAAAAATCTTTAGCATTTCTATCAACAATCCTATTGAATGCTAAATGATTTAACATTGTTCAATTACAATATTTTGTTAAATTTTTAATTGTAAAATTAATTTTACCTAAAATAGAAAAAAATAATAATAATAATTATATTATTGTTACAATGAGTATAATACATTTAGATTTGAAAATAATTCTTCTTCTTTTTTTTTTTTTTTTTTTTTTTTTTTTTTTTTTATGTTGCTAGCTAGAAGAAATATATTTTCTTCACTATCACTGAAATTTGTCACTTTTCATTTTCTATTGTCGCTGAAGATAGATGAAAATAGAGCATTGATTTGAAGCTCACAAAGTATCTAAAGTTAAAAAAGATGTGTGATATTTTTTTATTCTAGTTCATGACACAATTACTCTCAGATTTAAGCATTCGATGTGTCAAGTTTGCTCCTTTGTCACTTTTACTTTATATTGCCGGAAAACTGAGCTTTTTCGATAAAGTCATATTTTTATACCAGACTCGGAAAACCCTTTAGCTTCTATAGATTTAAAAAGAAATTCTGATCAATAGATGACACCGATTTAGATTAAAGTTGAAGAATATTTATTGTTCAATATGAAATAAATAGAAATGAAGAGTAATAATATCAGTTATAAATTTTTTTGTTTGGTATATTTATTAGAAGCTTTTTATTGAAACTAGATTTTGTTTTCACGTCACGCTAAAAAACAAGGCGCCTCCGCTTTAAAGTAATTGTGAGCAGTGTCTTTCATCGCTCGATGGCTCAGTTGGTTAGAGCATTGTGTTGATAATGGGATGGTCGTGAGTTCAATCCTCGAAGGGTCGACGTGTTAACGTTTGCAGATAATTATTGGAAAATGAATCAATTGGTAAAAGAAAAGTTTTCATTGTCTATAGTTTTCAAAGAATTTTTTCAGAATATTTTTAAAAAGCTTTCTTTTAGTTACTAAAATGCAAAATCAAATTTTTAGTAAAAAATGAAAAAAAGTACATATATTTTTTTTAGAAGCTTTTTTTTTTTAATGAAATTGGATTTTTTTCATCGTATCTTAGTGTAACGCTAAAAAACAAAGGGCCTCCAATTTAATGTAAACGTAAACAAACAATTTTTGTCATTTGTTAGTTCAGTTGGTTATTTTGGTAACGTGGTGTTCGTAGAATCGTTCCTCGAAGGGCTGATGTGTTACTTTTTTGCAGAGAATTAATAGAAAACATTTCAATTGATAAAAGAATAAATTTGATTGTCTACCACAGTATCCTAAAAAGTTTTTATCTTTTTAAAGATTTTTTTATTGTTAATAATACGCACAAAATAATAAATTTAAGAAAAATAAATAAATAAATAAATAATAATAATAACAACACTAGAATATTTTTTATTATTGAACCCTAAAAAGTATAAATGAATTTTTTTATTTAAAAAACATGCTATAAAAAATAAAAGTTTCAGCAATAAGACATTTTTAAAGAAAAATATAAATATTTCACTTTTGCAATATATAAAAAAAAAGAAAATTAAATATTAAAAAAAAAAAAAATTAAAACAATATTCTTATTCATTAATTTCGGTATAAGTATTTGTTAGGATTTTCTAGCATGTTCTGTGACTTTTCTTGACTGTTTCTTGGCTTTTGGTTAGAGCGCCCTGCTGATAACGCGATGGTCGTACATTCGATCCTTCAAGGACCGACCCAAGTAGCACCGAAACGTGTTATAGACGTCTATTTGTCCATCTTGAAAAAGTACAACAGTACGGTTCAGGGAACGTTCAATGAACGTGTAGCTATCACCATCGGTGTTATAGAAGCGTTCAGAGAACGTTCTATGTATACGGTCTCAGAACGTTCTAAACGTTTTTAGAACGTTTTCAAAACGTTATACACATTTTCAGAACGTTCTAGAAAACGTAATGTAAACGTTCTAAAATAGTGTAGAAACGTTCTGAAAAGGTTCTATACACACGTTCTCACAACGTTATGTAAACAATTTTTGAACGTTCTTTGAACGTGCTAAAATGTATTTAATGTATAATAAAATGAAAGAACTCGCAACAATTGTTTCGGGTCGAAAGAAGACACGACCCTTCGTCAGACGAACATAATAGGCACGAGTGCTGCAAATACAAGAGCTACGTTGCAGATTTTTTGCAGCACTCGTGCCTACTTTGTTCGGTTGATGAAGGGTTGTGTCTTTTCTCGACCCGGAACAATTGCTTCGAGTTCTTGAATTTTATAGTGTCTGTTTATTTTATTTACTTATTTTTTTCTTTTTTTTTCCTTTCCTTTATTTATCTTTTCTTTTCTTTTTTATTTTTTGTGTAGTTTTTCTTTTATCTTTTTATTATTATTATTATTTTTCATAAATAATTTTCTTAGTAATATAAAATTTTGCATACATGCATTGAAATATTGTATAACAAAAGATCAAGTATTTTGAATATTCTAGATAAATATTTGAATTCAAAAACAAACAAATAAATAAATTCAAGTTCTGGAATATTTTGAAAATTTTTAAGATAATATGCCCCCTGCTAACTAATTATTATCCCCCCCCCTAGATTTTGCATCATTATAATTTAACAATAGAATATAACCATATTTGGATATTAATTTAATAAGTTAACGGCTCTCTTCACTTACCGTCGCCGGTAGACCGAGCCAATGATATTCTATGGTGAAATTTTCTTTACAAGTAACTTATTAACTAATACATATTTTTAAATTCTATTTTCACATTCAGAAAATTCCCAGCTGTTAAATTGACGGACCTTTTTTGAAAAAGTATTTTTTTAATTTTTAATATTTTATTTTGAAATTGCAAAATGAAAAAAAAATCATATAGTGTAAATTCGTATTTTGCAGCTTCGAAGTAAAATATAAAAAAATTAAAAAATAATTTTGTAAAAAAGGTCCGTCAATTTAACAGCTGGGAATTTTCATAATGTGAAAACAGAATTTAAAAATATGTATTACTTAATAAGTTATTTGTAAAGAAAAATTTCCCATTGAATAACATTAGCTTCGGTTTCCAGTGGCGGTGAGTGAAGAGGGCTCTTAAGCAAAAAAATTTAAAAATATTTATGTCTAAATTTTGATATTTACTGCAAACTTTTAGCATTCAAACACAAAAGTATTTTATTAAATTTTAAATTATCAATGAAATCTCAAATTAATGCCCAGATATGTTACATATTCTATTTTTAAACTATAATAATGCACAATCAATGGAAAACAAAAATAAAAATTAGTTAAAAGAAGTACACAAGTGTACAAAATTTAAACAATAAACTGTTTTCTCGTTTTCTTTTTTTTTTTTTTCCACATAATTCTTAAACAAATAAACACAGAAGTATAAAATTTGGATAGTATGTTTTTTAAACTACCATAAATCGAATTTTATATAACTTTAGCATAAGTAATAATTGTTAAACTAAATATCAGTAAATTTTTCTCAAAAGTAAACATTGAAAAAATGAAAAAATTCAGCAATTTTAGAAAAGAAAACTTAATGAAAAATGGTCATGAAGATGCATTACAGATAGGTTAAAAATGTAGGCTCATCCATGCGTTAGATTAAAACCGTATATTTCTTCATGTAGTCACTTTTTTGTTTCTTCTTCTTTCTTCATTTTTTCGCGTGTGAATAATTTTTTTTAAATTTTACATAGAAATATGAAAATCGGATAAGGCGTTCATTATTAAATTATTTATCGACATTTTTATTATTCTGGTGATGATCACAGTTTATACAAATTAGTAATTATTATTATTTTTTTTTTTTCAAAAATTCCGTTATTAAAGTAAAAGAAAAGTGAACACAGAAAGTAAAACTAGGACTTTGTTTAACAAGTGAGGGCATGTGCGTCTTCACTTGTCTATAATGCATCATTAACACAATTTTTCATTAAGTTTTCTTCTCTAAAATTGTTGAAATTTTTAATTTTTTCCAAAGCTTACTTTTGAGAAAATTAATAATTATTAGTTTTAACTTATCACTTATTCTAAAATTATGTAAAATTCGATTAATGATATGATAACGAACATGACATCCAAATTTTATGTCCATGTGTTTATTTGTTTAAAAGCTATGCATAAAAGAAGAAAATGAAAAAGCAGGTTTGTTCCTTTAATTTTGAACAACGGTGTATTTTAAATACGTTTTAAAAAAATATATATATATATATATATATATTATTATTATTATTATTTTGTTTTTTTTATTTAAATAGATTACGTGAAATTTACTTAATATTTTCATATTTCAAATCATGCGTATGCGAAATTTATTTAAATTATTGATTTTGAGTTTATAAATTTTACGTACACATTCAGTGAAATATGACAGTATAAAATATGGTGAAACATTTTGAAAAATAAATAAATAAATAATTAAAATTTTATTCTGTAAACAAATAAATAAATAAAAATTAAATAAATAAACTTCAAAATTTAAAATATTTAGCAATATTAAGATTCACCTTAGTAGTTATTCTTTTTTAATACTTCTCCCTGCTTTTACATTTCTACAGTGTAATGTAAAACGATCAAACATGATCAAATCTATCTATATATTTCTTTAACGTGGATCAGTTGCAATTAATTTTTGCCGAAACGATATAGTAGTGTAATTATTGAAATATGCGGGGATAAAAAATAATATTTAAAAATGAACAATATTTAAGCATGCGGACTCAACTCAATGAACTAATAAGAAAAAATTACGAAATTTGTCTGCTTACATTATTTTATGGAAAACTGTATTTTTAAAAATTGCTTCTTCAATCTTTATAAGCGTCATTTTAAACATAGAAATACTTTAAAGATTGTAAGAATATGAATAATTGTCATAAATTGACTAAAAATCATAAACATAAAAATATAATCAAAATAAGAATTATTATTTTTTTTTAAAAAACAAAATACACCAAAATAAATAAAAAGTCATCACCAACATCGCGACAAAAATTTAAAAGGCATCATGGAAATCCTATACTATAACTGTACTGCCTGCGGAAGTATGAAACTGGGACTTCAACCATGAATTTTATTTTGAAACCTTTCTTTGAATGATCTTGGTCTCACAATTGCACAATATTAATTTGGTACTAATAATAATTTGGCATCAGGTAAATTAATATTTTAATTAGATGGGGAATTCGGTATAATATTTATGAGTTTCAAATTTTAAAAGTAAATAAGAAAAGAAAAGTTCGAAAAATTCGCATGGGTTTGTTTAAACTACAACGTTGAACTGTAATAATAAAATATCGAACGAAATAAATTTAGGAGTTAGCGTGAAAGATGTAAAAAATTAAAAAAAATAAAATTTAATTTTAAAATATTATATGTTTTTTTGATAAATTTTAATAAATTTTGTAAGATTTCAATGCATAAGTATGAAAATTTTATAAAAAGGAAAAGTAAGTGAACGAACTTATCTGTCTGTATCTTGAAGCTGTTTGCTGTTGTAGTGTATCCGAACGAAAGTTAAATTCAAATCTGAATGTAAATACAAAATATGTGATGAGTAAGCAAGCAGTAGGACTTTGGATCCAACGAGCCACGCCAAGAAATACCAACTTCCTGTGGAAAAGCAGAGCAGGTGGCTTTTAAATGCGGCGAAACTTTCTTGTCGATCAAGCAATTTATTCAGTAACACCCGTTTCTAATAAATATTTTTCATACTGTTCAAAACTTAACCTTTGTAAAAATTATTATACTGAGGCCATCCTAAAACTTTCTTCTATATTTTCCTGCGCAGGTCGATGTCAAATATTATTTGCTAAAATAATCTATCAAAATTATTTTCCATGGTAAATGTATACGATTTTCATCTCAAACAAATATAACACTAAATATCCAAAAAAATTAATTTTACGGTATACAAAATATGTATCTTAAGAAATGTATTTTACATATTGAAAAATGTGAAAAGTCGATAACTTTGTTTTAAATTATCACAGATTTAGGGTTCATCCTTTCGCTTTAAAAGTACAGACGACTTTTCTGGCAAGAATATTGAAAATTTTAATACAATAGCGAAAGCGATGAACTATACAAATTGCCCATATTTTTTTTAAATTAAATATTACTAATATAAATGTATGTATATATATATATATATATATATATATATATATATATATATATATATATACATATATATATATATATATATATATATATATATACATATTTAATTTTCCAGGGAAAAGTTAAAAACGATGCTGACTCATGCACATTTATACGAAATTTTGACCTATTATGACATATTAAAAATTCTGAAAATAATGGTACGACAGCGCTCCCTATTGAACGATTTATTAACAAATATAATCGCCACCAGTTTAGGTCATAGTCCAAGTAAACAAAGTTTGAATAAATTACGTTCATTAGTTCGTGAGATACAGCATCCATAGAATTTTAAAATTTATTAATTTAATCATAAAAATTTAATCAACACAGGTTTTTATAATTAACATTTTTATATATGAAATTTTGTACATTTTTCACCAAAAAATGCTGAAATACAGATATCTGAAAAATCGCAGAAAGCAATAGAAGCACCGTCCGTCGGTGGATATATACGGAAACTGAAGCAGCACATTTTGTCATTATATATATGTCTCACATACAAGGTTTGATAAGTATTCGTATTATAGAAGGTGAGGTACAGGCTTCCCGTAAGTTGAAACGTAACAGTGCCACCTGCCATTTGATATGTACCCGAAGTGAATCAGTAAAATTTACGTAATATCTATTTCACGTACCAAATTTAGAGCATTTATAAATCATAGAAAATGTGCTATTGCGTTCCGTTCCCTTGAATAAAATTAATTTGCAGCATACCAGTGCCTCCAGTTGTCCGATATGCACGCAAAATTATTCTGCAAAGTTTTATATGATATTAATTTTACATACCAAGTTCAGTGTATTTATAATTATTTATATCACAAAAACTGAATTATTGCCATTACGTTAACGGGGTTAAATTACCGGAGAGCAGCGCCACCAGTTCAGTTGGTCAATATATGCACCCGAATTAAATCAGCGTACTGTTACATAATATCTGTTTCACATATTAAGTTTGGTGCATTTGTGCACCGTAGAAGCTGAGATATAATCTCCCCATAAAAGGGAGAATTTACAGAATAGAAGCGAACCCTATCTGGTGATACATTCCAGAGGCTAATGAGCACCAAAGCTGATATTTAGGTCAATATCTAATTAAATATTCCTGATATTTAGCATATTAGTTTAAAGTCTAACTAAACATCAAGTTTGGTTAAATTCCCTCCATTGGTTTGTAAGATACAGAGTCCACAAAACTTTGATAACACACACACACACACACACACACAAAAAAAAAAAAAAACCAGACAGACTGGCATTTTGAAAGAATGATAGAATTGTGTTCTGGACATCTCAAGAGTGTATAAACCCATGGAAAACCGGAGATCAAAAATTCCCAATTATCCAACACATTTTTCTTGGTATATACAAAATAATATTAATAATAATAATAATAAATAAATAAAATAAATAAAATAAATAAAATAAATAAAATAAATTAATTTTTCGTAACTTAATTTATTAACAATTTAAGAAACAAATAATAATGAATATCTGCAAAAGTAATCTGGAGTAATGTGTTTGACAAAATTGAACAACATAAAACTTAAATAAAATTATAAATAATTATTATGATTATAATAACATATAATTAAAGTTTAAAATTATGTAATTTTTTCTCACCGCATCTCTATTACATTTCAATGATTATTCTACATGTCAACAAAATTTGAAACTGAAAATAAGGAAAAAAAAAACTAAAAAAAAAAAAAAAAGGAATTTTCTCATATTCGTTATAATCACACTGTTACAGAACGTGCTACGACGGTGATACACTTGAACGTTTTTCATAGAACTAGACTTGTACATTTTCTAGATGGTACAAAGCAAACCTTTTCAGAACGTTCTAAGTAATACTATTTTTGAACGTCTAATCGAACGTTCTCTTGACACGAAACACGGTGTTTGAACGACTGTAACCGTTATTAGACGTTCACAGAACGTTCCCGTGCTACTTGGGGATATGCTAATTTTTGCAGATAATTAATAGAAAAAAATACAAATGATTAAATTAAATCCTTCAATGTCTACGCAATACCCTAAGAATTTTTTTTTATTAGTTCTTTTAGAAAATAAAGCTGCAGTAAAATAAACATTTTTTATCATTAGAAGCTTTTAATTGTGGTAAAAATTTTAAGCGACTGACATGTTTACCTTGGAATATTCAGCAAACATTGATTCCGCTCAAGACGTTTCCCTCTGCGAGAAGATGTGGTCGCCGACAAAAAAATAATCCCTGAAGACAAAAACTTTTCTTTGATATATAGAGATTAATTCTCAAACCTGAGGGCTATGTGAGGATTAGTTTAAGTTTTTCAATTAATTTTTCATTCTTTTGTCAAAAAGAATTTATTTTATTAACTATTTTCTAATATAACACGATATATATTATGAGTAATAATTACAGAGTTTTTATGTTAATACTTTATGCCTTTATTTTATTTTATTTTTTTTTCTTCAGTTCGCATGATATTCACCAAAAGAAATTAAATTTTACCATTTCATTAAAATTTGTGTGCGCGAGGAATAAAAAAAAAAAAAAACTCATTTAATTTTCTTTCTAATGTGCTATAAGTCATGATTTATTAAACATTTGCTTTTAATAAATATTAATATTTTGAAATAAAATTTAATCTTTTATATAGTTTATAAATCCCACAAGAGTAATACTTTTTTTCCACTTCCATTGCACAGCTTGTCATGAAACAGAAAATATATTTCAAGTGAATCGAGACTTATTTCGCCTTGGGGATCAGAAAAGCGTACTTTTAAATGTGAATTTTGTTTTCGGGGTATCAGAATAGATCAGTGGGAGTTCCTAAATAATGTATGTTCTGTTTTTGTCATAAAATTTTACCATAAATGAATGTAGCCTTTCGAAATCTCAAATGATGTAACGATACCTTCTATACGGAATCTAAATAAATAGGTAAAAGGATATTTTAAATTTTTTTGCGTTAATAAACATTTGTCGAAACTTTTTATATTTATGTTTTAAAACTTTTCTTTTCTTCCTTCATGGTAGTTGGCTCCTATGACTAGGCATGACAGAAGGTTTCACATAAAAACCTATACATCAGTTTAATACTTATAAATTTAACTATATTAGTTTTTTCACAATAAAATATATATTCAGGTAAGAAATCTTATGGATTTTGTTGTATTTTTTACAGATTTGAAATACTTAAATATCCTTTTCTCAGTTTACGTCTTTTATGATTTGAAAATGTTAAAACTTCTACAGATGTTTAAGAAAAGATTTTTCCTTTTCATTCTTTCTTTCTTTCTTTCTTTTTCATGTTTAACTTACTTTAAAGAATTAGGGATGGATTTTGTAAAATCCTTAAAAGTAAAAAATATGAAAAATCATATATATATATATATATATATATATATACACACAAAAAAATGAGATATTTTGGAAATTATTACAAAAACATGCATTTTTTATTTCTTTTTTTAATGAAAAACGAATTTTTAAATTTCAAATTCTATCGCTTATTCTTTTAAGCAAACTCTATAAAACATCCGAAAAATATTAAGTCTTTTATCCAAAAATATATTAATTCTTTAGTTTAAGCATTTTGAGGATCATAAATTTATGAAAAAAGGCAAACTGTGTAAACTGAATTTAAAGATTGCAAATTTGTAATAATAATAATGACAGTAATAAACCATAAGAATTCTTGACTGGGTATATATTTTATAGAAGAAAACTAATATAGTTCAATTTATAAATATTAAATGAAAATATAAGATTCTATGTGAAACCTTCAGTGCTACTAAGTAAAAGTTATCGAGTCCGCTTAATAGATAAGAGAATTTTATCCTTAACCTTCCTACCCTGTTGAAAAAAAATTACGTTTTAGCTGTATGGGTCGAATCCACCCACTTTGAATAGATTGAATTTAAACCTTAAGAAATAATTTCTATGGAGCTCATTTTACATCTACGTTTCCGACAACTATCGCCATCTATTGACTTTTCCTGAAAATGAAGTCTACTCAAAAGAAAAAATTGGTGTTTTAAGCATTTCTATGCATGTTAATACACGTTTCTATGCACGTTTTACCTGTATGGGTCGAATCGACCCACTTTGTATAGATCGAATTTAGATCTTTAGAAAGAATTTCTATGGAGCTCATTTTACAGCTACGTTTCCGACAACTATCGCCATCTATTGACTATTCCTGAAAATGAAGTCTACTCAAAAGAAAAAAAAATTGGTGTTTTAAGAATTTCTATGCATGTTAATAATGTGGGTCAAATCGACCCAGACAGGTAATATGTCACATATTTTTTTGGGGTTGTTTAAAACAAACCAATGACTCTGAAAACATCATATATTAAACGATTGCACATTTTTGAGGCATACACCCAAGCAGCACCGAAACGTTCTCTGAACGTTCAAAAATTGTTCTGCAAAAACGTTCTAAGAACGTTCACTTTGAACGTGTTATAGACGTCTATCTGTCCATCTTGAAGACGTACAATAGTACGGTTCAGAGAACGTTCAATGAACGTGTAACTATCACCATCGGTGTTATAGAAGCGTTCTGAGAACGTTCTATGTATACGGTCTCAAAAAGTTCTAAACGTTTTTAGAACGTTTTCAAAACGTTATACACATTTTCAGAACGTTCCAGAAAACGTACTGTAAACGTTCTAAAATAGTGTAGTTAAAAAAAAAAAAAAAATGTGACGTCATTATAAAAAAATCCCCTCAGTACGAGCGTTTAGAAGTAAAAATTACATAGCTGATGACGAATAATGATACAACACATGAACAGGGATATGAATTACTTTTTTTTTCAATTCAAATAATGTTTGAGAAATTTTAACATACTTACTATTCTTTTAATTTCAACGTACATGCATCAAAAATTCTATATTCTGTGACAGCTTTCCCCAAAAAGTGTCATAACGTCTCTTTATACCTTAAAAAATTTCTTAAATTTTTGCATTTTTTAAAAATTTCTTTTTTTTCCCTAATCTGTAGATAATGAAGTTATAGTATTAATTACAAAACTTTGAATAAACACCATAAAATGCGAGAACTCGCACCAACTGTTTCGGGTCAAAAGAAGACACAACCCTTCATCAGGCGAACATTGTAGGCACGAGAGCTGCAAACAAGCACGTTGAGTGTGTGGAATGCGTTGCCGCTTTGTTTGTAGCAGCCGTGCTTTGTTTGTAGCAGTTGCGAGTTCTTGCATTTTATGGTGTTTATTCAAAGTTTCTTAATTAATACTATAACGCCATTATCTTCAGATTAGGGGAAAAAAGAAATTTTTTAAAAATGCAAAAATTTAAGGAATTTTTTAAAGGGATATAGGCACGTTATGACACTTTTTGGGAATTACAGTCATAAAATATGGAATTTTTCATGCATATACGTTGAAATTAAAGGAATAGTAAGTATGTTAAAATTTCTCAAACAATATTTGAATTTAAAAAAAAGTAATTTATATCCCTGTTGCTGTGTTGTATCATTATTCTTCATCTGCTATATACAACTAAACTCTTGATTTATTTTGCTTGTTTTAATCCTTGTGATTCCGAATGCGTCATCCTATGATTAATGTTTGTTTTTCATGGTTGTTTTCTGTTTGATTCTCTGATTTCTTGAAGTAAATAATTTATTCCAATTTATTCTTCATTTCTAACTTCAATTAATTTCTTGTACGATAGGGTGCCCGCTAGCAATTTGCTATTATAGCTGCTAACGAACGAAATCGTACATTGGTGCTCAACGACGAAAAGGGTCACCCTTGACGAGTATTTTTTTTTTTCTACCATTCTAAGCTTTTCCTACAAAAAATGTTTAAAATGCTGTCTTAATTTTTTATTTCCTCGTTGCTTGTTTGTATCTTTTGATTTGAGTTTCATGTGGTTTTTACGCACCGGCAAAATTATTAAAATTGCAACTAACAATATAGGAATAAATTTAAGATTAGACTGAAGTTAAATAAAATAAAAATCAATAAATAAAATATAAATGTTTCAATAAATCACAATCAGTCTCCCCAGGTTATTTAAATTTGTTGTAATTTTCTTCTCATTGACCTATGTGGTTTCAGGGATCTTATATCTGTTGCTTGGCTTTAACTAAGATTAAAAATTCATTTATATATATATATATATATATATATATATATATATATATATATATATATATATATATATATATATATATATATGTTTGTTTTTTTTTAATACAGGGTGCAAAGCATTGTGACGAGAATACCTTTATCTCCGCAACTATTGGTCGCAAATATATAGTTTCAGTGTTTTAAAGAATATGAGCATTTGTGGTATAACATGTTTAAATTTAAAATATCTATTTTTTCAAAATTGCAAAAACTAAATTTTTACATAGTCCCAGATCCCTATAATCATATTTAGAAAACTGACACTCATCCTAACAAACAGTTTCATTTCTATTCTCCCAAAATGGAACATGATATTTAAAGTTTGGATTTTCTAACATATTTCGGCCTTCAATAAGGGATCGGTTTAAAAATCCTAATTGGACTTTGTTTGCATTTTCCCTGGGTTTATTAAAGAATTTTTCATTGACTTTTTAATAAAGCCCGAGAAAATGCGAAATAATCCTAAATTTTGAAACTAACTATCTCAGACAATTTTGGGTGCACAAAAGTGAAACTTTTTGTGTTATATTTTTTAGGTTAGAACTCAACTTACACTATTAGTGTCATGAAAATTGTATAAAAATTATCAGTTTTTGTGATTTTTAGTAAATTGATTTTTTAAATTTAAACATGTCATATAATAAATTCTTACATTTTTTTTTAAATACATTTTCTTATTGGAGGACGTTTGAGACCAATTGTTGCGCAAATAAAGGCCTGCTCTCGACTTTGCACCCTGTATATTCTAAACATTTCTGGGTACTATTTTGTAAGTCCATGGATAGTTTATAAATATATTTGAATGCTGAAGTTTATAGAAAGTTTTAATATTTCAACATAAAAAATAATTTCAAAAATGAATGTACCAATACACCGCTAAAATAATATATAATTGAGTTTAGAATATATTGTTAATTTATAATAATAAGAAATTGAAACAAAAAATTAAAAATTAGTTAGACGGAGGAAATTTTTAAAATGTCCAAATACTTAAATACATATATATATATATTTAATCATAATATTTTTCTAAAATATTTAACATACTTCATATTTTTAAATTTCAGTGCATGTGTGCATACATATTTTCAGTTTACAGCAGCAGTTTACAAAAATGATGTTTGCAGGTATTTAAATTTATTCCACATGGCAATGTAATTGGTATTTTTTAAATGTTTAAATTTCTTTAAATTGAGTCAACGCAATTTTTACCTCATTTGATGTAATTATGCTATCATGGCATATTAAATAATTGATAAATGTAAATATTATTAGTATTAATAAATAATATAGTAAATCGTCCTTTTTTTTAAGCAGAATATCTTTTTTTATAAAGATGTGGAATAAAATTGAATTGAATCTTTGTTTTATTATGCAGTTAAACAATTTCATATATTTTATTTAATAAATAACAGTAAAGAGATATTTAAAATTGTAAGTCGGTGAAACTTAGGATATTATTTTAAAAATATGCAATTTGCATAACCTAGATTGTATATATATTATCATATAAACATTAAATAAATACTTCAGAATTTAAAAAGAAAAGAAAAAAAAAAAGAATTACATACCTTCCTCATTTTCTTCATAAGAATTTCTCCAAGAAAACACCCTTCCAACTAGCATTTTAAAATACTTAATGACCAGTCTGGAAGGGCATTCACTTAAAATTAGCTCTCATCTTTTAAATTCTTTATGTTACTTCATTCAGAAGCATAATAACCAAAAATAGTCATTTTAACAATTTCCATCTCAGAAGACTGAATTAATAAAATGAATCCATAATTTCTAAGCGGTTTTCTGTAACAGGAGCAGTTTTTTCTGCGATACAATGCTACTTACAAGTATCAAATGTTAGGCTTAAGAACTTACGCAGATATGAAAATGATTGTTTAATTGATATTAAAATAAGACTTTAATAAATAGAAAATAGAGACTATTACAGGTTAAAAATATTACATTTTTACCTTTTCTAAAGCTTATCCAAGTCATTATAACGCGAAAACTGAACAAAACAGATTACATTACACGTTTTAAAATTACCGCTTCACATAACGGCACGACATTCCCAAGACCTTTGAATTTGCACGGTCAGCGAGAATTAAATAAATGCAATCCACAGATGTCAGTTTCATCTGCTCTTCCCTTGTTACATCCGGAATAATCATGTTTCAAAGTTCAACGTTTGAAACTTAAATTTATTAAGCATTTATAGCTGTAGAAAACATATGGTCAATATTTTAAGGAAAAATGGAGCTGAGTTAAACAATTATTTAAATTTTTATAAAGTATTTGAAAAACTTATGAGATCACTTTATTTTTCCATTTTAAAATCTCGAATTAAACGGAAAAGCATATTTTGTTTTAGTGTATATTTTAGTATTGAATAAAATATTCAGTGAAAATAAATAAAATAAAATAAGAACAATCAAACAGAGTAACGATTTAACAACATTATCAATATTGATAATTTATCAGTAACATTTAAACTTAAATAGAATCATAAATAAAATATATTAAAAGTTTAAAATTATGCTTAAAGAAAAGAAGAAAAAACTCATTCTGTAACTTCCCGATGAGTATTAGAGACCGCGAGGTTCTACTCTCGAACCTTACAGACGGGAAGTGTTGGCTTCGATTCCTGGTCACGCTCGTCGACTTAGGTTTTCGGAGTTTTCCCGTGATTTTCTTTGAAACTCGCGTAAAGCACTATATTACTTATTCAATAACATCCGTGATTAGCTTTTTGTATCTAAACTTTGGGTCTGGGGAATGCATAGATTTTCATGACAGAAGACAATCATTTTTATGCTGTATAGAAGATCTTAGAAAATGCATTTTTCTAAGGGTTTATTATTATTATTATTACAAATGAAAAAAAAAAAACGGTAAATTTGTTTTAAATCATCAGAAAACGATGTTTCAATTATTCGTTTTAAAGGTGATATCGAATTCTTTTGAAAGATAATTATAGTGAAAATTTTTATCCACCCTTCCCCCATCCCCCAGGGATGATGCATACTTATTCCTAGGGGAAAAAACAATGTCCTATGAATGATAATAATAAAAAAAAACTGTTTGACTATTACTCGTTATACAGCCAAATTGAATCAATATTATATATCAAATGTATGTCACGCAGAAGGTTTGGTGAGTATATATATTACAGAAGCTGATAGATAGCCTTTCTGTGAATGGAAAATATTGGAACGTGGCAGTGCCACCTGTCGTCCGATATGCACCCAAAGGCAATCTGTAGAGTTTTACGTAATATTAATTTCACTTACCAAATTTACAATATTTATAAATCACAGAAGTTGAGATTTTTCGTTTCTGTTATGAGATTAAATTGCAACATAGCCAAGCCACCTGTTGGCCGATGTGCATCCAAAATGGACCAGTAAAGCTTTACATAAAATCGATTTCACTTATAACTTCAGTGTATCACAAAATTTATTGTTAAATCACAAGAGTTAAAATATTGCCTTTCCGTTAAAATGATTAAATTGCAGATTAGCAACGCCACCTGTTGGGCAATGTATATATCCAAATTGTATTAGCAGAGGTTATGATGATATCTGCCAATATATCATGTTTAATACATTTGTACACTATAGAATCTGAGATATAGCCGTCCCATTAATGGAGGGTTTCATTGCATAGCACCGTAATCTATCGGGCGATGTATCCCAAATGAAATTCAAATAAACTCCAATTTAGGGCAAGATCTAATATTGTAACAAGTTTGGTCGAATTCCATACATTGATTCCTGAAATACAAAATCCACAAAATTTTTCCATGAGTTTAAAATTTTGTAATTTTTTTTCACCTCACCGCTACTGATTATTGGGAAGCATTCTTTACTGACGTGCTAACAAAACGTTAAACTGAAAATGTAAAAAATGCTCTATTCTCTATCATGCTAAAAATTATAAATTTCGAATAACTTACGAAGTTTTTAAATTAGAATGTTGCAAATCTCTCAATAAGATTCTTATCAATATCATAAGTGATATTTTAAAACTGGTCCGATCTCTCTGCAATCATTTGTTCTTGAGATATCGTGTACATGAACTAACGGGCTATCACACTAATAGGTGCCGATACACATTAACAGATACCATACCAACCTTTTGACTTACGTATTCCTCACGCCACAAAACGTGTAAAAAAATCAAAAGCTGAAGTCAAAAATTTTAAAGGTTAACCTAGTTTCCCAACCAATAGTACTAAAAAGTCATTTTGTCATATTCGTTATAATTACACTGTTACAGAACGTGTTATGACGGTGTCACACTTGAACGTTCTATATAGAACTAGAATTGTACGTTTTATAGATGGTACAAATCAAACATTTTCAGAACGTTCTAAATAATACTATTTCTGAACGTGTTTTAGAACGTTCTTTTGACACGAAACACGGTGTTTGAACTATTGAAACCGTTATTAGACGTTCACAGAACGTTCCTGTGCTACTTGGGCATAATGTTTGAACAATCAAAATTAAAATCTGTAGAAGATATCGAAAGATCAATTTTAAAAATGGCTCGAATCGACCCATACAGGATAGAAAGTTTAAGAAGAGATCCATCTGGTGTCTAGATTGTTAGTGCTCAAATTTTCTGCGTTCAAATACCAATTTAGAATTGGATATCGACACAATTACAAATGTTTTAAATCAAAAAAATTTATGAATATCCAAAAAATATTTATAGTTTTCATAAAATGCATTTTTATGTTAAAAAAAAGAAAGAAAGAAAGAAAGAAAAAATACATAGGTAATTCTGTATTTAAGAATATCAAAATTCTTTAAAAAAATCTTAGAAAACATACAATTTTCTACGTTATATAAATTAAAAATATCCTTTAATGTACTGAAATGTTGTACATATACAATAATATTTTTTCATCTATACAATGGAATGAAGTTATCTGGTCAGACTAATTTCGATATAATCGTAATGGTATAAACTAATAAAAGTTTATCATCAAAATCTTATCTTTGTGGTCTTAAAATACAATAATTTAGAGAACGACATAGCGATTATATTGCGATTAAAAGAAATATAGTATTTTTTAAGGTGTAGCCTAAAGGCATATTCTAAACCCTTAACGTAAGCGTGACTGCAGCGATTCTGAGAGAAATTGAATATGACGAATGCTGTAAAACAAGTCTCTAATCCACAGCAATAAATTTCTCCAGGAGGAATTTCTGAACTTAATGAGGATAATTGAGCAAATCAACTTTGGAAAGAAAAGATGAAATAAATTCTAAAAAAAAGTAGTGTCTAAGTAAAAAAAAAAAGAAATTTCAATTATTGCTTCAAGCATATTTTACAAGACAAAAAAAAAAAAAAAAATAATAATAATTATTTGAACTATGCATAGTTTTCAAAGTAAATTTTAATCTTAACTTCAAAAACGAGTTACTTATTATATAAAAAATAATAATAATAATAATATATATATATACTATTTTCTGTTACAATTTTTATATTCATATTAAAAAAAAAAAAAAAAAAAAAAATGAAATTCCTTTAGCACAAAGAAAATATTAACAAAAACTATCTTATAAGTAATATATACATGTATATATATATATATATATATAGTAAATGTATACTTTGGTATGCTAATGAATGTGCATAAAATTATTTTAGGAATAACTTATTTAATTGTTAAACTGAAAATATTTTAAATACATTAGCCTCGTTAAATTGTTAAACGTAAATACATTTTATGACAAAATATAATGAATAATTTATGACTAAAAAAAAAAAAAAAAAAAAAAAAACATTTTTGAAACACGTAGTCTAAAATAATTACATTTTATCAAAATCTTTAAAAAAAATATACATTTAAAGTTTTTCGCTTTTAAATAAAAAACGCCTTCAAGAATCACAATGTCACGTTTCTTGTCAGCAATTTAAATGCATCAAAGTGGTTCACAGTTACAGTTATATAAACTTAATCTAATTGTAGATGAGCAGTCCTTTAGAAGGAAAAGAATAATATGAATGAATTTGTAGTAGCAAAGGTTGGAGTTTTTTGAGGTCCGCAAAAAGATGACTTCAAACCAAGAAATATCTGCGTAAATTGCAGAAGTCTGGTGAAATTTACGCCAGAAGTCGAAAAAACAACAAGTAATTACCATTATATACATTTTTACTTAGTTAGAAACATAAGAGTAAACTTCAAAAAAAAAAAAAAAAAAAAAAAAAAAAAAAAAAAAACGAAAGAAAGAAAGAAAAGAAAAGATTAAATCTAAATTGAACTCAGTAGCATATTTAGATGTATATAAATATGTTTTTACGATAATGTAAAACAATAATCAGTATCCATATTTAAGTTATTTTGTATTGTACTAGCTATCAGGAAAACTATATCTTTATGTATGGAAAATTTTATAAGTTTATCTGCATTAATTTACTTCAATTTATCAACATTGGTACATAATACAAAAATCAATGTTCAATATTGATCAAACTTAATAAAATTAAAAATAGATAAATAAAACACTTTTTAACCTTCCAATTACCGCAACTGGATATATCTGTACACTGAATAGTCACTTTTTCCTTCATGCATTTATAATTTAAAATTCTAGAATAAATTTCTTTCTAGTAGAAAAGTGTGATTGTTACATATAATAATCATAAGATTCACTATCCAGTATATAGTTATGTTTTAAATAATAATTGTTTAAAATGTCTTAAATGTCTAATTGTTTAAAATACCTGATTAATATATATACATATTTGAAGTCTTTTCGATTTGCTTCTTTGTAACAGCAGCTGAAATTCGTTTCATTCCATGGACGGAGATTCTTATTAATTTATTTTATTTATTTATTTATTTTTTACATTTTCAGGCGCAAACTTAAACTTTAATAAATTAATATATATCATAAGGCATTAAACATTTTAACATTTATTTGCGTTATGTTTTCAACTTTTATAGATATAACATTTAATTGTCTGTAAAAGATACATGGTAACAAGAAATATGAGGATTCATGTCGATGTCAACATATATATATGTATATAAATATATATATATATATATACACATATGTGCATAAAAATATGTGCTAATTTCTAAGAGATGAATTTAGAAAATCAAAAAAGCATAATAATATTTACAACACATTACAATATACTTACAATATACTTACAAAGCATTATATAGATCCTTTTTTTTACAGGTGATTTTGATCATTTTTTGTTCGTTAATTTATAACTGGTCCTCTTTTTGCTTAAGGGACAAAACATTTGCTGTGTGATGTGAAATACGCTCATTACATGCTACTTTTATGCTTGTTTTTCCTATAATTTATTATATGTTACTTCTTCGGTGTACATTTCTATATTGCTAATGTTGATTAAGCAAATTAATTAAAAAGAAAAAAAAATAGAAAAAAAAAGTTTTGCTTTAGTCTACACTTTTGAGCAGATTAGGATGTATAAAAAGGGAAAACACGGGGGAAAAGAGTCAAAATTCCATAGTAAAAAACTTGAGATGAAAAAAAAAAAAAAACCTCACAATGTCAAATGTAAAAAAAAAAAAAAAAAAAGAAAAGAAAAGCTAACACCGGAAGGAATAAAGGGACAAAACTGACTGGAAAAAGACATTGAGGAGCGGGAGGGACGTTTGGGGCATTAAACTTATCGTCGAGGATTCATACGTCTCGCCTAGTATAAGAGTCTTTCAAAACACAGCTACACATTTTCTTTACATTACTAAATTTCATTTTCAGTATTCGTGCCATATGTATTTTATTGTTTTTTCTTCTTTTTCTTCTTCTTTTCTTCCTTTTATTCCTCCTTATATATATATATAATTTAAATGAGTAAATTAAAAAATTAAAATAGTTCTTTATAAATTTCTTTTATTATTATTTTCTGAGAAATGAATTACATGAATAGTAACATTTTAATGTAAATCAGGATTTCAAAATAATAAAAAAATGGATTATAATTTTGCTTGATTAAGAAATATTGTTTATTTTAATAGAGAGATGGTTTAACATATTTCGCTTTTAAAACAATTTTATTTGTTTTGAAAATACTATTCTATATAATTTTTGAGCACTACTCAATATTCTAACTCTATTCTTGTTAAATAATATATCTATACATATAAATCCCTAATTTAATTTAAAAAATAAACACACACACACACACACACACACACATATATATATATATATATATATATATATATATATATATATGACTTACAACTTTGATTATCAGTTTACAGTCTAAAAATAGCTAAATTTCGTTAAAAAATAAAAATGGTATTCAATTAATATCAAGGAAGCTCTTTGTTTATATTTCATAATTTTCTAGTTAGCTTCTATTAAAAGAAAAATTACATATTTTATTTAAATAATAATATTTAATTAAACTGAATGTTGAGAAATTTTATAAATCTAAATTTAATCTTGCTTTACAAACAGATTTAAAAATAAGCTTGAAAAAAGTAGATGGAAGAGTTTAGTAAATATACATATATATATATATATATATATATATATATATATATTGTGACTTGAAACAGAAATACTTAATTAAATCAATTCCCTTATATAATTCTAAAACTGAATCTTTCAGAGATAATAATAACAATGATACCGAAATTTTCATAAATTTAAAACTTGTATTGACTGATTTTATATTAAAATTAAAAATAATTGTTTGGAAATGTTACGTTACTCTATAGAATCATAAACAAATTAAAAATATAGTTGATATAATAAAAAGAAAAATATATATTTATTTCGTACGTTTTACGTAAATTGTAAATGATAAATGTATGCTCTAACACTTTGAGCTAAATAAACAGTTGTCTGTTTCATTCCTTTTTAAAAATCTTGAAAATTATTAATAGATATTTCGTATATCATTTGTCCCTAAGCCTGGAAAATCTTATTGGTCTCCGAATTCGTTATAAATGTGTTTGAGAGAAGAGACTACATATCCGGGGATTCCAAATGTGATCTTCAATGTGTTTTTAAATCATTCAAAAGAATTATTTATGGGATTTACTTTGCTATGTCGCCTTTATCTTTAACATTCCTTTCTATTTTGAAACTTTTTACATCTCCTAGTCACGTACAAGTTAAAATTAAATATTTTATATATAGAGGTGAAATTTCTCTTGCGTTTTTTGGTTTAAGTTGTAGTCAAAATCAAATACCCCGTAAGTATGAAACCATTTTATGATTTAGAAAACACAGTTTCGCAAAGCTTAAAATATTTGATAGTATTTAAATAATTGATTTTAAAGGGACACGTGCGTTTTCACATTTATTCGTAAATGAAACATACATATGTATATATATATATATATATATATATATATATATATATATATATATATATATATATGTAAACTTTGTCATATAAATTATGAAAAATATTAACAGGAAATATAAATATAAGTGTACAACATATATTTTATACAAAAATAAAATATTTTTTAATATGAATTATTATGTAATTTTTTAGGCTGAAATTTAATAATTGAATTTTACTCCCCTACCGTTTGGAGTTCACTACAGACGGATTGTACATGTGAAGAATATCACTGAGCAGTGCTCACAAATTATTGCATTTACGCTCATTTACGGCCTAAATTCACTAATAACTTCAACCCCCAGTTGAATTTGAAAACTTAATAGCATATAAATTTAGGGTAAGAAAAATTCAGAAAAATTTGACACGTTGCTTCAGTCATCTAGCGGCATTATTATTTTCAGATTTTTTTTTTTCTAGCTGTACATTACGAATCAACGATTATATGAAAATTTCCGCACTAGATGGCTGTAGGAACGTGCCAAATTTTGTTGTAAAGCCTGTCTTCAAACACTTTTCAAGTTTTTGTGATGAATCTGAAGTTGAAGTTAATGGTGAATTCAGTCGTTAACAACTTAGAAATATATATATATATATATATATTGTTAAAAAACAAATTACATTTTATCGAAAAAAAAAACAGTATTATATCATTTAGAATAGTCAAACTTAGAAATAGTACACACACACACACACACACAAAATAATAATAATAATAAATAAAATAAAACCACCAAAACACTTATAATCGCTTTAACGTGCAGTACAAAAACAAGTGTAAAAACATATTGCAGTATAAAAACATATTGTTTTATATAACCAAAAACAAAAGCATACTCATGTCAGTATTGTTATTTACAGTTTTGTACCTCTGAAAAAGATGTTTTATTTATTTTTATTTATTTTTTCATGTGTTATTAAACAAACTAATCAATTATCAAATAACAAATAATCAATCATTTTTTAACCATGTTAGTTACAATAGCTTAATAACAATATCCACTAGCAAAGCATAAAATAGAAATAATTTTTAACAGAAAAAAAAAGTTATTAAAATTGAAATAGTAGAACAGACTATAATATTTGATTGTAGACACTTTACTAAAGAAAAATATTTTAAATTTAATAACTTTAGACATAGAATCCACGAAATATATTTCAGTCATTAAGTTTTGAAGTATTTGCAGAACTATATGCTATTCCTATAATATTTTCTAATCTGAAATTGAAATTCCTGTAACATCCTCTCAGACAGAAATATATATTTTTGAAAACACGACTGTTTACGACAAATGCAAATATATGCAAAACACATGTTTTAGTATAAAAATAGTTTTATGATTTGCCTATTTTAAATTTTAACACTTATTACGGGTGATATTTTTGTAACGTAAGCGAGTTTTTTTTTATTTTTTGGTTTAAAATATGAATCAGATATTTCGATTCAAAAAATGAATGAGACTAGTTTTTTTTTTTTTTTTTTTTTTTATTTTTATTATTTGTTTAAAAATACTTCGATATATAAATAACAAATCAGTTTTTATCAGTTTATAATTGAAATAACAAGCGCTAACTATATGCATTCTTATGTTGTTATCAATATTTGCTAGCTACAGAAGCTTTCATTATTGATGAACTATGTATATTATTCGTTGATTTATACTAAAACCATACAGAATGCGTTATGCAGAATTTTTTGAATTCTATAATTATTTTTCAAATATTACAATCAAAAAGTGGCACATGTAGAATTGAAATTAAAGTAAACATTCATGATTCAATATAGCCTCACTGTTGACTTTTATCTTTATATATAAAAATTTCGTTACACGGTGTTTGTCCGCGATGAACTCCTAAATTAATGAACCGATTTTTATGAAATTTTCAAGATATATTTACCCTAATTTATAGTCATAATATTTTTTATTGCAAATTATTTGTTTACTATATGACAAAGGAATATAATTATCTGTGAGTTAAATAAGTTTAATTGTTGCCAAAAACAATTACGAGTCCATTTTCTTTCGACATAAAAATAAATACGTTTACGTATTTTAACGTGAACGTATTTTAACTTGAACGTTTTATTTTAACGTGAACGTTAAAATATTATAAAAAGTTAAATTATGCATCTCACAAAAATTGACGTCATAATCACTTTAGAAATTTTATACACATTGATGTACACTAATGTTTTTATACAGTTTTGTATATACACATTTTATACACTAATGTACAGTCAGTAACAAAAATGTCCGAAAACTACCAAAAATTTCTATGTAAAAAAAGTACACTTCATATGGTTTTGTTAAATAAATCCTTATCGAATCATGTTCTTACACTGACTAAGAGCAGGATTCGACAAGGATTTATTTAGCAGAACCGTATGAAGTATACTTTTTTTATATAGGAATTTTTATTAGTGTTCGGACACTTTTGTTACCGAGTCTAGTTCTATACACAAGCAAAGTGTGACGTTCCTGACCGTCTGTGGAGCCAAGAAAAAGATTTGCTATGTTAACAACCCATTGGATTTTTTGTAAAAAAATATTAAAAATTGAGGAAAATCATTTTCCGATTTTAATCTCCTTATTTGGTATAGATATGTATTAGATATCGTGTGCATGCGCTAGATTGATTTATTTTGCTGTCAAATTGACAATTTTTTTTTCAAAACTTTGTCGTCCTTGGCGGTTTTTTTTTTTTTGTTTTGTATTTGGCGATCAAAACGTAACACGAAAATATACATTCCAGATGTATATTTTTGTAATATGTATATTACGAAATATTGTTTTATATTATCCATTACTCTCTTAATATAAGTTGTTAACATAACCATGATTTTTGAAAGGAATTAAGTATGTTTGCCTGACAATTTGGCGATATTTTTTTGCTTTCGCCAAGGATGACAGATATGAAATCTATTCTGCTGCAACATATTAGTACCTTATATCTATATCAGCTACTTTATTTAGACATTTGAAAACAAATTTTACTTCAAATTATGATAGAATACTTATCATTTTCCTTTTAATTAGTATATTAGTTGGATATTTATTGTATAAATATCATACTTTGAAATGAGATGTTTATGTTTTCAATCGAATATGGATGTTTGTTATTTTTTTTTTCTAGAGTTTTGAAATTTGAAATTCAAATTACATCAATTTTAAAGCAAAAACAACTTAATCTAACTCATGCACACGATAACTAATACATATCTATACCAAAATATGGGGATTAAAATCGGGAAATAATTTTCCTCGATTTTTAATATTTTTTTACAAAAAATCCAATGGGCGATTAACATAGGAAATCTTTTTCTGGGATCCACAGACTGTCAGTGACGTCATCACATCAGCAGAAAATTTTAAAACATGGTATATAATTTTTTTTTATCTTATAAATTTTATTATTTTAAGTCTCAATGTTTCCCATCTTAATTAACTTGGATTTGCTTTTAAAGTTTTAACATACACAAAATCTTCTCATCACTTCGTTAAAATGTATTAATTTTTTCCAAAATATTTTTCTATTTAAAATGATAACTTTATTTAATTTAAATGCAAAATATTTCATAAGATACCCTATTTTAAAGTTTTAAAATAGTTATCAAATTTTCTTAATTTTTGGCTTAGCCATATTTTTTTTTTTTTTTTTTTTTTTTTTTTTAACAACAACAGCTGTTGCCATCTTTAAAATCTTTAAAATTTTGAGATCATTTTATAATAAAATTATCCATAATAGATATTTCATTCCTCCATAATTTTTTTTAAATCGTCTGCTTCTTTAATACTTTTATTTTAATAGAATATAATAAAAGTTAAAGTACATATTATTCAATTTAGCATTTTAATACAAAATATCTTTAGACATGACATATTATATTCCATTCATCCATAAAAATTGATTTTTAAAACCGTCTGCTTCTTTTATACTTTTATTTTAATAAAATTTTATTAGAATTTTATTTATGTATTAGACTTTTTAGCATTTTTATCCTACATGGCATTAGAAATAATATATTTCACTTTTCCATTAAAATTTATAAGAACTTACAATAAAAGTAATTTGTGCTTAATATCAACTCTACGGAAATTTTTATCAATCGCTTCCAAATTTTGACTTAAAGTACAAATCTTAATCCCGTGGGTTTTTACATCGGCTACAACGTTTTCATCTTTATTCGTAAATAATAATTTGACTGTATTTAATAGTTTACTGCAATATAATTCAACGTATAACTTAGCCACAGCAACACGAGGCCGGGTCTGCCAGTGAAGTTATAAATGTCTACTATGAAATGTATATATTATCTAGAATTAGTTATTTAGCTCTTCATAAACTCAAAATAACTATTTGGTATGATTATTATTTTATTTAATTTATGCTTAAAACTTTATATTTCATTAATCATATAATGCGTTTTAAGTTAAAAAATGAATAAAATATTTCATACGATATACATAAAATTTTAAAATTCGTATAAACCATAAATATACACTTGTCCTTACAAAACATTTATCCGTATCATTCTACATAACAGCAATACCTTTTGTCTGAATGAACTCAAATTTAATTAACTTAATTTCTCATGATATATATCTCACATACCAATTTTTTTTTATTTTATATGTCATTGAAGCTGAGATATTGCCTTTCAGTATACAGGGATATATTGCTTTATAACAGCGTACTCTGTTGAGCGATATGTACGCAAATCGACTCTATACAGTCTCTCGTAAGGGCCTAATATTCACCTTTTTTTGTTTACTGTAAAATATTAAATATGGATTTCATTAAATGATAGAAAATGAAGCATAGTAGCATCACTTCCTAGGCTATATATTCTAAAAGCTAACAAACACATATATGAGTCAAACTCCAAAGAAACATAATTTTAGATTAGATTAAGTCCATTAGTTCCTGAGATAGAGGATTCAAGAATCTTTGGTGACTCAAATACATACATACATTTTCTAAAACTAGTCAAATCGTATTGAGTAAATATCAAAGCATATAAATATGCGAAATCTTAAGGTTGAAAAAATTCACAAATACATTATTTTCTTAATATCAATGCAGAAGAAAATAAAAATACCATTTCATTTATTTGTTTAAATTTCATTCATACATTCTAAAAGAAAAAAAAATATAAATCCGTTTTTTTATTATGTTTTTAATTTAAGAATTTGGAAAAATTATAATTCCTTGAAAAATAGGAGGAAATTCTAAAAAATAATTTTCTTTAAATATTTCACTTTTTTTTTAAGATTTGTAAATTTTTGGAATGAAAAAAAAAATAATAATAATAACGAAATGTTTTTTTAATTAGCCAAAATTCTTGATTATGATGCTTTACAGGCTCAGACCGAAGTTTTATTCAAATCTGTTCACGCATGCCGAAAACTGTAAGAAAAAAAATTGCACTCCCCAATACCCCCATCCCTACATATGTATTTTTACATAGAAAGCTACCAAATTCATATTATTCAGATTCCATTGAAATTTAACTAGGAGAACACATCATAATTTAATCTATTTAATAAAAATTCACTTTATTTAGAAAAAAAAAATACAAATATTTTCATAATACATTGAAAAAAAAAAGAATTATGTCATGTTCAGTTTAAGAATTCAAATTTAGAAGAGAAATTCTCGAAATGCCTGAAAAGATTCCAGAATATTTTCTAAATTAGATTTATTCTGCCTTTACGGAAATCATGGAAGCATTTTTCCAAAGCTGATATTCAGATTATATTGAGGAATGCTTACATTTACTTCTGTCAATGAAGCATTCAGATTTCTCGAAGGCATGGGGAGAATTTATATGCATATTTCTCCTCACACGTAAAAGCTGATATTGTTCATAATTTGATTCACTATTGTGCATTATGAAAAGAATGAAAAAAAAAAAAACCTTTATGATAAGTAAATATAAGCATCAGCTTTAAAATTTACTTTTCCTTTAATATATATATATATATATATATATATATATATATATATACTGGGTATCCCCTAAGCCTGTAGATATTTTGAAAATGCATAACCATTGAATTAATTGATCGAATTGAACGCTGCTTTCGAAACAATCATTCTCGTGAAGGGAGATGTTTTCTGGTAAAGAAAGAAAAATATATATATATATAGTTATTTTTTTTTTTTCGCTGATAGTTAGACAAATAGTAAGTTTTTTGCACGGATGTGAAAGAAAAATATGCAAAGTCCTATAAATTGCATAATTTTGCGATTCGAACAGTTTATTTCTTATTTTGCCTTCTATTAGTGTATACAGGAAATTTTAATTGCGATGCTGACTTGCTGGATAACGCGTTATGGGTGAAGATGTTTTTCCTCAGGTAAGAACTGCCGACTGAGGCTGCAGTTAGCAGTGTTATAACTCATTTGAAAACTGTAATTTGTGGTGACGACGGACATATAGAGTAGCATTTATATATCTGTAAACATTTATAGGCGAATAAGTACAGTGTTTCATAAAAATGTGTAATCTGCTCACGCACAACGCCCTCTATTAACAAATATCTTAATTATTATGTTTTATTGAAATGTATTTTTCCGACAGAGTGAAAATAATGCCTGGACTAGGAGTCGAACCCCGGATCTTTTACTTACAAGGTCAAGTCTCTATCAACTGAGTTATCCAGGCCGACAACCGGTGGACATTACTCACTCAGACAACCTTTAGTCACAAACATCTGGTCTATCATGCAGATAGCTCGACAGAAATAAGCCGCAGGTAATGGAAAACTCATTCAAAGATCTTAGACTTAGTAAAGATCCGGGGTTCAACTTCCGGTCCAGGCATTATTTTCATTCATTCGGAAAAATAAATTTCAATAAATATGATTTTCTACCCAATCAGTTGATTGTATGATTTTAATATATTGTATTTTTTCTATTGTTTAATGGTGTTTTCCATTACCTGCGGCTTATTTCTGTCGAGCTATCTGCATGATAGACCAAATGTTTCTGCCTAAAGGTTGTCTGAGTGAGTAATGCCCACCGGTTGTCGGCCTGGATAGCTCAGTTGACCTGGATAGCCTGGATAGCTCAGCTTTGACCTTGTAAGTCAACGATCCGGGTTTCGACTCCCGGTCCAGGCATTATTTTCACTCAGTCGGAAAAATAAATTTCAATAAATATGATTTTCTTCCCAATCAGTTGATTGTGTGATTTTAATATATTGTATTATTTTTTCTTTGCAAAATAAATAAATAAAATAATAATAAAAATCTCCTTTATGAGAAGACTTTTGTTTCGCAAACCACGTTCATTTCTATCACTTCATTCAATAGTTATGAATTTTTAAAATGTCTACAGACTTATGGGGCGCTCTGTATATACATTACTAAATTGTAAGTAAGAAATTCCGTATCCGTGCAATTTTGAATGTAAAAGAAATACCGTTTGCATTATAATACTTTGTGTAATATATGCGATGATAATTAATTGTATGTAAATTGCACACTTAAATTTAAGTATTTATAGAATGCTTTCAATGTTTAAGTCATATTTTTTTAAGATAAACCAACGCTATTTTGTAATATTTTTTTCCCAATACGTCTAAACGTATAAATTTACTCTTAATAATATTTTTCATTTCCTTTTTCTATGGAGGTTTTATCGAAAAGCAATAGCTGCTTTTTAAAAATAGCAACATTTTAACGTCGAAAATAATACTTATAAGTGCTGATTTCATATGAAAATCTGTTAAATCAATCCTCTCTAATCCTCTCAATCCTCTCTAAAAACAGATTTTGAAATACCTGTTTCTATATCTTTTTTGCATGTAATAATTAGTATTTTAAGAAAAGGCTGACAGTAATAAAATAAGATAATAATAAAAAATATTTTTTTCTTGAAACTTAATCATTCATGATAATTCATTTAAACGAAATACTAAAAAGGAAAAAAAATGAGGGACATACACATACAGTAGAAATTTATTTTAAAAGCAGTAGAAAATTATTTTAATAATAGTCTGGTGTGTCACTCACACGACTTTCTCTTACCCTGAAATTTAATACAATAAATACAGGTTGCAGATTAATAGCTAAGATTCATATTAAGCTTCTGAAGAGTTTTATATGATACTTAGTTCTGTGTGAGGGGGGCTACCGCCCCCCTCAACCCCCTGTTTCATTAATGCACCTAAATTTATATAGAATTTATTTCGGTTATTAAAAAATAAGTCTGTTTTTAAAAAAATTATTTCTTAAAATTATTATTTAAAAAAATTATCTTTCATGATAATGCAGACGATTTCTATATTAGAGAAGTAGTATAACACCAAATATCCAAAAAAAGTCCATTTTATTCTCAAAAAAAAAAAAAAAAAAAATTTTTTTCGTTAAAAGTAAAAAAAAATCGATAACTTTGTTTTAAATTATTGCAGATCGATGGTTCAACCATTCGTTTTAAAGGTGTTGGCGAGCTCTTTTGAAAGATACCCATCATGAAAATTTACTTCCCTTGAGGGGGGACAAGGCTCCTACATACACAAAAAAATTTTCCCAGTTAACTATCTCTATTACAAAATATATATATTCGTTTCATTTGGTTTAGTGCAGTCTATAGACGTTAAACTCTACTTTCCTACAATTTCCCCCATAGACGTAATGTATTAGAATTCTCTTGATTGTCCCTGTACACAAACCATTAGCTTGATCTTAACGAAAAGCTTACTGTAGCATCCCTATATGATACACATTTAGAATACCAAGTTTGAACTTTCTGCCATAATTTGTTTTTGAGATATGCTGATAACAGACAGACACACAGACACACAGACAGACATACAGACAGACACACAGCCAGACACACAGACAGACACACAGACAGACACACAGACCATTTGCTAAAAACATGATTTTCGTATTCAGGGGACCTCAAAACCTGTGGACATAACAAAATCTAGCGTTCGAAAATTTGACCAATACTTTCTCTACCTTATGGGTAAGAGAAAGTAAAAATAAATCTTATGATATAAATAATAAATGCACATATTAATATAAAAAATTACTCACAACGAATTTTTGGAACAATCTATGTGTTAAAAGAAAAAAAAAAAAGGTAAATGAATATATAAATAACATTATCCCCCTTTAAAAAAAAAGGTTAAAAGAAAATAGTTATAAAATATATCCATGATTTCTGGTTTCGATTGATTTACTTGTTTTTGAGGTGCAGAACACGATTTGACCATTTTATTTAAATGTCTGTCTGTCCGTCTGCCTGTCTGTGTATGGCTTTTTTTTTCTTTTTTGTGGTGACGGTATCTCATAAGTTACTGTACAAAACTGCATTTAAATTTACACAGACCAGCATCATAATATATATTAGTGACTATCAACTTTTTAGTGTCAATCGCTCGACAGCTGACGCCACTATAAGGCAACATCCGCAGTTTCAGAGAAAGCAATATCTTAGGAACTACTGCAAATAACTTCATATAAATTTATATATAGACGTACCATGACATAAATTAGTGCCTGTCAACTTTTGTTGTCAATCTCTCAACAGTTGGCGCTGAACACAACGATTTCTTAAATTATAAAGAAGGCTGTCTCTCACGTTATATTCAGTATAATTGAACAAAACTTGCTGTATGAAAAAGTCATTACGAGAGATTGTGCTGAATAAATTTGTGTACATATCGACCAGTAAGTGGATGTGCTATACTGCAATCTTTTCTGAGAATGAGAAATATATCATCTGCATGATAAAAATTCTCTTCCGTTGGACATTTAGAGTAATCTCTGAGATAATATCGTCTGCATTCTTATAAAAGAAAAATCATAATAACTATTTTCTGTAGTGCCTTACCAGTTTTTATTGTATTTTATTTTATTATTTTAAAAAGGTACTATTTTATTCTACTTAACAAAAAAAAAAAAAAAAAAAAAAAAAAAACATACTTTAATGTTACATAAATCATTGATTTCAAAAGACTTTTTATCCCTTAAATTAGAAATTGAATGTTTTACGTAATATAAGGCACTGAACTTTCATTCTACTGGCTATAAAATTTAATTTACAACTTCCCATATTTGAAACTGTTTTTATTTGCGGGTATGCAGGTTACATAAGCTTAAATATTATTTTTATTGCTCCTAAACGTTTTCGTAAAATGTTTGTTTCTAATTTTGAAATAGTATAGTAATTTTTCTCTGATTAAATATGGATATTGATTTAGAAAAATGTTTCTTCTTAAATGCCTTTAAAAGCTCTCGAGAGCGTTATTAATTAATATTTTTACTGGGCTCGCTACAAAATGTTTTTATTCTTCTTATATATCTTTCAGAATGTTATATTGTGTCACAAACTAAATTGCTAATTTCAAGTTAAATTTAACCCGTTAGCGCCCAGTATCCTCATTTCAGGAAAGCTAATAAAATGGCACGTATACTTTTTGTGGTTTCTTGGAATGATTTCTGCTTTTTAGTGACAGTTTATAGCGTCACTCTAAGTGATCCCTGAAAGTTTTATGTGCCTACTATTAATTATTATTTCATAATTTGGATAGACCTTTTATGATTTTTCATTCGTCGCACATATATTTGATTTTTGCGCAGGTGTACTAAATAAAATCAAGTTAAATAACAATATACATCATAATACTTTATTTTCGAGATCTTTGTCAACATATAATAGGGAATTAATCTGTTATCCCAAAGTTTTTCTATCTCGAAGTTTTCTCGCTAGAACACTGAACGTCAATAAATGAGGATAGGCATTAAATTTAAACCTATCAGAAGAATTGTTAATTTATTTTACTGTCAGTTGCCAATATTTTTTTAGAAGTGAAGTAATCAGATAATAATATTTTGCAAAATTAATTCGAGCACTAGCGGGTTAATAGAAAATATGTATAATAATTAATATATACAACTAATAATTGAAAGCTTTATATATTTTTGCTTTACTTTATTTATTTTATTATTATTATTATGTTTTTCTGATTTAATTCATGTTTTAGCAAATCTAAACTATAGTTTAAAGAATTTTATTTAGAATAATTAGTTTGAAAGCACGTGTTCATGTAAAAATTAATGTGTATTTTAATTTTACTAAGAATGCTATGTGTATTTTACTCACTTTACTTGATGCATTGCTTTATGAAGTTTCTCTAATAAAAATATTAAACTTATTATCATAAGCGTCAATAGGTTTTTTAACGAGATTTAAAGCTTTATTAGCATTTTAAAAAGTACAAATTATTACAAAATAGTGCATTAATAATTCCGATATTACTCATTTAACTGGTGAAAGGCTACTACGATATTCATAATAATCTACTTAAAAAAACTTATAAATCCTAAACTCTTATTATAGTGTATCATATAAATCCTTTGGAAGTTAGAATTAAAAAAAAAAAAAAAAAAAAGTAATATTTTTGTTTATTAACCGAAATTGGGAAATTTGAACTGTGTTGAGAAAAGAGAAATTACTTCTTAAAATTCAGAACAGCTGGCAGCACCACACGATTGCCTATAAGTTTTGTGATTTTATTTTCTAATTAAGGGCCAATATCTGCAATTTAATTGTTCGTTTGAGGTACCTTTTTATTATTATTTATGTTTATTATTATTATTATTTTTTTTATAACTTAACATTTTCCTGATTTGATTAATGTTCACGTGTTTTTCCTAATCATTTTTATTTTGTATTGTTTATTGTTTCATTGACATTTTAGTGAATATTCCGCCCAATAGAGGGCTCTTGTAGTTCACAAAAAACTCTTTTTTACTTCAAAAAGAGATGTAAGAAAGAGGCTTCTTAAAAAACTCTTCAAAATTCTTATAATACTGTGTAGTCAACGATAAATTTTCTTTAATTAATTAACATCTTTTCTACTAATTGTCTGCAAAACCTAACACTCCGGATCTCACGGTATCGAACGCGGGACCTCCGGATTACTAACATTGCGGTCTTACCAAATGAGCCACGGAGAGACAAACGAAAAAGCTTGTATTCACCTTAAAATAGAGGCGCATTTTTTATTTGGTTGAGATTCACAAACATATCGTAGTGAATGACAGTAAGTACATAAGAATTTGGGAAAAATAGTATCTTAGACTAAGTATAATAAAGTAGTTATGTGCTACAAGATATGACTACTTATAGTAGTACCTGGTAGAAAACGGAAGAATCAGTGTTTTTGTCTCGCTCACGGTACTAGAAATAAAAAGAATTGTAGAGTTATACAACATTATAGATTCAGTACAAAAAGACACTAGTAGACGTGAATGTTAAAAACTTTTCATTTCTACTTTTGTTCGGGCATAATTTCCTACACTGTAGGGGGACGAAAAGACCTTAGAATAAAAGGATAACTCGTCATTCGTCATTACTAAATACCTTTATTTTCAATGTTTAAATATCTGCGTGTCAAACGCAATGCACGTTTTGACCCTTGTATGATCTCTATGTTGGGCATTTTGAAGAGTAATAGGTGAAGTGTACCTTATATAAAGTTAAAATTAGGTTCCAAATGTACATTGCATCTGACGGACAGAACGACGGATATGCAACCAGTTGATTATTGTGATAACGTGTTACAGATATATTTGCTGTAATAAAATGTGATGGTACACGCTTTCTTGCTTCAGATTAAAATGAGGCAGATCGTCTTGCATCTTGGACAAAAATCCTACTTGGGTATGGATATATTCAATATCGCAAAAACGGTGTAATATATTGGCGAAGCTCAGGACTACTAAATCGTATTCTTAAAATGTGTAATCTGGCTTATTAATTGTATTTGGTTTAAATAAATTATACTATTTTCATTTTTGTAATGAAGAGATTTGAAATCTAAAATTACTCTATATTTAATTTTAAAGAAGAAACCGATAATTTTCTCCTGGAAAAAAAATGTATTTTTAATTGACCCGCAATGCAATTCAAGAAAAAAAAGGTTAGAAATCCGTTATATACTTATGTAGCATATTTACGATTGAAACTCATGTGAAAAATGTTGTAATTGGGTAATTAAATTAAAATTAATAATGTATATTCAAGATGCATTGGTTTTGTTATTTAAGTACGAAATTGAAAAAAAAAAAAAAAAGGAATTATCGATAATAAAATAAAGCACTAGTTAAATATTATATAATGCTACAACTTATTTAAATTATTAATGAGACATTCCAAAATTATATTTAATAAACTTTACTATTTTCAGGGGAAAAAAAAATCATTAGATATCTACGCCTGTTTATGAAACCTAGAACATAGACAAAACAACATCCTACGTAATTATAATAATTTATATAACTGGGTATACAAATGACAGATTTACGCACATAAGCAAACTGAAGCAGTTTAACGTAATTAAACTGCATGTTGTGACCAAACATATGTGAATACATTCGTGCACTGGTACAAATTTCAATAAGAAACATACATAAGAATTTCCAAAATGCATGTAAAATTTGTGTTATAATATCAAGGGCGCAATTTCTCCAGAATTTTAGGAATTTTCTTAATATTGCTTTAAAAAATGCAATATTTATTATAAAATTTAATTTTTTTTGTTAGTTACTGATTTCAGAATTATCTGTTAGTAATATTTCTAAATAAATGTTGCTATTTTTATTTTTCAATATGCAGTTATACTTTAATTTAATTTTCTCTAAGCCTGAGGCACCAACTACTTTAAATACTATTTCATTAGAGAGAAATTTTGCGAAACAGCTTCATTATTAATTTCATTTCAAATATTTTCGGTAAATTTAATATTCTCCTGCAATTAATTCGAAAAGTGTATGTAATTATTTTTTGTGAAACAAATAGTTCTACATTTTTCTTAAATATCATGATTATGAAATTAACATGGGAACTTTAAATCAAATTTTAAATAATTACATTTATTACTTAAAATTAGTTTTTATAAAAATCGTTTTTAATCAGCATTTTTTTCTTCTTTATATATGTCTTGGGAAACTAAAATGAAATTTAAATGTATTTTTTAGTTCATAGAAAATTTACTATTATTTGAATACAAATCAGAATAATATTTTTAAAGTAATTGTTCACGCGTTATTCCTAACTTAGAGTACATAAGCGAGTAGTAGTTATGAGTTAAGATTAATTAATGTCAAATTTATAAAATATTGATTTATCGAGATATTTTTGCTTTTGAATTATTTTATGCATATAAATATAGTTACATTATTTACTTAAAAATGCATTTTTATCTATGTATTCTTGTTTTAAATAAATAAGCTAAATGCAATATATTCAGGGTGTATCAAAAAGATTGAAACGAGATTAAGTTATTCAACTATCTTATTAATAAAAGCGAAATGACATCTGTCAGTCAGCTGTCTAGAGAAAACTCCGCAGCAGTTATAGACATGAAATTTGGCACAGAGATGGACTCTAACGTCTCCGTGTGCACCTTGAAGACATATTTTCAAAATTTAGTTAGGAAAGCTGTTGATTAAAACGTATTAACCTATTTAACTTTACTGACATTTTTCTTTGCGTTGCAATTTCAGCCTGTTGCCAATAATGTAAAACCTTTATTTATTTGTTTATTTATTATTATTATTATTATTTATTTTGTTTTTCTAACAAAAAAAGAAACATTTCTGTACACATGAAAAAAAAAATAATAATGAAAGAAAAGAAAAAGAAAAATATCGAAAATTAAACCTGTGTTATCAAAAATTCATGATAAAACTTATGTCAAAACATTTTTATTTACATATATTCAAAATATTAATTTCATTTAATAAATGAGCCTTATATCATTTTATGCTTGATTTTATGATTCACAAACTAATATGAGTACAGCTTTAGCATAATGGCCCCATGGCGACTTTTAAGATATATATATATTTTTCTTTTTGCCGATGAATAAAATTAGCTATAACTATTACATAAAGTGCGAAATTATTCAATTATTCAATTCTATTATTCAAGTTTCATAGTTTGCAAACAGGGCCCTACAGTATAGCTGTTCTTCAATTTGAATGCATATTTAGCTTATTTAAAAACTTATTAACAAAACCGAAATAGGGTAGGTGCTCCAGTAATTGGCATGCTCCAGTAATTGACATCTATCCCAAAATATATAATAAATAAGAAAAAAAGTAATAAAATCATAAAATCCTAAAATCATATACTTTACATATAAGAATTTTAACATTTTATGTCAAACACTGAAGCATAGGGTGCTAGTAACTGTTAAAATGAATAACTAGCAGTGTCAAACACTGGAACATAGGGTGCCAATTACTGATTAAATGAAAAACTGGCAGTGTCAATTACTGGAACACTGAGTGGGTGTCAAATAAAAATTCATACTACTACTAATAATAATATGTGCTCTAAATAGTATAAATGTGCTCTAAATAGTATAAATGTATAGAGGATATTAATAAATAGCAAAACTAATTAGCAGGGGATTTTACAGAAATTATAAGCCGAATCTACGACGAATTCCCGTAATATATTCTACTAATTTAAATGACAAGAACGTATGTTTAAAAAATAATTTCAAATTTCTTCAATTAAGCACCAAACGTTTTGTTTTAAAACTAAATTAACAAAGTGATTTTTACAAGACAAATAATCTAATATTACTCTGGATATCGTACACTTTATGAGTTCGTTTTCAAAGTCTATTATTAAATTTTTAAATTAAGATCTATTTAAATGTGTTTGACATTTTAAATTATAATGCACATAGTATTCATCAACGTTAATTTTAAATGTATTTCTTATTTATCAAATTTGTAAAACGTATTGGGAATTAAAATTTTCCATTTTGTTTAAAAGCTACTTCTGTGAATCGTTTATTAATTTATATACTGTTTATATGTAAATAAAGTGTTATAATGATAAAAAAAATGACATTCATAATTAAATATAATTATGTAATATTAGTTTAATTTGGTTTTGCTCAAAATTTTTACTTATATATTGAGTGAACATTTAATAGAATATACCAGCGGAAAGTAATGATATAGCATTAAACAATGTTAATAAAAAATACCTCTTCACAAAACTTTATTTATTTATTTATTTTATTATTTATTTATTTAGTTATTGAAAATCTGCTAAATTATAATAATTAGTTGTATTTTATAGATTTTTCGTTTGTTTTGTTGAATTTTTATTAAAAATTTTTACATAAAAATAATTTTAATTTAAAAAAAGGAGGAGGGGGGGGTAGGTACAAACTGCCTTTTTTCAAGGCCTTTTTATTGAAAGTAATTCTTATATTTTATTTTAAATATAATAGAACTGAATATTTTTTAAAGTACAGTGTGTCCTAAAAATTCCAGTACTCCAACTTAAAGAACTCATTGTGTCCATGATTTTTTTTATATATTACATTTTATCGTCTGCTTATTATTGCATCAATTCTTTAATTTCTATAGTTTGTTTCTTTTCTCCCTCAAGTTGTGTGAGAATAAAGTTTTATGTTATTTTGTTCTTCATAGTGAAATGAGTTTATCACGCATTCAGAGAATAGCGCTGTATGAAGCTTATTTTGAATGTAAATCGTATGAAAGATGCAAAGATGTTTGGCGATATAAATATCCAGATGATGCAATAACGAGTAAAAATATGCTATATCAGCTCGTTCGACAATTTCGTAATACAGGTTCTGTGCAGGTGTGTACAGGTTTCCCTACTAGAAGTCACTCCCAGCATGTTAAAACGTGTTTCTAAACACATGCGCAAACGAGTTCAGCTTTGCCTCCTAGAAAAGGTTGGACATTATGAACATTTATTATAAATGCAAGTTCTGTATTTTTTCCTCCGTTATTTTAAATGTGCCTTTTATCATCAGCATAAAAATAATCGTTTTAAGGTTTGTAGTTTTGTAAATAAAAATTACATCAGCGTCAGTACTGGAACTTTTAGGACACTCTGTACATTGTTTAAAAACAGCATAATTTACAATATTACCATTATATTTGCTTGTGTTCTAATGTATAAAACAATCTTTTACTTATTTTTAATATGAGTTCATAATGCCTTGATAAACTTGAAAAAAAAAATGCATCCTTAATAATCCTCTATATGAAGTTTTTAAGCTTTATAAGTTATAATGCATCAGGGAAATGTAGATGTGGTCTTTAATTAGACTGCTGATTAATTTGCTGGTAAACTTGTTTACCTGTCTAAACTTGTAAGGTACGCGTCGAATTGAGAAAGGAGAGGTCGCCAATGAAAATCAGTACTGGAGGAAGTTGCAAATGTTGGTGGTGAGTTAGAATATTGGGCTAAGAAGGTAATTGTCTCCAGCTTAATTTAGTATTGAAAATAGTCTAAAGTGATATTATCGTGTTGAGGTAAAATGTTCGGTTGAGAATGTAAAGGTCTCTAGCTTGAACCAGGATATTTTGCGATGTTGTGCGGTATATAGCTGGTTGAAAGTGTCGAGTAGAGGTGCATTTGGGTTGGTATGGTGTGTCTCTAGTTATGGTTTAGGTAGTTTAATAATATATGAACAGGTTCTAAGTAGATTGCAAAAGGTGGGTAGGAAATGAATGTGAGTAGTTTTAAGAGAAATATTTTGCTATAAAATGAAGTGAATCTTTTTTAATCTAAGGACTTTAAAATAGAGTGACTAGCAGAGCATTTGGTGAGTTTTTTGGACGAAGTGTTCTTTTGATATAAAAAAAAATTAAAAAGGTGTTTTTGCTGCGACAGTTCTTCTTTATGAAGGGTTAAAGTTCCCGAGTACAGCTGGTGATATCACAATCTGTTACAATGGTGAGGAAAGTTTTTGATATAGTCTAAATTGCATCATTGTATATTTAAGTTCTATTTACGAGTTCTTCCACGTCCAAAGCCCTTCCTTTCCTCTGTAAATTAAAATAAAAGTTAATGTGTTAGAGTATTTGGTTCTCTGTATTACTATTTACACTACTGACAGTCATTAATGAAAGAGAAGTTCAAGTTGACGTAGCAAACCAAACATTTAAAACTTTACCCCATAAATAAATCTAACTATGTTCGACTAGATGTGATGTATAATTTCTGAAACTCGACAGAATCAATTGAGTTTTAACATTCTAAAATGAAGATTCAGAAAATTTCTAAACTGAAAACTCATCTGTTCAGTTCATCGTTTTCCCTTCCCTATGTAATGATATGGAAGAGAGAGAGAGAGAAAAGAAGTAGGGAAATAAAACTTTGAAAACAACCCATGAGTAGCCTTAACTTTTTATTCAAAAATTTTTGGGTCACAACTTTATATCATCTTGAAAGCTAAATAGAAAATTTTTACTCATTTGATTTAGGTATTAATTAGGGAAAAATTACTAAAAAATTACGTTTTATTATACTTAAAGTTTAAAAATACATTAGTATGATTTAATATATACAACACACAGAGACGTTGAATGGTACACATAGCGCTGTATGTGTACCCAAGTAGCACATGAACGTTCTCTGAACGTCTAATAACGGTTACACTGGTTCAAACACCGTGTTTCGTGTCAAAAGAACGTTCTACTCGACGTTCAAAAGCAGTATTATTCAGAACGTTCTAAAAAGGTGTGTTTTGTACCATTCATAAAACGTGCAATTTCAGTTTTATAAAAAACGTTAAGGGAAACACCGTCGTAACACGTTCTGTTTCAGTACAATTATAACGAAAATGACAAAGTGCTCTATTTTCCGTTATAATGTATAAATTTTTTGAAAACAAGGCAGAACTTGATTTTGTTGATACAATTTATAATAATATTCATTGGGAAATAAAAGTGAAGAGGTGGTTTTGTTTTTTAACATAATTTTAAATTATAATTATCTGATATTTGCAATTGAATTTCTCTTCGCGAAAACTCTAATTAAAATGAACGCATAATCATGTAATTTTGTTGACTTACTCTATATAAAATTATTTTTTGATTGTTATATTAGTTTGCTGTATTGGAAAATATTTTGGAATAGAATGGAATTATTTAATTCGATCAAGTATTTCGATATTACACTTTTGCCTAATTTATATGTTTTTAGAGTACAAAGAAATGGTTTTTGCAATTCGTCAGTGTATATGTGTATGCACGCGATTTAAATGCCCTTCCGTATGCATTAGTTGGTTAGTTAAAAAAATAAAAATAAAAAATTATAAGCCTTCTATATGAATATGGAAATTTTAAACCTCGCAAGTGCGTAAATATGATTCCACGGATTTTCTTCAAACTCGCCATTTTACCTTTCATCTAGATGTACATTCGTATGTAATTTAAAGTTTACGGTGAAAAGGTTAATTTGTAGAAAATCGTAAGTGAGAATATATATAATTCTATCAAAAAGGGCTCGAACGATTTTCTTCAAGTTTGCTACATAAACCCTTTTTAGATGTCTTTCCACGTATATTACTTAATTACTACAAGAAAATTGACAGGCATCCTAATTAAGTAGCTCGGAAATTGGTGTTTCAAAAAAAGGTTTTATATATATATATTTTAACTTGCTATGTAAAATCCTTTTTATGTGTTTTTCACGACGCATGCATTAGGTTTTTTACAAGAAAATTGTTATATGTTTAATATGTTAAATCCAATTTATGTATTCTGATCGCACTATATCTGAAAAGAGTATATAATATGTATAGTAGTGAATTATGGAAGTCATATTGTTACAAATTAAAAAATATATATTTTTTTAAAATTTTACACTATTCGTGATTTTTTTTTTCAAATTTCACTTCATTATTTTGTTTAAAAAAATCGTAAAAAATATTTTAATATAATAATATACACATATTATATATTTGATGATAAAAATTCTTTGATTTAGAAGTTATTCAAATATTGAACTACTTACATACTGAATGTTATAATATTACTTGAATCTACAAATTCATTATTTTTATATCAATCTACCTTTTAGAAAATATTTCAAAAAATAATATAATTTGAAATAATAAAATAAATTTGAATTATATATATATATATATATATATATATATATATATATATATATATATATGAAATATATTAAAGGATTAATTTTTGAATGTAAAATTCTAGCTATTAGAAACGTTAGAGCTGAAACCGGAAACTCATAATTATTTGCATTCGCAAAAACATCTGCTCTGGTACAGAGACGGTTGGTAATTTATGCGCGTATTTCGCTTCTTGGCGATTTTCTCACTTGTTATTTTTCCCTTTTTCTTTTAAATAGCAAATGGTCAATTTTAAAAGCGAAAAGTTTTTACTAGAGATAGGGCAGTAAATATAAAACTGTAATCTTTAATAATGTTTAAATTATAAACTTTTATTTTTATTAATCTGACATTAATTTTCACTTATTAATAACAAAAAATATATATAAATATGCAACGCAATTCTCAGTGCAAAAAGGTATTTTTATTTAGTTATTTCTAATTAATTAAATAATGAAGTTTTTTTTTATATATAAGTTTTATATATTACATATTTTAGATTTTTTTTTTCTTTATAAAGAAGTAAAAATTCTTTTTTCTACATCATTCTTAAGAAAAAGAATACCGATTATCAGAATATAGATTAATATCTTTTAAAGAATTACTTAAAACGTATAACTTCAGCAATGAATAAAACTTGATACAAGGTATTCCCACTTTCATTACTTTCTATACCTTCACTCGCAGTTATTAAGCAAATTTAATGCATTTCTGTAAAAATGTTTGTTTTGCACTTGGAAAAATAAAAAAATAAATAAATAGAGTTTCAAAACAATCTGTAGAATTTTAATCTTCTTGCTATTAATTTGATTTGATATCAAACATCAGCTTAAAAATAACAACTTCATAAACAGCTAATCGTACACTTTTTACGATTCCATGTGCTGCTATTCATTTTTTCAAACGGTAATGGATTAAAGAAGGATTTTTTATTTTTTTTTTTTCATAATAACTGGTTATTTAACTGGTCATTTAAAACGCATAAGACTATGAAAATGCGCATCAACAAATTTTCAATCATATCGAATATTTTTAAGGCCCTTTAAATCAATTACAGTAAATCAACCTTGGTTTAATTTATTTCATCAGAAATATGTATGTTAGTTTCTTTATGATTATTGCAGCGTAGTATTTTAGAATTTAACTAGTAAAAATATCTCTTTTAGACCAATATTTATTCGAATTATTTTTTATACTTTTACATAAATTACTTGTACCACATGCAAGATAATTAATAAGGAATTTTCTAATAAAACTAAATACCTGTTCGACACATATTAATTTCAATGAATTCTAAAACTATTTATGGAAATGAGAACGCAGGCAGATTGATACACCATTCTACAGACAAACAAAAGTTATTAATTCTTTTCAATTTTATTTGAAAATTTTAAAAACGCATAACTGATAACTCAACAGAAATGCACTTCGATCAAATTCCATTCATATTCAGGATATTACAGCGAAATTTTCAGGATGTTTTAGAAAATATTCGTCATAGAACGCAATATATCCTAATTCTTTCGTAAATCCTTGTATAAAATCTAGTCGTATTTTTATACTATTTTCAATAAAGAACATGCCATAATCAGCTGAATAATAATGTATCAGTATATCAGATTAAACTTATTCTAAAAATAATCAAGGAAAGGAAAGAGTAGACAGACAGATGAACCGAAATCTTAAATGCTGTTCAGTTTTCTTGGAAAGTGTTAAAAAAGATAGAGCGTTAATTGTGTTGAATAATACTTGCGCTGTGCGATCCCAGATATGTGTTTGTGTGTGTTTATTTAGCAATACACAAGCCATTATTTTTTTTATTTTTCAACATTTCCCAGCAAAGTTGACAAGCTTATATGATACCAGTTTTTCTATCTCTTGATCTGCTTCTTCGCGCTTTAATTTTATAAATATTTTTAACATACTCCAAAACCTATATATATATGTATATATTTCAATTTAACTATGTCTTGCTCTTGACTGAAAATGGTATAAATAGCACTAGTGCTTTAGATGCGGTGATGCCTGAAAAGAACACTGATATATTATGGTCTACCAGAGATATTTCAGTAAAACTTATTTTATTATATTTTTATACAGCGTAAAACATAAGAAAACATATATTACATACATACGTTCACTTATATTACATAATTTATGTAATTCATATGCCTAAATACATGCTTTGTATAAAATGTGGCATGATTAGCATAACATTCACTTTGCGACAAATAAAATATTAAGGTGCATTGGGGGATATATGTGAGAATTTCTGAGTTCATATTTAGTTCTTTTATGCTTTTCAACAATCTAACAAAATCAAAAAGCGTTCGTGATTTGGATTTGTTTGTCTATCTGTATTTTTGCTCATTTATTCAGTAAATAATATTAGAATATTATATTTTTGATATGTTGTTCAGGTTTACTTTGGCTCTATTTTTATTGAGAATAATAAAAATAGTACTGTTTTATGCACAGAAACTCAGAAAACAATTCCGACACATTAGGATCTATGGGAGGTCTTTCCTTAAAGCATATTTTAAAAGTTGTATATTTTGCACAAAATAACAGAATTAGCATACATTATTCTGCTGTAAAATGAAGTGTTTCCTGTAGAATATGATTAGCAAAATTAATAAGTTTATAGGGCTTTACAATCGTTTTCAGATACATTATGAGATATAAGTCGAAATTGCGCATGTAAACTTTCAGTGTTGTAAAGGTTTTTTCGCCCTTTCTTTTTTCTTTGGTATTGTATGTAGAACGTATGGAAACTTTAAACAATATACAAGCTTATAAAAAAATAATGATCCACTTCATGCTTTCCCTTTCGTAATAATAATAATAATAATAATAATAATAATAGTAATAATAATAATAAAGGTATAAAGCAAGCTTTTATGAGATTTCTTTCTCCGTAATTAAAAACACTATACAGTTTAAGGCATCATCATTGAGGTAAATTTCACTTCAGATTGAACGATATAACGGACAAAGTGTACTTGGAAAGAGTTTTCTAATTTATACGAACTGCAAAACTTTTCTCTTTTATTAATTAATAAATTGGTAAAACATGTGTGATTGCTGCAATAATTGAATAAAATTATTATTATTGTTTTCAAATTACATAATACAATAGTTATGTTTCATACCGTTTAAACAGATTTTTCTATTAACCCATTATTTGCCAAACTAATTTTCAAATTTTTTCTTAATTAGTGAGTTTTATAAGTTTTAGTAAAAACTATTTAAGAATTATAACAAATTTCAAGAAATTAAGCATACTACCGCAGATCGTCTTATTTCTGGGACAGTGGCAGAATACATTATCTAAAACTATATTTCCATTATCACATTGTCTAAAACTATTAAAAAAAAAAAGTAACGTCCCAAAAAAAGTAATAAAAACAAAACACAACAGCAAGAATAAATATAAATTTCTAAATATTCCATATGAATTTAAAATATTCAGTCTGGAACAAATAAAAAAGCTAACAATTTTATTGTGTTTCTTTCTTTATGATTATAGTTTTTCTATGCAATTTTTATTAATTTTCATTAACAGTTTTCTTTCATAAAAATAACAGTGCGTGTAATTCATTTAAGCAAACGAATTAAACAGGCATTTAGTATTTTAACTACGATCAATTTAAAAAAATTTATTATAAATTTTTGAAAAAAAAAAATACATAGACTAAAAATAAATTAATTCCTTTTTAATAATAAAATTAAAATAATAATAGTGTGTTTTGTTAAATCTCGCCAAACGCCAAATCGCTGTCGCCAAACTTCCTCTAGGTTGCCAGCCTATGTTGCGAGCCAAAGTGCAAAGTCAATGGCATAGGCATATGGCAATTGGCAATGAGTGTTTAACATCACATCATCCGACACGTTGAAAAAAGAGAACTACAGAACACAGATAAGTTTTTCATTTTACATTATATATATACATCAAAATTTAACAATTCTATTAAGTATGTAAAAAATTCTCGAAAACTGTTTAAATTTAAAGCCAAATTAACCTAATATATATATATTTCAAAATTTTAAAATGTTCCATTTTAATTCTTTTATTTTTTTCCGTTAATTTTATATTATTATAGTTTAACGATAAATATATTTGAGTATTAATTTGTAGTAGAGTGATAAGTAAGATACTTCTTAAAAATATTTTTGTGTTTGAGTGCTGAAATTTAATTTTTAGCATTTAAGCATAAAAATATTTTTAAAACATTAACTTATTAATGTATCCACAAAAAAATTAAAATAATAAAAATAATAAAAATCAGATATGTTTAGATGTTATTATTACATTATAGTAATGCAAAATCAAGGGATAATATTAAAAATTAGTTGGCAGGAAGTTCTTAAAAAAAAAAGAGTACGTTTCTGGAATTTAAAATTTCAGCGCATATAGATGGAAAATTTATAATTTCGTAAGTCAATAATTTAAATAAAATTTTCATACATATGCATTAAAATATAATATTGTTAAGTATATTATAATTTCTCGAAATCTATTTAAATATACAATAGCAAATTTTTTTTTTAATTTTAGTCTTTTGAAAATATTTTAGATGTACCTCTTGACAAATGTTTGTTTTAGTTTTCCGTCTGTTGTGCATTATAATAATTTCGAAATAGAATCTACACACGTTTAGGTAAATTTATTCATAAGTTAATGTTTTAAAAATATTTTTATATTTAAATGCTGAAACTTGGGAATAAATTTCATCATTCAAAAAAAAAATATTTTTTAAATTTTATCTATGAATGATTAATTAATAGTCAGAAATATCTAAATTATGTAACTAAACGTTAATAATGCACAATCGATGGAAAAATAAAATAAAACTTTGATAAGAGGAATCTTAAAATCTTAACAGTGTCTTTAAATGTTAACAGTGTGTTTTAACAATGTCTTTGTTAAAATATACATTTAAAGTATTAAAAAAACTTTGAAATTAAAAAAATTATTGTTATTGTCAATTTAAATAGATTTCGAGAAATTGCTTTCTATGTAATAATATTATACTTCAATGCATTTATGTAAAATTGCATAATACTATGACAGTAATTTACAAAAAACAAACAAACACACACACACACACAAAAAAAAAAAAAGAAAAAAAGAAAGAAAGTAAAGGAAAAGAGAAAAAAAAAAATAAATAAAGTACACACGTCACACAATTTTAAGGGAACATACGACCCTTAGAACTTCAAAAAACATCGATTTAATTATAGTCTTTTTTTAAGTAAATCATTGTTAACTAAGCTTTATTGGGCATGTCTAATTGTTACCTATAAGATTATTATGTATTTTGGAATATAATTTAAATTCTGTGGTGAATTATTTAATAATTTATGTGTTAATAATAAATGTTTTTTTTTTTTTTTTTTTTTTTCACCTTGCACGCAGGATACCTGTAAAACTGTTTAATATTTTTTCTTGAAATTTTCACAGATTATGTAACATATCAGATCCTTCAAACTGAACCTAAATTTGTTCCAGTTTAGGTTAAAAAAAAAAAAAAAAGTTCAAAGATAATTTATTTTTTAATAAAATCTGAAGTATCACCTGTATAAAAAAAATATGGGGGGGGGGGGATACAAATTTAGATTCAGTTTGAAGGATCTGATATTTTACATAATCTGTGAAAATTTCAAGAAAAAATATTAAATAGTTTCAGAGATATCTTGCGCGTAAGGTGGAAAAAAAAAACGCATTTATTATTAACACATAAATTATTAAATAATTCACCACAGAATTTAAATTATATTCCAAAATACATAATAAACTTATATGTAACAATTAGACATGTTCAATGAAGCGTAGTTAACAATGATTTACTTTAAAAAAGACTATAATTAAATCGATGTTCTAAGGGTCGTATGTCCCCTTAAAACGTACAAAGAACGTTCGAAGAACGATTCAAAGAACGTTTTAAAACGTTCAAAGAACGATTTTAAAACGTTCAAACAACGTTCAGGACGTTGCAAAAACGTGCATGAAGAACGTTCTGAGAACGTGTCTATAGAAACAATGGTGATGTTTACACGTGTGCAGAACGTGTTTTGTACCGTACTATTCGACGTCTTCAAGATGGACAAATAGACGTCTATAAAACGTTCAAGCTGAACGTTCATAGAACGTGTTAGTAGAACTATTTTTAAACGTTCAGAGAACGTTTCCGTGCTGCTTGGGTACTTTAATCGTGCTTGTGAAACAAGTGTTTAGTTTATTTTTAATAATTGTTCTCTATGATAGGACAGGTTTGAAAAAATTGGTATAATGGGGGTTCTTTATTTCAGATTTTTGCGTTTGAGAATTTATAAAGGTTCAGCAAATAAAAAAATAAATTAAAAAAATAGTTGTGTAATTTGAGTTCAATTAGACTGTCTATTTCTCTGTTGGTAAGTTTGTTTAACAGTTTCCATAACTGATTTTGCCTAGCTACAATGTATATATATATACATATAAATTCCTTTAAACTGGATAGAACGGGCCCTCCGTGGCCGATTAGTTATGTCACCACGCTGCTAATCGCCTTCGAGCGTAGGGAAGTGGGTTTGATTCCCGCGCTGGCCCTGTTTTTTTTTTTTTTTTTTTTTTTTTTTTTTTTTTTTCATTTCTTCGTATTGTAATTCTGTCATGTGCTGTCTGTAATTATCTCACGAAGATTTACAAGCGGACTATTAGTCATGCATACAGATCCGATGTATATGTTATCAATAAAAAAACAAGCTGGACAGAACCCACTTGTAATTTAACATTTTAAATTGAAAATGCAGAAAATTTCTACAAGGAAAGGGCATGTTTGCAAACAAACTCTCCGTCAATCAATCTTTGCCATTCTCGAGTGTCAAAAGATTAATCTCTATTGGGGGAAATACCAATGTTTTGCCACTTTACCCATAATTTGACTGCGAATGACGTCACGTACCCTTTCCTTATACTGAAAACTCATCCGTCTTATTCACTATTTCATTCGCTCCATGTAATAATATCGAATTAAAGAAAAAAAAAAAAAAAACGGAAAAAGTATATCTCTATGCTTATACGATATTTGCAAAAATCTAAACTACGATAATCCCACTAGAAAAAGTTTGCTAAACATTTTCCAGTAAAAAAAATGTAAATTTTCTCAACTATATATTGGCAAAAATTACTATACAGAGGATCTGGAATGAAAAAGAAGCGGAATTTTAAAGAAATTTCAGAAGATTCTATTTTAAACATAATAGAACTGAATATATTTTTAAAGTAGAGTGTTTAAAAACAGCATAATTTACAATATTACTACTATATTTGCTTGTGTTCTATGTGTAAAACAATCTTTTACTTATTTTCAATATGAGTTCTTTATGCCTTGATAGACTTGAAAAAAAAAAATGGCGTCCTTAATAATCCTCTATATGAAGTTTTTAAGTTTTATAAGTTATAATGCATCAGGGAAATGTTGATGTGGTCTTTCATTAGACCGCTTATTAATTTGCTGGTAAACTTGTTTACCTGTCTAAACTTGTAAGGTATGCGTCGAGTTGTGAAAGTAAAGGTCACCAATGAAAATCAGTAATGGAGGAGGTTGCAAATGTTGGTGGTGAGTTACAATATTGGGTTAAGAAGGTAATTGTCTCCAGCTTAATTTAGTATTGAAAATAGTCTAAAGTGATATTATTGAGTTGAGGTAAAATGTTCGGTTGAGAATGTAAAGGTCTCTAGCTCAAACCAGGATATTTGGAGATGTTGTGCGGTAGATAGCTGGTTGAAAGTGTCGAGTAGAGGTGCATTTGAGTTGGTATGATGTGTCTCTAGTTATTGTTTAGGTAGTTTGACAATATATGAACAGGTTCTAAGTAGATTGCAAAAAGTGGGTAGGAAATGAATGTGAGTAGTTTTAAGAGAAAGATTTTGCTATAAAATGAAGTGAATCTTTTTTAATCTAAGTACTTTAAAATAGAGTGACTAGCAGAGCATTTCGTGAGTTTTTTGGACGAAGTGTTCTTTTGATATAAAAAAATTTAAAAAGGTGTTTTTGCTGCGACAGTTCTTCTTTATGAAGGGTTAAAGTTCCCAAGTGACAGCTGGTGATATCGCAATCTGTTACAGTGGTGAAAAAAGTTTTTGATATAGTCTAAATTACATCATTGTATAAGTTCTATTTACAAATTATTCCACGTCCCAAGCCCTTCCTTTCCTCTATAAATTAAAATAAAAGTTAATGTGTTAGAGTATTTGGTTCTCTCTATTACTATTTACACTACTAACAGTCATTAATGAAAGAGAAGTTCAAGTTGACGTAGCAAACCAAACATTTTAAACTTTACCCCATAAATAAATCTAACTATGTTCGACTAGATATGGTGTATAATTTCTGAAACTCGACAGAATCCAATTGAATTTTAACATTCTAAAATGAAGATTCAGAAAATTTCTAAACTGAAAGCTCATCTGTTGGGTTCATCGTTTTCCCTTCCCTATGTAATGATATGGAAGAGAGAGAGAGAGAGAGAGAGAGAAAAGAAGTAGGGAAATAAAACTTTGAAAACAACCCATGAGTAGCCTTAACTTTTTATTCAAAAATTGTTGTGTCACAAATTTATATCATCTTGAAAGCTAAATAGAAAATATTTACTCATTTAATTTAGGTATTAATTAGGGAAAAATGACTAAAAAATTACGTTTTATTATACTTTAAGTTTAAAAAATATATTAGTATGATTTAATATATACTACACACAGAGACGTTGAATGGTACACATTGCGCAGTATGTGTACTTTAATCGTTCTTGTGAAACAAGTGTTTAGTTAATTTTTAATAATTGTTCTCTATGATAGGACAGGTTTGAAAAAATTGGTATAATGGGGATTCTTTATCTCAGATTTTTGCGTTTGAGAATTTATAAAGGTTCAGCAAATAAAAAAAGTAAATTAAAAAATAGTTGTGTAATCTGAGTTCAATTAGACTGTCTATTTGTCTGTTGGTAAGTTTGTTTAACAGTTTCCATAACTGATTTTGCCTAGCTACAATGTATATATATATATTACTTTAAACTGGATAGAACGGGCCCTCCGTGGCCGATTAGTTATGTCACCACGCTGCTAATCGCCTTCGAGCGTAGGGAAGTGGGTTTGATTCCCACGCTGGCCCTGTTTTTTCTCCATTTCTTCGTATTGTAATTCTGTCATGTGCTCTGTGTAATTATCTGACGAAGATTTACAAGCGGACTATGAGTCAAGCATACAGATCTGATGTATATGTTATCAATAAACAAACAAGCTAGACAGAACCCACTTGTAATTTAACATTTTAATATGAAAATGCAGAAAATTTCTACAAGGAAAGGGCATGTTTGTAAACAAACTCTCAGTCAATCAATCTTTGCCATTCTCGAGTGGCAAATAATTAATCTCTATTGGGAGAAATACCAATGTTTTGCCACTTTACCCATAATTTGACTGCGAATGACGTCACGTACCCTTTCGTTATACTGAAAACTCATCCGTCGTATTCACTATTTCATTCGCTCCTTGTAATGATATCGAATTAAAGAAAAAAAAAACGGAAAAAGTAAACTTCTATATTTATACGCTATTTGCAAAAGTCTAAACTACGATAACCCTACGAGAAAAACACCAGAAAAGAAAAAATATATATATAATTTATGAGCAACCTTAACTTTTGTTTAAAAAATTTTTGGTGCATCTATTTATTTCAACTTGAAAGCTATATTGAAAGTAATTCGTCATTCCAGTTATCTATTGATTAAGGGAAAAAAACATTTAAAAAATATGTTTTGTAATATTTTAAGTTTAAAACTCATATTAGGAGTGTGGAATATATGCTTTTTCATCTTATATCTAATACCAAGGAAATGAAGGATAAATATTGCAAACTATGCAGTTATTCATTTTAATATTGTATTCTTTATTCACTCATGCATAATTGCATAGCACTGCTTAGATTTATATTACATGACAAAATTAAAGCTAACACTATTATCATCTTAGCAGCTTAAAAATCTAATACGAGAATATAACTTTGAATATAATTACATTTCTCACTTTAGAACGTTAAAGGTGCAAGACATAACATTTACTCTTTTTTAAAGAAAAAGCTTTTATTTACAGATGCTAAAAAGGATTATCAGAAACATGCACATTTTGTTAGATAAGGATAAATTGAGTAAGAAAATTTGTTTGAGTCAAATATTTGCCAGAAAATTTTAAAATTTATCTCTTTTTACTTAGTAACACGATAATTATAATGAAATGGAGTAAACACAGTTAACTAAATTTATCTGCACTTCGTTGGAAAAATTTGTGTATTAAATATTTCAACAAATATTCAAATATATTTTTAAATTTGTCTTAGACTAATTCATGATGTATATACATACATACATACATACATATATATATATATATATATATATATATATATATATATATATATATATATATATATATATATATACAGTCGGTAACAAAAGTATCCGAACGCTAGCAAAAATTCGTATATAAAAAATGTTAAATAAATCCTTGTCGAATCATGTTCTTAGTCAGTCTAAAAACACGGTTCGACAAGGATTTATTTAACAAAACAGTAAAACGGCAATATATATATATATATATATATATATATATATATATTGGAGATTGTCCGCACAATAAATCTAATTGGTACAAGAACTACTCTTCAAATGTGATACAAACTATTCCGAACGTCCGAGCTTTAATTGTAAATTTTACAAGGAAATTATTAAGACGAAATTAATTATTAAGTTTGAGGCTATTTTTAATTCCTCGTTCTGAAATTCAGGAATTTTTATTTAATACATTTTAAATTTTTATGTTAAATAAATGTATAATTTGACATATATTTAATAAAGCTTATATTTTTTTAAATTCCAAATACTTAAAAAAATATTTAATGCTAAAATAATAATAATAATAATAATAATAATAATAATAATAATAATAATAAATTTCAAAATTACTTTTAAAATAATAACTAGTTGCTAAACTTTTAGAATACTTTTAAGATCTGAAAATTTGGATTAAATTTTTATTTGTTTTAAAAATTTCATTTTCAACAAAGCTATTATGAAAGTTGAATCATCTTAGTTTTTCTCTAAAACAGAATTATGCAATTTTTTAAATAATCTTCAAAGAAATGTTTTTTAATCATTTTTTTTTTTTTTTTGATTAATGGGCATCATTTTAACAGAGTTGTACTTCGTAGTAGAGAGATATTAATACTAAGGTTGCAGTAATAATATTGAACTGCTTGTAAACTAACACCATAAGTTGAAAAAACATTGAAAAACAGGTTTCGTGTAATATTATGTGCACATGAACGCCCACCAGCGGCCGAGTGGTTTTGCGCTCAAAGCTGGTAGACTTTAGTTGCAGGGTTCGATCCCAGGTCGTTCTCGTCGGCCTTGCCGCTCAAAGTTTTCAGCAGTTTTCTCCGAAACTTGCGTAAATACGGGCTAGGACACCTAACAAAGATCCCCATGGAAAACACTTCTCTCAGGCCCTCTCAGGCTTCATGCAGTCAATCGGTCTTAATCACACAACTCAATCCATGTGCACATGACCTGTTATTATATAACTGAGCGATGAGTAAGTTAATGTCCCCTTAACTATCCCGGGCGTATATATTTGTCTCATGTAGCCGATGCATGAACTGTACTGGGCGTACACATACACTCTTCCGCAGTATGATCTTTTGTGTTGCGCTGCTGCCAGTGAAACTAGTTCCAAGGCTTTGGAATGTAATAAAATGATCATAAATGTTAACTTGATAGTGTTTTGTATGGATTTACTTATTTTAGATATGAATGAAATGTTAGGAATCGGAAAAAAGTAATGTTTCTGAAACAGTGAACGCATAACTACACACGCCTATGTGAAAAACACCTGTGGCGCTCAGAAGTAAATCCCGTAAATATTCCTCTGCAGGTAAGGGGTTAATACAGGCTGGCGCATCAGCCTCTATCATTTTACTTAGCTAACCCACATGATGCATTTATTGCAGCTATGTTCTTCCTCTCGTAGGATCCGAAGAAAATATACATATTTTATGTCCTTTCCTACAGCAAAATATTACTGGACAATCTCCAATATCGCATTATGTTAAACTAAAATTGTAAAAAAATACGAAAAAAAAAGAAGAAGAAAACCTCAAATGGTTGGTTGGGTTTAACTTCGCAATAGTACTGCGCAATGGGTAAGTGGAGGAGACGGTATGGGACGCGCCCTTAAAGAAGGCCCGGATACATGCCATCACAATTTTGACCCTCCACGGAGGGGAAGAAAACCTTAAAAATAATGCATGATTACAAAATTAGTAACTACCGCTTGATACACTATGGATTAAATGGGAATGTTTGACAACCGTAAGGCAGAAAAAAAAAGTGGGATGCGCTAGTTCGTTCATATAAGAGGCTTAATGCAAGTGCAAAAATAAAGTATTAACGTATACTATTACATTTTGATGTAGTTTTAGAATTAAACGTTCATTTTGAATTCTAAAGAAGATTGGAAATCACATTAGTATTCAAAAATAAGAATTTCAGGCTATCAAAAAATTTAAATATTACTTACTATAATTAGAAAAAATATATAAAACAAAAAAAGTTAAATGCTGTAATATTGATACAGTTTTATCGGTATTACAGAAAATTAAAATGAAAGCTGAAAAAGAATTAAAAAAAATTCTCATTTATTTCTAAAAATAGAATTTGTGTTATACGTATCAATGATGAACACACTTTTAGTTGAAATAATGTGGATGATATTAAACATTTTACATATGTATTAAAAATAAATATTCTTTAGTACTATAAATACAAAATATGTGTTATTTTTATGCGTAAAATTAATTTATTTTATTATTTGAAAGTTCCTAAACGCGAAATTAATTAGAAGATCCAATCGTATTTGTTGCATATAAATTAAGTTGACAGACACTAAAGTAAATCTAAGAATGCAAATAAAGTGAATGTTTAGTTTTTCAATTAAAATCATTTAATTGAAAAGAAAAACATTGCAAATAGTTGTTCCTCAACATATTTTCCTTTCACTATGTCAATTTCCGTTAGCTAAACAAATCTTAAACTTCAAATGTTAATTGAAATTAATTCCATAACATAAATTATATAAATAGGGCATTTATTTGCGGATTACATTTTCTAATATCTATTGATATTTTGCACACTATCTACTCACTTGAATATTTAAATATGTCTTGTGTTTGATATATATATATATATATATATATATATATATATACAGAGAGAGAGAGAGAGAGAGATCAGTCTAAAAGAATACCCCTGGGTTTTTCTTTCTTATGACTCTTAAATCTGACGGATGTGGAAACTATTCTAACATTGAAGTATGATTGTTTGAACCTTGTTTAAGTTTGTGAGACCATTTCTAACACTGTTGGACTGTTACAACTTTATTTGTGAGGTAAAACAGAAATGAAGACGCACATTTCTTTTTTAAATCCTGTAATAATTTTATTTTTGAAAAAAATAATTTAATTCATTTTTTTTTTTTTTTTTTTTTTTTTTTTTTTTTTTTTACATTATCATTCCTCACAGAAAATGTTGAAAATGTTTGCCACCATTTTGAATGCAAACATGAACACGACGAACCCGGTTTTTCACACACTTTGCAGCATTGTTGGTGTTATTGACAAGATTTCTTCAGTTGTGATCTGTTTTAATTCATCGACGTTTGCAGGACTTTTCTGGAAAAGCCTATGAAATGATAATGTAAAAATAATAATGATAATGTAAATGTAATGTAGGAATGATAATGAAAGAAAATTAATTAAATCTAGTTTTTCATGAAAAAAGCATTACAGGATTAAAAAAATGTGCGTCTCCATTTCTGTTTTACCTCACAAATAAAGTTGTAACAGTCCAACAGTGTTGTTCTGGGCTACATTTTATTACATTATTTATATATAACAATTGTGAGGAACTGGTAAAGGTATTAATACACTTACGTTAAGACTATTAAAATACGATGTAAAGGATTGGCTTCTTGTACACATCAACGGAAACTATGCAATAAATAAAAATCAAGTGGCGTTTGTGTTTGATTTCAGGGTAGTTGACTACACGAGGACCATATTCGAAAGTATAGGTGAAGATCTATAGATTGTTCGACCTAAACACTGAATGGCTAGGTAAAAGTAAGGGGTTTGATATTGACCCAGGTACTTCCTGTCAAACAGCTTTAAGAATTGAAACACTCGACCATTCATGGGAAAATGGGAATCGGGAAGGTATGGAAATATAACTGTTTAAGTTAATAAAGCAATACAAAGATACTCCATTATGCTGAAACATTTAACAGACTAAAATAGTTATTGTAACCTTCAATATTTTTTTTAAGTTTGCTATCTCAATGTTATATTATAATTATGTAACTAAATTATAAACATAAGCATTAATTTATTTGTTAAATTTAAATTTTATATATTTTTACATTAGAAGAAAGTTTTATATTATGTTTTACAATTTATCAAGTTTTTATTTATTTATTTATTTATTTATTTTTATTTTAGTCGATATAGTGTTGTTAATTTGTTAAACGGATAATCTTTTGACATTTCTAAAATGCAGTTCTGATATATTTTTCTTCTAAATTAAGTTTTTTTTTTTTTTCTTTTTAATGCATCTATCCGTCTGATCTATCCACTGAGAAATATATATAATCACTAATCTATTCTTCTTTCCTCAATACACTTACAATTCAAAATTATTTAACTTTGAATTTTTAGCTTGTTTTTCAAATTTAAAGGTCTTTTATAACAGTCATAAGGTTTATTATGATGTTACATTTATAGTTACATTTATAATCTCAAGTGTAATTAAGCCGTTGCAGTGAGAATAACATTACAATTTTCCTTTTCTTAAAATCCCACTTTGGGTTCGAGGCTACAAGAATATCAGCTGGTTAGGAAAACAATCCTCAACTCTACCATAGCAAAGCATTGTGGCTTGCAAATTTTTATCTTGCAATATTTTTTATAAGAGTTACAGATTATATGAAATTGAAGTAAGAGTGATATAGTGATGCCTTTGTTTTGTTTTTAATCCAGTTTTAGTAATATACTTTAATATTAATCAACATATGTAATATTAAAAGTTGCCATGTGAACTGTGGCGATGTTAACAAATTTAAATGGATGTTCCATTTAATAAATTCCTTTATTAAAGTGATTGAAATTCTAATTATTTAAGCTTTGATGTCTATATATATGTGTGTGTGTATAAAATGTTCTTATTAATCTTTTATTCATTATATATATATATATATGCGTATACATAAATGTTCTATAATTTTACGATAAAATAGTCTTAACTGTATCATTCGATTCAGTTGTTTACATTTCTCTTTTGTTCTTGTTTGAACAGATATCTGATTATTAAGTTTCACTGGAGAAATATTTAGGAAAATGTTATGCGTAACAATAAAATGGCATCTTGAATCTAATTTATTTACAAAATATCGGCATCGTGTTCTGCGATTTTACCTACTGTGACGTCACAGGAATATTGTCCATAATAAATAAAATAAAATAAAATAAAATATTTACTATCACTGAAATTTATCTTTTTTTTTTTTCTATTTCCCAGTAGCATTGAAGACAGATGAAAATAGAACACTGATTTGAGGCTGTTAAAGAATTTAAAGTTAAGAAAGATGTATTATATATTTTATTTTACTTCTTGACACGATTATTTCAAAATATAAGCATTCGATCTGTCAAGTTTTATGCTTTATCAGTTTTTCTTTATATTGTTCGAAAGTAAGTTTTTTGATATGGCCATGTTTTTATAGAGACTTGGAAAACACTTTAGCTCCTATAGATTTAAAAAGGAATTCCTAATCTTTATATGACAGTGACTTAGATTTAAGTTGAATAATACTTATTTTAAAACATTATATTAGATATTTAAAAAAGTGATAATTATAATTTTCTAGTTTTAGTGGAGGTTTTTAAATTTATCTTGATTTTTTTTTTTTTTTTTTTTTTTTTTTAGGTTTTAAATTTATTTTAAATTTTGAACGTAAATATTTGTTGTTAATACTTTATAGAAACAAATTATGCTATAATAGGTTATTTAATTTTCATACATTTTAAAAATTTTGTTACACACTATCTGTCAATAAATATTTGGACAAGTTGCAAAAAATGTTCTTGGGAAATTATCTTGAAACTTTGGACGTATAGAGAACATTCTATACATCATGTATTTCAGCAAATTTGTCGTCCGGAAGAGAAAAAGGCGATCAGTAAAAAATTAAACAAATGTCAAAATGTTTTGGATCACCCTGTAAAAGGTAATGCCTGAAATCCGTTTTTGCTGTAGCGTGTGGTTTTGAGACTCGTTTTAGTTATCTTTATCATTCTTTATAAAGCTACTACAAATATTTATGGATATATAACGATTTCTTAAAAATAAATAAATAAATAAAATTAAAAGCTACTTTTTTTATTATCACACGTGGGGTATTTGATCCATTGTAAAGCCGTTTTTTAAGAAACTTGGCATACTACATTAGACACAACATTCTGCAACTAGAATGCAAAATTATTACATATCTTACGTAATATCAGTTTTTTTACTTTATAATTTTTAACTACGTATGCGCAAGATTTAACAAAATTTCATTTGCATAACTTAATAGCTGAATACATTGAATTACTTTTGTGAAAGCTCCCAAATAAATATTATATAAATTCAAAAGGTTATGAGAGATGAATTTAAGAGAATTTCATTTTTAATCAAAGTAAAAGCTGATTTTTTTTTAATAAATAATTAAATGATTAAAATAAAATAATATAAAATACAATATATAAGGGTAACATATTTTTTATTTTCCCAAAATTTCGAGATAATTCGTTGAGAATTTTTCTAGATATTGGAATAAAACCTTTAAATTTGAAAGTGTCCAAATACTTGTTGACAAATAGTGCAAAATATGCGGATTAAAATAGGATGCACAGTTGTTTTAAGAACAGAAATACATGCAGACGTGCTTTTCAAGATTTGGAAATAATAAATCCAGTCACAAAACCGATTTGCGTGTTTAAGATTCAGTAACGGATGTAACATCGATGAAAAAAATATTGGTGAAATTGGTACGCTTTGAAGTAATTTATCCAAATTATTTTGTGCGTTACAATAAGAAGAACTATGAATGGTAAGCTTACAATTTCAAATATTAATCTGCCCTTATTATTTTTAAAATAGATTAATATTATTATAGTTATCTTAAACAATTTCTAATTCATAGACCGCAATGCATAAGAATTCTTCAGTTAATATAAGTAAAAAATAAATAAATAAAAAACCTACAAGTACTACACTCATGGAAATCTGTAAAGATCTTCCCATAATTGCCAGCAATATGGCTGCCATATCTTAACCTTCTCAGTAGGACTCTTCTAAAATTCTACATTGAAGAGTGGTAATTGCTTTCACGGCCTTTTTCTAAAAGTTAAACAAACATAGAGTTTAGACGCTAGCGCACTTCAAACAATTCGACTCTGTAATTTATAATTATAATGATTTATTTTTATTTAAAAACTATGTCTTTCATTAATTAAAAATGTACAAATTAAACGACGACGACCAAACCTATCTATCAACTTTTAGCTCAACTGAATGCAGCGTTTAAATGCTACAATCATTCAAGCAATTTGCATCTAATGGCTTTTTAATGATAAAGAATATTTCTTTTTTTCCCTCTAAAATAATTATAATACTCACACTTATCGAAATCTATACAGTTCATGCAACAGTGACCTATAACATACATATCAACTTAACGGCCCCCTTTACTTACGGTCGTCGGAAGCCCGAACCAATGTTATTGTATGGGGAAATTTTCTTTACAAATAACTTATTAACTAATACATATTTTTAAGTTCTGTTTTCACATTCAGAAAATTCCCAACTGTTAAATGGACGGACCTTTTTCAAAAATGTATTCTTTTAATTTTTAATATTTTATTTTGAAATGGCAAAATGAAAAAAAATTCACATATTGAAAATTCGTATTTTGCAGCTTCAAAATAAAATATAAAAAATTAAAAGAATGATTTTTTAAAAAAGGTCCGTCCATTTAACAGCTGGGAATTTTCAGAATGTGAAAACAGAATTTAAAAATATGTATTAGTTAATAAGTTATTTGTAAAGAAAAATTTCCCATAGAATAACATTAGCTTCGGCTTCCGGCGGCGGTGAGTGAAGAGAGCCCTTTAAGCAAATTTAAAAATAAAAGTTAAGAAGTTATCGTGCAGACTCACTCATATACATACAAATACAACCATACAATAAATTGCCAAAATGAACTCAGGAAACATTAAGATATATAATTACCGAAAATCTCATAGTCGAAAATCTTCATGATTTATATATTGTACGTTCAGAAAGTTAAAAAGATAACGCAAATGTAGAGATATCACTTTAAGTAAAATTACATACGTACAAATTATAATATGTGTGTATATATATAACAATTAATATCAACTCGAATAAATTTAAGGGAGTATTTTATGGCAAAATCATTAAAAAACAATTTCTCTTGCATATAAAATTATCCTACATATAAACTTTTCAGCAAAATGAATTCAAGGAGTTTCTGGAATTTTTGAAAAACCTTTGCAATACCAGGTGTAAATGACAGCTCATAAAATGGCATTCTATGGAGAACGAATCAAGCAGAAAATGTTTTCACGCAAAGTTTAACAAATGTAAAACAGAGATATCTTGTTTATCAAGAGTAGTTTCCAAACCGTTCTCTTTCCAAAGAAATAAAAATCTGTTTCAAAAATACTACAGAAAGCTTATATATCCTGTAGATTGCATACAATAAATAATAAACATGTAATATTGGTGCTGACATGCTTCATTTCAGATTGTGTGAATTGTGTGGATATTATCTTAAATAATGGAAGTTTTTTTTTTTTTTTTTTTTTTTTTTTTTTTTTTTTTTAGATTTTTATGTAATTTGATTATATATTATATATACGTTTTTACAAATTAGTCAATTGGTCAGCACCACCTATATGTTTCTGTGGTAATACTGCTCTGCATGAAAAATGCCCCAACACTATTCATGCAAATTCTTATGTAAATAACCTCTTGAATCCGAATATGACGTCCATTTTGCCCTATCACCCACAGTGTTTTAGGGATGCCCCCCTATTTTTATCACTTTTCGGTAATTGTATTGCTATAAATTTGATTTTAGGGGTGAAAGGATTGGTTTAACTGTTAAATATCTTCCGAGGGACTACAGAGTTGGAAAATTCTAAAACATGAAAATTTGCGGCAAGGGGAAAATTTGCCACTGAGATTATGCGTTACATTTCTTATACATATATATATATATATATATATATATATATATATATATATATATATTTATCTATTATTAATGTTATTTATTAAACATGATATATATATATATATATTATTTTTAAGTGTTAAATTAATTATTTTTCATTTTCCAAAATAAATGCATGGTCATAAAAATTACCGAACGCCGATAAAAAATGGGGAAGGAGGTGGTGTTCTCGAAAACGGAGGGTTAATGGGCGAAATGGGAGTCATATTCGTATTCAGGAGGTAATTTTACATAAAGATCAGCAAAAATGGTATCAGAGCTGCATTTTCTCTTTCTTTTTTTGCAGCGCAGTGAAATTGACGTCAAAATTAGTCGGGGAGTGAAAAATTTTTCTGTTGACTGTACATGATGAGCGATATTTTTAACTAATGTTTGTGGAATTACAGTGATTTATTGATAATAACAGTAGTAACATAGGTGAAAAAGTTGTGTGCATATACGAGCATTGTTTCGCTGCCTGTGGGGAATACAACTTTGGTGGTACTACAATTTACTACATTTTCAATATAAGTATATTTCTAAAGAACTCGCAATTATTTTAAGACGAATAGTTGAATCATAGACTATGGTAGTTAGAAAAAAAAAATCATTTTTCGCCAAGAAATAGCTTAGTAAAAAAAATTCATTTAATCCGATGTCAGAACAAATTTGACTTCCGTTACGTGCATTTAGTGATATGTTTCTCTCAGATGAAAATCGCCTGCTTTCATCATGGATTCGCGGAAAGTATTTTTCATAAAAAATAAATAAATAAATAAATAATAAATAATTTATAGTATTGAATTTGTATAGGAAAATATAGCATAAAACCCTGTGGTGGCCACAACATAGGGGAGAAGGTGGTAATATGAAACAGGGTGGTAATATGAAACCGCTTCTTTCTGATTATCTATTGGAGCCATCTGTGTTTACTAAAGTAAACTTAATTAATGGGAATCATAATAATTGATATACCGCTTGGCATCAGTATAGCTTGTTTTGTTTATGGTGTAACAGGCGGAACTTTGTTTATGCCGTTCAAAAAAATTTCACAAGGTAAGTTTCATGACTATTTTTCACATCCTTATTGATAAATATAAGATATTGTTAATACTGTTAACTGTAAGATTCAATAGTAAAATAGCAGAATTAAATTATGGATAAATATTTTTCAAACTTAAAATTCATGGAATCGTTTATAATATGGCGATTGGTGGTAATATGGAACAATGTGTTCCATATTACCATAAGCCGGAGAACTTTGAATTAAATGTGTTGTATGCAAACAATGAGCACATGTTTTATGCAGTGGATGTGAAGGTGACATTTATATTTGTGACTTTTGTTCCTAAGTATGACTAATTTGAACTTTAGGATTTTTTTTTTTTTTTTTTTTTTTTTTTTTTTTACAAACAATATTTTACAGGAAAAAGAAATTCCTCTTTATGTTTTTTGATAAAATATGCGTATTTTTTACAATACTTTCCTTTAGATGTTCAGGTTTTCCTTTTTTTAGTAATGTTTTCTGAAACAAATAACCCAATAAATATTTTTTTGTTTCATTTTTTATTGCTCCATATTACCATCCCACTGTCTAAGACAGCTATTTTTGTATTATGTTTAAAAAAATTAATGGTCTTCAAATCGTTTAATGTTTTACCTTCTAATAACTTTAAATGTTCAGTAGAAGGATACTTTGTCAAATTACAGTAGTTATTGTTGAAAAAAATCCATTAAAAGTGCATTTTTTGTTAAAAAATAAAAAGTGGTCCATATTACCACCTTCTCCCCTACTAATTGTTTTTTAAAGTAACATTACTTATCTTAACAAAGTACAGGTTGATTATAAAATTTAAAGATACGATTTCAAAACGCTATAATTTTAAAACTACTCATCAGAGCAATTTGATTTTTTGCCATAGCAATCGTGAGACAATGATTTTTTTTTTTTTTTTTTTTTTTTTTTTTTTTGGGGGGGGGGGAGAAACAATTTAGTTCCATCATGTTCCTATTGATAGCGCTGTCAGGGTAATGTCAGGGGAAACGCTTAAATGGATTTATTAAACACATGAATGTTGTTAGCAACACAATGTAATAGCAGGAAACAATAGACTTCAAGAGTTTACTACAATTATTTTTAGCAAAAAGACAAGAATACGTGTTTGCAGCGGAAACATAGTAAAAAGGGAAAAAGAGGAGCTTCATGAAACAAATACTTTACGGATAATTAACGGCACATTTTGAAACTATTTTCATTTCTTTTGCCAAACAAAATTTATTTGCCTCACGATTGCTCTGGTAAAATATCAAATCGCTCTGATGGTTAGTTTTAAAATTAAAGCGTTTTGAAATCGTAACTTTAATTATAATCACCCTGTACTAATAAGAACATATTTATTTATTGCATTCAAAGTAATTTTTATTTATTTATTTTTATATATTTTATCAAAATAAATGAATAAAAAACAAATTTTATTTTATTTTATTTTATGAATTACCTTTTACATGTAATAAAATATATTATGAATCTAATTCTACTGTTAAAATGACTTTTATTTTTCTTCATTGCATACCAATGTCGAGACAAGAGTTATGAAATGATATTTTCAACGACAAAAAATCACTTTATTTCAATACATAGTATTAACTCCAACTTATGATTTATTAACATTTAGTTTTAATGAATTGTAATATTTAAAAATAAAATTTAATCCTTTATATAGTTTATAAATCCTATAAGAGTAATACTTTTTTCCATTTTCATTCCACAGCTTGTCATGAGACAGGAAACATATTTCATGTGAATCGAGACTTATTTCGCCTTGGGGATCAGAAAAGCGTACTTTTAAATGTGAATTTTCTTTTCGGGGTATCAGAATAGATCTACGAAAGTTCCTAAATAATGTATGTTCTGTTTTTGACATAAAACTTCACCATAAATGAATGTAGCCTTTCGAAATCTCAAACTATATAACGATACGTACCATTCGGGATATAAATAAATCGGTAAAATAATATTTTAAAATTGTGTGAGATAACTGAAATTTGTTGGAATTTATTTTAAATTCTTCTTTTGATTTTTTTTTCTGAGAAAAATATACAGTTTATTTTCTAAATTAACATAAACTTTAATAAATTGAAGAAAATATAAAACAAACTTCTCTTGTAGTTTAAATTTGATTTTATTCTAAGCATAATCTGAATTTCATTGATTTTTTTTTTTTTTTTTTTTTTAATGGAAAAATGAAAGTGATTATGTGGAGGTCAAGACTTCAAGTGGTATTAAGCCTGGGTAAAATGCAGTCCATAAGGATTTGTTTTAAGTAATCCTTGTTAGTATTTTTCCAAGTTTACGAGAAAAGCATGGGAAATATTTTTAAAATTTATCTCAATGTAATAACTTGCTTTGTAACTTTATTCATCGTACGATCTGTTTTAGTCTACTTAGGTTCTATATTTGACTTAATCTAACCGGATAAAAGGAACATTAATTAAACTTTAGGAACTGTGTCTAAAGCATAATATTTACTCTGAGAAACCTATTCATCTTGTAGAAGGAAAGTTTGCATTGGGACCTTGATTTCCAAAAAATGGCTGCATATTAATAGCTGTTCAGATATAAGTGTCACTAGGTGTTTCGAATTAATTTAACACTATAGACTATGATCTATTAAACCTTAAAAAGAAAAAAAAACTGCTTTATGTTCGAGGGAAAAAAAATCTCTAAATGTATTTTATACCTATTTCTTTCGAAGTACTTCACAAAAGAAAAAAAAAAACCTGGAACCTCTATTTTTAACCATTAAAAAATAATAAAAGAATGCGAATGGACTTCTCTTGCATTTTTGATATCAGTGGTCACTAAACTGATTCGAATATCATTGATTTTCTATAGAAGTGGTAAAGGATACTCCGTGTTATTTCAGAATATGTAGTCTTAAATGATGCGCACATTTAATACATTTTAGAATTAGGTTTTTATATTATTTGGTAGATTTTAATAACTATTGATTTATATATTCGATAAAAGAAATTGGTAATTTCTAAAACTAATGCAAAATATTTACTATTTTTATCGTACTCACTTTTACTTGTTTAAACAAAATAATAATAATAAGTAAATTTATGTATATGTAGTGTTCATAAATTGTGAATTACAAATATATATATATGTAATGATAAAAATGGGGTCTGTATTACGGATGTGTACGATCATCTTATGAAGAAAAGTAGGCATCTTATAACAGAAAGAGGGAGTCCGTTTAAGAAACGAATATCCTTTATTTATTACTTCCATTACTCTACTACCGTAGGTAATGGAAGTATTGTATTCGGTCTGAAAATTCGATATCGGGTTTTCACCTGATTTACACGTTTTAAGGTCCCCTGAGTCCAAAAAAGTGGTTTTTGGCAATTGGTCAGTGTGTATGTATGTGTGTATGTGTGTGTGTATGTATGTGGAGAATCTTCTGGCTATTATAGCTCAGAAACTAATAAAGATAGAGCTACGAAACTTTAGAATTCAAATACGTCTGGCGTACAGATGAAATTTCCAAATTTTGGTAAAAATTGAAAAAGCGGAAGTAGGACATCGGAAACCGGAAGTTGGACCGTAAGTCCGTATCTCAAAAACGGCTCTAACGATTTTCTTCAAACTTGCTATATAAACGCTCTATTAGATGTCCTTTCGAATGATATAGTTGGTTAGTTCAAGAAAATTGATAGGCGTCCTGTATAAATAGCTCAATTTCAGGCCTCCCAAGGGCGTTCCTTTAAAAACGGTTGTACGGATTTTTTTCAAACTCGCCATTTTAACTCAATTTTAAATATGCTTTTGTATGTAATTATTGTTTTCCGGTCAATAATTGATTTTTTGTGAAAGTTGGTATCTCAAAAACGGCTCTAACGATTTTCTTTTTTGGTCACTTTTATGTTTTCTGATCACATTATCTCTCAAAAATGCATATAATACATGTAATAGCGGGTAATGGAAGTCGTGTGGTTGTTTCACACCAGATTTTTTCTAAAGATGCAGTCACAATAGAGATGATGCTGTCATGGGCCGGTTGTTCGGACATCTTGAGCGGTATATGTGCTCTTACTTCCGGCAACCGAGAAGCTACGGTGCCGATGGCCGCCACTTCGCCGTAGCAGTGAACCCCGAAGGGCGCCGCGAGTTTAGCTAGGAATATTTTACATGATGGAGTCTTAATTAAAGGTGAGTTTATTAGGCAAGTGATTACCTAAGAGGTAAAAAGCCACGATTTCTCGTGTGCTCCCGCTTAAATACTGCATATTTCGGCGTGAACCGAGACGATCCTTATGAATTCTTATTGGGTAATTTGCTAATCTAAAACCCGCCTACCTTTTATCGTTGGTTGACCCGGACATCTGGGGTTAAGTATTTTGCAATATTTTGCCGCTTACTTTAGACGATTGCTTAATTATGATTTTAAAACATATTCTGAAATCAGATTCCCGCGCTATGAAGTTCTGTTGGGAAACTAACTTTACCTGGGCACTCAAATAGAATTCTCATAAAATTGTTCTTAAAATTAAGCTTTATTCTGAGATATTAATATTAAGTTATCACTTAATATAAATTTTAATACTAATTTAGAATCTTGCTTATTTTATTCTTTCGTATATATATATATATATAATAATTTACATTTTTCTTAAAATTCATGTGTAGGTAATTCCGCTTTCTAGACAATCAAATTCACTTTGAAATATCCATGAATATTACAATTTTCATTTTTTTTTTTTTTTTTAATTAAACATATTTATTACTCTGCCGAATATATATGCATTTTGAAAGTATCGCAATTCTACATGCTGTTAAATAGATTTTCCAGTGTGATTTACATTTTCATATCTTATGCGTCTGTTTGAATAATTCATTTTTCAAAGATTTATAAATTAAGTGTATCTATCAATGTGCCAATTATCTACATGTTGAATGTAATAAATTCTCAACTTTTTTTTTTAACCCTACAAGGCTCATCTTTTTTTTTTTTTTTTTTTTTTTTTTTTGCGCGACAAAAATATATAGGCTGTAATTAGTGATCAGAAGATAGGGAGAACTTATAAAAATAAAAATAAAACCATATTTTACGGAAAAATCAACTTTTTAGTTCAACATACCGTATGTGGAACATACATAAAAATATGATTTACTAATACGTTTAATATTATAATATAAAAAAAAAAAAAAAAAAACGACTTATCTCTGCAAAATATACACTTCGTTATAACACAGAGTATATATTTTTTTTTTAGTCAAAATTGTTCAATAACTATTCTCTTTTTATTTTTGAATTCAGACAAACAACTAACGTATCACTTTCATTCAAATTTCACACTGAGTTCACTATAACAAAAACACGAACGACATCTTTAGGTAAAGATTCGTATTACTTCATTGCTAAATGTCAGTAGCTTCTATCAAGATGTCAAGAGATGTCCCTACTAATAGTTTTATAGCTATAGGAACGATTAAAGTCGGTGTTCCACATATGGAGCTGGGTGCCTTGTAGGGTTAAATAGGTTTTCTGCCATAATTAACCCTTTCATATTTATTCATATATTTTTTCATGTTTTTAAATATTCCTAATATATTCGCATGAATTTAACTAGAAATACAACTTTTGATGTAATTGTGATGATAAACACTGATAAATACTCATCATCAAATTCTTATTTTTGGGGTCTTCAAATAAAATACTTTTTGTGAAATATATATACATATATTACGATTAGAAGAAATATGGTATTTTTCGAGGAAGCCTTAAGGCATATCTTAACCCTTTAGCGCAAGTGCAGACTGCAGCTAATTCGAGAGACACTGAACGTGATGAAAGCTGTAAAAGAATCTATAAAACTCAGCAATAAATTTCTTCAGGAGAGATTTCCGAACTTAATGAGAGTAATTCATTATATCAACTTCGGAAACAAAAAAGCGAAAAGAATTCTCTTAAGAATTTTCTAAAAGAAGAATTCGCATAATTAAAAGAAAAGGAATTTCGGTTATTGCTTTAAGCATACTTCGAAAGACAAAAAATAAAATAAAATAAAATAAAATAAATAAATAAAAAGTTATTTATAGTTTTAAAAGGAACGTTTAATCTTAAAATCTAAAACCAGTTCATTATTAATTAAATAAAAGAAACGATAAAAGAAAGGTATCGCATTGAAAGGGACTGAAAAAAAAAGTTGCAGTAATGCTTATTTTCAAGTTGAAAAATGTAACTTTCTTTAATTATTTTCCACAAAGCAAATTGCAATATAAATAAGCTAATTAATAAAGGATTGTTTTTTCTTATGTATAGAAAAATTTTCTGATAATCTTTATGTTTGTGTTAATAAATATACCTTTCTACATTTCTTTATCCCAATGCAAATTGTAATGTAAATTAACTTATTAGTAAATGATTTGTTTTACATTCTTTCTATTATAGTCCTTCAGTGTAATCATTAAAAGTAATTATTTTATTTATTTATTTATTTATTTAGTAAGCCAAGTGCAAATAATTTGAAAATAATAATAATAATAATAATAATTGCTAGTTTTTAACTTTAACTTTGTAACACAATTAACTTGACATAAGTACATGTTTATCATACGTAATACATAAATCAGTATCCATATTTAATTATGAAAATAGTATTACAGTAGGCAAGGAAAAATATGAAAAAATATTTCATATTCTGCACAGAGTTTATACATTTGTCTGTATTAATTCAATTCAACACTAAGAAAAAAATATACCGCTTTTCTCTAGAATGAATAAGTGGCCATTTTTTAATTCCCTTAACAAGAATTATAGATTTCCGAGCTATGCGCATAAGGCACGCCAATAAACTGAATAGACGAAATTATCGAGAATTTCTAGTGTACACATTTCTAGATGGTGAAAAAATATTCTGAATACTCTAAATATTCTGAATCATTTATAATGCGAAAAAACATCGCTTGATTTTCTAGAATTGGGTAATAAACCAAGATTATAGTTGCAGAAACCCGCCACTTGTAGTCTCATTTATTTGCAGAGATTTTAAAAAAACTTTGCCCTTGAGAATATAGGCAAACGCTCTAGAATTCTAACAGGGGCTTCTAGAACTCGCTTTCCAAGGGGAATAGAATTTGGATGACATGGAACTATTTTTTCTTAAGCCACAATTTAGATTCTAAATGTCAGTTACAGAATTTTTTCTCAGTGAACATATCATTATTCGTGGTTCATAATTAAAGTTATCTGTGCATTCACATGCATAAGCAAGTGCAAATAAGCATTTTTTAATATAAAAATGATAATATTTATAATGTGCTTATTAATTTAATATTTTAATTGTTTTTTGTCGTATATATTGTAGCAATCTAAAAATGGCATTCAATCGAAATATTTACGGTGTAATTTTACGTAAATAGCAAATAGTAAATTTTAACATTTTGAGCTAGTAAAACAGTTATCTGTTTCATTCATTTTTAAAGATCTTACAAAATATTAATAGAATTTATTTATATCAATTTTCCCTAATCCTGGTAAACCTTTTTGATGTTTGAATCCGTTATATATATGTTTGAGAGAAGGGACTACATGTCCGGGGATTCCAAATGTGATCTCGAATGTGTTTTTAAATCATTTAAAAGACTTATTTATGACATTTATTTTTTAAACCGCCTTATCTTTAACATGCGTTTTCCTTTGAAAGCATTTATATTCCTAGTCACGTACAAGTTAAAATTAAATATTTTATTTATAGATGGAATTTCTCTTACATTTTCTGCTTTGAAGTTAAGATTAAAGTAAAATTTCCCGAAAATATAAAAGTATTTATGATTTAGAAATCGAAATTTTGCAATATTTAAGTTATTTTGTGACATTTGAATAACTTCTTCTAAAGAGATACTTCTCTTTTATTGACATATTGTTTCTTTTATGTGAATAAAAATATCTTATACAAATCTTGCAAAAAATATTGTCATTTAAATATATATATATATATAATCTTTTTTTAAGAGTACATGTATGTATACAGATATACACTGTTCTACTTTGAAAATACAACACCAAGAAGGAATGATAATTACGGAATAAAATTTGTTGGACACATACATTATAGTAGTGAGAACAATTGATTAAAATTTCAGGAAATTTGGAGTAATATGTACTGAGAAAACAGTACATAAAGCATCGACCTCTGTGTCCTAACAGCACAAAATGTTCCAGAAACGTAACAATCATATAACATTGAAACATTATAAACATTTCCGAAACATTTAAAAACGTTCAGATTGCTTTCCGATTAGTTTCAAAAACGTAGAAATGTCCGCGATCGTAACAAAAAATCAGATATGTAACAGAAACGTTACAATCACTTAACAAATGTTTGAGAAAGGTAACAGAGAGCACACTAAAACGGTGTTAGGTTTTTGAAAGATTGTAAGCTTTTTGCAATATAACTGAAACATTCTGTCCTGTATGGGTGAGCAATAATAGCACTTATTTGCCTAGGCATTGAATCGAACAGCGATTGGATGACATGTACGGATAGAGCAATTCATGATGTTTTAACAAGATGCCACAATTCATCGATCGAAGTTACTGGTGAGTGGTGGGCGCCAGTCGCTTTTCAATGATTAAACAGTCATTTTCATTCGTGCGAGATTAGGAGACCGCGCTGGCCAGCCATTACCAGCCATTACATTTCTGATGAGTTAAAGCCCATAGCTCTGCCCTATGTTCAAGGCCTCCGAAGCGCAGCATTTAAGAAGGACAATGCACGACCGTAAGTTGTCCATATTGTCTGGGCCTTCATTGATGCCGAATGTGTTTGACTGTTGCTCTGTCCAGCGCGTTCTCCTGATCTCGCATCAATGAAAATGACTGTTTAATCGTTGAAAAGCGACTGGCCCCCCACCACTCACCAGTAACTTCGATCGATGAATTGTCGCATCGTGTCAAAACTTCATGAAGTGCTCTACCCGTACATGTCATCCAATCAATGTTCGATTCAATGCCTAGGCAGATATGTGCTGTTATTGCTCACAGAGGTCGCTGCTTTATCTACTGTTTTCTCAGTATATGTTACTCCAAATTTCTTGAAATTTTAATCAATTGTTCTTCCTACTATATTGTATGTCCAACAAATTTCATTCCGTTATTATCATTCCTTCTTGGTGTTGCATTTTCAGTGTCGAGCAGTGTACATATACGCTAAGCGACAAAAAAAAAAAAAAAAAAAAAAAAAAAAAGCCGCGCTTGAATATTTTCATTTTTATCTTCTACAACTGCCAATTTTATCATTTAAAAAGCAAATTTTCGAACAGATTTTATTACGTTATCCTCCACTTACACTTTAGCATTGAGTTCAGTGTTAAAAACAAAATGCAATTGTCAGAAAAACTGTAATTTTGGAAATTATTTCAAAAATGGTGAGAATAAGGCAGTTTAGAATGCCACATAAAGTGTTAATTTTTGAATGAAAATCAAAGTATATTTTAATGCGTAAGATGAAAAAATGACTAAATGTTAACGAAATATTGGTAAAAAAGGTTTTTAGCAAAATATAAAATTTTTTGGCTATTTAAAATGGAAATTTGGCTTTATGCGGCCATGTTGCTCATCCAAGCAAGATAACCGCAAGTTAAAAAGTGAATGTTTAAAAAATTTATTTGTATCGTGTTCAGCACTTGAAGATTTGAAAAAAGGAGTATAGTAAATTTCTTTCTTCGAAAACAATGCGAAGAAATTAAACAAAGCAGGTTAAAGAACAGAATATCTGCAAAAAAAAATCTATTATTAAGGAAAAGAATTAGAAAAAACAATACTTTAGTTGACCAAAAATTGAAAAATGTTATCAGTTAATTATTAGGCTGAACTGGGTTTCTCTGATGAATCAAGTTTTATTTATTTCGAGCAGCTGAAGAAAGCTAGAATGAGGACGAAAATGTTACCGACTTAATGAAAATCGCACTCATAAAACAGTGACATTTTTTCCGTACCTTATGGTACGGAAGCGCTCAATTTTTCAAGTAATCGGGCAAATTTTCATGCTCAAGGGATCAATTAACTCAAAATAAAGCACGTCGATTATAAAAGTGGCGCCTGGCCGACTATTTAGGAAGTATTTCAGACTTTCCTTCCAGCAGCATTTCATGATGTTAATGCAACTTGCTGTACGGCGTCTGTGTTACGTCAATTTGAATCAAATTGTTAAAATTACCTATCCATTACCTTGAGCACCTATAATTCTGTAAGTAATAATATAATTTTCACTCTAAAGTTAAATCCCACAAAGAATATTGTAGAATTTCTTCTTTATTAGACTTGAAAACAGTCTTAATCTCAATTCGCTCGAAAATGTTTAGTCATAGAAAGGCGCGAGAAGAGAAAGGAGGATTCGAAATCTGTAGCCTACAACTTTGCAAGAAATAGAAAAGTTATTTACAATATTTAGCACAGTGAAATTTTTGAGATTTATATCAAAAAACAGTATAATGCTATGCCACTCTGCATTACAGCAATAATTCCATATGAAGATGGAATTAATACATATTTTTATAAAAAAATTGCTTAGATCTAACAAATAAATAGTTTTATTTCATATATTAAAATATAACTTGTTTATTTTATATAATAAATCATAATGGAATACAAAGTGTATGGTTATTGCATTATGTTTAAAAAGAAAGTTTTATGTAGATTTTCATAAAATACATCGTAGAGTGTAATAAAGCGAATTATTAAATCAAAAAAGTACATAGGTATCATTTCCGCCCTTTGGTGGAATGCAAACATGACAGTTCTATTTGTTCCAACCATTAATTTTAAAGTTATTACAAATAAAAAAGGTATATGCCATCTATTCTGCAGTGCGGCTTTTTTTTTTTTTTTTTTTTTTTTTTTTTTTTTGTCGCTTAGTGTATATATATATTATTATTATTTTAAACTTATTTTTAAAATAATTATATAATTATGCGATAATTTTTTTTAACTAAAATTTTATTTTTGGTGCAATTTTGATAGAGTGGTGATGGGAAAATATACGTTCTCATTGCAGTTGAGCGTAATTTCAGTAACTGAATATCTTAAAGGTTTTAATCATTAGACCACCTCTGACAGACATATCCGCTCACAAATATAACCGCCTTTTGTTTTTCTCACACTTTACTTGCCACTAAAAACTACATTTCTGATTTTTAGATCTTTCTTTCTTTCTTTTTTCTTTCTGTTTCTTTTCTTTTTTTTTTTCTTTAAGTTTGGAGGATTGAAATAATAGCTTTGAATAATACTATCTGGTGCAGATTTACAAATTTAATCTCAAGTCGCAATAAGCGTTATTTTTGGACGTTGATAAAGGATTGAAATAATAGCTCTGAAGAACACTATCTGGTGCAGATTTATAATTTTAAACTTAAGTTGAAATAAGCATTATTTTAGGGTAAAGAAACAAGCATTGCAACAAAAAACAACTTTACAATTTTCCTTTTTGCAGAGGCAATCAGAGGGTTAACTTGAAGTTCACATAATCTTATTTCTTTTAGTTGACTGAAGTTATGAAAGCAATGACATTTCGTTAAAAGTCAATAAAGCGTGTTACATTTTACAGGTTATTTTATTATTGTTTACACCAATTTAAAGGTTTACAAAGGATTTTAAATAATATTGAAATATTTAAGAAATATTAAAACTAATAAAGAAAGCTAATTTGTGTTATGTAATTGTAAAGAATGATTTACAGATTCCTGATCTCCTCCCATCAGAACTAGTACAGCTGTCTATAATTCAAATGAAGACAAATTAAGTGAAATTTAATTCCTTTTTATTTGAGCTATAAATATTGGATAAGGGTTGATTTTCACGCTAATAAATTAAATTTCACTTAATTAAATTTAAGTAAATATGAATCTTAAAAAAATCAATAAAAATCAACGACTCAAAAAAAAATAATAATAATAAATAAAAATAAAAAACATAAAATCTGCTGACATCAATTTCTAACTCCACATGAGTAACGTGGCACACTATTTTTACTTTAAGATTTCTTCAATTTCCAAAGACTAAGTACATTCAGAATACACGAACTAGAGGAACGATACAAAAAACACACTTCCGTTTTTTGGAAGTTTATTTTAATGTATAAACTGAAGAAACTCTTCATTTCAATTTCCATAAAACACTTCAATAAAATATTGATAACCAACAAAACATCAAAACCTTCGCAATGTCTTTATCATTTCTCAATTTTACAAGTATCCCTAACAGCACACGTATCCATAGTCGATCCTGAGGATGTCCCTTAGACGTATTTTTATCCATAGGATATCCTGTGGATGTCCCTTAGACGTATTTTCATCCTTAGTATATCCTGAGGGTGTCTTGTGGATGAAATGTGCTGCTAGGGATAGAACCAATCGCTGGCTAAACTAAACCAATTGTCAACCTTCTCTTACACTATCCAAATTCTCCCATTGACAACTGTACACTTTCTCAGAGACCATAGCCGGTTGAATCTAGTTTCAGCTTGTAACCTTATGTCTTCCAACATAATACACAATGGATAAGTTCAGTGAAATTCCCAGCACTCAAACTCGAATGTCATTGAATTAGGCCTCACATTTTTACATAACTTTATGCTGTAAGAATGTACACCAACTAATTCGTATTCTCTTAAAATGAAAGAATGAAAATAACTCAACTTGAGTGAATTTTCACTCATTTGCCTAGAAGAAACGCGCCTTCTCATCATGAATTGAATTCATAAAATTGAATAAGTTAACGTAATGTAATCAAACTCGAGTTATTTATTCTGTTGTGAGTTATTCATTTAATTTATGGTTTTAATAAACTGCTTTACTTTACAATGCTATTGATCACCGCACATGCGTGCTGCTGAAGAAATGCGTTGCAGTGAGAGCGATATTTCCACTGACAAGTGATTGAATGAGCAGAAATAACTCAATATCGATATATATCGATAACTCAAATGTGCTTAAATAAAAAGCTACTAATTAGCTCAAAAAAGTGCATTTTTATCTCAAGACTAAAAAAAAAAAAAAACCTCATTCTTGACACGGTGAATTAACTCATTTATTTTAAGAGAGCAGATTAAAAATAAATAAATAAATAAATAAACCATATAAAATAAAATACGAATGGTATGAAATGAGACACATATTTTAGTTTTTTATTAAAAATTACTTGTTTTAACCTTTTACAAGATAAAATGGAACTGTGTGACACGACTAATATATACTCATTAAAGACAAATCTAATGCCAGTGAGGATTAGCATTGAACCTAAAGATTATTGAAAGCAAATTGTACAAAAAAAAAATCCAATTTTAGATAGTTAGAGAAAGTATATAGTAATATGAAGTTTAAGTTTAATATGATCGAAAAAAAATAATAATAATAAGTTTTTTTATAATATAATTTATGCGAGGTCAATGATCAGGTAATAAGCTACCACTAAAAAAATCTCACAGTTGTAAACCACAGTAGTAAACCTCATGGCGCATGTTCCACCCTCAGTCTGATGCATTGCTGGCCGCTGAACGGTGTTCGTGACCGGTTGCGGAGCTCCCCTCACCCGTGACAGATAACTAGAGGCTGTTAGTTCATGTGAAAATTCCTGCTTGAGAACTCCTACTCCCTCAACTTAATGCATTAAACTAAACTCATTTTCTACTTTACATATTATTCATATCTGAATTCAAAATGTTGTTGACAAAAAAGAAATATCTTTTATCGTAAAATAGAGTACACTATTGAGTAAAAATATTAAACCCTGAATACAGAAATATTTTTTTCCAAATTACTTAAAAATATAATATGAAATATTCACTATAAATACTTATAATGACTTTTTTCTTTTAATGTTTTTTTATCATAGAAGAATGTTTTACAAAACTAAATACAAAACAAACAATAAAAAGGTCTTTTTTTTTTTTTGCTTCCTCTTCTTCTCTCGAGGAAACAGTTTATGTCTTCAGATATTTTAAGCTTTTAGTACGAAAATATATTCAGAAATGTAAATTATTTTATGAAATACAAATTAATCAACCATTTATAAACATTACTAGTTACAAAAAATTAATAAATAAATCCATTACAAAAGTTGGACATCGAGTCAAATAAAAATATGTTTTGACAGAAAGAAATGTTATTAATTATAAAATATAAAAATAAACTTTAATCTTTCATTCTAGGAATTAAGCTAAGGGATATTATTTAAAATTTAACAACTTTGTATACACAATGTACAAAAAAAAAATATTTCAAGCATTAACTTTTGAAAGATTTTTTTAGAAACATATGATAATCTTACAATATTTTCTAATCTGAAATTGAAATTTCTGTAGCATATTTTGTTCTCAAACAAAAGTATAAATTTGAGAAAACACGAATCTTTGCGACAGATAAGAACATATGTAACATTCATGTTTTAGATATAAAAATAGGTTTTTGTTTTCCATATTACAAATTTTAACAAAGGTTCCAGTGATATTTATAATAACCGAATTTTATATATTTTGAATTAAAATATGAAAAAGATGTTTTAGAAGATTAAAAATGATACATATTATACATATACATGGCACATTTAAAAAGTTATTTTGCTTAATAACAATTTTTAACTTTCGTTTATGAATACTGAATGAAACTTTGTATTTCTTCTTTATTTTTTAATGTTGTACCATAACAGTATAAAATGAATTTTTATATATACTTTTTCAGGTTTAAAAAAAAAAAAATCTCATATTTGTGAATATTTTTGTTTTTTTTTTGTTATGTAATTGAAAAATAAATGAAACTCAATCTTATTGTACTAAAGGTTTTGCACTAAGACTTACTAATGGTTATGGGATTATGCATTTTATTTCAGCAAAAACATTTAGAGGAACTTTAACAAGGTCTTCCACAATTATTACCACCAGACCGACCTATCCAGTTTCCATCCATTAGCATCTCCGAACCTATTCTCCAAGCAACCATCTCAATAGATCCACAGTTCAAGTCCTGCATATTACTTCCTTGTAACACAACAGAGCTCCAACTAATCTAATCCCATGATGCGTATAGAACTGGCTTTTGTGAATGCTTTTTCAACTTTTCCCCATCTATATCAAGCTTAACTCTATCTATAACTATAAAATATTGTAATATATATTGAACTTTAGAAACACAATTGTAATAATAATAATAATAAAAAAAAATTCTTAATGACGCCTTGATAGTTAAGGCAAAGAGCTTGGAACTTTATTTTAATTGTAAATAAGATTTTAATTAAATATATGCAAGTTTTAAAGTGTCTTTTTTAAAAACATATATATATATATATATATATATATACTTGAAATTTCGAAAAGTAGATAATGGCACTCTTCACACAAAGTCGAAAAAATGCAATGCACATTTCGAGAATTTTAAGAAATCTGTATTAGAACTAGTAAAACCCTTCTTCATTATGACTACAGAGGAGATCGGTATTTACTGATAAATTTGCTTTATCAGATTGAAACTCATTTTTCAACAGAAATACGAGAATATCTACTTTTGAAAGGCTAACAAAAAAGTTTTCTGTAGAGTCAGATTTTAAGTTTTAAAAAAGGATTATTTTTAAATGTTATGAGACTGAAGAGATGAGTAGGGTGCGAGGAAGATGACAAAATCTGATTTAAAAAAGAAACTGTAGACAAAGTCATATTGCTGTGACCTGAAGAACGTTCGTTTTCAAATAGTCTAGCACAAGAGCAGTGTAACGTGTCATATTTCTCAATATATCTATAGAAAGATTCTGCAATCCATTGTAAAATAGTATCATTTCAAGTTATACGTTATTGAACACAAAAATGCATTGCTTTCGTTCGCCTTTTCTTGGTTAAAATAGCCAATGACAATGTATCTTCTCATTCTTTCTTGTTAATGTGGTTTCTTACAGATTTTCTTGTTTAAATCAGCTTCCTTCATCATTCATGCAGCATACTCAACCATCCAGTCTATTTAAATTTGATAATAATTTTTTTTTTAAACTCTAACTCGGCAGAAGTCATTTTACGTGAGTTTTTCAAGCATCGAGTATTTCGCACTGTGTTGAAAAAATTCGACTATTCTGATAATATATATATATATATTTATCAATAAGTATTAATCCTTCCCTTTTAAAATTATACTGAAAGTTTATTTTATAAATTTGTCTAACGATTCTTTTAAACACTCAAAATTAACATAGCGTCCTTTCGACTTTGTATGAAAAATTCCATTTATTGGTCGAAATTTGAGGAAATATTATATCTTTATTTAGGCAGTTTATAAAGCATAGGTGTATTTTTAGTATTTATGAAAACACTCCTTGATATTTTGACTAATTACACAACAAATCCTTTTTTTAAATCATAGTTTTAAGAAAAAAGGCCAATTTCCGTTAATCTGTAAAATAAAAATCATTTTGTATTTTTTGTTGTTATTGAGAATGTCTCTGGAATATAATGCGTAACAAACTTTGCATATTTCAATCAGACTTCCACAAACATGCTTACTTCCATCAGGACTTTATTCACTTTTATTCCTCTTGGAATACAGATAGTTAAATGATTTTTAATGCAATTTTGCTGCCTCACTGCTACTAAATTATTGCACGTAAAATTTGATCCCATATTTATTTAAGAAATGTTCATATAACATTTGGGGCTGTGACAGCAGTTGCCACGCTTCACCATAGGTTTTTGTACGAGTCCCCCTCTGAAGGATAATATAAATGACTTTAATGTAAAAAGTTTCATACCACGCACGTAGTTTATAAAAATAATACAACAAAAATATTACAGTTCATTTATATATAATTAATTTTTAAGAAATTCGGTTTTGGTTCTTTTGTAGTATTTTTTATTTAATTTATGTATTTGTTAATGAGGCTTCAATTTGCTCTGTAATATCCCAAAAGCAATTTCTACAGATTATGTTAGATATATGTGACTGTGTAGGAGATTGTAATACTAGACTGAAAGCCGATGAATAGAAACAGTCACTTAAAACCGTTATTTATAAAACGGATATCCGTTTTTATTGGGAAATGTATTTATATCACATAAAAAATGTACTTCACATAATAAGTACGTCATAAACAGAAAAAGAAAACTTATGATTTTTTACATAAATAATAGAAATAATTTTGTACATATAATAAATACATTCTTCCTAACTATAAACAGACACACACACACACATATATATACATATAAATTTGAAAAATACCTAACTATAATTTATGTGAGCTAAAATAAAATATTAATTATAAGTTATAAAATATATTCTCTTTCATTCTAGGGGTTCTCAAAGAAGTCATTAGATTTTTTTTTCTCTTTTTCTCGAAAAAAACCTTTTTTTTTTTTTTTTTTTTTTTCAGATTACTTAATCCCTTAGGATAAATAAATAAATAAATATAATCTTACACAATTTTTTCATTCAAAAGGGTTTTTTTTGCACAATTTTCTTCTTTTAATTAAATTTACCTGCACTGATTTTATACAAAAAAAGAAAATAATGGTCTGGAATTTTGTTCATTTTTTAAATAAATAATATCGTCAAAAAATGCATTATAATGATTTTTTTTTTCTTTTTTGATAAATTTTTAATTTCAAAAGAGTAAAAAAGATTTTTTTTTGGTTGTAATATTAAAAAAAAAATTAAAAACTATTAATCTGAATAATTAAAAAATAACTTTTAACTTTTAGAGTAAAAAGAAAAAAAAAGTGCAGTTCAGTATCCAGAAATTATACGTCTTGGTTTTTAATAAAATGAATTAATTCTTAGCTTTTGTTTGAAATATATTTTAATCTAATTAGAAATATTCTTATAACAAAATTATAAAAAACTACGCAAATGCAATTTGTCGGCAAAATTTTTCTTTCTTTCTTTCTTTTTTTTAATATTTCCTATTTGAACTATGCTGTATAAAATATATGCAATTTTTCATCATCATCATTTTAATTTAACTATAAAATGTTTTAATTTGCTCTACTATATGAATTCTATCAACCTAAATGTAATACAAGTTGCATATATCATACATTGATATATTTAGCATTTTACTTATATCTACGTTTATTATTGTTATATTATGTATAAAACGCAGGCAGATTAAACTTTATCTTTAATTACTTGATTCTGTTGTGTACGATTTTTTTTCAAGTTTATTAAGTGTGATTACTTTAATTAAAATTAGCAACATTTTATATATATATATATATTTATTTAGGCTGAATGACCTCTCTGAAAGACGTTTAATATGATTTATAAAATTAGTTATAATATATACATATCATAACACTCGTAGATCAAACTTTTAATGCACTATGTTTCCGCTTTAATAAACATAGATCTGTTTCTTTTAATTATTCGTTTACTCTTTCTCCATGTAAATCTACTATTGAATTGCAGCATTTTCATTTACCTGAGTTTCAAAAAACGACAAGTAAAATTATTAAATACATAAAATAAAGATGAACTATTCTTTCTAAAATCTAATAAATTGATTTTTTTAATACTCTTTATATTTATTGGCTTATATATTAAGACCTAAATAAAACTATTAAATTTAATTCCCATTTCAATAAAATACATGAACAATTATAATGTATTTTACGCAAAACAAATTACTTTATAGCAAAAGAATTTTGTATAACATACTTACATTTCCTTCGAATAATTCTTTAACAATATGCATAGTAATTAAAAGCACAAACAGAAACAAAATAACAATTTAAAAGATTATAACACGAGATCAATACGAATATTTATATTTATTATAAAATATATATATATTTTTTTAATAACTAAAATTTATTTTATACAAGTTAATTTGAAAAATATATATACTCTGAAAAAATTATGTGCAAAATTTTAAAATTATATATGAAACCTATCCTTTCAAATTGTTTTACTCATTCATTCATAAACTTTTTAAATCAAGTTTTAATAAAAATAATCTAAGGTCTTCAAGTAATGAAAAAAAATTGATAAATTCGCAAATTCCTGTAATTACAATCGGCAGCAAAATTATAGCAGATGTGCACCTAATATTTTTTTATTAAATAAATATTTATAGAATCATGCTTTATGCTGTTCGTAAAAAAAAAAAAAAAAAAACTAAGTTGAAGATAAAAATTTAGCGATCAAACTTAAACGAAATAAATAAGAAAAAAAAAAAAAAAAAGAAAGAAAGAAAGAACGAAAGAAAGAAAAGGGGAAAAAAATGAAAAATGGGGATGTGTGCTTCAATAATTTTGTTGCCGAATATATAGGCATATACAGGGTGGTTATGAAGTATCCGGAAAATATTTGATTATACATGATATTTGATATAATATACGTACTTGATTATAACCACATTTTTTTATTGTTGTAATGCTTTTATCTTTAAATGTTATTTATTAAAATAATTTGCATTTACTCACCTGGCAGTTTTTGAACGATCAGGCCAAACAAAATATATTAGATAAATACAATAGGTTTCGTGAATTTTTTTTCAAAGTGCTGTGCATCGAAGATATTTTGTAATGCGATGAGAAAGTTTTTATTGTTAAAATCGCTAAAAACTCACAAAATCATCGGAAACGTTTGAATCCAGTTCTCAAGAACACCAGAAAATGAAAGAACGCAACAAGGTTTCAAAAAGTTTGAGGGTTTAGGCTGAGATTAGCGCCAATGGGAAGACTTAACTGCTGTTATCGAAGAAAACGTAAAAAAAATAATCGAAAAGTTTATCAAAAAGATATTTTAGACAAAGCTGTGCATCCATGGGAGTTATGATCTTTCAGCAAGTTTGTGCTCTGGCCCATGGAGTCAAATCAACGCTTGCTTTAATCGATGCCAAAATGAAAAGGTATCTGACCAAAAATCTGTGTTCTTCGAACAGCTCTGATTTGTATCCAATGGAATTTCCATCGTTTGGTTTCTTAGAAGAACAATTGGAAATAAGAAAAATTATACATTTGAATAGACTCAAGAAAGCCCTGGTAAATATGGCATGATTTAGATACAGAGTTTTTGCGGCTCACCGTCACTGAAGAGGATTGCAGATTGAATCAAAACCGATGGCCGCCATTTCGAAAACTCATAGTTAAAAAAAAAAAAAAATAGCCGTTACCTGTTGCAAAAATGAAAGCATTAGCTTTGTTTGTCAATTCACTAATTGTTTATTACAAAATACTTTTTTCCAGATAATTGATACCCACCCCGTATTTGCATTTGATTTTTACCAAATTGGCGTTATTTTCATTAGTTATCCTCCCAAATGGAATTAATTTATTACAACGTAACAGTTCCAAGTCATGGTAACGTAAAGAAGCAAATAATTGTGTGCGCTGTCTCACTTTCATTCATCGCAATCTCCGAATAGCATAAAATACTTTGATTTATAAACTATTACTACTATTACCTACTCATTCTGATGGGAAGCTTTCTTTTTCTAAATAAAATATGTTTCTGCTGAACTCTTGCATAACAGTATTGCACGGCCAACTTTAATTAAGCTTTTGAACCTGTTTAAAATCAATCCCATCAAAATTTTTGTTATAAATATATTATGTAATTTTAAGTACGCAATAAAGGAAAGTTTATTTTATAATTAAGAAAGGCAGTCTACTTTCACTCTCTGATAATCGCATTTTAATTCATAGGATTTTCCTATACAGAATTAAATCAAATAAATGTAAACATTTTCTATTTTATATACCAACTTAATTTCGTAGTCAAACGTTCTAGATTATTTTAAGGTTTTTCAAAAGCCTTTGCATTTCTATGAATTATAATAATAATAATAAAATATGAGAAATAAATTATTATTATTATTATTATTATTATTACTATTATTATTATTATTATTATTTTACTTTTTACACAATTATTTCTTTTCGGAAAATAAAACAGAAGTTACAAGACTGTACATTTTAATAAAAGAATAACAGGCCACATTTCAATATACACACACACACATATATATATATATATATATATATATATATATATATATATATATATATATATATATATATATATATATATATATATATATATATATATATACATATATATATATATATATATATATATTTATACACTACTGGCCATTAAAATTGCTACACCAAGAAGGAATAATAATAACGGAATGAAATTTGTTGCACACATACACTATAGTAGGAAGAACAATTGATTAAAATTTGAGGAAATTTGGAGTAATATGTACGGAGAAAACAGTACATAAAGCAGCGACCTCTGTGAGCAATAATAGCACTTATTTGCCTAGGCATTGAATCGAACAGCGATTGGATGACATGTACGGATAGAGCACTTCATGATGTTTTAACACGATGTCACAATTCATGGATCGAAGTTACTGGTGAGTGGTGGGGGGCCAGTCGCTTTTCAACGATTAAACAGTCATTTTCATTGGTGCGAGTTCAGGAGAACGCGCTGGCCGGAGCAACAGTCGAATACATTGTGTATCAAAGAAGGTCCGGACAATAAAAACAACTTGATGTCGTGCGTTATCTGTCTTAAATTTTGCGCTACAGAGGCATCGAATACAGGGCAGAGCGATGTGTCTTAACTCGTCAGAAATGTAATGGCTGGTATTCAGAGTCTCGGGAAAGAAAACAAGAGGTGATCGGGACATGTATCCAATGGTACCACATACCATCAATCCAGGTGGTGACTCAGTATGCGGCTTCCAAAATTCTGATTACCCTCAAAACTGCATCACTGATATGGGCGCCATTAATTTGTGATCAACGATGAACCTGGACGCAGGAATGACGTGAAGTCACTTTTCAGACAAATCACAATCATGTTTACAGCATCAAGATTGCCTTATCCGTATTTAACAGCATTATGAATAATTCACATTACCAGCTGGGATTCAACATAATCATACTGTCCATCATTTGCAATGATGTTATGGGTTCCCATTGGATACACGTCTCGATTACTTCTTGTTCGTATTCCTGGCACTCTGAACAGCGGCCATTAAATTTCTGTTGAGTTAAGGCCCGCCCCTCTGCCCTGTATTCGAGGCCTCCGTAGCGAAAAATTTAAGCAAGATAATGCACGACCGCAAGTTGTTTGTATTGTCCAGACCTTCTTTGATACAGATTGTGTTCGACTGCTGCTCTAGCCAGCGCGTTCTCCTTATCTCGCACCAATGAAAATGACTGTTTAATCGTTTAAAAGCGACTGGCCCCCAACCACTCACCAGTAACTTCGATCGATGAATTGTGGCATCGTGTTAAAACTTTATGTAGTGCTCTACCCGTACATGCCATCCAATCACTGTTCGATTCAATGCCTAGGCAGATATGTGCTGTTATTGCTCACAGAGGTCGCTGTTTTATGTACTGATTTCTCAGTACATGCAACTCGAAATTTCCTTCATTCCGTTATTATTATTCCTTCTTGGTGTAGCAATTTTAATGGCCTGTAGTATATATATATATATATATATATATATATATATATATATATATATATACATATATATATATATATATGTATATATATAGAGAGAGAGAGTAATAAAATCATGACCTGAAGTACACTAAGCGACAAAAAAAAAAAAAAAAAAAAAAAAAAGATACTTGGATATTTTTCTTTTCAGATTTTACAACCGCCAATTTTATTGCTTTAAATGCAAATTTTCGAATAGATTTTATTATGTTGTCTTCCACATACACTTTAACATTGCGTTCAGTGTTAAAAACAAAATGCAATTGTCAGAAAAATTGTAATTTGAGAAATTATTTAAAAAATGGTAAGAATAATGTATTAACGATGACAAAAAAAAGTGTTAATTTTTGAATGAAAATCAAAAAATATTCTATTGCGTGAGATGGCAAAATAACTGAATGTTAACGAACTATTGGTAAAATGGTTTTTAGAAAGATATAAATTTTTTTGGCCGTTTAAACTGGAAATTTGGCTTTAGGCGGCCATGTTGCTCATGCGAGCGAGATGACCGAAAGTTAAAAAGCCATTGCTTAAAAATCGGTTTGTATTACATTTAGAACATAAAAGAGATTCAGAAAAAGTGTTTAGCAGCATAATTTCTTTAACTACATTGCAACAACTATTAAATAAAACAGGTTTAAATGACAGAAAGTTTGAAAAAAATCCATTCTTAGTGAAGATATTTAGAAAAGCAAGACCTCAGTTGTCTAAAAAAGTTAAAAAATGATTAGTTAATTATTGGGCTGAACTGGTTTTCTCTGATGAGTCAAGTTTAACTTATCTCGAGCTGAAGAAAACAAGCAGATCTGAGAACGAAAATATGACCGACTTAATGAAATTTGAACTTTTAAAACAGTGACACATTCTCTGTACATTATGGTACGGAGGTGCATAACTTTTCAAACGATCGGGCAAATTTTTATACTCAAGTGATCAATTAACTCGAAATAAAACACAGTCTTTATAAAAGTGGTGAATGACCAAATATTTTGGAGGTATCTTTGACATTTCCGAAAATAGCATTTCAAGATGATCATGCACCTTACTACGCGGCGACTGTGGTAAGTTTATTCACTCCAAATTGTCAAAATTTCTTATCCATTCCCATGAGAACCTATAATTTTGTAGGTAATCATATGTTTTTTCACTTTAAGTTAAATCCCACAAAAGATATAGTAGAATTTCTTCTTTACCAGACATGGAAATAGTCCCAATCTCGATCCACGCGAAAATGTTTCGTCTATTAAAAGACAGGGGAGAGGGGAGAGGATTCGAAATTTGCTGCTTACAACTCTGCCAGAAGTAGAAGAAATTATTTGTAATATTTGGCACATTGAAATTTCTGAGATTTATATTAAAACACTGTATTATACTATGTCATTGTGCATTAAAGCAGTAATTCCATTTAAAGGTGGAATTAACCCAATACAGAATACATATTTTTATTAAAAAATTGCTTAGATGTAACAAATAAATGTTTTTATTTCATGTATTTAAATATAACTTGTTTATTTCATATAATAAATCGTGATAGAATGCCAAGCGTATGGTTATTGCATTATGTTTAAAACAAAAGTTTTATGTAGATTTTTATAAAGTACTTCGTAGAGTGTAGTAAAGCGAATTGTTGAATTTAAAATGTACATAGGTATCATTTCATTCCTTCGGTATTATGCAAACAAGAAAGTTTTATTTGTTTCAACCCTTAATTTTAAAGTTATTACAAATAAAAAAGGTATGTCATTTTTTCTGCAGTGCGGCTTTTTTTTTTTTTTTTTTTTCGCTTAGTGTACATTCTATGCATTAAATTTTAAAATAATGTGCATCACAAAAACGTTTAAATACGTTATTAATTTACATTTTCTTGTAATTCATTTATAATCTAAGCCTTAAATTTTATTTTGCATACAATAGCTCATTATCTATAATTTGTAGCATATTATAAATTTCATGCGAACTAAAAATAAATACACGTTTAAATAAATGATTAACGCAAACTCCCTCCCCCCTTTTTTTTTCGAATAACAAATAACATGTTTTGTCGAATAATAAAGACACACACATAGTTTAATTTAAAATAAACTAATGAATCTGTTAGAACGACAACTTTTTTTTTTCCTAAGTTAAAGAAAAAAAAAGTTTTTTTTTTTTTTTTTTTTTTTTTTCAAAAACTTGTTTTTATAAGAAAACTAAATGATAGATGAAGATGACCGATTATTCGTATTTAAAAAGCGTAAAAAACATATGCATCATTATCGAACAATAATGACGTGTTATAACATGCTTTGCTAAAGTTCTTAGTGAAACATTAAAAATGGTGTCATTTGAAAATAACAGATAATTAAGTTGATTAATTATTAAATTTTCTAAAAAACATATATAAGATTCATTGGAAGAAGATTTTTTAATTAAAAACTAAATTAAAGATTTTGATCAAGATATTTATTAAAGAAGTAAAACTATATGCTTTTATTAAAAAAAAACGACCAATGTTAAAAAGATGTAACGTATTTATGTAATTGTAAATAAATGTAGCTTATAAAGGTCCAAATATTCTTTATAATGAGGATAATTTGCTGCATTATATTTAATTATTTTAATTTTAATTTATTTAATTTTATTATTATTATTTATTTATTTATGTATTTGATTATTTCACATATCGTTTCATAACTGACGACTTGTGTAGAAATTTGAAAAGTTTGAAAAATAATTATATTTTGTACAATATTTACTGTTTTATGAAACAAATTAAAGCACAATGTTTGATGATGTCATGACAACATATCAGGATGATGTCATTGGCAAGATGTAAATTGATATCAGTTAAGGACATCAATTTAAAAAAAAAAAAATATTTGGAAATTAATTTTCGTAGTTATTTATTTGAAAATATTAGCAGATACAAATAAAAGATAATTTGATATTATGTTCAACAAACTCCTCATTTTTAAGCTTCGAATTAAAATAACTTGAATTTTAATAAATCAATACAATATTAATACAGAAAATAACACTGCTCTGCAAAAAAAAAAATTGGAGATCTGATACCATTCTTGCTGATTCCTTTGTAAAATGACCTCCTGAATCCGAATATGACTCCCATTTTGCCCAGTCACCCCAGTCATCTAGATATACCACTCTCTTCCTCCATAAAGTTTTAAAAATAACATTAATAACAGATAAAAAAAGTATAAGATATGTAATGCATAATTTCAGTGGCAAATCCCCTCCCATCCCACCCCACCCCAAACAAAGAAAAAAAAATTCCTTGTCGCAAATGTCTATGTTTCAGAATTTTCCAACTCTGTAGCCCTTCAGAATATATTTAACGGTTATAATAATACTCCCCTCTCCTAAAAATCAAATTTATAGCCATAAAATCACCGAATAATGATAAAAAATAGGGGGTCATTCCTAAAAAACGGTGGATGATAGAGCAAAATGGGCGTCATATTCAGATTCAGGACATTTTACATAAACATATGCTGAAATGGTGCCAGAGGCAATTTTCATGCCAAGCAGTGTACTTTTCTTAAGAACAAATATTACCTTAATTTTTTATATTCTATCATATCGAAAAAAAATAATAGTGTTTTCAGAAGCTTAACGTATATTAATTATATCATAACCATTTTATATGCAGGTTCACAAAAATTCAGATTAATTAATTTCTTATTCTAAGTTAATTTTCCATATTTAACAGTAAATGTTTTATTGAAAAGTCAGCCGATTTTGACACGATTGGTTCTGTCTTCCACAACCGTGTCTGTAAAACGTATTGGTTAACATCTAGTAAAATTTTAACTCAGTAAACCAATTCAAAATAATAATAATAAAAAAAGATTAACTATACAGTATGGTATATTTAATCTACTAAAAAAACAGATAGACACATTTTTCTGTCATAGGTTAACATTTCTGTTTTATTATGGGCCAATTTTGAGACTTAAATATGAGCATTCTGCCCTTAACAGTTAAAGATTTCGGAACCTACTTGATGTATGAACGCTTTCAGTGAATTGAGAACCATTTTCTGCAGTGAGTATCAGTCTTATTAGTTGTTGTACACACACAATAAAGTTACTGCAGTACAGGAAGCCAAGCCATCGTGTACAACGTGCAACATTTAGGAAATGTAATTGCTATTTTTATAATAAATTTCAATTGAAGAACTGTCATAATAGTAAATACAGCATACTATAAAAAATAGATAAAAATGCTGAAAACTATGTGACAGTTAGACTGTTAGAAAATTAAAAATGCAGAGATAGTATTTTTCTTAAAAATTTGGCAGATGGTTCTTAAAATGTGTATGTTTTGTTAAAAATTTCCGCAATGATTTTGTGTGTGTATATGTGTGTCGCAGTAAATTTAGCATAATCCAATATTGAAATTCTTAGTTTCTTCATAAATGTAATGCCAGATTTTACTTACCAGTCAGTATATATTTGTAAACATAATCATTATTTTAATCTAACAAATTATTAGAATCCCTATCATCTTGTCAAATATTTTTTTTTTTTTTTTTTTTTAATAAGGAAGGCGTTTGGATCTGGTGTGTGTATCTGTAGCAGTAAATTTAGCATAAACGAATATTGAAATTCTTTTTTTATGCATAAATGTAATGTAATATTTTACTTCCCAGTCGGTATACATTTGCAAATATAATCATTATTTTAATCTAACAAATAATTAGAAGCTCTATCATCTTACCGAATAAAGTAAAAAAAAAAAATAAAAAAAATAAAAAATAAATAAATAAACAAGGAAACACGGAAGGCGTTTTATAACTGAAGTTTTAATTCAATTGAAATGCAATTGCTTAAAGTTTTAAGAATGAAATCTTGTGATTAACTTATCTTGAGTTTCGCAGCAATAAACTAAACATGAAAAATTTCATTGTCTAATATTGATATTTCTTATTGAAAAAAAAGAAGAAGAAGAAGAAATGAGCGAAAAAAAGCAAGAAATCTCTAATTGGAAGTTGAACGTATTTTCTAAAATATTATGGAAAGGTTTGTTTTGTTGAAGTAATACATGGCATAGTGTGTGCATGTTAAATTTATAAATTTATAAATTCGAAAATTGTCTTTTCCAGATATTTATAATTTTCCTTACAATAACTATTTCTTTTCCTACAAAAATAGAGAAACGTTTTGTAACCTATGAGTGATCACCGATTTTATTTTATTTTAAAATGACATGTATTATTGACATGCATTATATGACATGTATTATATGACATGTATTATATGACATGTATTATACATGTTTAATTATAAACAACAAAATCAAGTTCTTTAATGTTTAATTATAAACAACAAAATCAAGTTATTTAATGTTTATTTTCTGTATTCTGTATCTTAATACGGGAAAACTTATCATTCTACTTTTTTTAAGGTAGTCTTCAAAAAATGTGTCAATGCCTTCTTCGTATATGTGTACTTTCATAATAAATAAAATTTTTAGTTGATATTTTAATCATAACCTGCAACAATAACATGATATTATTCTCCTTCGTTTCTTTTTTATTATTATTATTTCATAGTATTATTTCATAAGAAAACACAAATTTAATACAAACACACTTTTTTTTTAGATATTACTAAGATAGCTAATATAACTGCAACACGTTTGTATTCCTCTTCTAAAAACATGTTTTCGTAATAAATTACGCAAAAAATTAAAACTTCACATTTTTTTTTTTTTTTAAGTGTATATCTCGGAAAATAAAACAGTTTTTTTACATGTAAATTTTTTTCCTTGCTTTCAATTTGTTCTTTAAAAATTTTCTATACAACGCGTTATAGAAAAAAAAAAATATTTAGAAATTTTGAATTTTTAAAAATGTAACATTCCTGTTTTAAGGTCATTAATTGTATTACAATGATCTCAAATGGTGTTTAAATATAATAAATTAAAAAGAAAAACATATATTTAAAAATATTTAAGTTAACAATCATTTAAGAATTAAATAATTTAAACAATTATGATAATTTAAATCCAGAATCATCTTCTTTAACATAATCGTAAAAACATGGTGCTGTTAAAAAATAAATGCAAAAAAATTATAAGAACAAAATATTCTAGCGGGAATGAAAATCTATTTAAACTTTATCATTATTTTTTATTTATTTATTTATTTTTATTTATTTATTTATTTATTTTATGCACCAAACATTTTAAAACTATCTGTATTATATATTATCTATATTTTATATAAAACATAGCGAAGCAGACTTTTTCAAATACTATATGCTAGTGTTTATTTTTTATGTATTTTACATTGCTACTAAAATTATATGTAATAGAGATTTTTTCCTCATAATTTACAACTGTTTATAAAAATATAGTATATAGTTTCAAAAAACAGAAGAATAAACAACAAACAAATAGAAGTTAACGTAAACATAAAAGAATTCTTCCAGAACTATTTAAGTTCATTAATAAGTAAATAACTAAATGTAGGGAGATCACCAGTGATTCTATCAATCAGTTTCCTTTTATTGATGTCAACGTTGAAATTTATTTTAAAAATCTACGCCAATGATTCTCTTAGTAATTTTGGCAATATTGAATGGCCACTGAAACGCTCTTCTCAGTCGTAGATCAAGAGTTAATATTTTATGTCCGTTACCAGCATATAATCCGTTACCAGCATATAAGTCATCTGTGAGCTAGTCACTTTTGGTCGCAGGTATGGAACTTATGTCTACTCCACTGTCAATCAGGAACTGCATATCCAAATTTTTTGTCAAATAACCGATACTTGCTGCAATTCTGAATACTGTTCTCAACAAAACTGGCCGCTAATTCTGCTCCCGCTCCTAGTTTTCCGAATTCTTCGTTACCTAAGGCATGGTTGTTTACATTTTTCGGGAACGCATTTGATGCCAAACTTAAAATAGCAGAAGCACCATTTTCTCTGAAAGCTTTAAAAATTCTCTGGAAGCTTTTAAAAATTTATAATTTTAAGTTAATAACAGAAGTAAAATAGCTATAAATGAAACTAAAATACAGGAACAGGAGGTTCGAGTGGATGAGAATCCATATCACACAAAAAATGTATGTCAAACAAATCTGTTTCAATATTTATAATTGATTTTGAAGTACGCTAGAAATTTCAAATTATTTATTCTTTACTTCAGGCATTTATCTGAAAATTATTATGTTTCATAAGGAAGTAAAAGAAAATAATAAGGATTACGCAGCTCATAATCTCTATTAAAGTAATTTATTTAAAAAAATAGATTTGATAACATTAATTTAGCAAATGTAAATGACTACGGAAAATTGTGAATTGTTATGTTTTCCATTAGTTTAAAATAAATGTCTGCTACAGTTAACAAGAAATTATTTCATACATGGAACATTGTATTGATAAATTCTACTATGTGAATTAAGGTGTAGGGGGGGGGGATGAATATATTTTTTTTAATATTTGTAAAACTAAAATATAAATGTTGATTTATTTACTTATTTTTTCAATTGTGAAAATTGACACTTCTTTTAAAATTTGCAAAGGAAGTAAAATTACACTTTATTTTAAAAATTCAGGAAACCAATAAATAAATGAAAATTTTATGAATGTCTGTTCAAAATTCATAATAAAAAAATGAAATAAGGTTTTATTATATTTTTTATTTATCCATTCTTTTAAATGATAAGCTTTATGTTGTTAAAAAAATCATTAAACTCGTCATATTTCTTGATTATGATGCTGTTAAGACAGAGGTTTATTCAAATTATTCCGTGTGTACTGAATAATAATAATAAAAAAAAATGGGCCCACATTTCATTATCCTCGAAATATATATTTATATATAAAACACAATTCAAAACATAACCTTTACACTTCCTTCAAATTTATTACAGCTTACGAAAGATAATTTAATTTATAAAAAAAAGCAGATTTTATTTGTAAAAATTTTACAAATAATTCTCAGTACACTTAAAAAAAAAAAAAAAAAACTGATGTCAATTTCTGTTTAAAAATTCAAATTTAGAGGAGGAATTCTTGAAAAGCCTGAAAAGATTCCAAGAGATTTCCCAAATTAGATTTATTCCGCCTCTAAGGAAAATTGTGAAGCATTTTTCTTTTTGTTGATATTCAGATTCTATTTAGGGACGACTACGTTTACTTCTTTCAATGAAGCATTGAGATTTCTTGAGGCATGGCGAGAATTTATATGCATATTTCCTTTCACGCGTAAAAGCTGGTATCGTAGATAATTTGATTCTGTATTGCAGAAAAAAAATAGAAAAAAAAAAAAAAAAAAGAAAAAAAAACTCAGTAAAATTTAGCAAGATAAATGAGTAAAGCAACTAGTGTAAAGTTTGATAACTTTATAATTATTGACTTGGCAGGAACGTTCTGTCGCATTGAAATTAAAGACTGACACTGTAAATTTATCTTGGCCAACATTTATATAGCTATTAAGAAGATAAATATTTTTTTACAGAAGCATACACACTAAAATTAATGTATTTCAGAATCTTTTAATAAATAAATAAATATTTATATATATAATACAGTCAAATATTGAGTATTACTTTACGTTTCTCAGAAACACGCACACAAACACATACATGCAAAGATATATATATTCTTTCTACAGTAGTTTATTTATTTATTTATTTATTAAGAAAAATCCGTTTTTTTAGGTGTACATGCACAAATCCCTCTCTTTGTTTCTCTCTCTTTTTTGTAACATATTATAAGTACATTTTCCTGCATTGCATAAAATGAAATATATATGTATGTGTGTGTGTGTGTGTGTGTGTGTGTGTACGAGATGCGTGTTTCATAAATTAGTCAAACTTAAAAAAAAAAAAAAATACACAGTTATATAAATAATTTTTGTTTGCGGAAATATGATATTAGAGACATGGGATTTTTTTAGGTGTAGAAGTAATATTTCAAAAGTAATCGAGTGAAATAATATTCCAGTCATACAAGGACTTCTTATGCAAATTAGACTAGCAGTTGAACACCTGGCAGGAAATTGATTCATCATTAGATAGCACCATCATATTATCTTTACGTAAATCAATTTTGTTGTTTAAAAATTCCTAAAAGAAAACACATCTGTATCATGTAGTAGAAAAAGTGCTTTGGGCGCAAAAAAATGCCCTTTTCATTGAATCGGATACCAAATTTAGTACGACGTTTTGAGAAAATGGAGTGTTCCACAGTGTCATCTTATTGTGATACATTTCATTATCCGTTTGTTTTAAATTTATTTTCCTAAAATTTGTCAGTATTACGTGAGAGCTTTCTCATTTAATTATTTTTCGAATATATGTTTCATACAAGGAAAAAAAATCCAGTGTATTTGATATCACATAATGCAAACCGAAAGTCTTTGTGACCATTATTTCTTTTATTATGATTTTTTAACGCTTGTCTGACTTTATGACGCACCCAGTATATATACTAATTTATAATAATACAACAAGTATGTTTTTCTTTTTTCTACAAAACAAAATTTTATGAAATCTAATAACTGAATATTATATTTTGTAAATATAAATGCAAGAACTCTTGTATGGCACAAAGTATATTCTGTTCTTGTATATTTTTGTTTTAGAAAAGTTAGAACTTATTAACTATCTTAAAAATTACACTTATCACACGATTTTTCTTAAATAACGAAAACTGGCTTCTGAAAATATACTTAGGGTTGAATTTTTAGGCAACCTTTATTGCTGAAAGTACGAAAATCATGTAGAAAATGTAAAACGATGACGCTGAGATAAACGCAAAAGGCGGATATGCAAACCGTATAGACTGTTGTAAGAAATGTCGGATCTCATTTCTTTTTCTGCCGTCTGTGAGGGCAAAACACTGATAAATTTTTTAACTTGCAGTATGTAGTACCAATGAAAAACCATGTTCAATTGTGTTTAGTCTTATGTACGGACCGTATGTAATGAGCTACCTAATGATTCCTCTTTGATGTAGGGATGTTTTCGAATGTAGATTAAATATTCATGTTGATCAGCACTCTGAAGTGTGGTCGGTCGGCATAAAAAGTCGATGCAGTGTGTCGCAGGTCTTTGTCCCGAACTAAGTTCAAGCAAATCGTATCCATTTGGGAATTGCTGTGCACGGTCTTCTGGGACTTTAAAGGTATGGTATGAAATCATTTGGCAGGCGACGTGAAGGTATCAGCATGACGGTAAATGAAGTTAACCATTGACTAATCAAGATGATTGTCACAATAACAGCACTGCCGCGAGAGAAAATTTGAGTCTGCCAAAACATTAGCTAGCGATATGTGAAAGAATGTCTACTGCAGTTAAGATTTCGTTTACATGTTTTTCCGGACATTTAATCTTCTATTATACAATTCCTTTAAATCTACGAGAGTTTTTTGGTTGGCTACTTGCCGAAGGATATTTTGATAAGCGGTAAACAATGCTACGCAAATTACGAAAAAACATTTAGAACAAATGATGTTATATGCTTAGTTCTGGTATTGTTTCATCCACAACATCGCTCGCCCGCAAAAAATGACTTTCACAAATATTCTGCTGAAAAAGTTGTCCTGGGATCAGTTTATGGTCTCGATATTTCTTCGAGTTTCTTTCTCCTGTTAGTCCAGTTCAATACATTAATGTCCTGTTCACAGACGAAATCCAGCAGACAATCGTAACACACTAACGCATTTCACAGAGCGCAGACGTCTATGATATTGGATAACAAAACTTTATTCCACACTCATGTTTGTGAAAATTGGAACACTATGAAAGAATTGTCAGAAATTAATTAAATTAGTTCCACATATTACTGATAGAGGTGCAAAAGAACGATCAAATATACAGCAAAAAAAGTCTGAAATCAGTAATTTGTGTGTACCGCCACGTTGAACGATGAGGGCCTGTACACGTCTTGGCATTGGATCATACAGGTTCTGAATGTAATCCTAGCAAATGGCATTCCAGATGGCTTCGACTTGACGACAAAGTTCAATCTTACTGTGCGCCCCACCAGTTGTACGAGTGAATCGCTGACCATTGAAATTACAGACATGCTCGACGGGCGACATGTCCGGTGAATACAAAGGCCATGGAAGAAGCTAAACGTGTTGTCCAGTGAAGAAGGCTTGTGCAGTCTGAGAAACATGCGCACTGGCATTATCCTGCTCGAATTGAGCACCCAGAAACTCGTCGAAGAATGGGAACACCTCCGGCTCCAAAACACTTTTACGTAGCGACCACTTTTGAGGTTGACCGCAATGTGCACTAGATGGGATCGACAATTATACCCAATAGCTCCCCATACTATGATGCTAGGCGTTTGTGCAGTGTGACACTGGATAACAAATTGTGGGAGCACACATTCCCCCCATAATGTCTGTCGCGTACTCTTCCATCATTGTACTCCAGATTGTATTGAGTTTCAAAATCAATTCGTTGTCACTGAGCACGTCACGTGCTGTGCTGCTAAGCTCATTGGGGTCACAGGCGTCTGTGATTCAGCGTGAGGGAAATCCTGAGTAGAGGGACACTTGCAAGTAGTTCATGCTGCAGCAAACTGCTACGAACAATGGAGCTAGAGAACAAGACACCTGGAGCCGTGCTCCAACGTTGAGTTAACACATGAGAGGACGCTGTACTGTCCATCACAGCCATGTGATGAAGTGTCTGTCGTCTCATGCCGTTGTTCTATTGCGTGCCCCACTGCCAGATTTTCTGATTGTTCGATTGTTTTCTGTCCATTTCCTCCAAACACGCATCACTGTTGCTGTATTACACTGCGTGCGGGCTGCGATTTCTCGATACGAAAATCCACCCTCTCGCATACCAACGATGCGTCCTCGAACGAACTCCGTTAGTTGTTGGTATGGCACTCTCTGCTTTTGACGAGGCATTTTGATTACCAATGAAACGTTTAAAACAGACAGAAGACAATAAACAGATTTCAACGCGCCTTTACTGTCCTTTATGTACCTGGAACAATTGACTGATAAGGAATCTGTTATCGCTCCACGCATGCGGAATTGCTTTGTAATTATAACCATTTGCATACTTTACCTCATTTTACAATTCCTGTAAGTTTGGCTAAATTTACGTAATCCTTTTAGGGTGTAGCAGTTTTCACAAACATGAGTGCATTTTATGACAAGTATTGCAAATAGATTATTATATTGTGAAGTAGTAGAAATATTGCTGTATTTTTTTGGAGTATACAATTCTATCTAATTATGTCTTGTTCAGTATTTCGTGCCGTGGTAAATATATTGGATGATCCTCGTATATTTTACAGTCGGCTGCAAAATTATTCGAGCACTAGCAATAATCCTTGCCAAAAAAACGTACACTTAATACAGCTTTGTTAAATAAATCCTTGTCGAGTCATGTTCTTAATCAGTCTAAGAACATGATTCGACAAGGATTTACTTAGCAAAACAGTCTTAAGTGTACTTTTTAAATATAGGAATTATTGGCTAGTGCTCGAATAATTTTGCAGCCGACTGTACAAAATCCGTGTTAAAAAATTATGTATGTTTTGAAAAGTTTCTAAAATAATAAAAATATAATTCGATATAAACATCATTGGCAGATCCTTGATTTCTCCAATAATCTGTTCTTAAAATATTATTTATATATTTTATATAAATACTATATTTCATAACTGTTCTTTTAAGTAAATTTATAGCTAAATTATTGAGCGAGAAATAAAAATCATTTAGCAAAACTTTTTCATTTATATGTATCTATCAAAACAAACTACTGAAACAAAGAGAAAAGATCAAGAAAAACACAAACTATTATAATTAATTAATAAATAAATCATAAGATGCATGTTTTCTCAGAATGGTTTAAATATCTCATTGCAAAAATTTTTTAAAGTATTATAAAAATAATGAATACAGATACTTTTAAATCAAGCAAATTGTTTTAAAAATTTGGAAAACGACAATATAATAATAATAATAATAATAATAATAATAATAATAATAATAATAATAATAAAGAGATAAAGACATAGAAGGTTATTATTCTTTTCTTCAGTGAGTCAATTTTTTATTACATAACAATTTTAAAAGTAACGTGCTTTAGTGTTACTGATTTTGAGAAAAAATTTATCTCCTAAATAAGACATTAAAAAATTTAACGTTATTCAATAATTTTTTATCCTTGTGGCTATGAAATTTAATTTACTTCCTACATTTGAAGTTACTGCTTCTTGCAGCTATGCAGATTACATAAGCTTTTTTATTAATTTTATTGCTTCCTAAATATTTTAGCAACACATTTGGAAAATATCATTTTAAATGTTTCAGTTTTCTTTTTCGGATTAAGTATGGATAATGATATACAAAAAGTATCTACTTGAAGGCTTTCAAATTCTCTCGAGAGCAATTATTTGTGAAACATTAACTGATATTTTTTGGGGGGCTCGCAAAAATATTTTTATTTTTCTTTTAATATGCAAAAGCTTTATTTTTGTTTTAAATTTTAAATATATCATAAAAGAAATTGAATTAAACATATGCAAATGAAAACATGTTAAATAGTAATATAATGTTTATAATAATAAGCATATAATTGAATGTTTGATATAGTTTTGCTTTAGTTATTTCAATTTGTTTTCATTTAATACGTATTTTTGCATTTGATAAACTTTATTTAAAATATTTGCATTTAATATTCAATTTAAATACTTAGTCTGAAAAATATATTTAAAAGCATTTTGGTCATATAAAAATATTTACATATATTTTTAGAATATAATGCATTAAACAGTTAATTTATTCTAATTTATTTAATTATAGTTTAATTCGATTTTTTCTGAATGATTTAATATAGTTAGTTTAAAAATTATAAATTTGTTAGCATACATGCCGATATGTCCTGATATGAGAATCAAAATATTTAGTACCATATAAAAGAGTAATAATAATTTAAAAAAAAATTAATGAATAATAAAGAGAGCTGCAAAAAGCATAAACTGTGTCATTATATTTTATGTAAATTTATATTATTTGAACAACCAGTCTTTCATTACCCTTGTAACAACAGATACAAAGAGAATGTAGCGAAATCATACATGCATTTTCTGAATTCTTTTAATATCATAGTGATGAGTTTCAGTGGATAGATATTTATCTCACTCTTTGTGTATGTGCGCCAATATATCTATAAATCATTGTGTATCTATTCTGTATAATGTCCGCGTCTTCTGGAGACCTTTTTCTATTGATTGATTACTAAGTGATAAGGTTCATATCTACAAAGTATTATATGGTCATAATGAAGTGGCTATGCACTATTAGGTGAGACAGATTAAGGCGCTACTTCTTTTAATATGGTGAAGTTAGTGTTCGCATTTTAGACATGAATTATAAAACTGGAACATTTAAAACATTTCATAGCTGATAACGTTCAACAGTTAAAATAGTAGAGAACGAAAATCAGAGTAGTGGGTACGATGTATTTTATTTACATCTTAATGATCTCTCTCTCTCTCTCTTCTATATATTCATTATATATATATATATATATGTATATATATATATATATATATATATATATATATATATATATATATATATATATATATATATATATATATATATATATTTATTTATTTATTTATTTAACATGGAAATTATTTAAAATGTTAAAAAACGGCTAACTACAAAAATAAAAAAATGAAAGGACCAAATTTTCAAACTTGCTCAAGAACAATACAGCAAAAACGAAGTAAAATAATAAAGTAAAAAAATTGAAAATTAATACAACCAAAAGACTTAAAAATGAAAGTATGTCAAAAACCAGACGAAAAAAAAAAACTATAATTAACTCAGAATATTGAGGCCGTCAACAGGGAGATATAACAGTAAGTTGTTTCAAGAATAACAGTAAAAAATAAGATGACAATAATTTTGTCATAGAACTTTATTAATACTACACATAGAAGAGTTGCCAAATTGTTAATTTATTCCGGACAGTGGCGTATCCAGGATTTTATTTCGGGGAAGACTGAGTTATGTTCGATAGTGTTCCATAGCGTACAGAAATCATGCATATTACTCTTATTCTTTATTTTTTTAACTTTTTACAAAATTTCGGGAGGGGCTGCAGCCCATCACCCCCCTATGTATACGCCACTGAATGCAGAGCATTTTTAGCCCCACCTTCATTTCATACTACTTCTATTTTAAGAGTATTGTTTTCTTATTTTACCGTATTTATATATTGGAGAAAAATACTCTACAAATAAAATGGTGTGAAATAAAGGCAGGACTAAAACTGCTTCGGAATAAATTAAAATGTTGGCAATTCTGACATAGTCACACTTAAGTCAAAATGAATTAGAATTTATTTTTGGCGGACAAATATTCATTGCATATACTTTATTAAAAGTATGCCTGTAATGCCTTAGTCGGCAAACATTGTTTAGCATGTCCTTATTGTTGCTGTAGATAGCAACTATGATAAGAATTCTTTAAATCAATCTTGTCGTTAGACATGGAAGTATATACATTTTTTTGAGTAACCACCTGAAACAATATAATAAAAACACAATGGATTAGATCCGTGAACCGTTATCGAATAATCTAAGCCTATTTTCAAAAACTGAGACACGCACATATCAAAATTATATCATTACAATCTGCGTAACTAGGATAAATCTTACTCTCCTGAAATAAATAAATAAATAAATAAAAAAAAAAAAAAAACGAAACCAATTAGCATTATTCAAATATATATTAAGTTACTGTAATTAATAAAGATGTGTGAACATCATATGGTTTTCAACAACAAACATACCTGAGAATCTCCAAATTTATATCACTAGTAAAATCATTTTTACTTAACCCGTTAGCGCCCAGTGTCTTCATTTGAGGACAGGTAATAAAATGGCACGTATATTTTTTGTGGTTTCTTGCAATGATTTCTACTTTTTAGTGACAGTTTATAGCGTCATTCTAAATGATCCCTGAAAGTTTTATGTGCCTACTATTAAGTATTATTTCATAATTTGGATAGTCATTTTATGATTTTTCATTCGTTGCACATATATTTGCTTTTTTGCGCAGGTAACTAACTTAAATCAAGTTGAATAATAATATATATTATAATACTTTACTTTTGAGATCTTTGTCAACATATAATAAGAAATTAATGTGTTATCTCAAAGTTTTTTCTATATCGGATTTTTCTCGCTAGAACACTAGTCGTCAAAAAATGGGGATAAGCTATAAATTTAAAACTATCAGAAGAATTGCTTAAGTTAATATATTTTACTGTCAGTTGTCTATAATTATTCAGAAGTGAAATAATCGGCTAATAATATTTTGCAAAATTAATTCGGTCGTTAACGGGTTGTGCTTTATATCACAAGGACAAATTTTAATGCACAAAATCGAGAAAATAAATAAAAGTAAAAATTCCATTAATACTAATAAAAAAAAAAAAAAAAAAAAAATCCAATGAATATTAGAAATTTTATTTCTTTGTAGTTATTTACTTATTTTAAAATTATTAACGAGGAATATTTCCAAACATACAAAGTATACACATTGTTATATTTTCATTTTCTATATGCTGATATACTTTGACTTATTATTCTGTGTAAGGCCCAGGCACTAACAGTTTTGAATAGTACTTCCTTAGAGAGAAATTGAATTAAACAGCTTCATTATTAAACTGATTTTACATTAAGTTCATTTAAAATAATTTCAGAAATATTAAAAATGTCTTATCCCTTTGTCTAACACGAAACTTTTATGTGAAATTTCATTTAAAATATATCTACATTCATCTTAAATCTCGTGAGAATGAAATTTATCAGAGAATTTTTAGTCTAATTTTAACTAATTAGATTTATTACTTTTTCATTTTGAATAAATAAAATAAAAACAGTTTTGAATCTCCAGGTTCTTTTTCTTAATGTGTTGGGAGATTAAATTGAATTTGTGATTTATTTATTAATTCTTATCTGATTTACTATAATTTAAATGCAAATCAGATTTTCATTTATTTATTAATTGTTATTGTATTATTTATACAATAAATAAATTTATTCGTTTCATGTGGGTTTTGAATTATTAACATAAATTTATATGAAGTATTTACATGTGTATTCGGGTAAAACCATAGCTATAGTAATAAGACATAGATTGATCAGCGAGAGGGAAAAAGTGATACCTTTTTTTGGGGGAAAAGTCACTCTAATGGCTGACTTTCCCCGAGTAAATCACACACAGGAATACACACGGATAATTTAGTAAATAAAATTTATGAATAATTTATTTACTAAAATGAATGAAAAACTCCAGGTACAGCTTCAAATTCATTTTTATTTTTATTCTTTTTTTCAATACTCTCTAATGGCTGATTTTAGAACTTTTTTTCGGCATCAAAATTTTTTGCTCGATAATATGGAGACGATAGATCTCTCTCTCTCTATATATATATTACTATATCTATGGGTAAAACAGTTCCTTTTTCTTTCTTTCCTGTTTTTTTTAAATATGAATAGTTTTATTTGAGTTAAATATTTACATTATTTGCATATTTCTTTATTAAAATAGATCTAAATAAATAATTTATACGGTCATCTGTACATTCAAGTATTTAAGTGGATGGCGAATATTATAAATGTTTTTTTTTTTTGTAAATTACCGCCTCTATTTTATTTTGGAATTTCTCAGAAATATGTATTTTAATATGAGAAAATTACGTACGGTACACACGGCCTTGAATTTTTATACCAGTAATTTAACATTAGCAAATTTTCTATAACATAAGCCTGCACATTGATGAAGAAACGTGTTTTAAGTTAATAAAGGTGGAAATGTTTGTGTAAAAATTTGAGCCAGGAGTACCCTATTAAGTGTTTAAATTATAATGTAAATAAAATGTAGCTTTTTATAGTTTAAATTTTAAAATTTCTGTATGCGAGTGCTAAAACATTAAACAAATTTTGGTTTTAAGAAACTTAAAATTTGATTTTAAAATCTTAAACGAAAAAAAATATATATAATAAATAAATTAAATAAAACTAGCTGGCTTCACCAGCTAGCTGGCCAGAGACCCAAGAAAATTTTTACCAAAAAACAAGCTCTCGGGCGCCTGCGACGCCAATCGTAATTTGTTCTCTCTAAAAGTCGCATAATATAAAAATATTGAAAATTCAAATATTTTTAAATAAAATCTTAGGCGCCTGCGGCGCAAATCATAACTTGTTCTCTGTAAAAGTGGCTTAATACTAAAATATTAAAAATATAACGATTTTAAATTAACTCTTGGGTGCCTGCGGCGCCAATCGTAACTTCTTCCCCTATTCTTAGAACATTTGTATCGCTCTTTCATTTTTTAAGAAATAAAACACGTAAAAGAAAATATATAAGAACAAAAACACTTAGAGATAATAATAAATTTGTTGTTGGGTGAGTACACTGTGGGATATAAAAGTTTAAGGCTGAATAATTATGTTATTTTTACAAATTTATAACTATACATATATTTTATAAATCATCAGACATTTTAATAAATCATCACATTTAAATAACTTTCTACTGCAATGCTATAAATTAAAGAATTTTAACTGTTAATATTAAAATATATTGCAGCAAACAAACAAAAAATGCGCTACCACTTTATAAAAGCATAAGAAAAATTTATTAACACATTAAACGCATAAGAACAGTGCCTGAATTGCATTAGTCCAAATCGAAGCTGAAATTTAAATCTTCTGCATTTTTATTAAAACAGTAATCCATTTCTGTAGTTCTTGAATGGTTTAAGATATCTTTCCAGACGATATTACGAGTATGGCGTTGATTTCCTATCGGCAAAAGTAGTTTTAATGATGTTTTTCTTTTAACTCTTGAAAAAGCTACATAAAGCATTCCATGCATAAAAACTGGTACTCTCAGATCAACACCTACAAAGTCAAAAGTTTGGCCCTGTGATTTATGCACTGTCATAGCAAATGCTGCTTTTACAGGAAATATTACGCATCAACATAATAATAGCATTTTTTTTCAGTTTAAGTTCATGAGGTGGTAAATCGGAATTTTCAACAGAATTTAAAAAGTCAACAGTAAATTGAAGTCCTCCTTCGGGTTAAGTTTTGTATGATAAGTTTTGTACTCTCCGGGTAATTTCGAAATAATTTCAGTATTTAACCTATCAACATCTTTGTTAAGAGGAGCAAGTATAGCTCTATTTTTCATCTCTTCATAATTTTCATTGACAAAGCAAAAACCAAAAACTTCATCAATGAGATTTCCATTTGAAATTATGTCTTCGGGTAGCTCTATCTCATCTAAAGACCTAATCGGTAATTCTCCATTACCAACTTTTAAAATATAGTTTGCAAAGTCTCTTTGTTCTGGATCAACCCGCATATTCTCATCCAGTGAATAATTCCTAAATTTACACCAAAGCACACTCTTTTTAATTGATAAGTCAATAAGTTCTTGTTTATTCGCTCGCGGTTGAACTGGAAGACACTGTCTGAAATCTCCTCCTAAAACCATAATTCTTCCACCGAATGGCAAAGCTGCATTTCCAGTTTTACGCAGAATTTCGTCCATTGCATGCAATGCATATTTAGGAAGCATAGGTGCTTCATCCATGAGAAATACTTGAACTTTAGAAAGTTTTTGAGCTTTACAGGAGCCCGGTTTGATTGTGGAACTTGACTCTGGTGAAAGGGGAACCTTCAATTCAAATGTTTTGTGTGATGTGCGTCCTCCAGGAAGTAGAATCGAAGCAATGCCTGTAAAAGCCATACACTGCACTATAAAGTTCCCTCCTCGCAGAAGGTAATACAAAGTCTTGTATATGAAAGTTTTTCCAGTACCACTAGGTCCGTCAATAAAAAAGCAATTTGATTGAATATTCTCCTCATTGACTGAACGAAAGATAGCATCCACACTTTCAATTTGTTTTCCTCTAAGTAGTTGATACATTTGTTGACCAGTAGCTGCTGATTCATTGACATTTGACAATTCTTGATTCGATTCAGTTTCATAATCATCAATATCATCAAATGAAAACTTTTCAACCCAATATTGAAAATTTCTACCTTCTGTCGCTTCTGAGTCGAGTTTATGGGCAATTACACGGTATGCTCTCTTGATAGAATCTTCAATTGAAATTCCAGATCTTTCACCTTCATGAATGAAATCTTCTGCGAGATCTTGCTTAAACATTTCCCACAGCCGTTTTGGGTTTTCTGGTGAGCCTAGAATAAAAATCTGTGTAAAAAGTGTTCTCATTGCCCTTGGCAGTTTTGAGCTTGCAGATTCGGACAATCCTTCAATCCATTGTTGGTCATCATAGCATAATCCTCGTGCTAGACAAGCTTGCTTGTATGTCGCATGTTCAATATTATTCACTGTCAGTAAATCCTTAAAGCTGGTTGCATCTTTTACATGATACAATAACAGTCGTAAGTGATATAATTCAGGCTGTACAACAAAATTGACATTATGTATTCTTCCAATAACTTTTATCTGTCGTACTCTTTGAATCCATTCACTGTTTCTTGCATCCCATCTAAAGTGTTCAGGCATTTGCCAGTAGTAATAATAGATTGGCTCTTCCTCCGTGTCTCCATTTGATTGTCTAATTTCATGTTCTTCCTTAGCCTTTTTATTGTGCTTGAAATATGCTTCCAGAGTCGAACCTTTTTGTCCTGTATCAGCTAAATTTTCCTGAGCCTGATTTAAATTTACAATTCTGTACTGGCCAGGAAGGTGAATTGATAATCGTAGCACACTATGACTCTTCTTCTGAATTTCATTTCCAAATAAACGCCAACATGCCTCTGGTGGAGTGATGCATCGACCCTCAACATAAGTATTTGCTTCATTGTACATGATTTGTCTTCCTCCTTCAACAACTTTAAGTGAAGCACAATCAAACCCTTTATATATGTACTTGTATAGATACTTCACAGCCATAATGCTTCCAACATATTCAACGTTTATATGACAATTGTACTTTTTCAGTAAATATGCATTATAAGGAACAACATGACGATTATCTCTTGTTATGCGGCTGCCATCAACACTCTTACGATACACTGCACTTTCATGAGAGAAATCTCGACTGTGAGGGTCCAATTTGGGATCATAACGCCTTCGATAATTTGGTTTTGCATTGTCTGCCAATGAAGATACATCCTCAAATGATTTTGGAAATTGAAAGCGGCACTTCATACGTCCACTTTTATTTATCATGCATGCAGCGTTTGGGTTCTGTTCGTCACATGGGTTATGAATCATCCACTTTATTACAAGTTCTCTCAGATCTGTATCTTCAAAGTCGGGAATCTCTGCAGAAATGAGATCATCCAGTTCTTCAGGATTATGAATCTTGTCTTGAGAACACATAATTAGAAGAAGGTGAATGTGAGGAAGACCTCGCTTTTGAAATTCAATTGAATATACATAAGCAGCAACTTTTCCAAATATCTGCTTCTTATCAAAATCTTCAATTATTTCATCAAATTTCAATTTTGCAACTCGAGTTACAACATCTGGTCGGTCTTGAGGAAGTTGTTGTATAAAAGATCCATTTTGTATCTGAATGTGCAAAGCGTTTTTTATTTCAGGCCAGTTTGCATTACATGTCATTGTTATGAAGAAATCTGGAGAACCAAGACGGCAAACAATTGCCATAGCATCTTCAAATTGTTCAGTATAATGAACAATATACAATAGCGTGTTGACCCTGGGAAAGATGATGGGAGAATGACTTTCTCTCTAACTGTAGCTTTGTTTTTTTCTACTAAGTCGTTTATCAAACGTGTGACTTCTGTATAATTATCAGCAAGAATCTTCTTTTGATTTGCTTTAATCCACTGAATACGATCTCTTTCGACCCTAATAAAAGTGTCGACAACATACTGTTGAAAAAGTCTGCCACCAAAATGCAATGCATTAAATTGTATTTGTCGCAAGTCATGACCTGTAGAATTCATTCTTGTGGACAAATAATTTATTACTTCAGGTCGAAAAGCAAGTCTGTTCTGAGCCAACTCAAGGCGCGTTGCATGATGCCGCGAAGAATAAGGTGTAGTTAATGGTATATCAAGAGAAAAACCATCCGTACCCTGTGGGTAAAACAGTGGATAAGTGAATGGCTCAATACGTTTATCAATATTTTTCAGAATAACAATTTCATTGTTTCGCCGATGTACAATCATTTCATTTTCTGGGAAACTCTGATCGGCATTAAGTGTGAAGACAGCGCAAACTTCATTAATGGATGGTGTATTAAATCTTCTGTAATCACTTTCCTGAGGAATTCTGAACAAAAGTTGAGCTTCAGGTGCAGATAATCCTTGTGCAGTAGCTTGCTGTTCAACTTCATACTGAACTTCTCGCATCATCATATAACCCTGTGCATAACCATTCTGTGCCCTTATTACGTGCTCTAATAATTCCATGAGTTCACGACTTATTCCATAATTCAGAGGATGATGTAATCATTCGTCAACAGCATTATCAGGATCCAAAAAATACATCTGACTGTATTGAGGTTTTTCAAATTCTCCATGTATGTCTTGAGTCGGTTGAGCAGCCAAGTTCATTTTGTGGTATACTTGTCCACATGCAATAAAACTGTATATGCCATGACTGTTGATGGTTCTGTCTTCTGACACATTGAAAGAAGAAAAAGCAAAACAGGAATTCAAGTTTCTGATTCTTTTATGAAATTCTTCAGCAAGTGGATGGCAGTGCAAAAACAGTCTTGCTAACTCGTTCGCAAAATATGGTGCTGGCAGTAATAATCGTCCATGAAGACAACAATCACCAAAATAGTCTCTATGAAGACGATTGCAAACACGTTCCTCTGGAAAATGTGATGCTTTACAATGAACGCATTTCACATTGAATTCTCATAAAGTACTATAGTTCACATCTCTACAAACTGCTATTTTGTATGTTGGGCATCGATGTCGCAATGCCACTTCATATCTTGCTTGTCGACGTCTTTTCTCTTCTAGGCGTTGTCGTCTCTCTAGTGTACTCTCTGATGCCCTACGCTGAGAAGCTCGCTGTCTTAGATCTTCAAGTCGCTGGATTCTGTCTTCCGTGCTCTCCCTTGCTCGATGCTGAAAAGCTTGCCTAGATATACTCTCAGAACGTTCCTTTCTGTACATCTGTCCTATTTCCCTTATATTTTGGCGACATTTTAATTTTGATGCACGGATAGGCCTAGCTTGATATAAGGAAGTACGATTAATTAGTTGGTCTGTATTTGAAGTACTTTGTTCTTCTGGATTAACTGGTATCACATCATTTGATCGTTTCATCTTAAGAATATTTATTTAAACTTTTTGATTTCTAAAAATTCGTATTTAAATTTTAAATGAAAGTTGTTTTTGAATTTCTTGCATATAACTTGATGCCACATATCAGTGTTTCAGAGTTTTTAAAATGAACGTGTTTAAATATCATCCTTTGAAATAAAATGTTTATGTTGTAGTTTGATTTTAAATACTTACTAAAAACTCCCTGTTTAAAAGAATCAGAAGGTTTTTTAATTTATACTAACTCACTCACAAAACAAAAAGATTTTTTTTATCAAAAAGAACAACACTTTCGTTTTCATATTTTTTAACCTCAGACTCCTCTCAGTTCAGTTCGTATTTATTCTCAGTAAAGTTGAAAATGTTTTTTCAGTTCAGTTCGTATTTATTCTCAGTCAAGTTGAAAATGTTTTTTTAGTTCAGTTTTTTTAATTATTATTATTTCGTCGAAAAAAAAAATTGGCAACAATTAAATTATGGATAAAACATAGAATAATAATAAAGGAAGAAGGAGCGTACGCGTTTATTATTATTCTATGGGATAAAATTTTAAAATTTAAATGGCTTATTTATCAGAAATTAGAAGGTTCTTATTTTCACATTTTAATTAATTAAGAAAAAACTAATCATCCGATTGATAAGCTGTTTAATGCATCGGATTTACAAAAATTTTCACTTTCATTTGGTATCTTATTTGTAACGATGCGACTGATATTTCTAATTTATTTTCTAATATTTCTGATTTATTTTCCTCATTTTAAATAAATGTACGTTTTAATTTATTATTATTATTATTATTTTGTCGAAAAAAAAATTGGCAACAATTAAATCATGGATAAAATGCTAAAATTTAAATGTCTTATTTATAAGAAACTAGTATCGCCCAGTGGTCGAAACTCGACCATTTTTTTTGCAAAGCGAGGCAAAGCAAAGTTATTGCCTTGTCCTAAACGGAATGCAATTGCAACACAGCTGCGGCAATTGTTTGCTGATATTCACTTAACTGAATCAGCAGAGTTTTACTTAATATAACTATTTCTCTATGTAGATGTTAGTCTTTCCTGAAATGAGAGAAAATCGCAACGTGAAAATGCCCCTTGTTGTGTGATACAGCCCAGAAGCTAATAGGTACCATGTCAAACCAAGGCCCAACCAAGTATCAAATTCTGTTAAATTAATTCGATTGGTTCATAAAGTACAGTGTTTGAACAAAAAAAAAAAAAAAAAAAAAAAAAAAAAAGATATTTTTCAATAATGGTTGAATTGAGTTCGGGAAATTTCAAAACGTGTAACTTTATCGAAAACCGAAAATCTAAAACTTTTCTGAATCTTATATGCAGAGGAAAGAAAAATAAATCCACTTTTTAAAAAATAAAAATAAGTAGTCAATTTCACTTAATTAAAATGCAAGGAAATCTCAAAACGTGTAAATTCATCGAAAACCAGAAATCAAAAGTTTTTATGTATCTTCTACTTGCTTCTTCTACCCACAAAAGCTAGTAATAAAGACACTTTTTTAAAAAATAAGTAGCCAATTTCAGTTAATTGAAACGTAAAGAAAGCTCAAAACATATAAATTCAGCAAAAAACGGAAATCGGAATTTTTTCCGTATCGTCTACTTATACATGCAGCAGTTAGTAACAAATCCATTTTCCTTTTAATTAGTATATTAGTTGAATATTTATTGTTTAAATATCACCCTTGTGCCTTTGAAATGAAATGTTTATGTTTACATTCGAAACTGGAAGTTTGCCATTTTTTTTTTCTGGAGTTTTGTAATTTTAAATTAAATTTAAACAACTCAATCAAACTCAATAACTCAATCAAACACAAGTAGACAGTAACTTATACATAACTATACCCAAATATCGGAATTAAAATCGGCAGATAATTTCCGTTATTTTTTAATAATTTTTTACAAAAAGTCCAATGGACAATTAACGTAGAAAATCTTTTTGATGGCTCCATGGACAGACAGTGACGTCATCACTTCGCTTGCGTATAGTGATGCTACATTATACAAATTACTGTGTCTATGGTTTTATTTGAGCTTTATGAAATTGCCAGATTTAACAACTTTCTACTTTTAGGTATTTTTTAATGTAAAGGAATACGTGTATAAAAGGGAAAAATGGGGGAAAATGCATAAAAAATAAATGTATTTTTAAATACCTTCTTGACATCGTAAGAAAATAATATTTGTATTCGCACCTTCCGGTTAACCATACCTTTCGAATGATACCATTTTCAACCCTCTACTCCCATAATTAATATCTTAAAAAGGGACAACAAATTTTATGCTTGCCTATTAATATATAGATTAGAAGGTTACTATTTTCACATTTTAATTAATTAAGAAAAAACTAATCATCCGATTGATAAGCTGTTTAATGCATCGGATTTACAAAAATTTTCCCTTTCATTTGGTATCTTATTTGTAACGATGCGACTGATATTTCTAATTTATTTTCTAATATTTCTGATTTATTTTCCTCATTTTAAATAAATGTACGTTTTTTTTTTTTTTTTTTTTTTTTTTTTTTATTATTATTATTATTATTATTATTATTATTATTATAATTTTGTCGAAAAAAAAAATTGGCAACAATTAAATCATGAATAAAATGCTAAAATTTCAATGTCTTATCGGAAATTAGAAGGTTACTATTTGCACATTTTAATTAATTAAGAAAAAACTAATCATCCGATTGATAAGCTGTTTAATGCATCGGATTTACAAAAATTTTCACTTTCATTTGGTATCTTATTTGTAACGATGCGACTGATATTTCTAATTTATTTTCTAATATTTCTGATTTATTTTCCTCATTTTAAATAAATGTACGTTTTTTTTTTTTTTTTTTTTTTAAATATTATTAATTTGTCGAAAAAAAATTGGCATTAATTAAATTATGGATAAAATGTTAAAATTTAAATGGCTTTTTTATCAGAAATTAGAACGTTATTATTTTTACATTTTAATTAATTAAGAAAAAACTAATGAAAAATTCGAAAATCTGACTTGGATGTGCACAATGACCCTTCGGAGGGCACCTTTGTGTTAAATCTCGTGACTGTCCGAGCTACAGTTTTCGAGATCAGTGAAATATACACATATTGCTCACTTAATAGTATAAGAGCTCACTTAATAGTATAAGATACACTTTTTTTTTTTTTTTTTTAAATTTTCTGAGCTATCCCTGTTTTATTTATTGTAGAATTTATTGCAAAAATTTTTAAATGTGAAAATCGTTCTACTAATTATGGAACATTTTCTCCTTTTACAAACAAATATATGTATTACATATATACGTGTTGCAAATATATGTGTTAATGTGATACAGAGCAGTAAATAATAAGAAATAGGGGTATGCTGAGACGCATAAATGTTACACAATTATTAAAATTAGTATTATTTATTTTTGTAAAAAAGAGCAGTGGATTAATTGTGGGATAATTTCAAAGTAAATTATAGCTTAAAATTTTTAAAAAAGCTGACTCAAATAACCAGTAATTTAAATAAGCGTCACTACTTATATATAGTCCCCACTCCCAAAATTCAAACCCTCGCTTTCCAAAGAATGTTCTGGTTTTTCTAATGTGTATGTATGTTGATTTTAGAGGCATTCACAGCAGTTAGATTTTGGGGAGCTTACTCAGCATGTTGGTCCACCAGGCAAACGTGTCCCATTCGAAATGGGCCAACTATCCCCATATCGCGATTGTTATTATACACGAGTGTAAAGAATTATTTTAAAAGTATTTGAAAAAACAAAGCATCCTACAATAACCCTACATTATTTCTGGAGACCATTTATCAAAATCTAAAATGTAATTTACAACCAAATAAGAAACGATTATTTGAAAGCGAAAAAATTTACTCACAATACCAGAATTTTGAAATTTCTCTCTGGTTCTTTAATAAATGTTCCTTTTTCAATTCCACTGATGTTGGAGATAAAAGAATGGACAACACATACTTGGTCTGAGTTAGAACATAAACTGTGACTGATATATATATATATATATATATATATATATTGCGACTGGGTCTACGTGCCTCTATTGCCAATTAGCCCCAGTCTACCCTACATGTTGTAACAACATACAGTTAGTCAGTGGCCTAAAAATTTAATCATATTTTATCGTAAGCTATATGAATGCACAATTTATTCTAATTCTAAAAAATCATTTTTGATGTGTCAATTTTTATGTTATAGAATACATGTATTTTCCTTAGATATGAAGGTATTAACTTGTTAATTTAAACATATTTTCGATTTCTTACTTCACAACAAAAATTTACTTATAGAAACACTATAAAGGCATTCAAAAAATAAATAAATAAATAATAATAATAATAATAATAATGAATATAATCCCAGTTAGAATTATTTCTTTTAACATTAATTTATCATTAAAATAATTCTGAGATTTCATAGCTGTTTAAATATATGTATAAATAAATAAAAACTGTTTTCATAACAAAATTCATTTAGTTGCACAATGCATAAATGAAAACATTGCACCTTTTTTTCTGTCGAAATTGCCTCCTTTGGTGAAACATAATTTTTTTCATCAATTATTAGCTGAATTTTCACCATACTTACTTAGTATAACAAAGATTTCTAGAAGGAAAAATATGATTACAAAGACATACTCACAAAAAGTTATTATGTATATACAGAAAAAACCCAATTATGCGAAAAACACGGGATAAAAACATTTTCTGTTTACCAATATTCCACAGAATTTTCGGACAACCGAGAAACTGTCATTTCGAAAAAAAAAAAATATGCAATGGAGAAACATGTGATTTAAAATCAGATTTTGAAATCTAGAAGAAAACTGTAGCCGAATATTAAGTCTCCTTTTTCTGGAAGATTTTACTATGATAGATATATATATATATATAAAAAAAAAAAAAAAAAAAAAAAATCTATTTTAAATCATGAAGTGTTTTGAAAATGTTCAAATTGGTTCTCAAAAAATCTCTTGATGTTCAGTAAAGACTGATTTCTGCGAAACACTGTCTTAACACTGTCACAACACCATGATAAATTGGTACCTGTAGCAGAGAATAAATTTGTTGAGGAAATGAATCCAGAGTTTTCTGTCACTGTTTTGTATCGTAAGTAATGCTACAAAAAGTTTAGATCACGCCCATTCATGTATTTCAATATAAAATGATGCCCTCCATTTTGGAGTGTTTTTGTTTAAAAGGTGGCGTTAGGAGGTTGATTTCAAATGATTGATAAACAGGGAACAAAATAATAATAATAATAACAGCGTTTTTCCTGAAGTAACTACAACACGTTGTAAGCAGATTTTGTTTACATATATAGGGGAGACCCGTGTACCCGTGGGCCGCTTTTTTTCAATTCCCAAAAACAGAGCCCTTGAACTGTTTAAAATTATCAAACTGATATGTGGATATCTTTAGGACTAATTACTTGCAATTGCGATTAATATAAATACCGAAAATAATAAATTCCGACAAGTAGAAGGTTTTTAAAAATATTTCACTCATGGCCCTAGGTACAACACCCTCATTCTACCTGGGGCCAGACCTCATTGTACCTAGGGCCATTCTCTCAAATTTATATTTAACTTTCTAATGAATAGAAAATAAGCATATAAATATATATTTTATTAAAAAAAATGTCAAGTAATATATTTATCCTATAATAATTATCATGTTGTTGCCTTAATTTGAAACACAAATTTTTTCATTCCTTTTTCTCTTTGGGATATTCTAGCAGATCGTTTTTTTTTTTTCCTTCAAATTCTTTTTTTTTTTTTTTTTTTTGGAGTGTCTCTTGGATTTCTAGATCTCTCTAGTTTTCAGTCACATCTTTTCTTTGATATGGAATGTTTTCCTTTAGGTAAAGGTTTTGCTTAGGTTCGTACCTGTTAAAGCATGACACACGAAAAGGTGTTAGACGTTGGAGGTTTCGAAATTTCAACAGGACACTAAACAGAGACATCCAGTTCTACCATTGTTGGTTCACTTTCTTCCTGGAAAATCTCTTTTTTTTTTATGGAGGTATTTTGTATTTCAGTCACATTTGAACTTAAATATTCATACTCAGTGAATGTGTTTTGATTCATTGGCCATATGCCGGATACACGAAAGCCTGATAGAATGTTTATAGAATATGCCGGATAGAATTTGCCAACATTTTCAGCAACGTCATATATAGTGATTGGTTTACCAGAGTTTTCCAGTCCAATTACTACAGGCTATACTGTGTTTCTTAACACTTTTGCGACTGCTGACGTAGATTCACGTCATTTGAAAAGATGAAACTCCACTAATGGACATTTAATTTGCAGTTTGTATATTATCTGTTTCTAAAAAAATATTCACAATATTCATATTTGTACAATCAGTATACTATGGACGAAAACACTTTGATTAGAGAGAGTATGATTATAATGCATATCCATTTGTAATATAAATATGAATACGGAAAATTTTGTTTTGAAAAATTTTAACTTATGATATAAACGCCCACAAGCGGGCCTTACTGCCAAGAAGACAAAAACATGTGGTTGCGAAAGTGTTAAAGGGTCCAAACACACTGTCCCTAGGTAGAAGACAGCTATGTGGCCCTAGGTACAAGTTTTGGTAACATCATTCAAAATGCCTTCCACTAAAAAAACCGCATGCAGAGAGGAGTAATTAAATATCTCATTTATTACTCAATATAACAATCAACATTATACACTAAAAATGAAAGAAAGATATTTGCCTTGACTTTGTAAAATAGCAAAAGAGATAAGCTGGAAAATTTTACTTCAAACCTTGTAAGTTCGTTTTCTACATCTAAGTTGACAAAACTTTCTCCTCAAATGTTCCAAAGTAGTTGTAAAAGTAGCAATTGGTTTTGTAACTCGCCCAGTTGAGTATTAAAACTTAAAATTAAAAAATATTCAAATAAAGTGGGGTGGCAGTAGGTACACGGGTCCCCCTATATATATATATATATATATATATATATATATATATATATATAGCTGTCTTTATGTTTGCACGATATACTTCGGTTTACTTTGCATTACATATTAAAATTATTTCTAACATATTACATATACTTCAATTATACGCCTTTCAGAATTACATATTTTATAGAATTGGCAGAACAGTTATACATTTAAGTGGTAATTTTAATATGAGAATTTACAAGAAAAATGCTTTTCGGTTTTTTTTTTTTTTTTTTTTTTTTTTTTTAGAAACAGGACAAACTGCGGTCTATAGACCTCAATACCCGATTCGGCATTAATAACCGATTTTCGGATAATCGGGATTCTATTGCATGTATTCAATCTTTTAAAATTTATTTCTACCTTTTAAAAGTTATCAAAATTATTATTATTATTTTTATTATTATAGTTAACGAATAGGCAGGAAATGTTCCATAAATATGTCGTTTTATTGTTATCTCTTTAAAATCAATATATGTAAAAAAAAAAAAAAAAAAAAAAAAAAAAAAAAAAACTGTCGATGTAATATGTAAATAAGAAGATATTTATAAAAAAATTAAGCGACAAGAAAACATCTTTAAAATATGTTTGGAGATTCTTTAATTAAGCACGGAGCATTTGTTAAACTAAAATGAGTTTTGAAAGGTAATTATTTCAATATTACTCTAGAGAACATGTAATGTATGACTCGTTTTTCAAACTCTATTATTAATTCGTTGCAACAGGTGTTTCATACACAAGTCTTTTAAAATATTCGCATAAGAAAAAGTCCAAGGGAAACAGGTCTGGTGATCGTGTTGATCATGCGATTGGTCCACCACGAGCACGACCAATCCAGCCGCCAGGAAAAGTAGCCTGCATATGTGCTCTGACGTCTGTGCTGAAATGTACAGGAGCTCTGTCGTGTTGAAATTGAATGTGTTGATGAATAGGCATCGGAACATCATTCAGAATTTCTGGCCGAACCTCTTGCAAGAATGCTAGATAAATGGGACCGTTAAGTCTTTCTGAGAGAATATACGGACCAAGTAAACAATGTCAGCCCGCATGTGAACGGAAATATTTCGTTGTGTTCCGTGCGGACGTGTAGCATGCGGGTTTCCATTCGCCCACGTATGTAGGATGTGAAAGTTCATCACACCATCTAATGCAAACGCAGCCTCGTCCGTAAAGAGAACACTAGTTGCAAAGTTTCTGTCCGCAGCACTTTCTTGCAAAAATCACCACGCAAAATCCATACGATTGTTGTAGTCTCCTGGTTCGAGTGCCTGGACGTGTTTTAAATGATAAGGATGTAGTCCTTCGTCGTGTAAAATGCGCCAGACGGTAGGTTGGGGGATATGGGTCTTTCGGGATACAACTCGTGTACTCGTTGAAGGATTACGCTGCAGATTTTGGACAACTCTTTCTTAAGCATCCACTGTTCGAGTTATTCGTTGGCGACCAGCATTCGACTTGTGCACGTCGCCATTACGCGGTTCGTGTAACTAGCCATGTTACGCCCAACGGATCCACGTCTCGAATTAAGACAATCTCCGTTTGCTCAGCTCGTGTTTGTATCGCAACGCCCTCTCGTGGCTCTAGCGCCCTTTACAGGCGTTTGCGACCCCCTGTTCCTATGGGATTTTTGATCCTTGTTGTATGACTGATCTGCCATGTCATTTTGTCAACGTTTTTTTGAAACACCCTGCATATGTATATTATGGGACAGGTGGTGGTTATAGATGTTACTAGAATGCCAGACGGATTATTCATATCAAGAGGAATTGGTACTAGAAGGTTACAAGTAGCGAAGGCTTCGTAACTTTGTAGCTAAGAACTCGACAAACACGGGAAAGTATGAATCTTGAAATTAAAGGAAGTTTTTTCACCTTGAATTGGTAGACTTGGTTTGGTTGTGTAAGGTTGTAGTAGGTATGCATTCGAAAAAAATACCAGTAGCAGGTTTCTTGTCGTTCAAAAGCATACTGAAAAGATAAGTAAATTAGTTAATGATTGGATTCACAAATTAAATGCCAGATTTTCTGTAAGATTGTGCAGCAAGCTACTAACATCTGTAACCGCCACTTGCCCCATGATATATATATATATATATATATATATATATATATATAGTAATATATAAATGCAGAAATATATAAACGAATGAATGAAATTAAATGTAGAAATATATGTACACAAATGAATGTAATTATACCCCAAAAAACACTGAGATCTTCATCAGGGAGGCCCCTCAGTGTAGGGGTGAATGAGAAGTTTCTGAAAGGACAGTAGCTATAAGCTAATAACTATCCTTAGCCCCCAACTTCTCACCAAACAGAAAACCACCAATAACTGAAGAGAAATCAAACATACATATAATGTATAAAACTACTAAAATATTTTATAAAACCATCAAATTGTAAAAGTTATAAAATGACTTTGAAATGACCTATGACTTTGATGTATAAAACTACTAAAATATTTTAAAAAACCATCAAATTGTAAAAGTTATAAAATAACTTTGAAATGACCTATGACTTTGAAAATTTGTTTGGCAGTATTCCACATAACTTGATAATTGAAGTTTTTGAAAGCATTTATGATGAATTTGGCAGCTACTTAAATCGTGATAAAATTTATTGGACTAATCTTATAAGGTTTTGTATTTTTGAAAACGTTTTGTTTAACGGGAAAGATTACTTTTTACAGCGGAGGGGGATCCCAATGGGAACGAGTTTTTCGAGTGCTTTCGCCAATTTATTTTTATATTTTTTCGAAAGAAACTTTATAAATATTACTTTCTATAGATATATAGATGATTTAATTGTTTTTAACTGTAATTGTTTCGAAAATATCTCTAAAAAAATATATCCTAAGGAATTGGTTTTGAACCGTACAGATACCGATAAAATTTCTTTCCTTGATTTAAATATAAAGAGAAATGAAGATAAATGGCTAATTGGATTATATGATAAAAGAAAGGATTTTAATTTTAAAGTTAATAGTCTTACTAATTGGTTTTCAAATATGAGTAGAAAAGTTTTAAAAAACATTATGTTCGCACAACTTAAAAGAATTCATTCTATTTGCAATAATGAAGATGATTTAAAATATGCTCTTGAAGATCTAAAAAGTACCTTGCAAATTAACTGTTACCCGTCACAATTTTTAACTGTGACTTTTCAGAGTTTTCCTGTCTCGGTTGGTTCTACTTCCTCATTTAAGGGCGATATTGAAGTACCAACGAGTAGCCCCGTTGGCCGAAGATAGTTTGTGTTCCAGTTGAAAGGTTGTAATTTTTATTTCTTTTAATACTTTCTTGTTTACCTTCGGTAATTCTCTTTTGTATTGTATATATTTTTAAATGAATTGATGTAATTTTGTAACTTTTACAATTTGATGGTTTTATAAAATATTTTAGTAGTTTTATACATTATATGTATGTTTGATTTCTCTTCAGTTATTGGTGGTTTTCTGTTTGGTGAGAAGTTGGGGGCTAAGGATAGTTATTAGCTTATAGCTACTGTCCTTTCAGAAACTTCTCATTCACCCCTACACTGAGGGGCCTCCCTGATGAAGATCTCAGTGTTTTTTGGGGTATAATTACATTCATTTGTGTACATATATTTCTACATTTAATTTCATTCATTCGTTTATATATTTCTGCATTTATATATTACTATATCAAAGTTTTGCGTTTCCTTTCGCTGCAATCTTGCGCATTGGTTTGTAATTCTCCTGTTGGTTTTTCTAATCAGTAAAACTCAAATTTTTATATATTTTCCTGTCAATTGTTTTATATATATATATATATGTGTATGTGTGTATGTGTGTGTTGTTGTCTACTGTCATTTTTCAATTGTATGACCTGAAAATTCATGAAAATTCATGGCGAATGAAAATTCATCGCGAAAAGATTTGTATATTTTGTAAATTAGATTTTAATAAATATAAACGTGTTTTAAAGTGTTTACTAACTTTTAATGCTCTTTTAATTATTAATTATACATTTTGTTTTCTTTTATAAGATCTCAATTTACGTAGTTATGTTTTTACAATAATAATGATAATAAATCTAAGTGTTGTAGTGCCTCTTTAATTTGTTAAGGAGTTTGTTAGTGATTTATTAACATTCTGAACTTTATCTCGATAAGAAAATATTCTCAATAAGCCTGATGTAAAATGCTATTTTTTATTAACAAGTCAGAACCCAATTTAATGTTTTCTTTTCTAGATCACTGTAATTGTGTTTCTCTTTGTAGATGCAAATTATATACATGTATCTGTTTTTATGACGTGAGTTTTCAGCTTTACATCGCTGGTTGGCTAGAAAATGTTTTTTGCTGGTAAGGTTTCTGCACGAATCACAAACTTCTGATAATAATAGTAATAATAATAAAAAAAAATTCAACTGTGATGTAAGAATGCATTAATAAATAAATTGTGAGGTATATGATAATGAAGCTAATGTTAACACTTTTGATGATAGAAATGTTTTGATTATATATGCAAGAATAAAATGGAATATTTTCCAGGAATTAAGTGAATAATGTCATTTTTATTTAAACGTTGATAAAATTAAAATCTATTTGATAAAATTAAAATCTATCTGTGATTGAATTCTTACAAAAAACAATTTTATAATGTAATTAAAAAAAGTTAAAAATGATACATTAAACTTGAGCTTAATTTTTAACATTGTTTATATAGCGCCAAAGTAAATATGCAAATTTAACTGAAAATAGTAATGAAAATTTAATGGAAGTTAAATTGTTCTAGTTACAGAATGAATTAACTTTAAATAGCATTATCCTCCAATCATGAATGGTATCTAAACGGAAATAAATTATTTTTTGTCAAGTACTACAGAATAATGCATGTAGTCAACTAAATGAATTAATTTCGCTTTAACACGAATCTCTCGAGATTTCAGATGCATTTAGTTAAATAAAACAAGGGTATTTGATACAGCCGAATAGAATTAAAAAAAAAAAAAAACTTTATATATTGATGTAAAGAGTTGACATTATTATTACGTTGTTTCTACATGAAATGCAAAATGCGTTTAACTAATTTATTTTTTTAATTTGTGTCATTAATTAGATATTGGAAACTGGAATCTGATATCCGTGTACAAAATGTCCATATAAATAAATATCATGCCTTCTATAGCTGATAAAAGCACATATAAAATGGTTGTGTATAAATAAACTTACTGTACAAAGGATAAACCTAAGATCTTTAATGATGGACTGGGATGCTTCTTTATTTTACATGTTGAAGATTCCTAAATTGCACTTTAGAGACTTAACTGCAAAGTCATATTCTCTAGTATGATTATGTCGAACGGGCAGAACTTTTCTCTATGTATTTAAAAAAAAAAAGTTAATGTCGCTGACGTCAATTTTTTTTTTTTTTTTTTTTTTTGTCTGCGACCGCATTTCCTCTCTAAGGGCAGGGTCCTTGGTGTCATGAGATGTACCAATGTATTTCGAATATTCCAAGGAAGGCATTTCAGCTGCTTAAAAATTTCTATAATTTTAATTAAAGAAGTTATAAACTAAAAACGACGGGTTTATGAAGGTACTCTATTTGTCACCTTGAAAAATGTTTCTCCCAATGATGCTATTCTTCTGTCATGAAGTAATTTTACTCGGGAAAATTAAAATATGATTCATGGTTGTAGGAAGGTAATTAGGTTCGGTTTAACGTCGCATCTGTACTGCGCTATGGGTAATTGATGAGGGTCTGAAACGAACCCCTAAGTATGTTCCGGAGACATGCAATTACATTTTTGATCCTCTACGGAGGGGATGGCTCTCCCGCTTCGGTGATATCTAGAGGTATAATTTTGATGAGAACATGGAGGACTTTGCCGCAACAACGAATTGTATGTGCACCGGCCACCATCAGTTTAAACGACGGTCTTAGCTGGCTTAAGTATCGAAACGACAATCTTTCAATTATTAGCTAGGCGCTTTACCGACTGGGGTTCCACGGACTGGATCCATGGTTACAAAAAAGAAATAAAAAGGGTCATATGCTAAAGCTGTAATACATAATGGTCTAGATATTACACATTTTTTTCTATTTAAGAATAAATAAATAAATAAATAAAGCTTTTCAGCATAATTTACATATAAATAAATAAAAATTAATAATGTGGTACTAAATATTATGTATTTCAATTTGACATTGAATATGCGGATTTTTATATTTTTCTGCTTTTGTTTTGTGTTATGCACTAAATATATTCCTATTCAGTGAAAATCAAAGCAGCAAATAGGCAGGTGGAGCTCTGCATTGGTTAATAAGTAAACCGAGTCGTAGGGAGGCGAACCCTCCTTCGGGGGTTAGTGAGCAGAGCGAGCAGGGACCAGAGCCCCTAGTTATAGAAAAAAAAAGAAGAAAATATATAAAAGGAAAAGTGTCATCTGCAATGTATAACTAATTTCATCATTGACTAGTTAATGTTTGAGATATTATAGTGTTTTATGCAATTTATTCAATTTATGCTTTTTTTTTAATGAAAAATAAAACCTGGTGATATGTATATATATATATATATATATATATATATACATATATATTATTCTGATCGCATACAATGAATTGTCGGTAAACATAATTTTCCTGTAACCTGCTTACCATATCTAACTGTAGCTATGTTATTAACAGCGAAGTGTTAAATAAGACAAAAAATAAAGAAAAAAAGTAAGTTTTTTTAAGCAGCTAGTATATTTTGATACCACTTCACAATATTTTTCAATTATTTCCAAAAATCAATAGAACATATTAATAGAGCCATTAATAGAGCATATTATAATATTTAGTATTAAAAACATTTATTCTTAATCATTAGTCTAGCAGTTAAACACTTGGCAGGAAACTGATTCATCATCCGATGGCACCATCATGTTATCATTACGTAAACCAGTTTTGTTTAAAAATTCCTAAAAGAAGTCGAAACTGTAGAATTGAGTAGAAAAAGTCTCTAGGCGCAAAAAAAAAAAAAAAAAAATCCCTTATCATTGAATCGGATACTAAATTTAGTACGACGTCTTGAGAACATGGAAAATTCCACAGTGTCACATTGTTGTGATACATTTCATTATCCGTTTGTGCTAAATTTATTTTCATAAAATTTGTCAGTATGACGTGAGAGCATTCTCATTTAATTATTTTTGGAATGTTTGTTTAATGAGGAGGAAAATATCCAGTGTCATTCATATTACATTATTGCAAATCGAAAGTCTTTGCAACCATTACTTCTTTTATTATGATTTTTTGACGCTTGTCTGATTTATGACACACCCGGTACATATTCTTTTATATAGGAATACGAAAACCAAGGTTTTCTAAAAAATAAAATTTTATGAAAAGAGAGAAATCTTGTATTTTACTAAGTATATCCTGTTCGTGTATCTTTTTGTTTTAAAAAAGTTCGAACTTATTAAAAATCTTAAAAATTATCCTTATCACACGATTTTTCTTAAATAACGAAAACTGGCTTTTGAAAATATACTTGGGTATGATTTTTTAGGTAATGTTTATTGCTTTAAGTACTACAATCATGTAGAAAATGCAAAACGATTACGCTGAGATAAACGCAAAAGGCGAATATGCAAACCGGCTAGACTCTGGTGAGAAAATGTCGGCTCTCATTTCTTTTCCTGCTGTCTGTGAGCGCAAAAACCTGATAAACGTTTTGAACTTACAGTATGTAGTACCGATCAAAATATATGTTCTATTGTGTTTAGTTTTATGTACGGACCGTATATAATGAGCAAACTACTGATTCCTCTTTGATATAAGGATGTTTTCGAACGCAGATAAAATATTCATGTTGATCAGCACTCTGAAGTGGGGTCGGTCGGCATCAAAAGTCGATGCAGTGTATTACAGAATAGCTTTGTCCCGAACTATGTTCAAGAAAACTGTTCCCATTTGGAAATTGCTTTGCACGGTCTTCTAGGACTTTAGAAGTATGATTTGAAATGATTTGGCATACGACGCATCAACATCAAGCTAAATTAAAGTAATCATTGACTAATTAAGATTATTGCCAATAGCAACGCTGCCGCCAGAGCAAAATTGAGTCTGCCAAAACATTAGCTAGCGATATGTGAAAGAATGGCTACTGTAGTTAAGATCTCGTTTTCATGTTTTTACGGACATTTAATCTTCTATTATAGAATTCCTTTAAATCTAGGACAGTTTCTTGGTTGGCTTCTTGTCGAAGGGTATTTTGATAAACGCTGAACAATGCTACGCAAATTACGAAAAAACATTTAGGACAAATGATGTTATATGCTTAGTTCTGGTATTGTGTTCATCCACAACATTGCTCGCCCGCAAAAAATGACTTTCACAAATATTCTGCTGAAAAAGTTGTCCTGGGATCAGTTTATGGTCTCGATACTTCTTCGAGTTTCTTTCTCCTGTTAGTCCAGTTCAATACATTAATGTCCTGTTCACAGACGAAATCCAGCAGACAATCGTAACACACTAACGCATTTCACAGAGCGCAGACGTCTATGACACTGGATAACAAAACTTTATTCTACACTCATGTCTGTGAAAATTGGAACACCATGAAAGATTTGTCAGAAATTAGTGAAATTTGTTCTACATATTACTGATAGAGGTGCAAAAGAACGATCAAATATACAGCAAAAAAAAAGAACGTCTGAAATCAGTAATTTGTGTGTACCGCCACGCTGAGCGATGACAGCATATACACGTCGTGGCATTCAATCATACAGGTTCTGAAATTAATCATAGGGAATGACATTCCAGATGGCTTCGACTTGATGCCAATGTTCAATCTTACTGTGGGCCCCACCAGTTGTACGAGTGAGTCGCCGACCATTGAAAACTCTAGATATGCTCGACGGGCGACATATCCGGGGAATAAAAAGGCCATGGAAGAAGCTAAACGTGTTGTGCACTGAAGATGGCTTGTGCAGTCTGAAAAACACGTGCACTGGCATTATCCTGCTGAAATTCAGCTCCCGGTATTCGTCAAAGAATGGGAAGACCTCCAGCTCCAAAACTCCCTTATGTACACTTTTGAGCTAGATGGGATCGACAGTTACACCCAGTAGCTCCCCACACTATGATCTAGGCGTTTGTGCAGTATGACGCTGGATAACACACTGTGGGAGCAGAAGTTCCGCCCTTTAACGTCTGACGCGTACTCTTCCAACATTGTACTCCAGATTGTAGTGAGTTCAGTCAGAGAAATCAATTTGTTGCCACTGAGCACGCCACGTGCTGCTGAGCTCATTGGAGTCAGAGGCGTCTGTAATTCAGCGAGAGGGATATCCTGAGTAGAGGAACCCTTGCACACAGTTCATGCTGCAGCAAACGGCGACGAACTGTGGAGCTAGACAACAAAACACGTGTAGCCGTGCTCCAACGTTGTGGTAACACATAAGAGGACGCGGTACGGTCCATCACTGCCATGCGGATGAAGTGTCTGTCGTCTCGTGACGTTGTGCTATTGCGTGCCCCACTGCCAGGTTTTCGGATTCTTTTCTGTCCATTTCTTCCAAACACGCATCACTGTTGTTATATTACATTGCGTCGGGCTGCAATTTCTCTATACGAAAATCCACCCTCTCGCATACCAACGATGCGGTCTCGTACGAACTCCGTTTGTTGTTGGGATGCGGTCTCGTACGAACTCCGTTTGTTGTTGGTATGGTACCCTCCGCTTTTGACGGCGCATATTGACTACCAATGAAACGTTTACAGCAGACAGAGGGCGATAAACAGATTTCAACGCATCTTTACAGTTCTTCATGTACCTTGAACAAGTGACTGATAAGGTGTCGGCTACCGTTCCACGCATGCGGAATCGCTTTGTAATTCTAAATATTTCCATGCCTTACCTCATTTTACATTTCTTGTAAGTTTAGTTAAATTTCCATAATCATTTTATGGTGTAGCGATTTTCACAAACATGAGTGTATTTTATGACAAGTATTTCAAATAAATTATTATTTTGTGAAGTAGCAGAAATATTGGTGCATTTTTTTGGAGTGTACAATGCTATCTAATTATGTCTTGTTTAGTATTTCGGGCCGTGGTAAACATATTGGATGATTCTCATATGTTTTACAAAATCCGTGATAAAAAATTATGTATGTTTTGAAAAGTTTCTAAAATAATTAAAATATAATTCGATATAAACATCATTGGCAGATCCTAGATTCCTCCAATAAATTTTCTTAAAATATTATTTATGTGTTTATATTAATATATTTCATAACTGTAATTTTAAGTAAAAATTATAGCTAAATAAATGAGCGAAAAATAAAAAGAACGTTTAGCAAACCTTTTTCCCTTTATAAGTATCTGTCAAAACAAACTACTGAAACAAAGGAAAAAGATCAAGGAGTACACAAACTATTATAATTAATTAATAAATAAATCATAAGATGCATGTTTTCTCAGAATGGTTTAAATATCTCATTGCAAAAATTTTTGAAAGTATTATAAAAATAATGAATACAGATACTTATACATCAAGCAAATTGTTTTAAAAAGTCGGAAAACGACAATATAATTAAAGGAAAAAAAAATGAGATAAAGACATAGAAGGTTATTATTATTTTTTCTTTAGAGAGTCATTTTTTTAATTACACAACAATTTTAAAAATAACGTGCTTTAGTGTTATTGATTTTGAGAAAAGTTTTATCTCCTAAATAAGACATTAAAAATTTAACGTTATACAATAATCTTTTAACCTTGTGGCTATGAAATTTAATTTACTTCCTACATTTGAAGTTACTGTTTCTTGCAGCTATGCAGATTACATAAGCTTTTTTATTAATTTTATTGCTTCCTAAATATTTTAGCAGTACATTTGGAAAATATCATTTTAAATGTTACAGTTTTCTTTTTCAGATTAAGTATGGATAATGATATACAAAAAGTATCTACTTGAAGGCTTTCAAATTCTCCCGAGAGCAATTATTTGTGAAAAATTAACTGATATTTTTTGGGGGCTCTCAAAAATATTTTTATTTTTATTTTAATATGCAAAGCTTTATTTTTATTTTAGATTTTAAATATATCATAAAGGGAATTGAATTAAACATATGAAAATGAAAACATGTTAAATAGTAATATAGTGTTTATAATGATAAATATATAATTGAATGTTTGATATAGTTTTGCTTAATTATTTCAGTTTTTCCTCATTTAACACGTATTTTTGCATTTGATAAAATTTAATTAAAATATTTGCATTTAATATTCAATTTAAATATTTAGCCTGAAAAATATGTTTAAAAGCATTTTAGTCATGTAAAAATATTTCCATATGATTTTAGAATATAATGCATTATACAGTTTTTTTATTCAAACTGATTTAATTGTAGTCTAATTTGATTTATTCTAATTGATTTAATAAAGTTTAAAAATAATAAATTTATTAACATACATGCCGATATGTCCTGATTTGAGAATCAAAATATTTAGTACGATATAAAAGAGTAATAATAATTAAAAAAATTTAATGAATAATAAAGAGAGCATGAAATAGCATAAACTGTGTCATTATATTTTATGCAAATTTATACTTTTTGAACAACCATTATTTCATTACCCTTGTAACAACAGATACAAAGAGAATGTAGCGAAATCATACATGCATTTTCTGAATTTCTTTTAATATCATAGTGATGAGTTTCAATGATAGTTATTTATCTTACTCTTTATCTATGTATGCAGATATATCTATAAATCATTGTATATATGTTCTGCATAATGGGCGCGTCTTCTGGAGACCTTTTTCTACTGATTACTTACTAAGTGATAAGATCCGTATTAACAAAGTATTATACGGGCATAATAAAGTGGCTATACGCTATTAGACGAGACAGTTTACGTCTCTACTTCATTTCATATGGTGAAGTTAGTGTTTACATTTTAGACATGAATTATAAAACTGGAACATTTGAAACATTTTATAGCTGTTTCAGTTTAGTTGTTAAAAAAATAGAGAACGGACATAATTGGGGTGGGTACGTTGTATTTTGCTTATATCTTAATTATCTCTCTCTCTCTCTTCTATATATACATCATATATATTAATTTATTTAACATGGAAATTTTTAAAATGGCTAAAAAAAGATTAATTACAGAAATTAAAAAATAAAATAAAATGACAACAAATTTATAAACTTGCTCAAAAATAATTACAATATAAAAAGTAATTTTTATATACCATGTTTTTAAATTTTTGTTTAATCATATAAACGCTACGAAAGCAGCGCGAACCCGGAACAATTGGCTAAAAGTATTTAAAAAATTCATTGCTATCGTGTTTTAAGCTATTATAAAAAGGGAAGTTAGTTAAAAAAAACGATTGCATTCTTTGTACTCGTAACGCTGCCGAAGGCAGCATGGTCCCGAAGCAGATGGCTAAAAATATTTAAAAAATGAATTTCCACCGTGTTCTGAACTGTTCTGAAAAATTTCAAATGTCTAGCTAGTCGGGAAGTTAGTTAAATGAATTTTCAGTTGAATCATATAAACGCTGCTGAAGGCAGTAGGGACATGAAAAAGTTGACTAAAAGTATTAAAATATGTATTATAACAGTATTCTGAGCTATGCTAAAGTTTCAAATGTTTAGCTAGTCGGGAAGTTAGTGAAAAATGAATTGCAAGTTATGCACTGGTAACGCTGCCGAAGGCAGCTGGATCCCGAAACAGTTCGTTCAAAATATTTGAAAAGTGCATTTTCACCGTGTTCTAAAATATTCTGAAAGTTTCAAATGTCTAGCATGTCGGGAAGTTAGTTAAATAAGTTTTCTGTTGAGTCATAGAAAAGCTGCCGAAGGCAGTAGGGACCTGAAACAGTTAACAAAAAAAAAAAAAAAAAAAAAAAGTATTGTCACCTTGTTTGGAGCTATCCTGAAAGTTTCAAATGTCTAGTTAGTGAAAATTCGATTGCAAGCTTTGTACTGGTAACGCGACCGAAGGCAGCAGCGTTCCGAAGCAGTTGGTTAAAAATATTTATAAAATGCATTTTCACCGTGTTCTGAACTATTCTGAAAGTTTCAAATGTCTAGCTAGTCGGGAAGTTAGTTAAATACATTTTCTGTTGAATCATATAAACGCTGCCGAAGACAGTAGGGACCTGAAACAGTTGACTAAAAGTATTAAAAAAAATGTATTTCCACCGTGTTGTGGGTTATCCTGATAGTTTCAAATGCCTTGCTAGTCGGGAAGTTAGTGAAAAGTCTATTACAAGCTTCGTACTGGTAACACTGCCGAAGACAACAGGAACCCGACACAGTTAGCTAAAATAATTAAACAAATGCGTTTTCACCGTGTTCTGTACTATTCTGAAAGTTTCAAATGTCTAGCTGTTCGGGAAGTTAGTTAAATACATTCCCTGTCGAATCGTAAAAACGCTGCCGAAGTCGGTAGGGACTTGAAACAGTTGCGTAAAAGTATTAAACATATGTATTGTCACCGTGTTCTGAACTGTTCTGAATGTTTCAAATGTCTAGCTAGTCAGAAAGTTAGTTAAAATTCGATTGCAAGATTTGTACTGGACAAACAAACAAACAAGAATCGAAGTTAATAAAAACATAGTAAAATACAGAAAAAACGAAGATATTTAAGTAAAATAATAAAGTAAAAAATTTAAAATTAATACAACCAAAAGATATAAAAATAAAAGTAAGTCAAAAAATCAGACAAAAAAAAAAAAAAAAAAAAAAAACCTTTAACTAACACAAAATATTGAGGACGGCAACAAGGAGCTATAACAGCAAGTTGACGAATAACAGTAAAAAATAAAATGACAATAATTTTGTCAGAGAATTTAACTCATACTACACATGGATTCATAAGGGGCTGCAGCCTATCTTCCCCTCCTCCCCCCTCTGGATGCGGCACTGATTCAGGAGCATTTCATTTCATACTACTTCTATTTTAAGATTACTGTTTTCTTGTTTTTCCGTAGATATATATTGGAGAAAAATACGCTATAAATAAAGTGATGTGACATAAAGGCGGAACTAAAAATGCTTAAGAATAAATTAAAATTTTGGCAACTATGGCATGGTCACGCTTAGGTCAAAATGAATTATATTTTTGACGGACAGATATTCATTGCATATACTTTGTTAAACGTATGTCTGTAATGTCTTAGTCGGCAAACATTGTGTAGCATGTCCTTATCGTTGCTGTAGATAGCAACTATGATAAGAATTCTTTAAAGCAGCCTTGTCGTTAGATATGGAAGTATATACATTTTTTAAGTAACCACCTGAAACAATATAATATAAACACAAGAGATTAGATCCGTGAATCGCTATCGAATAATCTAAGCCTATTTTCGAAAACTGAGACACGGACATAGCAAAATTATATGCATACATAACAATCTGCGTAACTAGGATAGATTTTACACTCATGAAAAAAAAAAAAAACTAATTAGCATTATTCAAATATATATTAAGTTACTGTAATTAACTAAAGGTGTGCGCACTGCATATGATCTTCAACAACAAACATACCTGAGAATCTCCAAATTTATATCACTAGTAAAATCATTTTTACTTAATCCGTTAGAGCCCAGTGTCCTCATTTGAGGACAGCTAATAAAATGGCACGTATATTTTTTGTGGTTTCTTGGAATGATTTCTACTTTTTAATGACAGTTTATAGCACCACTCTAAATGATCCCTGAAAGTTTTATGGGCCTACTATTAATTATTATTTCATAATTTGGATAGTCATTTTATGATTTTTCATTCGTCGCACTATATTTCCTTTTTTGCGCAGGTATACTAAATTAAATCAAGTTGAATAATAATATATATAATATTTTACTTTAGAGATCTTTGTCAACATATAATAGGAATCTAATCTGTTATCTCAAAGTTTTTTCCTCTCGAAGTTTTCTCGCAAGAACACTAAACGTCAATAAATGAGGGTAGGCTTTAAATTTAAAACTATCAAAAGAATTCTTTAAGTTATTATATTCTACTTTCAGTTGTCTATATTTATTTAGAAGTGAAATAATCGGCTAATAATATTTTGTAAAATTAATTCAGGCGTTAACGGGTTAAGCCTTATATCATAAGGACAAATTTTAATGCACAAATCGAGAAAATAAATAAAAGTAAAAATTCCATTAATACTAATAAAAAAAGTCCAATGAATATTAAAAATTTTATTTCTTTGTGGTTATTTACATATTTTAAAATTATCAACGAGGGATATTTCCAAATATACAAAATATATACATTGTAATATTTGCGTTTTCTATGTGCTGATATACATTGACTTATTATTCTGTAAACCCGAGGCACTAAAAGTTTTGAATAGTGCTTCCTTAGAGAGAAATTGAATTAAACAGCTCCATTATTAAACTGACTTCGCATTAAATTCATTTCAAATTTTTCGGAAATTTAAAAAATGTCTTATTCTTTTGTCTAACGTGAAAACTTTATGTGAAATTTCATTTAAAAAACAAATATATCTACATTCATCTTATATCTCTTGAGAATAAAATTTATTAGAGAATTTTTAATCAAATTTTAACTAATTATATTTATTAATTTTTTCATTTTGAATAAATAAAATAAAAATAGTTTTGAATCTGCAGGTTCTTTTTTCCAAATGTCTTGGGAGATTAAATTGAATCTGTAATTTATTTATTAATACTTATCTGATTTACTATAATTTAAATGAAAATCAGATTTTCATTTATTTATTAATTGTTATTGTATTATTTATATAATAAATAAATTTATTCGTTCTATGTGGGTTTTGAATTATTAACATAAATTTATATGAAATATTTATATGTGTATTCGGGTAAAACAGTTTCTTCTTCCTTTCTATCCTTTTTTATAATTTAAATTTTAAAATTTCTATATGCGAATGCTAAAATATTAAACAAATTTTGGGTTTTAAGAAACTTAAAATTTGATTTTAAAATCTTAAACAAAAAAAAAAAAATATTAATAAATATATTAAATTAAATACACTTTTTTTCTCCTGAGCTATCCCTGTTATATTTTTTGTAGAATTTATTAAAAAAAAATGTTTAAGCTTGAAAAACGTCCTACTAATTATGGAACATTTTCTCATTTTACAAACAAATATATGTATTACATATATACGTGTTGCAAATATATGTGTTAATGTGATACAGAGCAGTAAAAAATAAGAAATAGGGGCATGCTGAGACGCATGAATGTTACACAATTATTAAAATTAGTATTATTTATTTTTGTAAAAAAGAGCAGTGGATTAATTGTGGGATAATTTCAAAGTAAATTATAGCTTAATATTTTTTAAAAGCTGACTCAAATAACCAGTAATTTAAATAAGCGGTACCACTTATATATATATATAGCCCCCACTCCCAAAATTCTAACCCTCACTTTCCAAGGAATATTCTGGTTTTTTTAATGTGTATGTAGGTTTAGTTTAGAGGCATTCATAGCAGTTAGATTTTTGGGAGACTACTCAACATGTTGGTCTACCAGGCATTGTTAATTTACACGAGTGTAAAGAATTATTTAAAAAGTATTTCAAAAAACAAAACATCCTACAATAATCCTACAATCGTCCTGAAGTCCATTTATCAAAATCTAAAATGTAATGCACAACCAAATAAAAAACGATTATTTGCAAGCGAAAAAATTTACTCACAATACCAAAATTTTGAAATTTCTCACTGGTTTCACTTTCTTTCAACATTAATTTATCATTAAAATATTTCTGAGATTTCATAGCAGTATATATGTAGAAATAAATAAAAACTGTTTTCATAACAAAATTGATTTAGTTGCATAATGCATAAATGAGAGCATTGCACCTTTTTTTTTTCTGTCAAAATTGACTCTTTTGGTGAAACATAATTTTTTTCATCAGTTATTAGCTATATTTTCACCATACTTACTTAGTATAACAAAGATATCTAGAAGGAAAAGTATGATTGCAAAGACATACCCACAAAAAGTAATTATGTATATACAGTAGAAACCCGATTATGCGAAAAACGCGAGGTAAAAACATTTTCAGATTACCATAATTCCATGGAATATTTGGACAACCAAGAAACTATCATTTCGAGAAAAAATAAATACGCAATGGAGAAACATGGGATTTCAAATCAAATTTTGAAATCTAGAAGAAAACTGTAGCCGAATATTAAGTCTCCTTTTTTCTGGAAGACTTGACTTTGATAGATTAAAAAAAAAAAAACTGCTGTTTTAAATCATGATGTGTTGTTGGAATTGTTCAAATTGGTTCTGAAAAGAGCTCCTGATGTTGAGTTAAAGACTGGTTTCTAGGAATCACTGTCTAACAACACAGTGATAAATTCGTACCTGCCACAGAGAATAAATTTGTTGAGGAAATGAATCCAGAAATCTACAGCACTATTTTGTATCGTAAATCCTGCTATACGCTTATGCATCAAAAAGTTTGGGTCGCGACCATTCATGTATTTAAATATAAAATGATGCCCTCCATTTTGGAGTGTTTTTGTTTAAAAGGTGACGTTACGAGGTTGATTTCAAATGATTGATAAACAGGGAACAAAATATTAATAATAACAACTGCGTTTCTCCTGAAGTAACTACAATACGTGGTAAGCAGATTTTGTTTTCATATATACATGTATATATATGTATATATATATATAGTTATGTTTATGTTTCCATGATCTACTTTGGTATACTTTGCATTACACATTCAAATTCCTAACATATTACATATATTTCAATTATACGTATTTCGGAATTACATACTTTATAAAATTGACAGAACAGTCATACATTTAAGTGGTAATTTTTATATGAGAATTCACAGGTAAAAAATTTTCGGGTATTTTTTTTAGAAACAGGAGAACCTGCGGTCTATAGACCTTAATAGCGGATTCGGCATTAATAACGGATTTTCGGATAATCGGGATGCTATTGCATTGCATTCATTCTTTTAAAATTTATTTCTCCCTTTTAAAAGTTATCAAAATTAATTAAAAAAATATATGGTTAATGCATAGGCAGGAAATGTTTCATAAATATGTCGTTTCATTGTTATCTCTTTAAAATCAATATATGTAAAAAAGAAAAAGAAAAAAAAAACTGTCGATGTAATATGTATACAAGAAGAGATTTATAACAAATTTAAACGACAAGAAAACATCTTTAAAATATGTTTGGAGATTCTTTAATTAAGCACGAAGCATTTGTTAAACTTAAATGAGTTTTGTAAGGTAATTATTTCAATATTACTCTAGAGATCATATTATGACTCCTTTTTGAAACTCTATTATTAATTCATTAAATTAGAAACTCCCTAATATTGTTTGACATTTTAAATTCTTAATGTACATATTTTTTTGAAAATTTAATTTTGAAACGTAATTTGTATTTAGCAATTTCGTAAAACGTATTGGGAATATAAAATTTTAATTTTTCCTCTGTGAATTGTTCATAAATTTACAATCTGTCTAAATGTAAATAAAGTATTGTGTGGATGAATATAAAACTAATATAATATTTTTAATTACTTCTTTCTAAATATTTATACAAAATATATTTATGTAATAGTTTAATATAATTTTTCTTTACCTATTTTGCATGTTTATTAAATAAACATTGAACAGAATACGCCAGCTGAGATATGCTTTTACATATGTTTTATTTAGAAAAGCTAGTAAAATTACCATAACCTTTTTTTAAAATCCTACTTTATAACAAAAGCTTAATTCCGTTTCATTCATTCCTTTATTTCATTTTCTGTTTGATTTGTTGAATTTTAATGTGAATCTATCAATATAAAACACAATAGAATTACAAACATTTAATACGAATATTTTTAAAGGACATTAATAATAATAATAATAATAATAATTATAATAATAATATATATATATATATATATATACATATAATGTCGTTTTCAGCATATTCGATTAATGTTTAAAAATACATATTGAGATAACACCTAAATTATAATGGCAAATGTTTGTGTTCTTATCCGTAAAACCATCATTTTCTTTGTTAACAATATGAGTGCCCCCTGATATTATAGGTTTCAAATATATTAGCATTCATAAAAAGTTTTTCATCTTAGACTTTTCACATTTTCAGACGATTCCAAATACGATATAATAATCTATATAAATAAACAGAAGTATCTGTGTGTCTGTGTGTGTGTCTGTGTGTGTGTCTGCGCTCTGGTGCTCACAATACTGATCGCAGAGCTTCCAGATTTCGCATACAGGTTCCTGGGACCCTGCAGATATGCACCTCATCGAGATTTTTTCGAATTTCGAATTTGAATTTTTTAAATTAATGTTTTTTCGATTTTAAATTTTGGCTTCAATGTTTCATTTTTCAGAAATTTATTTCGTTTCAAAAGTCTGCGTATCTTAGCAACGGCTATTAAACTATTTATTTATTTAAATTCATTTGACGAAGAAAACTTTTTTATTATATTTATTGAAATTAAATAGTTATACACATACAGTAGAAAAATTAAATATATTAATTTTTTAGATTTTGGGATATAGGTACCTGGGACCCTGCAGGAGTGCACCTCATCGAGATTTTTTCAAATTTCGAATTTGAATTTTTTAAATTAATGTTTTTCCGATTTTAAATATTGGCTTTTTTGTTTAATTTTCATAGATTTATTGTTTTGCTTCAATCGTCTGCGTATCTTAGCCCGGCTATTACGCAACTTATTTAATACATTCATTTGAAGGCGATTTTGTTTTTTAAACTTGTTATATTTATTGAAAATAAAATCGCAATGCAGTAGAAAGAAGTATAATTAGAAGTATAATTAGTTTTAAATTTAAAAACGTATTTTTAACAGATATGTTTAATTTTTTGTAGTAGAACATCTTCTTATTTTTCATTTTTTATTTAATTCCTTTAAAAGAAAAACTTTTATTCATTAATTTTTTTATTTATTTGCAGTATTTATCGGTAAAAGTGGTAGTATATTAGTAAAAAGGATTAAAATGATTAAAATTTATATATATATATATATATATATATAAATCTATATATATATACATATTAATCTACTTTTTATTTTATTTTATTTTATTTTATTACATTGGTCAGAATCAATTCGTAATATAGTGCAAATAGCATGGGCAATAAAATACATGGTTCAAAACTAAAATATTTAATAGATGCTGAGATACAGTCATCTTTAAAATCGCAGTTCTTAAATAGTAGCAGATCCCCCCTGTCGTCGAAAAATATCCAGATTGAAGTGCCCGAGAAAGATCTTTCTGCAGACAGTGGGAACCTGGACCCCTCGATGCAGCACGGGCGGGAAAAGAGCTGCCGTAGACAGCGGGTACCCGAAGCAAGGTTTGGAGTAATTTCAGTTTCTTTTTTATTCTTCATTTTTTTTTCTTAACTTTTTGTCTCTAATGTGGTGTAAAAAAATAAATATTAATTCAATTCTTTCGAAAATTCATTTAAATATAGTGACCAGCGAAGCGGGCCTAGCCTGCTAGTAATAATAATAATAATAATAATAATAATAATAATAGCAATTAACAAAACGTTAAAAGCTAGTAAACACTTTAAAACACGTTAATATTTATTAAAATCTAATTTACAAAATATACAAAGCTTTCCGCTATGAATTTTCAATACATCTTCAAGGTCATGCAATTGAAAAATGAGAGCAGACCACAGATATATATCATGGGAAAGGTGGCGGTTAGAGATGTTAGTAGAATGCCAGACGGATTATTCATATCAGGAGGAATTCATACTCGAAGGTTACAAGTAGCGAAAGCTTCGTAACTTTGTAGCTAAGAACTCGACAAACACGGGAAAGTATGAATCTTGAAGTTAAAGGAAGTTTTTTCACCTTGAATTCGTAGACTTGGTTGGGTTGGGTAAGGTTGTAGTAGGTATGCATTCGAAAAAAAATATCAGTAGCAGGGTTCTTGTCGTTCAAAAGCATACTGAAAAGATAAGTAAATTAGTTAATGATTGGATTCACAAATTAAATGGCAGATTTTCTGTAAGATTGTGCAGAAAGCTACTGACATCTATAACCACCGCCTGTCCCATGATCTGTATATATATGTGTGTGTGTGTGTGTGTGTGTGTGTATGTGTTGTCTACTGTCATTTTTCAATTGTATGACCTGAAAATGCATGAAAATTATCGACGAATGCAAATTAATCGCGAAAAGATTTGTATATTTTGTAAATTAGATTTTAATAAATATAAACGTGTTTAAAAGTGTTTACTAGCTTTTAATGCTCTTTTAATTTTTAATCATGCACATTTTTTTTTTTCTTTTATAATATCTCAATTTGTGTGGTCATGTTTTTACAATAATAATGATAAAAAATCAAAGTGATGTAGTGCCTCTTTAATTTGTTAAGGAGTTTGTTAGTTATTTATTAACTTTCTGAACGTTATCTCAATAAGAAAGTATTCTCAATAAGCCTGATTAACTATAAAGTGCTATTTTTTATTAAAAAGTCAGAACCTATCTTAATGTTTTCTTTTTCTAGATCACTGTAATTGTGTTTTACTTTGTAGATGCAAATTGTAGTAATTTAATAAGTTTCTTCCACTCAGTACAATAGTAAATCTAGTTTCAACAATTTCCAGTGCCATATACATGTTTTTATGACGTAAGTTTTCAGCTTTATATCGCTGGTTGGTAAGAAAATGTTTGTTTCTGGTAAGATTTATGCACGAATCACAAACTTCTGATAATAATAGTAATAATAATGAAAAAAGAATTCAACATTGATTTAAGAATCATTTAATAAATAAATTGAGAAATATATGGTATTGAAGCGAATGTTAACACTTTTGATGATAGAGATGTTATGATTATATACAAGAATGAAATAGAATATTTTGCAGGAATTAAATGAAACTTAATGAAATTAATATCTATCTATAATTGAATACTTACAAAAACAGTTTTATAATGCAATTTAAAAAGTTAAAAATAGTACATTAAACTTAAGCTTAATTTTTAACATTTTTTATATAGCGCCAAAGTAAATATGTAAATTTAACCGAAAATAGTATTGAACATTTAATGGAAGTTAAATTGTTCTAAATACAGAATAAATTAACTTTAAATAGCATTATCCTCCAATCATTAAAAGTATCTAAACTCAAATAAATTATTTTTAGTTAAGTACTGCAGAAGGATGTATGTAGTTAACTGAATGAATTAGTCGCTTTAACACGAATCTCTCGAGATTTCAGATGCATTTAAGTAAATAAAACAAGGGTATTTGATACAACAGGCTTGAATAAAAAGAAAACTTGATGTAAAGAGTTGAAATTATTATTACGTTGTTTCTACATGACATACAAAATGCGTTTAACAATTTTTTTTTTTTTAATTTGTATCATTAGTTAAGCATTGGAAATTAGAAATTGATATCTGTGTACAAAACATCCATATAAATATATATCATGCCTTCTATAGCTGATAAAAGCACAAATGAAATGGTTGTTTATAATTGAACTTACTGTATTATGGAAAAACCTAAGATCTTCAATGATGGACTGGAATACAACATTTTATATGGTGAAAATTCTTAAATTGAACTCTAGATACTTTAAAATCATATTTTATAGTATGATTATGTCGAACGGGTAGATTTTTTTATAGAATATACATATATATATATATATATATATATATATATATATATATATATATAATGTCTCATTTGTAATGCATAAATATTTTCATCATTGACTAGTTAACATCTGGATAAAATTTTTTATACTATTTATTCAATTTAAGTTTATTTTTTTTAATGAATAAACTATTATGTTGTGGCCACCACAAGACTTCCTTCTATATTTTACTATACAAATTCACTCAGAAAAAAAAAAAAAAAAAAAAATACGATTATCGATAACTGTGTTTTAAATAATCACATATTTATAGTTCAACCATTCGTTTTAAATGTATTGACGAGACCTTTCGAAAGATACCCATCTTGAAAATTTACCCCCACCGGGGAGGTACTTCCCCCCCCCAGGGAGGAAGCGATGCCTCCATATGCACAGAATTTTTTTCCTAGTTAACTACTACTATTATCAATAATTCATATTAATTTTACAACCACAAGTTAAAAGTAACTCTCATTATGTACATTTATACGAAATTTTGTCCTGTACTGCCATGTTAAAAGTTTAGAAAAAATGCGATCACAGCGCCAACTGTTGAGCGATTCATTCCCAAATGTAATCAACACCAGTTTATGTCAGGGACCAACTAAATACCAATTTTGGTTAAATTTCGTTAAAAAAAAAGTTTTTTTTGCTTTTGTTTTTGTTAAAAGTAAAAAAAAAACAGTAACTATGTTTTAAATTATCACAGATTTATAGTTCAATCATTCCTTTTACAGGTATTGACGCGACATTTCGAAAGATACCCATCTTGAAAATTTACCCCTTCCGGGGGTACTTCACCCCCAGGGGGGAAATCGATGCCCCCACATGTACTAAAAAGTTTTCCTAGTTAACTACTACTATTATCAATAATTCATATTAATTTTACAATCACAAGTTTAAAATAACTCTTATTATGCACATTTATACGAAATTTTGTCCTATACTGCCATGTTAAAAGTTTACAAAAAATACGATCACAGCGCCACCTTTCGTGCGTTTGATCCCCTATTCTAATCAGTACCAGTTTATATAAGGGTGCAACTAAGTACCAAGTTTGGTTAAATTTCATTCATTGGTACGTGAGATACAGCGTCCACAGAAACGTGACAAACGCAGACAGACAGACAGACATTTTCTAAAAACTATCAACTCGTGTTCAGGACATCCCAAAACGTGTAAATCCATCAAAAAATGGAGGTCGAAAATTTTCACGAATCCAATACTTTCTCTATATTACATATAGAAGAAAGTAATAAATAAATAAATAAATAAATAAATAAACTGGATTCCCCCCCCCATCTTTTTCTGATTGCTTACAGTGAATTGCAGGTAAACAAAATTTTACACCAATCTGCTCACCTGCTTTAACTGTAGTTATGTTGTTAATAATAGTAAAAAAAAAGCATTAAGTTTACTTAAGTAGCTAGTATATTTTGATACCACTTCACAATGATTGTTCAATTATTTCCAAAATATCTGTTCTCTGAAAACATGCAGTAACTTAGGCCATTATTATATTATTTAGAATTAAAAACATTTATTCTTAATGATCGTGGACTAGTATCTTTTAAACTATAAGTAAGCCGAATGAAAAATAGGTTGAGATAAAAAGATTAATATTTTAAATAAACATGTATTTTTACTTTCTCTTACCCATAAGGTAGAGAAAGTATTGTTTTTGGGTCAAATTTTCGAACGCGAGATTTTGTTATATTTACACGTTTTGAGGTCCCCCGAATACGAAAATCATGTTTTTAGCAAATGGTCTGTGTGTCTGTGTGTGTGTCTGTCTGTTATCAGCATATCTCAAAAACAAATTATGGCAGAAAGTTCAAACTTGGTATTCTAAATGTGTATCATATAGGGATGCTACAGTAAGCTTTTCGTTAAGATCAAGCAAATGGTTCGTGTACAGGGACAATCAAGAGAATTCTAATGCATTACGTCTATGGGGGAAATTGCAGGTAAGTAGAGTTTAACATCTATAGACTGCAATAAAATGAAACGAACATATATTTTTTGTAATAGAGATAGTTAACTGGGAAAATTTTTTTGTGTATGTAGGAGCCTCGCTTTCCCTCCCCCCCTGGGGGGAAGTAAATTTTCATGATGGGTATCATTCAAAAGAGCTTGCGAATACCTTTAAAACGAATGGTTGAACTATAAATCTGTGATAATTTAAAACAAAGTTATAGATTTTTTTTTATTTTAACGAAAAAAAAACTTAGATTTTTTTTTTTTTTTTTTTTTTTTTTATATTGAGAGTAAAATGGACTTTTTTGGATATTTAGTGTTACACTACCTCTCTAATATGGAAATCGTCTGCATTATCATAAAAAATATATTTTTTAAATAATAATTTTAATAAATTATTTTTTAAAAACAGAATTATTTTTTAATAACCGAATTAAATTTTATATAAATGTAGGTGCATTAATGAAACGGGGGGGGGGGGGGGGGGTTGAGGGGGGCGGTAACCCCCCTCACACAGAACTAATTATCGTATAACTGAAGCCTAATTTGAATGGTTTAGCATAGGTTTACATGACAGTTCTCGTTATCTTTCCTCTTAATCTGCAACCTGTATTTATAGTATTAAATTTCAGGGTAAGAGAAAGTCGTGTGAGTGACACACCAGATTATTAAACATATTTTTAACTAAAATTAAGAAAAATGCATTGAAATCAAATTTTACATTTTTAAAACATATGTTGTAAAATAAATCATTTTTATTATTTTTTAATTTAATATATCTTATTACTTTCTCTCACCCATAGGGTCGAGAAAGTATTGTTTTAGGGTCAAATTTTCGAACGTCAGTTTTTGTTATATTTACATGTTCTGAGGTCCCCTGAATGCGAATATCATGTTTTTAGCGAATGGTCTGTGTGTCTGTTATCAGCATATATCAAGAACAAATATTAGCAGAAATTCCAAACTCGGTATTCTAAATGTGTATCATTTAGGGATACTACAGCAAGCTTTTCGTTGAGATGAAGTCAATGGTTCGTGTACAGGGACACTCAAAAGTAGTCAAATACTATGGGAGAAATTACAGGTAAGTAGAGTTTAACATCTATAGACTGCACTAAACAAAATGAAACGAATATTTATATTTTGTAATATAGGTAGTCAACTGGGAAAATATTTTTGTGTATAGTCTCGCTTCCCCCGCTGGGGGGAAGTCCCCCTTCGAGGTGAGTAAATTTTCATGATGGGTATCTTTCAAAAGAGCTGGCCAATGGTTGAACCATCGATCTGCAATAATTTAAAATAAAGTTATCGATTTTTTTTTCATATTTAACAAAAAAAAAAAAAAAAAAAAGTAATATTGAGAATAAATTCAACCTTTTTTGGATATGTAGTGTTATACTACTTCTGTAATATGGAAATTGTCTGCATTATCATGGAAGATATTTTTTTTAAATATTAATTTTAATAAATTATTTTTACTGAGTGAATTTGTATAGGAAAATATAGAAGAAACTGGTGTGGTGGCCACAACACACTAGTCATTTGTTATTAGTGGATGTGCTTTACTAATAATATTTTACAATTTCGAGGAAAGCTGTTCGGGAATTGAAATAAATTCCTCATAGAGATATGGTAAATAATATAAGTTTTAAGCTAAACATTCATCACTTGCTTTTGTATTTTTACACGCTTTTGGGCTTCCTGATTACCGTAGTCAAATTTTTTAATGTTTGATCTTTGTCTCTTACAATAAATTAAAAACGAATAATTTTTGGAAATCCAAATGTTGTATTTTAAGTTAATATAAGATTGTTACTGGAAAAGTTTGATCAAGATTGATAAGTTTCAGTAAATGTTGCGTGTGAAAATTGTCTGATTAATTTTAAGTAAACTTTTAATTTTAATAACAGAATTAAATTCTATATAAATGTAGGTGCATTAATGAAACGGGGGGTTTAGGGGGGCGGCAGCCCCCCCCCCTCACACAGAACTAATTATCATATAAAACTCTTCCGAAGCCTAATTTGAATTGCTTAACATAGGTTTACATAACAGTACTCGTCATCTTACCACTTAATCTCTAGCCTGTATTTAGAGTATTAAATTTCAGGATAAGAGAAAGTCGTGTGAGTGTCACACCTGATTATTGAGCTATAAATTAAAATATTTAAAAAATAATTGAAAACCTTCTTAAATTTGCCCATAATGAAAAAGACATTTCTTTTTTCATTACATAATCATGTGCTGAAAAAGTTATTTATATCACCAATTATGTATTTAAGACTTGCATGGATAATTTCTGAGTATGAGTAGTGTATATATATATATATATATACACTAAAATTTTAAAATTGATTGTTATTTTTTTTATACCACATTATAATAATTGTTGTATGGTTTCTAAAACTGAAAATGTTTTCTCTGGATGCTCTAATGAAATTTAGGCCATTATTAACGTACATTATAATATTTAAAATATTATATATTATTCCACGACTATTGTAATTCTTTCATTATAATGACTATTAATAATTCTACTATTAATATTATTAAATAGCTAGTCAATTTTTAAACAATAAATAAAATAATTGTAAAACTGCTTCAATAAAAAAAAATATATAATAATAAATATCTTTATTTTTAAATAAACCATATTTGTTAATTATTATTATTATTATTATTATTATTATTAAACATTTAAAACAATAATAGCGAAAGTCAATTTGAAATTATAAGAATAAACTTTTGCGTGAAAACTGTATTTTCTAGCAAGACAGAGCTCCAATATTTTCATCTAACAGCGTGAAAAATGATTTTGTGAGGTTAATATAAATGATTTACTCAGTCCAAACGTCCAGTCAGTGAAAATTATTTGTGCTATACTTGTTTATAAAATTTATGAGAGTGAACGCAATATAAAAAAATCGCCCAGCTTAAAGAAGTTATCGCTAACATTTGGGAATATATTTGTCCCACAATGGTAAGGGAACTATTTTAATACGATGGAAAAATTTAGGAATTTATTTAAAAAAATTAGGAACATAATCATTTAGTGTAAAATATAAAATCTTTACTTGACGCTAATTAGTTAAATAAAAAAATAAATTTAAAACATCATTATAAATGTCAAAATATATAATGGATTCCGCATACTGCAATATCAATAGCGTTAAGCATATCGTCATCGGTGCAAAATAGTAATACTCCTAAATGTAATGTGAAAGTAATTGGTTACTTTTCCAATATCAGTCTTCTTTTACCCTTTTTCCCGTAAATGTGGTTTTGCTATCGCAAGAGTTCTGAAACAAATGTGATTTTAATTTTATCACCTATGAATAATATACGTTTCCTATGTTACCTTGCAAGTTATTATTAGACCTTACAAGTTGTTATTACTCTTAGAGTATTTATACCATATTTTCTTAAATTATATTATTCCAACAAAATACACGTTAAGTTCTGTTTAAAAAAACATATGAAACAAAAAGTAATCAACAATTCAGCCATTGTCATGCATTGCCGATAGAATAATCATACTGTTAAATATAATTCAACCTGGATGTATAAGTAACCTACATGCCTAAAGTAATCTACAAGTGCTTTTTTTCCCAAATTTCTTAATTGACTTTTTTCTTGAGTTACTGAAAAGAATTAGTTTTAATATATAAAATGCTATTTCACAAATGCGTTAAATGCTTGGGAATATTTTATTTATATCTTTTTTTTAATGCTGGTGTTTAACGACAAACATCATTTTAAAATTTAATGTGGAAGTAATTGGTTACTTTTTTAATATCAGTCTATATTTTAACCTTTTTTTCGTAAATCTGTTCTATCGCAAGAGTTCTGAAACAAATGTGACTTTAATTTTATCACCTATGAATAATCTACGTTCCCTATGTTACCTTACAAGTTATTATTAGACCTTACAAGTTAGACTTTATTAAAAGACCTTGCAAGTTATTATTACTCTTAGAGTATTTATACTACATTTTCTTAAAGTATATTATTCAAACAAAATGCAGGTTAAGTTTTGTTTAAAAGAACATATGGACAACAAGGAATCAACGATTTAGCCATTGTAATGCATTGCCGATAGAATAATCATACTGTTAAATATAATTCAGCCTAGCTGTATAAGTAACCTACATGCCTAAAGTAATCCAAAAGTGCTTCTATTTTTTTTTTACCTCTAAATTTCTTAATTGACTTTCTTTTTGAGTTACTGAAAAGAATTAGTTTTAAAATATAAAATGCTATTTCACGAATGAGTTAAATGCTTGGGAATATTTTATTTACATCTTTTTTAATGCAGGTGTTTAACGACTAACAACATTTTTAAATTTGCGTATAAAATATACGCGTTCTTTATGTTAAACTAAATCACTGGATAGGAAAATAATATAGAATAGTAAAATTTGTTTATTTTGTAAAATGAATAAAAAGAGGAAAAAACACTTGACAAACATGCATTGAAAATTACTTAGGAAAACAATATAGAATAGTAAAATTTGTTTATTTTGTAAAATGAATAAAAACAGGTAAAAACACTTGATAAACATGCATTGAAAATTACTTGTTTGCATAAATTTAATGTTTTTCTATAGTTATTTACGTTATATTATATTTGCTATGGTGAAAGCTTTCCATCTACTTATTTGGGGAAAAGAAAGAGAAAGTTACAAAACAAATATTTATTTTGAATTATATTAGCTCATTTAAATTACGGGATTTTTTTTTTTTTTTTAATTCCCGTATTTCATTTTTATGTTTATTTCCTATAGTCTCTATTTCTGAAAATAACGTACTTTTGTTAATGAAAAACAAGTAAGAAATTTTATGTAATTTCATGGAATATAAATATTTTCCAACTGTGCGTACTCGGTGCATCGAGCATTAACCTTTAATATATTTTCCATCCATTATAACGTCTTTCGTTGTTTACTGAGGAGTAAAAAACTCACTAAAACAATTTTCATAATTATTTCTCATTTCTTTTTCCTTATTTAAAAGTAAAATCATATAGTAGATTGCGTTTGTATAGCTCTCTTACAGTTATAGCTTTGGGGTATAGTGATTAAAAATATCAAGAATCTAAAAGTGTATTTTGTTTTTTGATATGCAGTGAAATTCTAACAAAAACCCATCTTCATAGCTTGAATTCTGAAGTTAAGACATTAAAATGATTGTTTTTAGGTACATAAGTATATTTTAACTTTGCTTACGCACTTTATGATACACAAATAAAATTCTCAGAACAGAGAGAGTTTATTTTAAACACAATCCTCATACCCTGGGTGTGAAAACGTGATAAATAACCTTGGACTAATAAAAGTTAACAGTAAAAAATATACATATTTAATTTTTTCACAAATTTCGTTGAACCAAAATGCATAATTTCCTACTTCCACCAGTGGAAGATGGGCAAAAAGTGACAGTTTTGAAGTTTCAGAAGAAAGCCTCCATTTTTATTAAATATTATTATTATAGATTAAATTCACCACAAAAAAAGGAAGTATTTGGACTGAATGTAACCTATTTCACAGGTGCCGCTATAATAATTTAAAACAAATCAGATATATGAATTTATTAAAATACAAATAAAGAGTATTCTTTAAAAAATATATATACGTAATATGTTATTCAAAAAAATGCGTAACATTTTGATTAAAAAAGAAACATATAATATTTTGTTCACAAAAGAATACTTATGTAATACTCTTTTTTAATAAAATATTCAATGAAAATCTTTTAAAGTAATTTTTCGCGAACAGTTGAACCAGTATTGAACCAGGATCTGAGCAAATTAGAAGCATTTTATATCTTTTTCCTGGTGTGATTTCAGGAAATTACTTCTGTACAACTTCTTATATAAAATTTTGTTGCGTTAAAGTTATAAATAAAATAAAAAAATTAAATAAAAAATTAACTGAAAAACAACACATGATGAACAAATCCATGGCTACCTTTTTCTATTCTACAGACTTGCTTGGTAAATATGACAAACCTAAGACAGAAAATGTATACCTGAAACGCCAGTTCATATGTACAAAATCTTAATCCTTATAGAACAAATCAAAGTAAATCCCATAGGATTACATGGAGGAGAGTGCTGAAGCTGACCGAAGTTTATTTACACTTGCTATAAATATCTGTCTACATATTACCAGCGCGGAAAATTGGTCATTGAGGAAAAACCAAACCCAACTATTTTCCTAACAAAAATTTGTTAAAAATAATCGTTTGTCTAATTGTGAAGGTTTATAATATTTGTCAGCTTGCTTTGGGATGAGACGTAATATGTGAGAGTGTGAGCTGCATTGAAGGCAAACTGAGAAAATATTCTGTAACTGATATCTAGAATTTAAATTGTGGCTCAAGAAAAAATAGTTCCATATCATCCTTATAAATTCTAGTCTCCTTTGAAAGCGAGTTCTAGAAACCCCTATTAAAATTCTAGAGCATTTGCCTATATTCTCGAGGGCAAAGTTATAAAAATATCTGTTAATAAATGCCAATACAAGAGGCGGGTTTCAGCAACTATAATTTTTGTTTATTACTCAATTCTAGAAAATCAAGCGAGAATTTCTCGCAATACAAAAGATTCAGAATATTCAGAATACTGTTTCACCATTTAGAAATGTGTAGACTAGAAATTCTCGATCAATTCGTCTATTCAGTTCATTGGCGTTCCTTATGCGCATAGTTCGGAAATCTATATTTCTAGCAAAGGGATTTAAAAAATGATCTCCTGTTCATTCTAGATGAAGGCAGTATATATTTTTTTTTCTCAGTTCTGATTTACTGCATTAAAAACTAAAACATATGTGGTTATGTTCATGTAAAAGAACTTGTAAATAAATATCATACCATGCACATATACATACAACACTGTAGCGTGAAAATAGCAATATCTAGATGTTTCTCCGTACTGATATGAACGTATTGCTAGTGAGATCCAAAGTTTGGTGCTACACAAGCTAAAATTACAAAATGGTAGAATATTTTACAAATAAATCAAATGTTTCTTAAATCCTGATACTCAAACATATTAAAAAATTAACGCTTTTAACAAAGGATAATGTGAAAAGTTATTTTAATGAATTATTGTTATTTTTTTAGCATAAAAATATTGTTATTGAAATTTTAAACACATGCCTATAAGAAGCTTTCTTTCGTAGGAGAATCTATGTCATACTTGAAATCGAAAATATATGTGTTGCACGAAAAGAATTCTACTCGACATAAATATACAGTATTAAATATAAATGGGTAGTTTATAATGGATAATTCATTTGGATTTCTATCTATGTAGATTGTACTGAATTCATTGCACATAATGTTTCGACTTTGTCTAAGATTCATATAGTCAGCAGAAAAAGTATCCGAGCACTTGCCAGTAATTAAATATAAAAAAAAGTACACTTAAACTTGTTTTGTTAAATTAATCCTTGTCGAATCATGTTCTTAGACTGACTAAGAACATGATGCGACAAGGATTCTATTCTATTCTCTATTCTTTTGGCTTTGAGATTATGCAAATTTTTAAAGCTAGCGCCAGCGTAGTCAAATATTATTTAGTAATAATGCTCTTATATTGTACGATATTTAACATTTTTAC